>OW285225.1:1250000-2500000 GCA_935421205.1 Xylocampa areola | reverse complement strand
CAATAATTGGAAACTTCCGACCCGTACCGAGTATCTGAGCGGACTGCCGTCTGAACCCTATGGTTGAGGCGGGCTGGCTCGTCATATGCTGACGAGGCATGTCTAGGTGATGGTCAGCCATTCTACTAGCACTGAAGGGGTATAACAGAACCAAGGTTCGAATAACGACAACGCGCTTGGGACCACTAGACCAAATAGGCAGTCTTATAATACACGAAACACAATACGCCCTAATTACCGGAACCCTTGCAAATTTCTAAAATTTATAAAACCATTATGGAGGAACAATTTGTGGTGTTCCTCCATTGAAAAGGGAGGATTCTCCGACCAGGTGGGTGATATTGTCTGGCGGACCACGGCCCAACTCAGTTTTTTTTTGTTTATGTCATCTCGCATGTCAACCTAGGAGGTTGCGGATTCTGCTTAACCGGGCTTTCCTGTGGTTGCCTTAATAACCTTAACCTTAACCTTCTTATCGAATGGTTGATGAACAACGGAGCCGCCCCGATAAGAGCATAGCCTTCGATGACATCGAAAAGGCCGAATGCCTGACCAACAGTTTATTTTTATTATTTTTATTTTATTTATTTACCATTTATTTCAGGCATCAAGGCCCATAACAAAATACATATAATACTATAATGAACATAAAAACAGAAAATACTATACATAACAATATAAACTTAAACACTAATTCACACGTAGAGACGGCGTCGTGTGTCGCGCGGTGTCCGGTATCCGGCCTCTAAAACGCCGGAACAGCACACCTCTCGGCCAAAATTCTTCCTTCGTGAAGGTCGAAAGATGTTCAGTCGGCACTCTCACCACAAAGGAATTGAAATTCACATTGTGACGAGACTCCAACCGCTCGACCCTTCAGAGTCTAATATAGAGTTTAGAATACCAATACTCGTCTAGTAGTGTAAAAAGGGGGGCTGGAACCACTCGCCCACCATCTTCTTGTTTTTCTTGTTTTGATCTAAATATAAAGAGCTCAGAGTCGACACGTGTAACAGTTCAATGTTACCGAGAAAACGATGATACCACACGAGCGAATAATCGATTATTTATCTTTCTTTAAAAAGGTTTCCCATTTAATAAATACATCCTGCGGGGGTGTTGCCTTGGCTAAATATCTATCAAACAAAATAGCATATAACTAGCCCCGGCTTCGCACGCGTTGTGTGAGACTGTTTTTTTCCAACCTCTTCAACAATCACCGTCATATTACAAAATCAAAATTTCTTTATTCAAATTAGGCAAAAAATTTGCGCTTTTTGAACGTCAAACATTAAGGCGGCCCCCAAAAAAGCCCACCCTTCACCGCTTCCTAGTGTTTTAGCTGGAAAGTAGAAGCGGCGTAACAAACATCCCAGCAACAATTTGAACCTGTTACAAGAAAACCTTAACGAATTACACATTTAAACCCGTCCTCATGAATCACTCTGTCCATTGGTGGAAGCTCAGTTCGGAAGGTCAGTTCAATAGTTTTTGAGTTTATTATGAACAGACAGATAGACAGATGCGGCGGCGGACTCTGTTTTATAATATGTAGTGATGAAGTAACTAAGTAATATCTTATAGGTTTTCGCAATCTCTGCCTAGCCTTTTTTTGGATGCAGCTTAATACCAGCATTTTACATGGAGCGACTGCCTATCTGACCTCCACAAACCGATTACTGGGTAACACGATATCTCGTGTTATGACTGGTTGTCAGACTTTCAGACCTCTGACTACCCGTAACGGCTGCCGTAGATTTTAATTTTCCAACCGGGACCAACAGCTTAACGTGCTCTCTGATGCACGGAAGGATCTCAGTATGAAAGGATGTCACCATCCACAGACCGACCGCGGCAAGTGCAGCTTAACCTCGATCGATTGATCAGTGCGGCTTACTTAGCCACGAGCGCCATAGGTTTTCGCAATAAATACACATTATATCACACAACTTTTAACCGAATTAATCCTATGAATTCATGAATTAATCTTGTTATACTAAAACATATCTCAAAACAGTACCATTAATAGAACACAGGGTTCCGTTAGTCATAAATATATAATTTCTATCGTCCCTCAACCTTACGGAGAAATCTCGTATGAATTTTTTACATTTTAATTTACTGCCTTGCAAGTGAATTGCTTTGGTATACGATTTCGCCTGTTTTGCACGGAACCAGTGGAGTGGGATTTAGTCGACAGATGGCGTTGTTGAGCAGATATGAGATGCCTCATAGCCGTAATGATATGGGGCCCCCGAATTATAAGGGCAACGTCAGTACTGTATAAGCAAAAAAACGTAAAATGTGATAAAAACGCCCGAATATAAATTTTTATTTAGGGCCCCGTTAGCATTAGCTACACTGTAAGGCATAATTATGATTACCAACGTCTCATTGATTTTTAGTGGACGCAAATGTGGCTGATGAGCTTGAGGTTTTGGGTTCGATTCTTGGGTCGGGGAAAGTGTTATTGGGTTTTCCTATTAGGAATTTCGTAGCAGTAGCAAGGTGGAGGTTGGAACCATAGACTTAGAAATTTTTGTTCGATTTATGTGTATATTTGTCGTGGTGGCCGAGTGGTTACGGGCCCGCCTCCTGAGCCGTAGGTTGTGGGTTCAACCTGGCATGACGTACCAATGTGACTTTTTCAATGTCATATGTACTTTCTTAGTTAATCTAAGACATCACAGACATACGGTGAAGGAAAACATAGTGAGGAAACCTGGACTTTGTAGTCTGAAATCGCCAACCCGTAGTGAGCTAGCGTGGTGATTAAGCTCGTGCCTTCTCTGTATGAGAAGAGGCCCTTGCCCTGCAGTGGGACAGTTATGGGCTGGTTATTTTATTTTTATGTCTGGTAGATAGGCATTAGGCTCACCACTATGACAGGTTGATGCGTTTACAGACATATAATCTCACATGCACACACATCCAGACCCGGAACAATGATCTGTAGACCATCCATACAAATATTTGCTCCGTACGGGAATCCAACCTGCGACACGCGACGCAGCAGCCGGTCTCCCAGCCACTGCGCTAACCGCGCCTTCAATTTCTAGCTTCACAGAATTTTCCGGCTTTGGAAGGGTTTGTAGCGACATCTATCTCGCTACATAGTAACTACGCGCACAACACTCTGCATCGCGCAATCAAAGTTTGACGACGAGTGTGTATATATACCACCTCCCGACATTAACCGTTGGGCCGTGGCCCGCCAGGCAATATCACCCGCCTGGTTGGAGGATCCTCCCTTTTCTATGGAGAAACACCACACCTCGTTCCTCCATAGGTTTAATAATAGTAAATAATTGTACACAGAATCTATACAAATAATTTAAATTCTATTAATTTAGAAATGGTAAAAATGAGAAGAGCGCGACACATTTTTTATTGAGGATCAAACAAATATACCATTAAAATTTTTGACTTTCCCAAAGGATTTCCGAATTTTATTGCATACGAACTTAGTCCTGAAAATTACAAGCACAACAAAATCGAATCAAATCAAAATCAAAATCACTTTGCTCAAATTAGGCTTATTAACTAGGGGTTTTTGAACGTCAAATATTAGACCCCAAAAAGCCCACCCTTGCGGCATCCTAGTGTTTTATCTGAGAAGATGAAGCGGCGCAACAAACTCCCCAGCAACACGTCTGTATGTATCATAATTATTTATTTATAGATTTTATATAAATCAAAATGATATTTGTATAATAACTTTCGTGAGGCATATTCATATTAATTATTGTTCACATTGCTACTCACGTGTATTCTTCGGGTTTGCCCGACTAGTTTCGAGCTCGAACGGAGCCCTTACTCATGAGTTGAATCTCAGGGACTAGTAACCGGTGAACAATCATTAAAATCAAAATGATGTTTATATAAAATATTTTTTAACTATTCATAGCATCATCACATCTCATCACGCCTGTATTCTCCGGAGGGGTAGTTAATTGTATACACAGTTATTCACCCACATTTCACCAATGCTGTTAAGTCCCAAGTGGGTGGTGGTAGGTAGTGAGCCTATTACCATGAACTGGGCACAATTCAAAACTCCGGGGTGCTACTGAGAATTTCCTAAAATAAAAACTCGGGAATCCAACCTACGAACTCCTGCTCAGCAGTCGCGCTTGGGACCAGTAGACTAACGAGGCAGATTTATTACTAACTATTCAGTATAAGATAAAATGTTTAGGGAATATGTTAGCTAGCACGCGCCTATGTAACATCGCAAATGAAATTATATAGCACTCAATCAACAATACGAAATTATTATGAGCCTCCGATCTAAAACTATTCGGTACAAAATCCCGTACCCACTAACACGGGTCCCAAAAAACAGTTAAACAAATTCAAACAACACATTGACTAATAAAATTGGCCCGGTTAGTGGAGTGTGATAGTAGGATAACATCAGAACCTGGCGCATGGATAACATTTGGTGTGACATAGCTAGATAGAAGGAGACTGTACCGATACGGTAGCGGTTACCACGAACAACAGCATTCCCAAAGAGGGTTGACGTCATAAAACATAGCCAAAACTTTAGCAGCATGCAATTTCAAAAACAATTAGAAAGCAATAAATGGTGATATTAGCATTGGGATAATGAAGACATCAACTAATAAAATTAAAAAATCTGCCACATTTTTCATATTGGTGGCAATTTTATTTTTTATTTTTTGTAATCTTTATAAACAGATTCGAGATTACAGAACTCTCTACCAATCCTCGTGACAAATCAAAATGAATAAATTGACAAATAAACTTGAACCGATTCAGTATTTTTCAAGTTGAATAAAAATAGTAGACGCCAAGATAATTGGAGCCGGAAATACATTTTGATTGCATTTTCATCGATACGGCAAAAAATCGGTAACATTGTTACAATAGAGCAGAGACTATTGTTTCCACGAAATTATTTGAATTCCCAATGGTGGGTGAATGACAAGATAATGTGGATAAGCTGACAAGTATAATATACAATAATACTCCTCCCGATCGTACTTCGGTCACGGCGGTCTATCTCCACGGAGATTAGCCAAGTACGCAGGAGATATTAAAGTGCACAAGTGTATGCGCAAACACAGGTGCACTCCCTCTTCCTTCACTCTCATAGTCCGATGGGACGGCAATCCAACTCGACCGGAGAGAGATCAGGCGCAACTTTCTAGCTCCAGGCTGATACTGAGAATTTCCTAACAAAAAACCCAATACTATTTTGTCAGACCTGGGAATCGAACCCAAGTGTCACGCTCAACAGCCGCGTTTGCGAATACTAGATCAGTTTACAGCTGGCATACTGGCTACACAAAGTTATGATAAAGATTCATATTGTATGTGTATTTAAATTCGTAGCCCATAAAACATGCTGTAAATGTGAGGTCAATGTCGAGATTAATGACTCATGGAACATAACTAATTATTTGTATTCGTAGCATTATTTATTAGATAATATTACATCTCACACATTCACCTCCATTGTTCTTGCACCTACAAACTTTGTAACTATGCAAAGATCTTGCATCTTTATTGTATTATTTTAATCTAAAAGAGTGTCTATGGAGTTTCTTGCCGGTTCTTCTCCATAAGGCCAACTTTTTGGAACCGTGCAACTAAAATCAATTGACGTTTCATAAGTGCATGTAATTTTGCCTATTTGAAATAAAAACCTTTGACTTTTGACATATAAACCATAAATTAAAAGTCTTTAACATTACTATTAAAAGTTTTAAAGTTATTATAGTTATTTTTTGGTTAGCGTAGATATTTTTTTGTTAAAATCCTGTGATTGTATAGGGTTATTATATAATAATCTTAGAGCAAATTAATTTAAATTTTAAAATATATACTTTAGGTACTTAAAATTTTTATTTTTGCAATTTTATATAAAATTTTAAATTAAGTAAATTTATTCGTGGATTATCAATTATAAAACAGATTTCTCGAATTAAATAAAATACCGCCATCTAATCCTAGTTTTTAATCAAACTATTTAATCATAAATAAATATCTCAAAAATGGGTCCAATATAAAAGCTGCTTCAAAGTCCTAACATTTGTAGAGATTTTTGAGAAGCCTATTATAACGGTTTATAAAAAAAGCAGCTATTTATAATACTTGTTTGTTATAACGCCCATGAATTCGTAGAAATTTCAATTACCATCCAATTTAATAACACACAACACTAGTACCACCATATATCGACGTACCTCACAGTTAGAACACCGCGACACGCCATAAATAACCGTATACCCTGCCCCGCTAAAAAGCCACAATCCTATAAATTTGTCAGGTCCACACTATGCTAGCGGTGACGTCACATGTGGGAACAATTAAACGCTCGTGATCGCACTGCTAACTGTAAAAATAAACGAGTAACGCCGAATGACGTCACAGTGACGAGTGGCTTCAGTACGTAGGTATTGTGAGGATGTATATTGTAGGTCTTTTTATTTGTGTGGGTGTGTGAACCTTTCTTGTGTATATGTCGCAGATGGATTGTAGAATCCGCTGTTTTACAAATCTGCTAGGTGTTTTATAAAACAGATCCGAACAGCTGAACAACGTTCAGTTGGATTGCCATTATGCTATGATTAACTGCTACCCACGTTTAGAAGTAATGCAGAATTATATATATCTACAGTCAGACAGATTTCATTATTTTATAGGTACCTATAATAAATGGCCAATTATCACTGAAGTAAAAGAAAAGATGTACTGACTGATGACTGTATTCTGAATTGTCTTTCCGTGGCTGGATCGACGGACTGGACCTCTCCGCGTGACTCCTATTTTAGTGTCTGTAACGTCAGAAAAATCCTAAACACGAAGGGGATGACTCTTCGAACCTAACCTGTCCGTGTTGGGGTACACGAACCTCCCGAGCTCTCTTCGCTCGTTCATGCGTCAATTTAATTTTTTTTCTTTCATAATGCCGATTAAGTATTAATTAATATAATATTTTAGCATTTACGTCATTCAAAATTTACATTATATTTTATTTGACGTTAACGTAGTTTTTTTTTACGTAATTAGGGACAAAATTTAGAACTAAAATAAATTAATCTGACGTTTCATTTCACGCTGTTTTACATAACCTCTGATCGTTGACCCGCTCCATTGATAAACACAAAACGTTTATACAATCCTACGTGTTATAGTTAAGTTATTATACAAAACCGCTTGACGTCGTTCAGCTGGTGTACATAACAGCACTGTTTTTTAAATCAGCCAGTAGTTTTGTAAAACAGCGGATTCTACAATACATCTGCGACATATATACTACGTATGAGACACAATAGCGTTGATACATACATGTATAATAATTTTCATTTTTATTAATTTATAGTAGTCTCTTTTAGTAAAGAAAATAGTTAACTAAAAAAAAACGTAGGTCAAGAATTTTCATCGCAGTTGAGTAACAGTATCAATAATAAAGTACTGTGAAATATTTTCTTATAGGTTCCCCCACCTATAAATAATTATAATGATACATTCAGGATGTTGTTGGGGCTACCGAGATATTGTAGTGCGTCAGGTATGTTTATGGAGGCTCGCATGGATGGCTTTCATGCCATCATGAGAAAAAGAGCAGTGTCCGTTAATGCACCGTATCAGGACGAGCACCAACAGCATTCTGGAAGTACTAGCGGACAGGTTTGACAGTCCCTTTGTACAACATTGGATTTCCCTCCATATCCGTCAAACATAGCTAAACCTAAGTTACAATATTAAATGGAGAGTTCCAAGCATGCGTTAATGCTTTTCAAGGATGTATCTTGAATTATAGCTAAAGCTATTTATTTATATTAATATCTATAAAATAAAATGCACAAACCATGTAAAATCTATGGGTTGAGAAGACTGCAATAAATGATTAATTCAAATATTTCATACTTTTTTGTGTACTACAACTAGCATATTACATTTTCTTTTTAAATATAAGTTGCCTGTATGTTATCCGAGAAAATGCAAGGATCCTAACTATATACATACATCTAAATCGGTTCAGACATCTAGAAGTTATGGCGGAATAAAGAAACTCACAATCATACATGAACCCCAAAAGCATAACACTCCTTTTCTGGGGCAGTCATGTAAAAAAAAGAACTCTTGTGAATTATGAAAACTGCTATCAGTTTCGGGCGTGGAAATGCCGCCATTTTGGTGTGCTATCTTACATATTGTATAGTGTTTAATTATCTTTGGTGAAATTTGAAAATCGGGGAGCATTGTTTTAATGTGGCTGTACAACTGCATAGTCCTCTGCCGTGGAAAACAGGCGTGATATGTGACTGCATCCAAGATTACTTTGTTCTTACATCCCGCCCAAAATTGTATTTACAGAAATTGTAAAAGATCATCATCATCCCCCTGCCCTTATCCCAATTTATTTGGGGTCGGCGCAGCATGTATTCTTATTCCATACATCTCTATCAGCTGTCATATCGTCAGTCACTCCCTTTCTAGTCATATCATCCTTAACACAATCCATCCATCGCTTCCTCGGCCTTCCTCTACTCTTATAGCCATCTACATTCATACTCAAAACTTTCCTTGTCACATGACCCTCATCCCTCCGCATCACATGCCCATACCATGCTAAACGATTTCTACACAACTTCTCAGTTACCGGTGCCACTTTCAGACTTCCTCTTATATATTCATTTCTAATTCTATCCATCCGCGTCACACCACACATCCCTCTTAACATTCTCATCTCAGCTGCATGTAGTTGTCTTTCATTCATTCCCTTCGTGGGCCAACATTCTGAACCATACAAGACAGCAGGTCTAATAATTGTTTTATAGATTTTCCCCTTAAGTTTAAGGGGAATTTGGGGGTCACAAATAGTTCCCGTGACCTGCCGCCATTTCATCCCTGTGTTAATTCTGTGCTTGACGCTCCGGTCTATTTCGCCATCGCATTGTACGATAGAACCCAGATACCGAAAGTCGGAGCAGACTGGTAATAGCGCACCACCCAGCGCTATAGCACCAAAACTGGAGAGACCGCCAAAATCACAAAACATGTACTCTGTTTTGGTTCTGCTGATTTTTAGACCAACACTCTCCAGATTATTTTGCCATTTCTCAAGTCTGCTCTGGATCTGGGGCCCATCTTCACCGACAAGAACAATGTCGTCGGCAAACAGCATGTACCAGGGTGCCTCTTCCTGTATGTCCAACGCAACGCCAGAAATTGTAAAAGTTTAAAAGAGTAACCATGGAGTTTCTTGCCGGTTCTTCTCCATAGGAAACGACTTTTTGGAATCGTACACGTAAATTCTGACTTTTCATAAGTGCTTTTGTATGGTTTATATGTAATAAAAACCTTTGACTTTGATGCTATGTAAGAATTTCCAATAAAAAAAAACCGAACACTTTTTTCGACCTTGAAATCGAACAGACAGACTCATGTTCACAGCCACGCTTGCATCCACTAAACCTCATAAAATTTAGGTTAAGCATTCTCCCAATTTACGCGACAATAGCCGGCTTCCTGCCCTTTGTTTATCTAACCTGGTTTCCCGTGGGTCATCAGTTGAGGGAGCGTCCTATATTGAGTTTGCCGATTCTTGGTCTCTAATAAAGGACAAGCCGTTGAAGGGGTTAAATGAAGTTAACGGGTGTATTGTAGTTTCCATAAACATAGCCGTTAACTTGGGTAGTGTTTTACATGGGAGAATATATACGTTTCCCATCGGGGTAGGCTAAGGCTATCGATTTTATATGATTTAGTTACGAAATGTTGTGTTTTATAGATAATTCTTCCAAACACAATAACGAATGCATAATAAAAGATAAATCTTTGAAAAGCATTAACGCATGCTTAGTGAAATCTAAAGTTATAATATTAAATGGAAAAAGAATATCGTCGCGAGAAGGATTCGAACCTCCGCCTCCCGGATTAATGCTCCAGGCACTCTGACCACTAAGCCATCTCGACCTCTGTTCACTACCGTGAATTCTTCTTCCACTTTTGAACACGTCTTTTGGTGACGAGTGAGAGGAGAGACCAATAGATTCGAACAACGACAAGCTAGCTCAGTCTGTAGAGTGATGACACGGAATTTCAAGGGTCACGGGCTGTCCCGTTCTTGTCTATTATTTTGCAATGTTTCCTTGAAAAATAGTAATTATATTGGCATTACATGCCTTAATATGTTTAAAAAATATCATTATATATGAACTGTTATAAAGTTTTGTGGAAAAAAAAATCGGTCGTGAGCAGGATTTGAACCTGCGCCTCTCGGTGTGTTCTTGAAGTGACAGTCAGAAGATTAAACTAGAAGAAATTCCTCCGGTTCGTTTTGAATACATTCCATAATTAATTTATAAATGGTATACCAGCAGCAGTACATATTGCCTAATTTAAAACTACACAATAATAAAATTAAATAAAAAAAATCAAAATCAAAAATATCTTTATTCAAATTAGACCATTAGAAATGGTACTTTTTGAACGTCATACATAACAATAAGACCGTCCCCAAAATACATGCCCATTATAGGACACACATTGACTGTCTCTTTGGTCTAGCAGTCGCAAGCGCGGCTGCTGGGTTCGATTCCCAGGTCGGGCAAAGTGTTATTGGATTGATCTGTTAGGAAATTCTGAGTAGCAGCCCGGAGTCAGGAAGTTCGTGGTGTGACACCCCCGTGCTTCGGAGAGCACGTTAAGTCGTCGGTCCTGTGCCTGATCTCTCTCCGGTCGTGTCGGATTGCCGTCCCATCGGACTATGAGAGTGAAGGAAGAGGGAGTACACCTATGTTTGCGCATACACTTGTGCACTATAATATCTCCTGCGTACTTGGGCAATCTCCGTGGAGATAAGCCGCCGTGACCGAAATACGGTCGGGAGGAGTATTATTATAGGTACACACAGCATTCACCATTAAAACAAAGAAACAGAGGTTGACATGGACCGTTGCGGTCAGAGCGCCTGGAGTACTTATCCGGGTTGCGCAGGTTCGAATCCTGCTTCGACCATATTCTTTTTCCACAAAAAATTATAACTTTAATTATAAACTTATTATTTCATAAAAGTAAAATACATGAATTACATTTTTTGATCACTAAAACAGATTAAATATATGGTAAAGTGAAGAGTATTATGAGATATATTAAATTTTTTATTAATCGATTTAACTTTTGGGGTAAGGAATTGAAAATAAATTAAACTCCTTAGAAGTTTTATACATTTCGATGTGTTCACTTAATTTTGTCGCTAACTGTACACAGTAATCGAAGATTGAAGAAGGTTTGCGCGGAAAGCGATCAAGTTTCGTCAAACAAATATCTATGAGGCCTGATCCAAGGGATTGGCCTTGCTTAGGACAAGGACAAGTTATGTCAAGGCTGTTTCAAATATATTTTGTGATATCTGACTTGCCCCGGCTTCGCTTGTCGATGTGTTTGGTTTCTACCAAGTGTGTTTATAAACTGCCTCATTGGTCTAGTGGTCCTAAGCGCGACTGCTGAGTATGAGGTCCTGGGTTCGATTACCGGATCGGGCAAAGTGTTATTGGGATTTTCTATTCAGAAATTCTTGATAGCAGCCCGGTGTTTGGAATTGTGCCCGGTAGATGGCAATAGGCTCACCACCTATTACATGGGACTTAATAACAGCATTGGTGAAATGTGGGTGTACAACTATGTACACCTCTGCCTACCCCTTCGGGGAATACAGGCGTGATGCTATGTTATGTTATGTGTTTCTAAACTACTAGTTTAGTAGTATAACGTGTAACAAAAATTGGAACCCTACACCGTTCAGTACCTACCTAAAAAGGATTTTGTCATAGAAACCCTCAATAATACTTTACCTAACCTAGACATTGAACCCAAGCCCTCGCGCTCAGTAGTCTCGCTTGCGACCACTACACCAACGAAACAGTTTACCTGTATTACAAAGTCAAGTCAAAAGGTTTTCATTTCAAATAGGCAAATTACATGCACTTAAGAAACGTCAAATGATTCTAGTTGATCTGTTCGAAAAAGTTGATCATATGGAGAAGAGCCGGCAAGAAACTCCATAGACACTCTTTTTAAATAAATAATAAGTACCTACAGTCTTGCTTTGTTACATTTTTGTGATCAGAAATATCCGAGAGCAATGTAGGTTAATAACATAACATAACATAGCATCACGCCTGTACTCCCCGAAGGGGTAGGCAGAGGTGTACACAATTGTACACCCTCATTTCACCTATGCTGTTATTAAGTCCCATGTAATAGGTGGTGAACCTATTGCCATCAACCGGGCACAATTCCAAACTCCGGGCTGCTACTAGGAATTTCCTAACAGAAAAACTCAATAACACTTTGCCCGACCCGGGAATCGAACCCGAGACCTCCTGCTCAACAGACGCGCTTGGGACCACTAGACCAAAGAGGCAGAATGTAGGTTAATGCGTGAAATAATATTTTTTTTTGATTACAATGAGATTCCCATGTTTTTATCTCAATATTTATCTCAAAAATCTTAAGCATGGCCTTGATTTTCATTAAAATATGTAGCTGATACGTTCACGAGGAAACGTATATAAGCTTACAAGGCTTACGCAGGATATTCCCGCGTAATTGAAGCCAGGGTAATATTCGAAGCTGGTGCCTTGTGAGATTCATAAAAACACAACAAATTGTAATAACAATATTTGTGAGCGTCTCCGCGCCGGAATTGTTGCAATATGGCCTCCGAATTTTGGGCAGGGTTGGCAAAAGATACATCTAAACTAATAATATTAGAAATGCGAAACTAAGTTTGTTTGTCTCTTGGTTTGTTTTAAGATACTTTTATAGCAAAAGGTAGTAATGATAAAATTTTCGCATATAAATACTATATATTTTGGGGGCTGAGTTGCCCGCGTCCATAGGAGTGCACCCATAAAATGGAATCCCTACACGTGGCCCTTGGATGGTGAAAAACAGGCAACACAGCTCTGGTGGGAGGCTTCGGCCGCGGCTGGTTAACACTCACTGAACGAAGCTATGCTGAAGCAACCTAGATGTAATTCGGGATGTAGTCCGGTGCAACCGTTGTGGGAGACGGGTCTGGGCAGTTGAATCAACTCCCCAGCTATCGTTCTCCCCAAATCTATCTAGTCTATTTGAGTGAATAGATTTCTTATGGATCTACGTGCTCCATCCTCGGCCACACTATCTTACAATCAGGCGAATTGGTGGCCAAACGTAGACCTATATTTGATAAAAAAAACTTTCAAACGCATTACCGCATGCGTGACGAACTCTACAGTTATAGTTTTTTGTGGAAAAAAAAAATACGGTCGTGAGCAGGATTCGAACCTGCGCCTTCTGGATACTCCAAGTGCTCTGCCCACTAATTCATCTCGACTTTCAGTCATCACTCCGAATCCTTTTTCCACATTTTAATACGTCTTTTGGTGTCATCATTTCCATCGATACAGTCCCTATACAGGTGACTGAACCGACACGATTAACTTTGCAGCAATGTCGTACAGATTCAATTACCTTAACAAATACAAATAAATCTTTTAAATGCATTAACTCATGCGAAGCGACCTTTAAAGTTACCAATTTTTATATACCGGATATATTATACTCTAAGATTTCCAGGATCCGGGAGGCGCAGGTTCAAATCCTGCTCACGACCGTATTTTTCGATCATTTATCTGGGACGCGCGGGTTCGAATCCTGCTCACGACCGTATTTTCCTTCCACAAAAACTTATAACTTTTAAAGTGAGACCTTTGTAAATTTATTTTCATTAAGGCAAAAGCAGTATTCGTAACTGCCGTATATATAAATGTAGACACGGTAAACGTATTTCCGGTCACTGGACACCGGATGTGACCTATAAATTTACCTGTGCGTCCGTTAATATACTTGCCAACTGATAACAATGAAGCTTGGTGATCTGTGATATAATATAAAAGTTGTTGATCTATATCCGCGCCATATTTAAATAACAAATAATAAAATAATATGCTTCATGAAAATTATGAACACACACACACACATGTACACACACTCACACACATATGTACACGCCCCCACACATACACACAGCCATTTCAGACAAACTTTCGGTCATTTATGATTAGGCATCGTATAAAATTTTTATGGAAAATTTTATTCAATAAAATTTTGGGATCTATTTCAAAATCACAGACAGACACTTAAACTTTATGTTTTGCTATAGATTATTATTATTATTATACACCGATACTTTAAGCATTGCACCAAGTCATATGACAGAAATATTGTTATAAAACTATTCACAAAAAATTCGATGTTTTTGCCAACCCTAAACCAACAAATGTAATATCAGAAATGAATTCGTTTTCGGGCTTTGATTAGGTGTTCGTATACGAATGTGTCCTTATCGACTCCATCGATGCTCCTCCCTAGTCCCCGTTATGACATGTGACGTCATTCTATATGCTGATGTGACGTCATACGATATGTTGAACTGGAGGAAGAGAAAAGCTAAAGGAAAAGGTAGAAAGAATGGATTTAATTGGGTCAACTGTTGGTTTTTGCGATTGTAAAATTATATCACGACTGTATTCCCAGAAGGGGTAGGCAGAGGTATATACTGCTGTATATCCTCATTTTACCAATGCTGTTATTGAGTCCCATGTAATAAAGAAGTGGTGAGATTATTTCCATCTACTAGGTACAATTCCAAGCTGCTACTGAGAATTCCCTAACAGAAAATGCTAATAACAGATTGCCTGTCACGAGAATCGAACCCAGGACCTCACGCTCAGCAGCCGACAAATGAGGCCGTTTATTTATTATATGTTAAAAAATATTATAAATTATTATATTCCTTCTCAAAAAGGACAAAAAATTGTGATGAAACCATTTCAGAGATTTATCTTTAATTATTAAGGTCAGTAAGGTAAGTTAATCGTGTCGGTTCGACTGAATAGATAGCAATGACGTCGCTAAAAGACGTTTTAAAAATGTGAATGTAGAATTCGCGGCGGTGAGCAGAGTGGTCAGAGCGCCTGGAGAATCTATCCGGGTGGCGCAGGTTCGAATCCTGCCCACGACCGTATTCTTTTTCCATTTAGTATTATAACTTTACGTTTCAGAGATGTTCTCGTTGACGTAGAAGCCATGTCAGAGGCCTACGGGTTGTTTAAACTATGACACTAGATTCACTAGATTGTTTCAATCACACTAGAACACAATAAATTTTCTCACCAGCCCTAACAATATGTAAATGTTGGAAAATGGATCATAATAGCACTGAAAATAAATGTTTACTATGCGCATAAATATCGTTGGTAGCTCGAATACATTATAGCTGCATCGGTTCCACAAAACACCGGTATTCAGCAGCTGTTTCTATTGGGAAACGGCAGAAATATTTGAATTCACCGTGAATACTTGAAATAAGTATTCGACGGAACAAATCGATATACTCTTGGAATAATATAGTCATTATATTTATTTCTGCACACACACATACTCATTCGCACATATACATACTCATTCGCACACACACATACTAATTTGCACACACATATGCACAGACTACATGCGCGTTAAATGCCTGTTTTGCTGAAGAACAAACTGCCTCATTGGTATACTGAAGGTCAGAGATTTGAGGTTCTGAGGTCGGCAGCCCAGATTTTGGAATAGTGCCCGGCTGATGACAATAGGCTCGACACTTATTACATGGTAGCTAATAACAGCATAGGTGAAATGTGGATGTATAACTCGATATACCTCTGCCTACCCCTTCGGGGAATACGCGATGTTATGATGTATTCCCCAAAGAATTCGGAAGAATGTACTGTTATTATGTGTACATTCACATTTCATCGATAGCATATTTAGTCCCATGTAGGTTTTGTACTTATAGCTATATCGGGCTGTTACTGAGAATTTTCCACTAGAAAAACTCAGTAACACTGCCCGACCCGGGATTCAATCTTAGGACCTCACGCTCCGCAATCAACAGATCAATGAGGCAACCTTTTAGTAGATAACTTAGAAAGTATAATAAATATGACAGTCATGAATGTAATTACACATAATTACATTCATATATTTCAAAATGCCATCATTACAGGTATTTTAGGAATTGGTAACGATATTAATATGTTGTGAAAACAAATCGATAATCGGAAACCTATTCACAATTTACGTTACGCCACATCACTAAATTATCATTTGACACCTGTCACGCAAGCCATCCTAAAATAAACAGACTATAGTTAAAATCAAATTCCAAATATAAACTGGATGGGTCATAATGTATGACCCCCACCACCGATTGGGGAAGACTAGAGGAACGCCTCAAGTCAACCTCTTCTGTGCATTTAGACTCAATTCCCGATAATATAGTGTCTGTTGCCGACACGGTGACTGCGATCGACTCCCTCACCAGTCACGTGCAATCCGTAGTGAACGAATGTTCACGGCAAGTCCCGGAGGTGGATGAACACCGCTGGAAACTGCCGGGTGATGTACGTGAACTGTTGACAGAGAAAAACGCAGCTATCCGTGCCTACGACAGTTTCCCCAATGAAGCTAACCGTATCCATATGCGCACCTTGCAGCGTACTGTGAGGAAGCGCATATCGGAAATGCGGGAAGCTAAATGGGACAAAATGCTCGATGATATAGAACCCACCCATCAAGCTTTCTGGCAATTGCAGCGGAAATTAAAATCCGATCAATGCGCCGCTATACCCCCGCTCAATAGACCTAATCAACGACCTGCTTTTGATGACGACGAAAAGTCAGAAGTACTAGCCGACAGTTTAGAAGCCCAATGTACGCCTAGCACTCTACCAGTAGACAAAGCTCACCTGTCCAAGGTCGATGCTGAAGTCAAACGTAGAACTGCACTCCCGCCCCCAGACGACTCCGACGAACCCTTGCCCCCCGTCACCGTAGACGAAGTCAGAACGATCGTGAGGAACCTCAAACCCAGGAAGGCCCCAGGCTCAGACGGGATCACCAATAAAGTGATTAAATACTTTCCCGCACCTCTGATAGTACTCATGACCGCCATCTTCAATGCGGCACTGGCCAACAATATCTTCCCACAATCGTGGAAACAGGCAACAGTTATAGGTTTTCCAAAGCCCGGTAAGCTCAAGTGCGAGCCGACTAGTTATCGCCCGATCAGTCTTCTAAACGTCTTCGGAAAGATCTATGAAAGGCTAATTTATATTCGTTTAAGGGATTATGCCGAATCCAATAAGCTTCTTCCCAGCGAGCAGTTTGGCTTTCGAGCCAAACACTCATGCATCCATCAGTTGCACCGTATCGTTGAGCACATAAGCGCAGGCTTCATGGGCAAGATGAAAACGGGCGTATTATTCTTCGACGTAGCTAAAGCCTTCGACAAGGTCTGGCACAACGGCTTAATCTATAAGCTGTACCAATTCCAAGTGCCTGACCGTCTCGTACTCATCATTCGAGATTTTCTATCGAACCGTAGCTTACGCTATCGCGTAGAGGGCGTTCTATCGTCCCCTCATCGGATCCAAGCCGGAGTCCCTTAGGGCTCTGTGCTATCACCTCTTCTCTTCGCGCTGTACACCAGCGATATTCCCAAAAGTGGCAAAACCAAGTTAGCTCTTTTCGCCGATGACACGGCCATCTATTACACCGGTAGGAGTCTTGACTGTATTACCCGATATCTCCAGACCTCGGCCAACGCCTTAGGCGCTTGGTTCAGGAAATGGAGGATTGAGGTTAAAACAGATAAGAGCGCCGCCGTTCTCTTTTCGAGAACGGGCGCCGGGGAATTTCTTCCCCAGCTTCGACCCATTACAATGTTCGGCAAGCCAATCCCTTGGGAACTGCAAGCCAAATACCTGGGTGTGATTCTAGATCACAAACTGTCCTTCCGTCCGCACATTAAGACGGTACGCAACCGCGCGGCCTTCGCTGTCGGCCGTCTATTCCCCATGACAAATGCGCGCAGTAAATTGTCACTTAACCTTAAGGTTAGGCTCTATACTACGTGCATTAGACCCATTATGACGTATGCTAGCGTCGTGTTCGCACACGTTAAGTATTACAAAATCCATAGGATGCAAACCCTGCAAAATCGATTCCTTCGTAAAGCGACAGGCGCTCCATGGTTCATTAGGAACCATCAACTCCACCTCGACTTCAGAGTGCCTACTGTTAGGCAATTCATGAAAAGGGCATCGAAGAGATACTTCGAATCTGCCCCTAATCATCCGAATCCCTTAGTTGTCTCTTCCGCTGATTACAAGCCGTCCCAGATCAACAAAATCCGCCGACCACGTCACGCTCTCCTCCGTCCCGATGATAGGATCACTGTAGCTCAAGAGTCTAACAGACACACAAGCACACTCCGACGCGCTCGACCGCCTTGTTATAGACCTCACCGGCGAGGTCCGCGTCCATCGCGAAATGTCTCATCATGTCCGCCCCGACCCTTGCTCGAGCCGGCCCGTGCCGAGCTAGTAGCTTTAAATTCGTCCCTTAATAATAAGGAAACTGATATGACCCAGCTAGTCCCTAGTTGTCCCCCCAGCAACACCCTAAGCCGAGGTTCGTGTCCCGCAGGGGACGCCCTTAGCGCTGTTGCTTAGTTTGTAGTATCTTAAAATATGCTCTGGCTGGAGGAATCAAACTGCCTCGCCTTAGATATTGTCCGGTTACGCAGACAAAACCCCTCTGGGTTTCTGCAAGAGGCCATTTAAAAAAAAAAAAAAAAAAATGTATGACCCTATTGGAGAGTGCTATATATTCATTCTATACAATTAATGATGTCATGTCAATTCCGTTTTGATATTTGTGAAGTAAATATATATAGAATTTGCATGAATATGCAATGTAACGCTCTACTCCTGAAGAACCTTTTTGGAGGCTGAGTTGCCCGTGTCCGTAGGAGTGCACCCTTAAAATGGAATCCCTGCACGTGGTGACGCCCTCTCGCGGGACGCTTCGGCCGCGGCTGGTTACCGCCCACCGGACAAAGCCATGCCGTGAAGCGACCTAGTCGTCTTTCGGGATGTAGTCCAGAGCAACCGTTGTGGGAGACGGGTCTAGGTATCAACTATAGTTCTCCGCAAGTTTATTCACTCTACTTATCGAGTGAATAGATTTATTCTGGATCTACGTGCTCCATCCTCGGCCACACCGTCGCTTACCATCTGGTGACTTGGTGGCCAAACGTAGATCCATTTTTGATTAATAAAAATGCCATAAAACGAACCCAAATGGTTTACCTTTTTTTTTTTTATATATTCTATGTATTACAAAGATAATTATACATACATACATAAACTCACGTCATTCTCCCATGGGGGTAGGCAGAAACTACAGAACGCCACCTGCTACGATCCTTACATATGCCTTTTGCTTCGTCCACGTTCATACATCTTGTCATACATGCGCGCCGGTTGCGAGTACTACGCACCTTACCTTTTTGGAGGATATCACTAACAAGGTCAGTGTATATCCTTCTAGGGCGTCCCCTTCCGGCATTTCCACTTACACCTGCCTTGTAGATACAAAGATAATTATAGCCCAGAAAAATATACATTTACATAAACCCAAAAAATCATCGCCCACCTTGTACTAACCTACCTAAACCGTAATGAAAATCAAGTTTCAGAATTATAAACAAGAATTTTCCAATTACATTCCGGTGGCAACCGAACGAAATTAGTGATGCGAAAACCTTTTTTTTCCCACTGGGATTCCATTTGCTAATTGCAATTAAATTGTCGGATTGTAAACTGATTTTTTCGTCCATTTTCTATGCCAGTGTCGCTTACTGGAATGTATTCCGGATTGATTACGGCACATTTGAAAGCGATTGATCGGAAGCTGCTTAGCTGGCGACGCGCCAAGAATTTGAGGCCGCTATTGTGTCGTTCGTATCTTCGATGATGTAGATTTTTTCGACTTGATAGCAGAGCTGTTTTTAAAAATAAGCTAGTTTATAAATTGCTGTTTTGAAAGAAAGATTTATTATTATTTGGGCTCGTGGCTAAGTAACTGCCGCACAGATCGATCTATCGAGGTTAAGCTGCGCTTGCCGCGGTCGGTCAGTGGATGTGGACCATCATTTCATACCGAGACTCCTACGTGCCTCGGAGAGCACGTTAAGCCGGCGGTCCCGGTTGTCAAATTAAGATCTATGACAGCCGTTACGGGTAGTTAGAGGCCTGGAAGTCTGACAACCAGTCATACCACGAGATATCGTGTTACCCAGTTAGAGGGTTGTGGAGGTCAGATAGGCAGTCCCTCCATGTAAAATACTGGTATTAAGCTTCATCCGGTTTGACTGGAAGCCGACGCCAATGTAAATGGCAAATAGCTAGGCAGATATACAAGAATACATTAAAATATTAACAAGTAATAAGTTATTGTGCAAAGAAAAATATGGTTTGAGCAGGATTCGTCCGTCCAAATTTGGGATCCTCTATATGATAAGTAGAAGTATAGACTAGAAATTGTACAGAAAAAGTATCTACGTTCTATGAATTATAAATGTCATCGTCCTAAAGTCTCATATGAACAATTATTAAACCGATACAATGTTCTTAGTTTGGAATCTAGACGAATTCTTCTGGGTGTAATGATGCTGCATGGTATATGTACCAATAGATTCGACTGCACTGCTTTATCAGATGGTTTACGTTATGTAGTACCCAGATCTGCCATGCTTCGTGGGGTATGTGTGCCTCGACTATTCCACACAGATTTGTGCAGGACTAATTCTGGGGTGCGCCTGCCTCTTCGTCACCTCGTTGAAGCATATTTTTTTTTATGGAATAGGGTCAACCGAGCAGACGGCTCGCCTGATGGTAAGCGATTACCGCCGCCCATGGACACCCGCAACCTCAGAGGAGTCGCGAGTGCGTTGCGGGCCTTTTAAAGGGTTTGGGCCTCCGGTACCCTCACTCACTCGGCGAAACACAACGCAAGCGTTGTTTCACGCCGGTTTTCTGTGAGGCCGTGGTATCAATCCGGTCGAGCCGGCCCATTCGTGCCGAAGCATGGCTCTCCCACTGTGGTAAATACATACAACACTCACTTTATGGAGCTTGACATATTTTGTCTTTCTAAACATCGTTTTAAGGCAAAAGCAATAGAGTTGCTAACTTCTCAAGTATAATTTTTTTTCTCTTCTTAATACTTCTTAATTCCTTCATGATGCGCACTTGTATGTCTGTTTTCTTTAAATTTTTTTTTTTAATTCGTCGACAATGATGTTGGTTACATGTATAGTAACATTAATCTGATTAGATTAAGTATCAATGTATATTTAAGTGTTAATTTAAGATTATTTAGTTAAGCTCTGGCATGTAACTGTTTTTTGCCCCTAACAAATAAAATAAAAAAATAAAAAATAAAATTCGGACCTGCATCGCCCAGAGAAACAAGTACAGAAAATTGTTCCGGGTCTGCTTCGTTTGTGCATTTGAAATTAGATATGTGTGTGTAAACGCAACCACGATCGTCATCATCAAATTAGATATGTGTGTGTAAACGCACCCACGATCGTCATCATCAAATTAGATATGTGTGTGTAAACGCACCCACGATCGTCATCATCAAATTAGATATTTTATTTTATTTTATTTATTTGGGAAAACAAACGATTACACATTAAGAATAACATAATGATAGGATACAGAAATGATACAAATGTGAAATCAACCACGTTCTCCACAGATACGCAATGAGACAATTTGGTAAATTTTAGATATACAATAAAATGAGGAATAACTTAGTAAAGTATCAACAAAGAGGAATAACTAAGTAAATTATCAACAAAACATAAAACTGTAAATAGTGCCGCATAAGTGGAACAACAGTGTCACATCAGTTTTGCAATATGTTAAGTAACATGAGTCTAAACTTTCTATGCGGTAAAGCAAACAGATCCAAACTGCAGAAGTTCTTATTATAATTGCTCGTAAGGCGACGTAGAGGCGCCCGCAAGCCTGCATTTGTACGACAGGTAGTAGTAGCGAACACAGGTCGTGCGCGCACCTCGCGTCCCTGGCATGTTCTGGGAACTATATAACACAACTTGTTACTAATATCTAAACAATCATACGAGTTATTGCATAAGTCATATAAAAATGTGGTTTCAAGAAAAGTACGCCTTGAACTCAAAGAAAGCAGATTATATTTTTTAAGTAACTCACTATAAGAGAGATAACAACTTTTTAAGCAGCGATAATGCATAGACTTCAAAAATTTACGTTGTATGCTTTCTATACACTCAATATATTTATTGTAGTAGGGGTTCCACACAGGTACTGCATATTCTAATTGAGACCTAACTAGTGATCGATAGAGATATAAATATGTACTTGGGTGCCTAAAATCTGTGGCTGATCTCATCACAAAGCCGTACATTCGATAAGCATTATTAACAATTTTATTAACATGTGCGTCTAAGTGCAGTTTATCGTCAAGCAATATCCCCAGATCACGGATCAAACTCTCCCTTGCCAGCGTTTCACTGTGTATTGCATACGGATATTTAAATATATATTTATTTTTAGTGAAGCTAATACAAAAACATTTAGAAACACTGAGTTGGAGTTTGTTTTTAGTGCAATAATCTCCAAGACGATTGAGGTCTTGTTGAAGCAGTTGACAGTCAAGCATAGTTTTGATGGGTCTAAAGACTTTAAGGTCATCTGCGTAAAGTAAGAATTTAGAATTAAGAAAGCACATGTCAATATCATTGACAAATATAATAAATAACAAAGGGCCCAGTATTGAGCCCTGAGGCACCCCTGATGAAACAGTTATGGATTTGGAATGGAAACCATTTACTACCACTTTTTGAGTTCTATTTGTAATATAGGAAGTAAACCAACGGAACAAATCCCCACGAATGCCATTAAATGCTAATTTGCCCAAAAGTAATTTATGATCGACCTTGTCAAAGGCTTTACGGAAATCAGTGTAAATAGACTCCACCTGTACACGTGTGTCTAAATTATTGAATAAATAATCAGTATATTCAATCAAATTAGTAGTTGTAGATCTTTTCTTGATGAACCCATGCTGTTGCTTAATAATCTGATCATGAATAAGCGGATACAGCTGATTGTGGACAAGCCTCTCGAAAAGCTTTGACAAAATCGACAAAATGGAAATAGGACGGTAGTTCTCTATTTCATATTTTGGACCAGATTTATATACAGGGGTGATATTGGCTCGTTTCCACACTTCTGGGAAGGTTCCTTGGCTCAAACATCTATTATAAATAATATATAGTGGGAGACTTATAGTGTCAGCGGTATTTTTAAGAAAGAGTGGCGGGATACCATCAGGTCCTGGGCCTTTAGAACAATCCACGGATTTCAAAGCACTGTGTATTTGCTCAATACTGATCCCAAGATTGCTTACGAGACGACTATTCTTAGCATCGCCGAAGGTCTGCTGCTGCACATTGTTGAGAATGGAAGGCTCATAAACAGAATGGAAGAAGTTTAAAAAGAGATTACAGATTTCATCTGGATTATTGGACGACTGTCCGCCGTAATGCATTGTTGAAGGAATGGAAGCTGTGGATTTACGGTTAGATATGAAAGTCCAGAAATATTTAGTGTTAACTTTTATGTTATCCTCAACTGACTTTATATATAGGTAATAACAAGTTTTAGATTCAGTATGAAATCTCGACCTATAAAGTGAAAATTGTTCATAATCTGATAAATTCTGATACATCTTCCATTTACACCACGCCTTAGTTTTATTTTTAAATATGTGTATCAATGAAGGTGAAAATATGTGTGTGTAAACGCACCCACGATCGTCATCATCATCATCCCCCTGCCCTTATCCCAATTTATGTAGGGTCGGCTCAGCATACGTATAGCTGGCATGCTGCTAATGTTTTGGCTATGTTTTATGACCGGCCGCCTGCCTGACGTCAACCCTCTTTGGGAATGCTGTTGTTGGTGGTAACCGCCACCGATACGGTCTTCTTCTATCTAGCTATGTCACCTACCAAATGTTATCCATGCGCCAGGTTCTGATGTTATCCTACTATCACACTCCACTAAACGAGCTAAACGGACCCACGATGCAGGAAGAAATTGCTAGTGTGCGGCAATGTTTTTATATTATCCTTATTTTTTCCTTCTTTCTTTTTTCAAGTATTTCATTATTTTGTTTAATAACTCATCCCTCAGATATTTCCTTTTCTATTTCATTTTACGATAGCCACGTCAAACGTGGTAAAACTCTTGCTGGATCCGAACGACATGAACTGATTAAGCTTTAACACCGTTGCTAAGCAACCATAAAACAAGATGGCTGCTTCAAGAACATCAATCTCGAGATTTCGACATCCTGTATATTACCCTCTCTATACTTCAATACCATTGAATCGCCATAAAAACTCTTAAAGAAAAAAAATCACCCCAACAAAAAAATAAGGTATGAAAAAACAAAATGGCCGCCCCCACGACCTTATAAATCAATTCGGTGATAAATACGTTGATTCAAAGTCAATAATGTCGAGTTATGAGATAACTTTACGATGGGAGCGTAGTGATCGTAAATAAAAAATCAACCAAAAGTGTGGGTAGATTTGAAAAAGTTTTGCGTTGTGTCATTGAGCCTTGGGGAGCAACTGGCCATCGGTATGGAAAATAGTGATACGGGCAATAGCTTGAAGCAGATCCCATAGATTAAAAACGCCAAAAAACCATAGAGTACAAAGATTAAACAGACTAATAAATCAATTTCCTAAGTACTTTGGGATCGACTTCCAGTCTAAATGGATGCAGCTTAATACCTGTATTTTACATGGAGTTACTGCTTATTTGAACTCCATAACCCAGTTACTGGGTAACAAGACATCTCGTGGTAAGACTGCTTGTCAGACTTTCAAGCCTCAGAGTACCCGTAACATCTGTCATTGATCTTTATTTGACCCACCGAATGGTGTAACGTGCTCTCCGAGGCACGGAAAGGTCTCAGTATGAAATTATGGACACCCATCCACTGACCTACCGCGGCAAGTGCAGCTTAAACTCAATCGATTGATCTGTGGGGCTGTTAAAAATAAAAAAGGCTAAGCAATTACTATTAAATCGACAATATTACATGGGATGTAATAACTGCATGAGTGTCCTTTGGCCTTATAACGATACTTCTCTGCTTAGCTGCGAGGATACAGGCGGGATGATATACTGTTCGAATCGGGGAGAACTACATTGTATTTCATAACAATAAAAATCTATTGTGTCTGGTAATTAATGAGACAACAGCGTACCTATTCGCTATCTCGGTTGCCAACCGAATTGATGGACACTTTGTAGTACATTGCGTCGTGTGTTACAGCTTGTCTATGATGAGCAACAATAGTAAAAACTTACGACGCAATGTACTACAAAGTGTCCATCAATTCGGTTGGCAACCGAGACAGCGAATAGGTACACAGATTACACAAAAAATCTTTTTCGGTCAATTGTTTAGCAATCATACTTATATAACTTTAAAGCTTAAAAAAGCGACATCTATTAGCATTCAAAAGAAATAATTCCGGGATAAAGAGGCCTCTGGTGACACACATTGTAACTAGTATTGATAAACATTTTAGTTCTAATTTAACTTCATAGATGGCGTTACTCGTATCTGAAACTGAATGATATTCCCGTAGCTCCACCATAGGCATACTATACCAATGCCGTTATTATATCCTACTAGTTTCTGAGCCTATTGCCGTCTATAGGACACAATTTTAAACTCTGAGCTGCTTCTAAATGCTCTACTTGCCCAGGAATTGAATTCAAGGACGCAGGTTCAACAGCCGTGTTTCCGTTCACAAGACCCTTAAGGCAGTTCTTTAAAACATATTGTCGAATGCAATGTCATGAGCTTGAAGGAATAAGTACTAGTGGGTTTTTTAAGAGTAGTTTTAGCGGGCGTACCCCTCTCGCCACTGGCATAATTATGATTCTCAATCATTTAAAGGTACGAGTACCTTTTACCAGTATGGTTACAAAGATAGAACACGATTTTAATCGTGTGTAACACAACGTTTTGTTTGTGTTTAGTTTTTTTATGTGTGATAATACTTTTAATGTAATGACGAGAGCGATTTCGCTTTAGTACAAGTTCTTTTGTGCTTGTGTGTTTCTTCATCCCCCGCCAAAAGTGGCGAGCAAATTTGTTCGATATTTAGTCAGAAGGCGTCTCCCGTCTGGTCCTCTAAGGTCATGAGCATGAATCTGAATTCCTGTTCAACCAGATGCGTCTATAAGTTAGGCGTTATTCGGGTACTTCGGCGTAGGTCCTACGTCTAATCTCTCTCCAGTCGTGTCGGATTGCCGTTCCATCGGACTATGAGAGTGAACGAAGTGGGAGTGTACCTGTGATTGCGCATACACTTGTGCACTATATTATATCTCCTGCGTACTTTGTCGCCACGAAGGCAGGCCGCCGTGACCGAAAATTCGGTCATAATATATTATTATATTACTAGCTGTGCCCCGCAAACCTTGTACTGCCATATAAATTTTCCGGATAGATCATCCTTTCCTTATCACCTATAAAAAATTGCCTACGACTTATTCTTAGACCTACCAAACATACACAAAAAATTTCATAAAAATCGGTTAAGCCGTTTCGGAGTTGTTCAATAACAAACACTGTGACACGAGATTTTTATATACCTATAAGGTTAGATAATACTTGGGTACATTTACAGATATAAACCTCAAATGCGCATACGCCCAGACCCGGAACAATTTACTATTGATATGAAATAGATATTTAGAAATATACTTTATTCTGGGTGGGAATCTTGCGACACCGGCGGCGCAGCATATTTAAGATAAGCAGCAATTGATTTAAAAAATGATTGAAACAGTATTTATAACTTTTGAGACACAAAGCTCTGAAAGCAAAGCATATATTTACTAACTTCCTGAACTATAGTAATATATTGATAACTTCTATGTATCCTTTTGATTCATGCTCGTCGCTGTAGGTTGCTCCTGACCTGTCCTTAATCATAATCATATTCTTTATTGCAAAATAAATCCACAATATAAAGATAAGATGGTAATATAAATAACATGGTAGCAATCGTGGACCCTGATGGGCACAGCAAATAGTAAATTAGAAGAGAGGAAGGCGTTGTATATATAGATATATTTGTTTATGCTCAAGTATTCATATTCCTTTTTAATGTATCTAAGTATGTATAGTATTGTTATTATGTTTGTATTTTTAGTAGGTATTTAGATATAAGTATATTTTTTGTATTTTAGTACATTATATTTTTGGAGAACGGTACGGTATTTGATAGTAGTACGTTCGTCGAGATCAGCCTGCCTCATTTAAGATGATTTGTCAATCGCCTTTCGTCTAGAAAGGTACCTATACACATTCAGTAAATGCTATTATGTCGTAATTAAATTTTATAGCTTTGAGTTAATTTATTACTATAATGATTTTTTATTTTAATCTATTACTTACTTCCAAAAGTACAAAATTGTACTTGTTATCTATACTAATATTTATCTATACCAATATTATAAAGCTGAAGAGTTTGTTTGTTTGGTTGAACGCGCTAATCTCAAAAAAAAAAAAAATATTTTTGTGTTGGATAGTCCATTTATCGAGGAAGGCTATAGGCTATATGACATCACGCTACAACTAAAAGGAGCGGAGAATCAATCAAAAATGTTGTAAGAACGGGAAAAAAATATTCTATTTGAGAGTTTCCGTTGCGAACGCTGCGTAAACGGTTATAGTTATGCAAAAATTAAGTATGACAGAATTATTCCTCTGCGAACGTGTTTTTAATAAACATGATATTAATCCTTAACCAAATAAATATGTTATTCATTAATAATATTTCTATTGTGTCTATATTTATTTAGTGAGTCAACAGATTAAGTTGATGAATGATGAGCCTTTACACAGTTTTCTAAGGAAAAGTTAGACTTCTGATCCGCAGAAAATAACAGACTACCGGACTGATACAAAATTATCGGTAGTGTTGACAAACCAACCAAAACCAAAAAATTTTTACTTACAACTGTTACTTACTTCATTCAGAACCGGTACCAAAATTGGGTAAGATAAAACAGAAGCGGAAATGAAAACCTGTTTCCGAATCTCGAATCAAGAGACAGGAAAGAATTATCTTAAAGGTGTATCGACTTCGAAACATCTGCTCTTTAGGATGGGCGCACACCGGTCACAGCATTGTGCAACAGTCCCTAGGCCACAGGACATTTCTGAAACATTATTTTTGTTGCAGTATTGTAAACAAAGTTGTAGGTCCAAGATTTTTTGAACTATAAAATTATGATGCTTCGACCGCATAAAAATTGGGATAAGGGCAGAGGCATTATGATAATGGTGAAATAAACTTATTTGACATTATTAAAAAACCTATATGTAAAACTATTAACATACTACCTCGCTGCCTCGTTGGTCTAGTGGTCGCAAGCGCGACTGCTAAGCATGAGGTCTCGGGTTCGATTCCCGGGTCGGGCAAATGGTTATTGAGTTTTTCTGTTAGAAAATACTCAGTAGCAGCCCGGAGTTTGGAAATGTGCCCGGTAGATGGCAATAGGCTCACCACCTATTACATGGGACTTAATAACAGCATTGGTGAAATGTGGGTGTACAACTGTGTACACCTCTGCCTACCCCTTCGGGGAATACAGGCGTGATGCTATGTTATGTTATGTTATTAACATATCTAAGATGATAGATAAAACTGATAACTGATTATAATAAAACATTTTTTCCCCGCATTAATCGCGTGTATTATTGGTTTTTGTTTTTACTGAGGTTTCGAACACTTTACAGCGTTCGTGGTCGCAGAATCACCAATACACGCGATTGATCTGGTATAAACTAGTTTAATTATAATTTGAAGTGATCGCGAAGGCCTTACTAATATTTGAATATTGGCTACATAAAAAATATTAAAGTTGCATTACTTGAACCTTATTTCATAGCCGGTCTAACGCGAGTAATTGTACACAGTGTGTGCATTGGTTAGACAATTTAAAATCGCAGTTAGCGGTTTCGATCTCTGCGCATCTCTACTAGAAATGGGTAGGTCCGCAGATAATTCGGAGTTGATTCCGGATAAGCATTCAGCTCTGAACGCTTATACCCAGATTCCGTGTCTGTCGCACCCATATGGGTCCGGTGATCCAAACCTTGGTCAGCTAAGTTGGACTGCGAGCGAAGTGTTGGAGTGCAAATGCTACGAGAATGGTGGACCAATCGCATGACGCCATATCTCATTCAGTTCATACATGATACATGCAATAGTATTGCATGTATCTCTTTGCCGGTCGCACGTTTCGTCATGTTTAATACTAAAGTCGGTATCCGAATTCCCGTTGGATCTACATGCATCATTAACGCGAGTATATGGGTCCACGGATTTATATCCAGCCGGACCTACCCATCTCTAGCCTTTCCTGCCGCGTCTGACAACTTGACAGCGGTGAAATCGCCCGTGTACGCCCAGCCTTATGTCATTTATCTCAAGGTTACTGTTAACTTCATTAGGTACCTTCCGTAATTATGATTTACGATGATTACGATATTGTCAGATGAATGGTTACGTGTAGGTGTGAATTGTTGATCACATTTCGAAATACGATGATTTTAAGTATGAATGTGGAAGACCGAGGAAACGATGGGTGGGTTCTCTGAAAGGGAGTGATGGAAGAAGAAGATGCGGTGCACCGACCACACACAAATTGGGGTAAGGACATGATGATGTCGATGAGATTTCAAAATATCCTGCATCTTACTGAGCACCTTCTAGTGTAATAAAACCTATTATAGTTGTATTTTCGCCAGAACACAATACATTACGTAAAACATGTCCGAATTCGAAGCCAACCTAGAACGAATTGGATGTCCTTTCTTACATGCAAACGGAAAGTCTACTTATCCTAGTCTTGTCAGTCACAGATGCCTGACCGATGTCTGTGTTGCCAATATAGAAATGAAAATATTTATATTATAGTCTACTAAAATAATTTAATTTAAGTTTTGTAAAGATCTATTTACAGAATAGTATACCTGACACATCGTTGGGCACAGGCGATTGAGACTCAGGGGGAAGCCTTGGCGGTCAGTTTGGACATGGCGAAGGCCTTCGATCGGGTCTGGCACAAAGCGCTTCTTTCGAAGCTCCCTTCCTATGGGCTTCCCGAGAAATTATGCCAATGGGTCACCAGTTTTCTTGCAGACAGAAGCATAAAGGTCGTAGTTGACGGTGAATGCTCCGACTCCATGTTTGTAAATGCTGGTGTCCCTCAAGGCTGTGTGCTATCGCCTACTCTGTTCCTCCTCCATATCAATGACATGTTGCAAATCAGCGGCACTCATTGTTATGCGGATGATAGCACAGGCCATGCTTTCTATACCGGTCGCGCTAATATTTCTCGGGAAAACGTTATCGAGAGCCGAAACAAACTTGTGTCTGAAATTGAGACCTCTTTGGAGAAAGTCTCAGATTGGGGTAGACTTAATTTGGTCCAATTTAATCCCACAAAGACACAAGTTTGCGTATTCACCGCTAAAAAACTGCCATTCGTTGTTTTTCCTCGTTTTGAGAGCACCCCATTAACTGCCTCAGCCAATATTGGAATACTTGGTGTCGACATATCGAGCGAAGTTCAGTTCCGCGGCCATTTAGAGGGTAAGACTAAGCTAGCCTCCAAGAAGCTTGGTGTACTCAATAGATCGAGACGGTATTTCACTCCGGCCCACCGCCTACTACTTTATAAGGCGCAGGTCCGGCCTCACATGGAATACTGCTCTCATCTTTGGGCAGGGGCACCCCAGTACCAGCTTCTCCCTCTGGACCGTATCCAACGGAGAGCGATTCGTATCGTCGACTGCCAAGATATTTCAAACCAGCTAGACCCCTTGGCGCTGCGTAGAGATGTGGCCTCGCTATGCATCTTCTATCGCCTATACTATGGGGAGTGCTCCGAGGAATTGTTCGGACTGATCCCTGCCGCCTCTTTCCGCCATCGGTCTATGCGACAGCAGTTCCATCCCCATCATTTAGATGGTTGGCAGTCCACAACTGTGCGTTTCTCTAGAAACTTTCTGCCTCGCACAACAAAACTGTGGAATGAACTGTCGCCTGCGGTATTTCCGGACCAATACGACCTTCAAACCTTCAAGAAAAGAGCGTACTCCTTTTTAAAAGGCCGGCAACGCACTTGTGACTCCTCTGGTGTTGCGGGTGTCCATGGGCGGCGGTAATCGCTTACCATCAGGCGAGCCGTCTGATCGTTTGCCCCCTATAACATAAAAAAAAAAAAAAAAGAATTAACAATTTGAATTTAAATTTGGTAACCATAGTAATTCTTAGTTCATCTAAGACATCACAGACATACGGTGAAGGAAAACGTCGTGAGGAAACCTGGACTTGGTAGTCTGAAATCGCCAACCCGCAGTGAGCTAGCGTGGGGATTAAGCTCGTGCCTTCTCTGTATGAGAAGAGGCCCTTGTCCTGCAGTGGGACAGATATGGGCTGGTTATATAACTATACAAATAGTCGAATAACAAAGATATCTACTTCGCAGGTGTAAGTGCAAATGCCGGGATGGGACGCCCTAGAAGGATATACACTGACGTTAATGGTGTTGCCCCCAATAAGATCAGGTGCATAGTAGACCAGTAGGCTTACTCTTGAAAATAAAACCGCTCGATTGACATTGGAAATATGACAGTTCATAATTTTAAATGCAAAAATGTCTTAAAAATTGTTAAAGAATCGGGATGCTTTAAAATTAAGATAACCAATATGGAGGTTTTTTTTTTAAAATTTATTGATAAATTGTTTTATGGCACTGATTTAATATTGGAATTGGTATTCACTTCAAGAGTAACCTCCAGATGTATGAACCTGGACGAAGCAAAAGGAATATGTAAGGATCGTAGCAGGTGACGTTCTGTAGTTTCTGCTTACCCCCATTGGAGAAAGAAAGTTTTATTTCTATGTATATACTTGTGACTAATAACAACATATAACATAGCATCACGCCTGTATTCCCCGAAGGGGTAGGCAGAGGTGTACATAGTCGTACACCCACATTTCACCAATGCTGTTATTAAGTCCCATGTAATGGTGAGCCTATTGCCATCAACCGGGCACAATTCCGAACTCCAGACTGCTACTGAGAATTTCCTTACAGAAAAACTCAATAACACTTTGTCCGACCCGGGAATCGAACCCAAGACCTCATGCTCAGCAGTCGCCCTTGGGACCACTAGACCAACGAGGCAGTTGACTTGTGACTAATAACATTTCCTTATCGATGACGTAATACAAAAGCGTGGGATTTCTCACGAATTTCTTTAAATCCAAGGACGCGCTCAAAGTTGTTGAATGAATATTCATTATTTAAATTTGTATGCTAATTAGCAATGATACGGTTGTTGGGAAAAATTATACTTTAAGTGGGAAGCAGATGTTATTTATCAGATTATTTTTTGTGGAAAGAAAAATTTGGTCGTGAGTAGGATTTGAACCTGAGCCTCCTGGATAGATACTCCAGACGATCTGCTAACTAAGCCATTCAGCCGTGCTCACTCCACCGAATTCTTCCACGTTTGAATACGTCTTCTGGTGACTGGAACTGGTGACGTTTTCACCTTTAGAGTTCGCTACGCATGTGATAATGCGTTCAAAAAGATATATCTATATCGAGTTAAGTTCAATTTTGGTTGCTTCCTTGGTGTAGTGCATGTAAGCTGGCTGCTTTGTGACTACTTGGTTCGATTCCTGGGTCGGGTAAAGTGCTATTGCGTTTTTCTGTTAAGAAATTCTCAGTAACAGCCCAGATTTAGGAAGTTGGTGGTGTGACACCCGCGTTCAGAAAGCAAGTAAAGCTATCGGTCCTGTGCCTGATCTCTCTCCGGTCGTGTCGGATTGCCGTCCCATTTGAGTATGAAAACGAAGGCAGAGGGAGTACACCTGTGTTTGCATACACTATAATATTTCCTGTGTTCTTTGATAATCTCCGTGGAGATAGGCCGCTTTGACCGAAAATTGGATCTGGAGTATAATTTTTATAATATTATTGAGATTTTCTGTTAAGAAATTCTTCTCAGATTATGGAAATGTTACCAGTTGATGACGATAACCTTCATCCTTTGGACTTAACATTGCATATAGCAGTTGCACCGATCGATCGATCGAGGTTAAACTGCACTTGCCGCGGTCGATCTGTGGATAGGTGGCCACCATTTCCATACCGAGACCCTTCAGTGCCTCAAAGCGCGGAAAGCACGTTAAACCGTCGGTCCCAGTTGTCAATTAAAGATCTATGACAGCCGTTACGGGTAGTCAGAGGCCTGAAAGTCTGATGACCAGTCTCATCACCAAATATCGTGTTACCCAGTAACTGGGTTGTGGAGGTCAGATAGGCAGTCGCTCCATGTAATATACTGGTATTAAGCTGCATTCTGTTAGACTGGAAGCAGACCCCAATGTAATTACGAAAAGGCATTACTTTGAGGAAGTGTAGGTGTACAATAGTAATACTCTGCTTATCGCTTCGAGTATACTGGCGTGATGGTATAAATGAATGGTAACTTTAACAAACTACTCGTGTGTTAGACTGTGTAACCAAATAAGTGTATCAACTCGGCATTTCATAATAAGTATTGATTAAAGTATAAAATACAGCGATCCACGGGAAGTGGTAACATTTTTATTATCATTACGACTTGCAACTGGTTCATGGGCAGAAGCTTTTGTGGTACAAGTCACAGGACTGACCGGACTTTGGTAGATGCATTGTCATAATTCTAAAATATTAAAATGAAACGTATTAAGGATGCATAGCAAACATGAAAGTTATAATAAAGAATAATAGCCATAAGACGTGTTAAAATATGGAAGAAGAATTCGCGGTGGTGAGAAGAGGTCGAGACGGCTTAGTGGTCAGAGCGCCTGGAGTATTCATCCGGGAGGCGCAGGTTCGAATCCTGTTCGCGACCATATTCTTTTTCCATTTAATATTGTAACTTTAGAGTTCGCTAAGCCTGCGTTAATGCTTTTCAAAGATCTATCTTGAATGAAAGTTCTAAATTGTTGATAAGAAAAATACGGTCGTGAGCGGGTTTTGAACCTGCGCCTTCTGGTTGAATACTGAAGCACTCTGCCATTCCAATTTCCGCTTTCAATTCCGAATCCTTCTTCTACATTATTACGTCTTATGGTGACGTTATTCTCATCCCTGACGTCATCACGTCACTATATAATTACGACTCGACTAAAACGAAAAATTCTAATAATACTACTCGACCCGGGAGTCGAACTCCGGACATTACCGGCCGTCACGAGACCACTGAGTAAGTCGTGATAAATAATATTATACGGCTAGAAAAAGATTGACCACCGATATGACGGCTAACACAGATGTATGCAAGAAAATGATATGCTGCGCTGACCCTAATAAAATTGAGATAAGGGCAGGGGGATGATGATGAAATTTCGAAATACCTTGTCATATCATTCACTTTACCCGACCCGGGAATCGAACCCAAGACTTCACGGTTAGCAGCCGCACACGCGGTCACCAAACTAATGAGGTAGTCTTGCCCACAATATGAAGAATTCACTATCGTTGTCTCATATTGCTTTGTCCGTCCCGGGAATCGAACCCAAAACTTCACGGTCAGTAGCCGCGCCCGCGACTACCGAGTATGAGGGTTCGATTTCAGGTCAATTCTCATTAGCAGCCCGGAGTTTGGAACTGTGCTCAGTTGATGGTAATATGCTCACCACCTATTACATGGGATTTAATAACAGTATTTGTGAAATGTGGGTGTACAATTGTGTACATCTCTACCTACCAGGGAATAAAGGCGTCTTGACCCGGAAATCGAATCCAAGACTTCTTGTTCAGTAGCCGCGCCGGCAGGCACTAGACTAAGTAGTCGTACCAAACAAGATGAAATTAATTTAAAAAATAAAACAGCATGCATTTTTAAAAATCTGACAATGAACAATGTAAGGATTCTAACGATACCCCATGCATTGAAATCGGTTCAGGCGTTTAGAAGTTATGGTAGTATAAAGAAACTCACAAACATACATACATACATGCTTACATACATACTATCTAAAGTTACAATATTAAATGGAAAAAGTATTCGGTCACTTGTACAGGTACTGAATTGATTGCAATGACGTCGCCATAAGACGTGTTAAAATATGGAAGAAGAATTCGCGGTGGTGAGCAGAGGTCGAGATGGCTTAGTGGTCAGAGCGCCTGGAGTATCTATCCGGGAGGCGCAGGTTCGAATCCTGTTCGCGACCGTATTCTTTTTCCATTTAATATTGTAACTTTAGAGTTCGCTAAGCATGCGTTAATGCTTTTTCAAAGACATATCTTGAATTACATACTATCTATCTGCTTAGCCTTTTCCCAATTACATTGGGGTCGGCTTCCAGTCAAGCCGGATGCAGCTTAAGACCAGTATTGCCATGGAGCGACTGCCTATCTGACCTCCACAACCCAGTTACTGGGTAATACGATATCTCGTGGTATGACTGGATGTCAGATTTTCAGGCCTCTGACTATTGAAGGATTTCCAATACCATGTCGCTTATAACTTGCATCTCTAGGTAATGTTAAAACCGGTTACACTCGCCACGAGAATGGAAAGGAAACCAACGGTTCAGCTCCACAGGCTTTTGTTACACCGTATTGTAATGTATTGTGAATGTTCGTTGATATTGCAAATAAATTATATTGTGTATGCCTGTTGGCGGAACACGGTGGTCTGTATACTCAAAATAAATGTTATTTTTTATTATTTCATGCTAGCTGGTGCCCGCGACTTTGTCTGGGAGACAAAAGGTAGCCAACGTCCGTCTCCAACGTCCAATCTATCTCCTTGCCAAATTTAATTACAATCCGTTCAGCCATTTAGTTGTGAAAAGGTAATAAACAAACATACAAACAAACAGAGTTACTTTAGCATTTTTAATATTAGTATGAATAACCAATTTAAAAGGTACTTATGAAACGTCAAAATTTAGTTACTAATATTTAAAACATTTTTGTACCTGATATTTACAAAATAAAGGAGGAGGGGCTCGTGGCTAAGTAACAGCCGCACAGATCGATCGATCGAGGTTAAGCTGCGCTTGCCGCGGTCGGTCTGTGGATGGGTGACCATCATTTCATACCGAGACCCCTCCGTGCCTCGGAGAGCACGTTAAGCCGTCGGTCCCGGTTGTCAAATTAAGATCCATGACAGCCGTTACAGGTAGTCAGAGGCCTGAAAATCTGACAACCAGTTATACCACGAGATATCGTGTTACCCAGTTACTGGGTAGTGGAGGTCAGATAGGCAGTCGCTCCATGTAAAACACTGGTATTAAGCTGCATCCGGTTTAGCTGGAAGCCGACCCCAATGTAATTGGGAAAAGGCTAGGCAGATATATATATATATATATATATATATATTTACAAAATAAATAAACGATTGATTGATGTAATGTATTCCCTGAAGCTGATTCCATAACACTCGAAATTATTTTCAAGATTTTGTGCCTATAAAAACAGAGGTCACATACGATTCGGTCTAATTGCAGCCATCGTGAGATTCATTCATAACCCGACGAGTTATAAATTAACCTGTAGTATATATTACAATGTATTTTTATTTTTGTATTTCCGAGAATCATCGGCAAACCGGTCTCTGACGACTAGTCATTCGAACCAGTGTGTTGATCACAGATTAAGCTTTACCACAGATAATATAATACTAAAAAAAAACTGCCTTATTGGTGTAATGGTCGTAACGCAGCGGCTGAGTGGCCGAGAGGTCCTGGGGGTTTGGTTCCTGGGTCGCCTAAAGTGTTATTGGGTGTTTCTGTTCTGTCCTTCAACAGGTCTCTTCTTGAAGGAATTAGTACTGGAGTAGTTTTACCGGGCGTACCCCTCTCGCCACTTTTATATGATTCCCAATCATAAAAAAGGTACATTTTACCAGTATGGTTACAATGATAGTGTGTCACAATTTTTTGTTTGTGTTTAGTTTTTTTTTTATGTGTTTTAATACTGTTAATGTAATGACAAGGGCTATTTTAGCTTTAGTACAAGTTCTTTTGTGCTTCTGTGTTACCTCACCCCCCGCCAAAGATGGCGAGCAAATATGTTCAATATTTAGGCAGAAGGCGTGTCCCGTCTGGTCTTGTTAGGGTCTCTTTGACGAAATTATTGTCGATTTTCTGGCTTTGAACAATGAATAAATACTAATTATAGTTATAAACTTTTGTATAAAAAGACGCTATGCATGCGTTAATGCTTTTCGAAGATTTATCTGTATTAACAAGACGATATTATTTAAAAAAAAAAACCACGTCTGCCGTGTGTACAAATCTTTTTGTTTTCCATAGACACTAGGTTACTATTTTTTTTTAATGTTACTATCATGTGTTATCCGGGAAAATGTGAGGATTCTAACGATACCCTCACAAACATACTTAAATAACTTTTATAACAAAGAAATTCACAAACATACTTAAATACATAGGTACTTAAATAAATAGGTACTTAAATACATAGGTACTTAAATACATAGGTACTTAAATGAATCCTGCAAACATTACACTCTTTTATTTGGACAGTCTTATAAAACCAACAAATACTGTAACAGGAAAGTTTTTACAGATAAATATTTGATAAGCGATTAACGCATGCTTGGCGAACTCTAAAGTTATAATTTTAAATGGAAATTGTGTCGTGAGGAATATTCGAACCTGCGCCTCCCGGAATTATACTCCAGGCGCTCTGACCACTAAGCCATCTCGACAGTCGAGAACATTAATAGTATAACACTCTTTTATTCTTAGTCGTGTAAAAACAACAAATATTGCAAGAGGAAAGTTTTTATTTCAATATATTTGTTGAACAAAGATATATCTTAATATATATAAATCTCGTGTCACAATGTTTGTCCTCAATGGACTCCTAAACCACTTAACCGATTATAATAAAATTCGCACACCATGTGCAGTTCGATCCAACTTGAGAGATAGGATAGTTTAAATCTCAAATTATAGTCGCGTGCGAAGCCGGGACGGACCGCTAGTGTACTCATAAATATCTTGCAGTTGTGATAATATTGTTGAATTTAATGTGAAAATATTTAAAATAGTATATATATATTAAATTTACTCACTGTTTAAATATCTACTATGCAATCATGATAATAGTAGTAATTAATGATCTGCTGACATATTGTGCCATTAGCAGCACAAAAACTGTTCTTGGGTTCTATTCTCGTGCGGGGCAAAGTGTTATTGTGTTATTGTTAGAAAATTGGTAATATGGTGATATGCTAGCATTGGACTTAATTACGGTGAACTGTGGTGTCCTGCACACCTCTGCCTACCCCTTCAGGGAAAATTGTCGTGATGCTTTGTTATGATTTAGTAAAATATATAATGGACATCGGAAAGTCGCTTGCGACATCAACACAAATGTAGCAATTCGCATTGCGAATTTGCGATATAGCTTAACAAATATCGAAGTGTGAGCGATATCACTGGGATATATCGCATTTGTATGATATAACACATCTCACGGTGAGGTCAGTGCTTTTTTAAGCATCGGCTTATTGTTAAATGACACTGGATGTTAAGACTATAAAATTAATTAAAAAAATAAAGGCACGCCTGCCATTTTTTATAATCTTACTAGTCCATGTTTCCCGGAATAATATTAATATTAATATTCCACAACTATCACACAACGCCGTCTAGTCTCAAGCTAAGCAGAGCTTGTGTTATGAGTACTAGACAACTGATAAACATACTTATATATTTCTAAATGCATACATATTATAGATAAATTACACCCAGACACAGAACAAATGTTAAATAAGGAATAATGTAAGGATTCCAACGATACCCCATACATCGAAACTGGTTCAGGCATATAGAAGTTGTGGTGGAATAAAGAAACATACATACATACTTATTATACATACATACATGAAACCTAAAAACTCCTTTCTTTGGACAGTCGTGTAATAAGACAAGTGTGCCCAACAAAGGAGAAATGTGGGTGTTCTGCACACTATCTGCTATGCTATGCTATAGTAAAATATATAGTAGATAGCGTAAAGTCGCTTCCGACTTAACACTAATGCAGTGTTTCACATGGCGTATTTGCGATATAGCGTAATAGAAATCGAAGGGTGAGCGATATTACAGAGCTATGTCGCATTTGTGTGACAGGACCTTAATACGCCTCACGGTGACGTCAGTGCTTTTTTAACATCTTTATTTAGAAGACCAAAGGTTCAAAATAAGCCACTCAAACGAAACTCCAGTCACTAAGAACATAGTAAACTAAGACAAGTGTGCCCAACAAAGGTCGGGAGAAGTTGGCAGCATACAGTAATTAGTGCACCATCGGATCTGGTTGACTTAGCTCGAGACCGGCTCTCAAACAAACACACGACTTATACAAGTTTAATTAATTACTAGCGACGTACACTGCGAGACAGAGGAAAGGATGCAGTGTGGAAATAAAATAATAATTTGTGTGTACTAAAAAGTAAAAAAAGGTAAGCTCGCGACAATCTAAGAATCCGTTTCTTCTTGAGTGCATTTTTTCAATATAAAGTTAAACTTGAGGTTTACGAATGATACTCGTGGTTATAGTGTATGGGTAATATAGTAATTATTTAGTATTATGAATTTGATTTTTCAATTTCTTACGTAGACGTTCATACAAAGGTTAAATGAGAAACGTCAAACCGGACTTCTTAGATTGCCGCGAGTTTAGATGAAGCATTTTCATTGAAGTCGGGGGACATATGAAAATGTTTCACAGATTCCGATTGCGATGAAGATTCCTTCTTCTAAACATAACACTTGTTTGACTGGTCCTGTAAATAGTCAATTATTCTCATAAAGAAGTTTTATTTTCACAGATGTTAAGACAAATATAATACAGAATGTGAAGGGTATTTTTTATTTTAGATTTTGCATTATGTTTTTAGTATACTTTTGGATTCGTCCATCCATATAACTATTATGGAATATTGAAAAATACTCAAAAGATTCTCAGCCCGATTTTAATAAAAACTGAAACTGCATCATTGGATTTTTGGAAAATAAATATTCCAACCAAGAGCTTTTAGTGACTAATAAAGAAATAATAAGAAGTTGTGCGTCTTTCGAAATAATCTATCCCAGTAGGGGTATATTCAATACCCAATACTTTATTGTATTCCTTAAAGTACTTAACAGATTTTGAAGTTTTGTTTTTCATATTTATTATATTATTTCCGAGATGATTCTAAGCTATAGTTGGACCCGGTAATTGTGACAACACAACCTCTACCACGGGGTCTGCTGGTTGAATTATAAATGTCGTACCGATAATTCTGCACTGCAGTGTACAAGTAACCTATTTCTACAGTGGACCCCGAAGCCATTGTCTTATCACATACTTGGAGCCTGTTAAATTGTTTTTACAAGTAAATTACGTCACTTACAAACGTGAAGTTTGAGGCTTTTCTTGGAATAACTAATTTCGGAGAACAGAATTTTGCTGTATTAATATTAATTACAACGAAACAAGAATATGAGATACACACATATTGACGGAGTGGTTGGCGCAGTGGTCGAGAAACCGGCTGCTGCGTCGCGTGTCGCAGGTTCCATTCCTGCACGGAGCAAATATTTGTATGATCTACAGATAATTGTTCCGGGTCTGGGTGTCTCTGCGTGTGAGATTATAATTGTCTGTAAACGCACCCACGGTACAGGAAGAAATACCAAGAGAGGGGCAAAGTAAAAAAAAAATATATGGTCCTAATTTATTAGGTAATTTCCTTTGAAAGGGGTAATATATATGTCAATTACACTTTAGCTAAGAATCAAATGTATATAACAAATTATTTGTAATTAACATAGTACTAGCAAGCCGAAAACTGCTCCTTGAACGGCGAATATTAATTAAAAAATAATTGTTGTTTCGTTCAGGGTTGATCAGTAGTATTTGAAAGGGGGAGGGGAGAGGTTCGTGGCTAATTAAAAGCATCACAGGTCAATTGATCGAGGTTAATCTGAGGTTGCCCCAATCGGTCTGTGGATGGGTGACCATCATTTCATATCAAGACCCCTCCGTACCTTGATGAGTACTTTATGGCATTGGTCCTGGTTGTCAAATGAACATCTATAAAAGCCGATACGGGTAGCCAGATGCCTTAAAGTCTGACAACAAGTCTTACCACGAGATATCGCGTAACACAGTAACTGGGTTATGAAGGTCAGATGGGCAATCGCTCCATGTAAAATACTGGTACTAAGCTGCATCCGACCCCAACGTAATTGGGAAAAGGTTACCAATTTTGTATGCTAGGAGTTTAGTAATTTGTAAATTATTGCTAAATAGATAACGCCAGGCGTCTCTTTAAGATGAATAGAAGGGGAGGAACTTGAAATTTAATAGAAACGAATAAGCGACACGGTAGCTCAGTTGGGAGAGCGATGACACGGACTGTTAAACGTGGCCGGTTCGAGAACCGTTCTTTCTACTATTTTTCAATGTTTCATGGTTGTTACATGGCTTTAACATATATGACGGAGAATGGTTTGAAGACTAGGATCGGAAGTCTCTATTTTTTTCAGGATTTCAAAGGTAATCGTAAATAAAACCAACATCAAGGCTCTCCGCCACTGAGAGCACATTTACTTTGGGTTAGTGATTAGTAGTGAGTCACTTCATATTACAATGTACAATGTAAGTATTCAAATATCAAGAAATCAGAGGTCTAGGTCATGGTGTAGAGGTCCGTTCGCCACGGCGGCTCGCAATCAACTCACGTTCTCCCTCCTATCGCTGTAGTTGCTGTAATCTCCCTCTCCAATATAGGTTCTGTACGTCACTATGACGTTTGTGTGTCATTGACGTCCCGTACTAATGACCCGGTTGCGACATATATAAAAAAGTCATTATATAAGATTGATTGGTCAGTTTGTCACCAAAATCATAACTGAAAACACAATTTATCTTAGCACACGCACGGTATTGTTGTATCCATGTTGATTTTGGGTCAACCTCGGACCCGGGATAAGGTCTGCCTTCTAATTATTTTGGGTACTCACCAAGTTTAGATATTGTTTCCAATAAATCTTTGAGAGCCGTTCCTGAAGTATTTAGTTAAAGTTTCTTAATGTTAACTTGGTTTATTGACTGTGAAAGGGAAGGTTATTTTTGGAGTTTAGTTTTGTAGTTTAAATTGGAATATTTTAATGGATACGATACCTAAAATGTTCATGCTAAAGTCCTATGTCCTCTTGTTAAAGTTATAAATTATGGAAAATAATGACGTGAGCAGGAATTAAACCTTGACTTAGAAGTTGGGATGGGTTAGCGGTCAGAGCGCCGGAAATATCTTTCCGGATTGCACAGGTTAGAAACCAGTTCTCTACCGTATTTTTCTTAAGTTTATTACCCCAGGCGCTCTGACCACTAAGCCATCTCGATCTCTGCTAGCTACTACGAATTATTGAGCAAAAAAAAAATTTACTATATTTTTTTCTACCTCAATGGGGTATAGGCGTGATTGCATGTGTATATATCATTATTGTAATAATAAAAATGTCGGGGGTTAATTACTGAAGATATTTGTTTTAATAGTACAACAAAATATATATCTGTCTATCCATCTGCATAGCCTTTTTCCAGTTAAATTGGGCTCGGCTTCCAGTCAAACCGGATGCAGCTTAATACTAGTATTTTACATGGAGCGACTGCCTATCTGACCTCCATAACCCAGTTACTTGGTAACAAGATATCTCGTGGTATGACTGGTTGTCAAAATTTCAGGCCTCTTACTATCCGTAACGACTCTCACAGATCTTAATTGGGCAACCGGGACCGACGGCTTAACGTGCTCTCCAAAGGGTCTCAGTATGAAATGATGGTCACCCATCCACAGACCTTCCGCCGCAAGCGCAGCTTAACCTAGTTCAATCGATCTGCGCTGCTGTCACATAGCCATTGGATGATTATATCCGAAAGAAAAAGTATTCTATCTAACATAGTTAAGAAAATAATTTAGGTATTTCCCAACTCATTTTCAAGTAGAGACTTTCTCCTGTTCGCGACCGTATTCTTTTTAACCGACTTCAAAAAGGAGGAGTCTTCGTATCTACATAGTCATAAACCCAACATACATCAGGCACGGACTCTAAAAATAACAGATTATTATTATATATTGTTCTTTTAAATTTATTTGATAGAAAGCCAATTTTGATATTATTTTGCACTTTTTAGTGTTTAAAACCTTTCGGCTCAGTAACGTACAGATCTGTACGTTGTAACAATAAAAATCTATTGTGTCTGCTAATGACTGACGCAACAGCTTAAGTAGATTTTGGAAGGTGGTTTTCATTTTTTGTTAAAAATTTATTCTATTTAATATTGTAACTTTAGAGACTTTCTTTTTCAGTCCTGATTTTAGACTTTTTTTTTATAAATGTAAACGTAAAATATTTGTTTTACCAGAATTTAAATTATTTTAACATTATTTTTATCAAGCTCCCTCTAAACCCTTGTTGAATACAGTAGATGAAATATAAAGTAATATTTAATGAATGTAAGTTTATGTCTCAACATCGCATCTGTATTTTTTGAGGGGGTCAGCAGTAGTGTACACTGTTGAACACCCACATTTTACCAATGCTCTTATTGTCAAATTTGGTGAGCCTAATGCCCTAAACCGGGCGAAAATTCTCAGTAGGAGCCCAGAGTTTGGTACTCATCAAACTCCGGGCTGCTACACTTTGCCCGACCCTGCAGTTGAGCCCAGGCCCTCATGGTCGGCAGTCGTGTCGTTGCGACTACTAGACAGACATATTTTAAACAAATAAAAAAATATTTTGATTCTGATCCTAGCCAGCGGTCCGCGCATTGTTCTTTTTGCCGGACACATTTGTCGATTTTAAACGTCAAATTTAACTAGATTAAATTAATAAATAAGTTAAAAAGCACGTCTGCCATTTTTTTCATGTCATATCTCAAGAATCTGATCTCTAGCCTATGTTACCCGGGATAATGTAAGGATTCTAACGATACCCCATACATTGAAATCGGCACATGAATTTAGAAGTTACGGTGGAATAAAGAAAGTCACAAACACACATACATGAATTCTAAAAACACAACACTCCTTTTTTTTGGGCCGTCATGTTAAATCGATACAATTCAATACATTTTCGTTTTTATCGATTAGACAAGTTTGTCGATGAATATCTGTGCGCCGGACACCTGGAATCCAGCGCAAAGTCCATGATCGCACATGTAAAAAAAACCGGACAGGTACGATTCGGGCTCGCCCACCGAGGGTTCCGTACAAATTTGTAGATACATATTATAAGCAGTTCAGAAATCGCGTGTTTTAATTTTTTTTCGAACGTAATCGATCATCGTTCAAACTGTTGCTTAACCTCGATGATTGATTACGTACTTAAATGGATGCAAATAAATACAATATCTAGCTACTTCCACAATATTGAGGGTTGTCATGCATTACCTGTGCACCGCCCGCCCGCAAATATATGCACATACACAAGCGGTGAAAATTCCGACTACCCCCAACTACTCTACACGTGTTTTGCCCCTCCACGGGGCATCATCAGGGGCATCATCAGGGGCTGTTACACCGTGCAGTGTCCGCCATGTACTTTAAATAAAGAATATAGTTTATATGATTCAATTACAAATATATAGTTTTCAGATCTTTCCCTGTACTTGTATAAAAAAAGAAAGAAAGAAGAAGAAAGAAAGAAAGGAGAAGAAAGAAAGAAAGAAAGATATATTTATTCCAACACAGTGCAAGATTTGTATTAATAAAACGATATTACTTGCCAAATTTCATAGTTCTAGGTCAACGGCAAGTACCCTATACATTTTGATTCACAGCTTCAAGGGACTGTAGACCTAAGTATATGGTTTTAATATCAACTCGTTGGCTTTACGCGTTCCCGAGATAAAGGGTCTTGACAGACAGACAGACAGACCGACAGTCGGACAAAAAAGTGATGATAGCCATTCTAAGTGTTCCGTTTTTTCTTTTTGAGGTACGGAACCCTAGAAATGGCTTTCATCACTGCTTCATACAATTATCATTTTATTATTTATATTCATAATTAGTTTCACAATGTTTTTCCTTGCATTCATAGTTATCAGTGCCTTTTACAAGTCAACACCTGTGTGCACTCGCTTCATTTTATTTTTATGGGATAGGTCGCAACCGAGCAGACGGATCGCCTGATGGTAAGCGATAACCGCCGCCCATGGACACCCGCGACCGCAGAGGAGTCGCAAGTGCGTTGCCGGCCTTTTAAAGGGTTTGGGCCTCCGGTACCCTCACTCACTCGGCGAAACACAACGCAAGCGTTGTTTTACGCCGGTTTTCTGTGAGGCCGTGGTATCACTCCGGTTGAGCCGGCCCATTCGTGCCGTGTCCCACGGTAAAAAAATGTATTAATTAAGCATACCGTTTTTGTTACATAAAAGCAGGTTATAACACTCTTTTTATAGTATGATTAAAACGCAGGTCAGAATAGGCCTATATATAGGGAGAGAAGAGCAGTGTTGCCATTTCTGCTTAGAGTTGCCAGTTGTCTATACCAAATTTCGGGACTGGAGATAAAAACGATATTTTTTATGTCCTGCCCCCGGATTTAGGACAGCAAAAAACTGCGATCGACGTTCGAACATTTTAACCAGCTCAAAATGTTTTTTTTTCATAATTAGGGTAAATTGGAACGCGTCCATAGCCACTTGAAATTGGCAACACCATGACTGCTACAAAAGACGTTCCAGATGCCGGAGATGGATTTTGACACTTAAAATAATAATAAATATTAGTATACCTACCTATAGCATGCAAACATGCCTCGTTAGTCTAGTGGTCACAAGCGCGACTGTTGAACATGAAGTCTCGGGTTCGAATCCCGAGTCGGGCAAAGTGTTATTGAGTTTTTCTGTTAAGTAATTTTCAATAACAGCGCGGAGTTTGAAATTGTGCCTGGTAGATGGCAATAAGGTCACCTCCTATTACATGGGACTTAATAACAGCATTGGTGAAATGTGGGTGTATGTTTGTGAACACCTCTGCTTACCCCTTCGGGTAATACAAGCGTTATGCTATATATGTATGTATGAACACCTAACAAGACGCGTATGTTTATTTATAAATATGTTACTCGTAAACTAATTCACATTTATGTAGTTTTCAAATACTCTACAGTCGTTTCTATCAACGGACACCGAAATCATTTGACGCGCTAAACTCCAATTCCATTAGTTAGTAATAACATGGATATGCCTAATTAAAAGTTTGCCAATTACTTTGGAAGGCACCACTTAACGATAGTAATTTAAAGTTATTATATTAAATGGAAAAGAATATGGTCGCGAACAGGATTCGAAGTTGCGCCTCCCGGATAAATACTCCAGGCGCTCTGACCACTAAGCCATCTCGACGTCTGCTCTAAATAGAGGTCGAGATGGCTAAGTACTACCTCTAGTAATACTCCAGGCGCTCTGACCACTAAGCCATTTCGACCTCTGCTCAATGACAACACCAATGACGTCGCCAAAAGATGTGTTACAATATGGATGAAGAATTCGCGGTGCTGAGCAGAGGTCGCGATGGCTTAGTGGTCAGAGCGCCTGGAGTATTTATCCGGAAGGCGCAGGTTCGAATCCTGCTCATGACCGTATTCTTCTTCTATTTCAAATTATAACGTCAGATAATAGTTGTTTTATTATAATTTAAAAGAATATTACATACTTTAGTGTCGTAAAGCCAATTTATTAGATTTTTTTAAATTAGATAACGTCGTCGTTTCCCTTCCATGGAAATTTGGAACAAGATGTCTCCATTTCACTTCTTTCAAAAACCATTTGATGTAATGATTTATGGCATACGACACAGTCAACGGGCTTACTTTGATATGATTTTTATCTTCAAATAAGGTTTCACATAAGAGGATAAAGTACACAAATATTTTCCTGTTTCATTTACTGTGGAAAAGCCTTATGTAATAATCTGTTTGTGTACAACAAACGAGATTACTTGTACAGTATTATGGTAACAAAGTTCTGGTGAAGTGGCAGATGAAGGAAATGTGATAAAAGATGTATTGTATGGGGATTTATTAATAATGGGGAACTTAAGAGGGATCCATTCTGCCCTCAGAGTAAGTACTTATTTATTTATTTTTATTCATTTATTTTAATAACCAACTTATATTTACAGATACATCCACACATATAAGTTATAGGCCACATACAAAATACAAAAATTATGAAATTAGTAAAATAATAGCAAATACATTATACATATTATAGGTTATTGATTTCGTGGAGAGGGACCTGCACAAGCTGCCCCATTTAACTATTAATATTAAACAAATAAAAATGATGAGGTATATAAGTATAACTTAAACTAACTTATATATAACTTAAACTAACTTATATTATACTTACTGTAGGAAGGAACGCGCAAATTCTCAATGATTTTATTTTGCTGCATTTAGCGGGGAACGGGGTATACACGTTTACAGGTAAAACATACATAAACATAAAAAACATAACATAGCATTACGCCTGTTTTTCCCGAAGGGGTAGACAGAGGTGTACACAGTTGTTCTCCCACATTTCACCAATGCTATTAAATCACATGTAATAGGTGGTGAGCCAATTGCCATCTACCGGGCACAATTCCAAACTCTGTACTGATAATGAGAATTTCCTAACAGAAACACTCAATAACATTTTTTCCGACCCGGGAATGGATCCCAGGAACTCATGCTCAGCAGTCGCGCTTGGAACCACTAGAATCTGAATCCGATCCAGAACCGATCCAGAGAACAGCAAGGGACTGGCCCTTGCTGTTCTCCCACCAGCGACGCCCTACACCGAGGCCCGTACTCTGCCGTGTTGTCACTTAGTTTATAACTTGACCTGCCCTTAATTTTCTTAAGACAATCACAGGAAAGCCCGGTAATGCAGTTGACAATGTCTAAGTTGAACTGCAAGATGGCCTACATAAAAAACTGTGTCTCAGGGCACAAAAAATATATTCCAAGCCAAAAGTCAAAACATTTATTTCAGTTAAACTCTTTACAGGCACTTTTGAATTGTCAGAAGCTAGTTGCCACGTTCCAAAATGTAGATTCCTATAGAGAAGAACGGGCAAGAAACTCCACGGTTACTCTTTTTCATCAATTCCAAAATTTCAAGTCGTATCCTCTAGTTTCTATTGTCTTTACGTCTCATTACCGTTGCAGTGGATAAGGGGAAACGGACTATTTTAATTGTTCCCGCGCGCGCCATTAGCTCCAGATCGGTTTGGTGGAATGGCTGCGTTGCCGAATAGTCGAGGAGTGCTGGTAATTATTAATTGAAGTTTTCTTATAGGTAAAAATGTTAAGAATAAATCTTTGAAAAGCATTAACGCATGCTTAGCGAACTCTACAGTTATTATATTAAATGGAAAATGATAAATATGAATAGATAGCAATGACGTCGCCATAAGACGTGTTAAAATATGGAAGAAGAATTCGCGGTGGTAAACAGAGGTCGAGATGGCTTAGTGGTCAGAGCGCCTGGAGTATTTATCCGTGAGGTGCAGATTCGAATCCTGTTCGCGACCGTATTCTTTTTCCAGGTAATTAAATTTTAATATGCCTTTTGGAGGCTAAATAGAGATGCTATGTTTATGTATCATGTACAACACTTAATGTACCCACTCAATTTATATCAAATACATTTTCATTCATACATCCATTCATGAGACGAGGAAAGTTTTGAGTATGAATGTAGATGGCTATAAGAGTAGAGGAAGACCGAGGAAGCGATGGATGGATTGTGTTAAAGATGATATGGCTAGAAAAGGAGTGACTGACGATATGACGGCTAATAGAGATGTATGGAGTAAGAATACATGCTGCGCCGACCCCAAATAAATTGGGATACCTAAGGGCGGGGGATGATGATGATTCACTCATATGATAACTTATTTTATTTGTCCTCTATGATAGTAATACTGAATATTCTTAAACAATCACAAAATCACTTACAATAAAGTTATACTATTAAATGGTAAAAGAATACGGTCGTGAGCAGGATTCGAACCTGCGCCTCCCGGATAAATACTCCAGGGAAGCGCAGGTTCGAATCATGCTCACGACCGTATTATTTTTCAATTTAATATTATAACTTTAGAGTTCGCTAAGCATGCTTTAAAATTGTTTGTTAATGCTTTTCAAAGATTTATCTTTAATCACTTACAATAATTAATTAACCTTCTCGCCGCTACGCTACACATAATTAAACCTGTCATTGCTATGTCACGTCATCACCTTAGAATACGTTGTGGGCGTCTTGTTTGCTGACGCAGAACATACGAATATGGGAGATATGACAAGCAGTAATGGCATGAAATGGTAGCTAAATATCATAGTAGATATCATCTTAATAGATGGATAGAGCCCTAATTTTGGTAGGATAGTATATTAATCTCATCTTACAAAAATTATAAACTGTAAAGTTACAATATTAAATGGAAAAAGAATACGGTCGCGAACAGGATTCGAACCTGCGCCTCCCGGATAGATACTCCAGACGCTCTGACCACTAAGCCATCTCGACCTCTGCTCACCACCGCGAATTCTTCTTCCATATTTTAACACGTCTTATGGTCGTATATCGGTCACATGTATAGGTACTGAATTGATTGCAATGACGTCGCCATAAGACGTGTTAAAATATGGAAGAAGAATTCGCGGTGGTGAGCAGAGGTCGAGATGGCTTCGTGGTCAGAGCGCCTGGAGTATCTATCCGGGAGGCGCAGGTTCGAATCCTGTTCGCGACCGTATTCTTTTTCCATTTAATATTGTAACTTTAGAGTTCGCTAAGCATGCGTTAATGCTTTTTCAAAGACATATCTTGAATTATAAACTGTGCTCGTGAACAGTTTTGTCTAAACCTAGTTGGTTAGACAAACCTGTGTCGCAGGTATCATGAAAATTTATCATGTCATATAAATGTATCATGACTATTTCTTATTATATCTTCTTATATATTCAGTACGAAAGGGTTAGGTAACTATTGTGTCTGCTTCGTGGACAGGGAACGACGTGTTAAAATACAAGAATATCACATGTATCGACCACGAAATTGCTTGACCATATTTGACAAAAACTTCCAGTAAATTAAAATGTCAATAAGGTTGACAGTATATAACTGACTCTTTGATCTTGTAAGCGAAAATAGACCTTGTCACATTATGATGTGCAAACGAAATCCAGCATTAGGGTGGTAAAGCAATTGTATGGTCGATTATACATACAAATACAAAAGATTTCCACACAGAAATCGAATTCACAACCCGTACTTCAAACCACCTTTCGCTCATCCCCTGCGCCATTAATAAAAGCCTTGTTCTGACGTCACTTACGTGCATAATTAACCACGTCATTACGACGTCACTAATGTCAACACCGTCTTAGTGACGTCACATTACTCTATGTCCGGTTAATTAATAACTTAATAGATATTATTATGTGGTACTTATTGTATTATGTACAGTGGCTATTTATAAGAAATGTATGTAGAATTATATGCTCTCGACCCAATTTTCGGTCACGGCTTGTCTCCACGGAGATAAGCCAAGTACGCAGGAGATATTATAGTGCACAAGTGTATGTGCAAACACAGGTGCACTCGCTCTTCTTTCACTCTCATATTCCGATGGGACGGCAATCCGACACGACCGGAGAGAGATCAGGCGCAGGACCGACAGCTTTACGTGCTCTACGAAGCACGGGGGTGTCACAACGTAAACTGCTAACTCCGGGCTATTACGTAGAATTTAACATATAAAGCATCACGCCTATATTCTCCGAAGGGGTAAGCATAGATATTTACAGTTGTACATCCACATTTCATCAATGCTTCACCGTGGGAGAGCCATGCTTCGGCGCGAATGGGCCGGCTCGACCGGATTGATACCACGGCCTCACAGAAAACCGGCGTGAACCAACGCTTGCGTTGTGTTTCGCCGAGTGACTGAGGGTACCGGAGGCCCAAACCCTTTAAAAGGCCGGCAACGCACTTGCGACTCCTCTGGGATTGCGGGTGTCCATGGGTGGCGGTAATCGCTTACCATCAGGCGAGCCGTCTGCTCGGTTGCTAGGGGGCAACCGTAAAAAAAAAACATAAAATTCCATAAAAAAAAATGCTGTTATTAAGTCCAATGTAAAAGGAGGTAAATCGCCGGGCACAATTCCAAACCCTGGGATGCTACTAAGAATTTCCTTACAGAAAAATCCACTTACACGGTTGCGAAAGTAAGATTGGAAGACACTTCTGTGTAATAACTTTCTTGACAGATATTCACACCGGTTATTACTCACGTGCAGTTTTCGGCAATACCCAACTAGTATAAACTCGCGAGTTCTACTCGCGACACCGACACGGGCTCCGCTCATACTAAGAGCTCCGTTCGATTCGAAACTAGTCGGGCAATCCCGAAAATGTACGTGAGTATAACCCGGTGAACAATAACTATGGCATGTACTTAGTGACCTTATCAATGTCATAATTGAACTTTCTTAGTTATTCTAAGACCTCATAGACATACGGTGAAGAGAAACTGAACTTAATGAACTGAAATCGCCAACCGGCAAGTATTACTTGTTCCAAAAGGCGAAGGAAAACATCGCGAAGTTACCAGCACATCTGGAAGATGGTGTATATAAGGTCCTAATTTATTAGGTAATTTCATTCGAAAGGCAAATAAGTCAAATACATTCACTTAAGCCAAGAATTAAATGTGTGATATAACAAATTATTTGTAATTAACATAGTACTAGCAAGACGAAAACTGCTCCTTGAACGGCGAACATTAAGAAAAAAAACAATTGTTGTAAAAATTTGTATTATGGCCTTAACGAATGCTTATCACTTACATATTGACCCCTTTAAAGGAAGTTACCTAATAAATTAGAACCTTATATAGCAATGACAAAGACTTACTGGTGGATTAAACTTCGCATGATTTAAAATAATTAAATACTTACAAGTTAAACCCTGCATGTTCGCATTAGACGGACCAACCCCCTCGTCGCTCGCTCGGTCATACCGCATGCACATAATTTACCACGTCATTATGACGCCACTAATATCAACACCCTGTCAAAATAGACGCCATATTGTTTTAGTTCTATAAAGTGGTTTGTAAGTGAGGGTGGATGGTGGTTACGCGGACGGAGGAGTACGCAATTGGCAGGGTTAAAGTTTATATGAAAAAAGAGTGCAGAAAGCTAATATTTTTATTTATTGTAGATTATAAATACATTAAATAATAATAAAAGATTTACTCACACTACCATGCGTTTGACACACACATCTTTGACAATAGAACCTTAAAAATGTTCAAATTTAAATGGATAATGATGGAATTTCGCGACCACTAGTAATCTTTTTTTTTTTTTTTTATTTAACCTTCATGGACTTTGTGGCGTACTCCTACTGGCTAAAAACTATACCGGAGTCCCGGGGTCGTGACTCTATTCACCGCAATCCGAGGACCACCTTAATACCTGCATTCTAAGCAAATACATATATAATATATTCTTTTGTATTATATTTATTACTAAAAAGTTAAGTCATACATAAAAAAAAAACGCGTCGAATTAGCAACCTCCTTCTTTATTTTCGTCGGTTAATAAAACATTTACAGGCACTTTTGAATTGTGAGAAGCTGGTTGCTACGTTCCAAAATGTAGATTCTTATGGAAAATTACGCGCAAGAAACTCCATGGTTACTCATTTTCATCATATAACGATTTCGAGGTCCGAGATACCCAGGTCCGACAAAGTATTATTGACATTTTCTGTTAGGGAATTCTCAATAGCAACCTGTAGTTTCGAATTGTGCCTTATAGATGGCAATAGGCTCGCCGCATATTACATGAGACTTAATAACAGCATTGGTGATATGTGGGTGTACAGCTTTGTATACCCCTACATACCTCTTCAGGGAATACAGGCGTGACGCTGTGTTATATTTTGACCTAAATATGTACCTCATTATGTTAAAAATAAAAACCTGTATCTATAACTATTTTTAACCCATATGGCACGTGTCAAGTGGGCGTTATATAATGACATTATAATTAATACATAAATGTAAAATAAAACGGTCGATAACTCCATTAATATAATGCTCATTCATATTGAATGAAATAATATATTAAAAATGTCGTTTATTTATTTTGTTTTATGTTTCTATATGTTCGAATAAATATTTACCGATATTTGTAGAGGTTTTTGTAGAGGGGCTCGTGGTTAAGTAACAGCCGCACAGATCGATCGATCGAGGTTAAGCTGCGCTTGCCGCGGTCGGTCTGTGGATGGGTGACCATCATTTCATACCGAGACCCCTCCGTGCCTCGGAGAGCACGTTAAGCCGTCGGTCCCGGTTGTCAAATTAAGATCCATGACAGCCGTTACAGGTAGTCAGAGGCCTGAAAATCTGACAACCAGTCATACCACGAGATATCGAGTTACCCAGTTACTGGGTTGTGGAGGTCAGATAGGCAGTCGCTCCATGTAAAACACTGGTATTAAGCTGCATCCGGTTTGGCTGGAAGCCGACCCCAATGTAATTGGGAAAAGGCTAGGCAGATATATATATTTGTAGAGGTTTTTGGTACAGATAAATTGGTAGACCCTTGAAGGAGTTAGTACTGGAGTAGTTTTAGCGGGCGTAGGTACCCCTCTCGCCGATTCCCAATCAAATACCTTTATAACTTTTACCTGTATGGTTACAATGATAGTACACAATTTTAATCGTGTGTGTCACAATTTTACGTTTGTGTTTAGCTTTTTAAGTGTTTTAATATAATGACGAGAGCTATTATATAATATAATATAATAATTTATTTTTCATAAGCCTAATACACAAGGAGAGAATAAGTTAACATTTCATTGCTTTAATATTACTCACATATAGTCCTTTTGAATTAGACTTATTAAGTACATACAAAATTTACTGAGACTCCTGACACCTAAACTAGGACAAGACCTGTATCTTAGGAGTCAGTGTTCCTCGCTTGCTAGTCACAGAGTGATGCTTATTCTTACTACATTTAACACAGGATTTGTATAATAAATATGACAATTTTTAATTATGGAAAAGAACTACTTTAAAATACCTTAAAATTATTGTTGCTTTAGTGCAAGTTCTTTGCTGCCTGTGTTTTACCTCACCCCCCACCAAAAGAGGTGAGAAAATTTGTTCGATATTTTGTTAGAAATCTAGGAGACCAGCACACTTGAGAGATATGCTCGATGGTGTGTAAAGCCATGTCAGAGAGGTGGTTTAAACTCTGACACTAGGTTGTTCATCAACCACAAGATAAGAAGAAGAAGACTATGCTTCTGATTGGAAACCTGGTAACTAAATTAAAACAAGATGAATAGGTATTAGGGAAGGATACCAGGTTAAAATTTAATTTCGTGCGAACAAAATTCGACCTAATTTAACCGGCATTGTGTTTTAAGGGTTAACAAAGATGTAGGGATGTACTGGAAATGCCATCCAGAATATACTTTTGGGTACTTAAATAGAAATCAGCCTTTCTTGTTGTAGGTGGCGTACAAAAAAATAATAATAGCGAAAACATAGTATAGCATCACGCCTGTATTCCTTGAAGGAGTAGGCAGCGATGTACACAATTGTACACTCACATTTCACCAATGCTGTTATTAAGTCCGATGTGTTAGTGAGCCTATTGCCATTATCTATTGCAACTGAGAATTTCGTAACAAAATTAGTCAGTAACACTTTGCTTGACCTGGGAATCGGCCCGAGACTTCATGCTCAGCAGTCACGTTTGGGACCACTAGTACAACCAGGCAGTATACGAGCAATAGGGAAGAGTAGAAGTCAAATCAAATCTGCCTAGCCTTTTCCTAACTACATTCAGGTTGGCTGCCAGACTAACCGGATGAAGCTCATTACAATTATCTTATATGGAGCGACTTCCTATCAAACCTCCACAATCCATTACCGACCGTTGCCGCGGAATTCACGGCATCCGTGCCGATCTCTGGCCACCGTGTCAATCTCTGGCCACGGTGCCGAACTTTGGGAACCGTGCCGATATTCGGTCCTAGTGTCGATATTCGGCCACCGAGCCTATCTCCGGGCACCATGTCGACCTCCGGCCATGCCTATTTCCGGTCGTATCCGTAGCCTGCAGTTGACGGATTTGGGTAGTTCTTTAGTAGTAGTTTAGTAGCTCGACCAACAGCAGGCCTGAGCCGGCAGGACGCCACGCAAGGTACTTCCATTGACCTCTATATCATTGTTAAGGTCCAGTATCACATGTATACAGGCGGTGTGGTCAGGCAGGTTGCGGGTACTATGCGTTAAAGTTAACTCACAGTCCGTGTTATTTCGTTTATTCCCAACTAATGGCCTTTTTCGGCTATCCATCTGTTTTAAAGGCTATAATGAGGTTAGGTTGTGGCCGATTTTCGGGTGTATGACGTATGAGGGTCGTGTGATTGTGTTTATAAGGATATTAATGTGAAAAGTTGGGATTTAATGTAATATTATTTTGAAAGTTTCGGTATTGATAGGAAAATTCTTACAAAGATACATTTTTCAAATTTTTATGCACTATGGCATAATACAGCATCATGCTTGTTTTCCCGAAAGGGGTAGGCAGAGGTATCCTTAAACAGTTGTAAACCAACATTTTACCAATACTGTTATTAAGTCCCATTTAATCAATCCGTAGCTGATACTGGATATTTTCTTATAGAATAACCAAATAACACTTTGCCCGATTCAATAATCGAAGTTAGGACCTCACACTCAGTAGCTGTGCTTGCGGCCACTAGATCAGCGAGGCAGTATTGTAAATTTTCTAACAAATTATAATATAATCTCGACTTCCTCGTTGGTCTAGCGATCCCAAACGCGACTGCCGAGCATGAGGTCTTGGGTTCGATTCCCAGGTCGGGCAAAGTATTTTTTTATCTATAGATCGTACAAATATTTGCTCCGTGCAGGAATCGAACCTGCGACGCGCAGCGCAGCAGTCGGTCTCTCGATCACTGCTCCAACCACGCTGTCTATTAGTATTATTGTGGTTTTCTATTAGAAATTCTCAGTAGCAGCCCGAAGTTTGAAATTGTGCCCAGTTGATAAAATTAGGCTCACCACCTATTTATTACACGGGGCTTAATAACAGCATTGGTGAAATGTGGGTTTACAGCTGTTTACACCTCTGCCGGCTCTTTCGGAGAATACAGTCTTGATGCTATGTTCTAATAATCTTTGTAAGCCAGTTTCTGATGGATCATGCAGGACTTTATAATATCCTAAGTCTATACCTATAACATACCACCATACTCACCATGCTTCTTGCAAATAAACAATTACAAAGTTATAATTTTTTGTGGAAAAATAATTAGGTCGTGAGCAGGATTCGAACGTGTGCCTCCCGGATATATACACATACGCTTTGACCACTAAGTCATCTCGACCTCTCGACCTCTGCTCACCGCTCACTGCGCCTGGAGTATTTATCCGGGCGGCGCAGGTTCGAATCCTGGTCTCGACCGTATTCGTTTTGCACAAAATATTATAACTTTAAAGTTCGCTAAACATGCGTTAATGCTTTTCAAATAGTTATCTGTATTTGTTAAGGTAATTGCATCTGTACGACATTGTATTAACTGCAAAGTTGGTCGTGTTGATTCAGTTTCCTGTAAAGGGACTAAATAGATGGCAATGACGTCACCAAAAGTCGTAATTAAATGTGGAAGAAGAATTCGCGGTAGTGACCATAGGTCGAGATGGCTTAGTGATCAGAGCTGCTCACGAACGTATTGTATTTCCACTAAAAATTATAAATTTAAAATCCGCTAAGCATGCGTTAATGCTTTCCAAATATTTAAACAATTTCAATTTCAATAAATAAACAATTTCAATTTCAATAAATAAACAATTTCAATTTCAATAAATAAACAATTTCAATTTAATGCTACAAAATAATGCAAGTTTCCAAAGTTATGTGTATGCAAAACTTTATAATGTCGACAGAAATTGTTACAAACACTTTTTAACGACATGAGTTACTTGAGCCCACTGCTGTCCGGATGAAGTGGGCGTGGAGGTCAGTGGTCAAGTGAGGTTTAAGTTACGAGAGCTTAGAAATTAATATTTTTTTTAAGTTTGTTTGACTGCCTCGTTGGTCTAGGGGTCCCAAGCGCGACTGCTGTGCATGGGGTCTCGGGTTAGAATCTAAAAATAGGTCGAGCAAAGTGTTATTGAGTTTTTCAATTAGGAATTTCTCAGTAGCAGCCCGGAATTTGGAATTGTGGGCGGTAGATGGCAATAGGCTCACCACCTATTACATGGGACTTAATAACAGCATTGGTGAAATGTGGGTGTACAACTGTGGACACCTCTACCTACCCTTTCGGGAATACAGGCGTGATGGTATGTTATGTTAAGTTTGCCGTGGTGGCTGAGCAGTTACTCTTGAGCCACAGGTTGTGGGTTCAAATCTAATGTACCAATGTCACTTTTCAATGTCATATGTACTTTCTGAGTTAATGAGGGGCTCGTGGCTAAGCAACAGCCACACAGATCGATCGATCGAGGTTAAGCTACGCTTGCCACGGTGTGTCTGTGGATGGGTGACAATATTTTCATACCAAGTCCCCTCCGTGCCTCGCAAAGCACGTTAAGCCGTTAGTCCCGGTTGTCAAATTAAAATTTACGACTGCCGTTACGGGTAGTCAGAGGCCTGAAAGTCTAACAACCAGTCATACCATGAGATATCGTGTTACCCAGTAACTGGGCTGTGGAGGTAGGCAGTCGCTTCATGTAAAATAGTAGTATTTAGCTACATCCGGTTTGACTGAAAGCCGACCCCGATTTAATTGGGAAAAGCCTAGGCAGATTGATTTTTTTATTTTTTTATCGTCCTCCAGCAAATTCTAAATTAATTCAAGTACATAACAAAAGTACAATGGGCGGCCTTATCTATATGTATATTATATTTGGGGCAATAGGTGGTGTACCTACTTACATATAAAATAAAAATAGATACATACTTTGTTTACTTCTTAATGAAAAACGTTGCCCCACAGTAGGAATTTCTTCCTGTATCGTGGGTGCGTTTACAGACATATAATCTCACATGCACACACACACCCAGACCCGGAAGAATTATCTGTAAATCGTACAAATATTTGCTCCGTGCAGGAATCGAACTTGCGACACGCGACGCAGCAGCCAGCATACTATCATACTTGTTGGCGACAAAACATCACACTATCCCTTAGGTTAGGTTAGGGGTAGGCAGTTTATTTTATGTAACATGTTTTATTAGCATTGGTAACGAATAATAAAATAATCTTGCAAAATTTCTCCTTCCTGTCGTCTACAATACTTTTAAAGAAAGAAAGAAAAGAACAAAACGTTTGGTTTTTTGGTGGTCAAAAGATATATTAAAAAAAAAACCCTTTAGCCTTTCGGAGATAAATCATGTGTGATGATTATGTTTGTATGTTTTTTTTTTTAATAAAATCACATAAACTTGGACCATCCTCCCCAATTTATTATTGATTGTCATATATGACTTTGAACATAAATAAAATATTAAGTTAACTTTATGTAGGTGTCATTAAGTTACTTATAAGTAAGTAATGGCTTAACGCCTTCACTTAATTATGGACAAATAAGCAATCATAAGGCATATCTAATAAAATAGCAGGTTTCTGTTTACCCTTTTTGGGGAGAAAGCGTGATGTCTCACATATTATTTTGTCATTGATCGAACTGCCTCGTTGGTCTAGTGGTTCCAAGCGCGACTGCTTAGCATGAGGTCTTGGGTTCGATTCTCGGGTCGGGCAAAGTGTTATTGAGTATTTCCGTTAGTAAATTCTTATTAGCAGCCCGGAGATTGGAATTGTGCCCGTTAGATAGCAATAGGCAACCTATTAGGTGGGACTTAATAACAGCATTGGTGAAATGTGTACTCTCTGCCTATCCCTTCGGGGAATACAGGCGTGATGCTATGTTATATTATTCTGTTTGCTGTTCGCTACTGTTACACGCGATAACCAATTAAGCTTTATAAATGATAATCAGGTTCAAAAAACATGCCACTATTTCTTCTTAATTGTTAATCTTGTAATTTATTTACACATAGAAATTCAAGTCGAGTACTAAAAACTTAAACTTTAAAACTAATAAAAAGACAAAAGGCTCAAATGATGCTATTAAAATTGATTGATAATCGTATTGTGTCGTTAATGATGTCATATTAAATAAGTTTGTAAAGAAGTATCACTTTGAATAAATTAAGATATAAAGTCAAAAGTTTTTAAAAGTATCTGTTATCTCATGATTTATACTTTAGAATAGCTTATACGTTTATTCCAGAATATTATAGAATGAACCCCACCTAGAATCTCGTACGGGTATATAATCAGGCCATTCTGCAATTTCTTCAATTCATTCTGCAATTTCCTCTAAGGCTTAGAGTCTTAGCGCTTTAAGATCTTCGCACATGTTCCTCGTCTCTTTCTTTTGATATGCTGGTAGGCGAACGCATCTCAAGCCTTCCACTGACGATGTACCAGGTGCCGGAGGGCACTCAATGATCTCATGCTACCGTGAGCCGTAGCCTGCGACGGACTTCGGCAGTTTGTCGCCCAACCAGTGACCGGCCCGACACGGCAGCGCGCCGCGCTTTGGCGTGCGGGCCTTTGTGGAGAGAGAGTGAGTTTTTAGTAGATATATATAAAGTCCTCTTTATCGCTTCGATAATGGCGACCTCAACAGCTATTTGCCTTTCGTAAACCCTAATTCTCTTTATAACTTTAGTATATACCGCGTAAATCATCTATTTTAAAATAAAACGTAGGTGTTGCTTGTGTTTTTATTTCATTATTATTTATTTATATCCTTCGTCGTGTCGTGTACCTTCTAATTTGTCTCTTCATTGTGGTAATTTATAATGCCACTTTATGGCATGTTTAAGCGAATTTTAATATTCATATACAGCTCTGAAATACAATAATATATGTTTTCTAATCGGCACTGGTATTTAGTTTAATATAATGTGTTAAAAATGCAAATATTAATTTTATTTTCGTGAATGAAATCATAGAATGTAGTTATACTATCTAGGTATTAAACGTATTTTTATATATATGCTGATTTAATTTAGATAATTTTAATTTAATGGCATCATAAATAATAATATTTTAGGCCCGATTAGTGGAGTGTGATAGTAGGATAACATCAGAACTTGGCGGATGCATAACATTTGGTGTGACATAGGTAGATAGAGATGGAGATCGTATCGGTGGCGGTTAACTCCAACAACAGCATTCCACATGAGGGTTGACGTCAGGCAGGCGGCCTGTCATAAAACATTGCCAAAACTTTAGTATGATTCCAGTTCAAGTAGAGAGTATGTATGAAAGAAGAATATATGCTGCGTCGACCCCAAATAAATTGGGATAAGGGCAGGGGGATGATCATGATGATAAATACATTTTTTTAAATTATTTATGTCATTAACTTAAATTAAATGTTTAAAAATTGTTACGTTATTTGTATTGTTCATAAAAATCAGTCAAGCCGTTTCGGAGGAGTTCGATAACAAATACTGTGACACGAGATTTTTATATACTAGATAGATATTTTTTACTCTTTATTGTATACCTAGGAAAACAACAACATAGGACATGATAATTTAAAAGAAGTACAATGGGCGGCCTTATCGCACTCGGCGATTTCTTCGAGGCAACCTTTGGATGGATAGATGTGACATGAACTGGAAACGAGGCAGTATGTGGTGTACAAATACTTAATACAAACGATTATATACTATAAACTACCTAGTAAATTAGGACCTTATATATATCTGCCTAGCCTTTTCCCAATTACATTGAGGTCGGCTTCCAGTCAAACCGGATGCAGCTTAATGCCAGTATTTTACATGGAGTGACTGCCTATCTGACCTCCACAACCCAGTAACTGGGTAATACGATATCTCTTGGTATGACTGGTTGTCAGACTTTCAGGCCTCTGACTACCCGTAACGGCTGTCATAGATCTTAATTTGACAACCGGGACCGACGGCTTTACGTGCTCTCCGAGGCACGGAGGGGTCTCGGTATGAAATGATGGTGTGGATGGGTATCCACAGACCGAACGTGGCAAGCGCAGCTTAACCTCGATCGATATATATGTGCGGTCGTTTCTTAGCCACGAGCCGCTCAATTTAAATTAGGACCTTATATATTGATAAATAAATAACATAATAGAAGAAATGCAATGCTTTAGTCGGTAGAAAACGAAAACAAACGAATTATAAGGCACATATTCCATATTTTACCCAAACAGACGGCATCCATGATTATTTCCAGTTGCTAAAATATGATGGTCATTATATAAATTACCTATTTGTACTAAAAAAACAAGTTGTCTAGACACACACACATACATAGCGCACGTGTCACCGCCCACGATGCGCCTACGCAGCTAATTTTATTACGCGTAACCATTGACCCGAGCTAACGAATATGTCAACTTCTATATTTATGTGATTTTATATATTACCTAAATAGATACCATATGTGGTCGTTAACGTATACAAGCTATCTCCAAGCGGCTTGGTCCTCCAACATTGTGAAAATATGGCGCTTGTCCGTGCGTTCTCTACCGCATTTACAACGGGCAGCGCTAGGCAAAATGGGAAGGGATAGTCGCGCAGGTAGACACTCAAGTACACAATTGCTACATTGTTTTTGCTGGACATAATATTATTTTCCTCTATTAAACTGTGTTTATACTTCTAAACGTAATTTAAAAGAATAGTGTGAGTACTAAAATACTTATGCATAAAAACAAAAGCATGTTGGTAGATAATTAAATAATTTCTAATTTAGATAGATTATATTGTTAGATAAAATTAAAAACGTTATTGAAACCTATATATCTATTAAATGTATAGCTATAAATGTAAACGGAACGAAGGAGCCTGGATCTCACGACACATGGAATCCTAGTATGAGTTCCAGGAATCAACGCTAAAGAATGTAATTTTTCAAACAATAAATTATTCTTAATTCTTAAAATGTGTTGTGTTTACAAAAAATGTTTATTATATAATATTGGTGATGCTACGAATCATCAACACAGTACTAGATTAAAAAACATCTTATCTCTCGTCTCTACCATAAGAGAAAAACTAATTAAATAATGAGATATAGTGTTAAGTTGAGTGAGCGCGACTGTATTCTACGCAATGCGAGATGCATGTCACTAATTCGAATGAAACGTCACACGAATTAGCCAATCATAGCATGATGCACTCACGCACCGCACGCGGCGACCAATTATATTTTTTTACACCCGTCCCACCCCGCTACTCCCCGCTAATCGGACCTAAATTTCGACTTCATTCTTTGCGCATTCAAGGTTAGCGCTCAAGATTTGTGCCGGGACCTATACCAGCCGCTGACTTCCATTAACAATTTTTTATACCTACCCCCGAGCGAATTTTCTGTGACTGGGATCTGTCTGTTGCTTGGGACTGATCAGCTGGTAATAGCTTTGGTTATCATTTTGGCTTTGATTAAATTAAAATTATGCCTTTTTTCCATAACTTTAACCTGCATTATTCTCACATTAATACATTTTAATTGTAAAGAACACATAATTTTAAAAGAGTGTCTATGGAGTTTCTTGCCGGCTCTTCTCCATAAGACCAACTTCTTGGAACCGTGCACCTAGCTTTGACTTTTCATAACTGTCTGTAATATTGTCTAATGAAATAAAATAAAAATGAGTTTGAATTTGAATACAGTTCAACATTTAAATTTAAACAATATGATCTCATTATTTACAATATTAATTGCACAATTAGAATTAAATAATAAAGAATAATAATTAACTTTAGTACGAATCAGAACTTACAATGGCAATAGTGACTTTTGACTTTCCGCCAATGAACAATTAAAAACATCTATTCTTCGCAAAACACTGTTAATATATTTATGGCTCTATTGACTGTAGCATATTTGCCTATGTTAATGCGGGCCGTGGGGACCTCTAATAGCCTCTGAGAGACTCAGTCAACATGCTGTTTGAGACAAGTAGCCTCAAAGAAGCCAGTACAGATGGATTGTTTAGTTTACCCCGGAAAACATCAAACACATATTTAGCTATCATGTAATAAACAAACAGACAGTTCGTCTTCTTATCGTGTGGTTGATGAACAACCTAGTGTCAGAGTTTAAACCACCCGTAGGTCTCTGACATGCCTTTACACATCATCGAGAACATCTCTCAGGTTTGCTGGTAACCTCACGATGTTTTCCTTCACCGTTTTAAGCAAGTGATAATTATAACGCACATTACTTCGAAAAGATGTTTGTTGTGTGAATAATTATGCTATTTCGGTATTGTAGGCCGTATGTTTTTATAGCCCGGTTAGTGGAGTGTGATATTAGAATAACATCAGAACCTGGCGCATGGATAACATTTGGTGTGACATAGCTAGATAGAAGGAGACCGTATCGGTGGCGGTTACCACCAACAACAGCATTCCCAATGAGGGTTGACGTCAGGCAGGCGGTCGGTCATAAAACATAGCCAAAACTTTAGCAGCATGCCAGATGTAGGTATCCTGTGCCGACCCCAAATAAATTGGGATAAGGGCAGGGGGATGATGATCCCCCCCAGGGGTTCCACCTTGTCGTGGTGGGGGGGCTCTAGTAGCCGTGGCTTGGTCACCCACGGTGAAGCTAACGGAACCCGAGGAGGGCCGCTCCTCAGGGCTTTGCCTTCAAGCCCATGTTGGAGCGGCGCCGGCGTAGGTTGCGGGCCTTATGGGGGGTGCCGCAACTGAGGTGGGCTGCGGCGTCGTATGGGCGGCACCGCAGCTGAGGGATGGGGGCCGCGGTGGGAGAGGAGTGCCGGTATGTCAATGCGCCGCTTTCCCTACCTGCCGCGGCTTTGACGGGGCCGCCACCGTTGGATGGCGGACGCGGTGGGGCCGCAGGGGAAGAGGAGTGCCGGTATTGCGAGGCGCCGCTCTCCCTATCCTCTGCGGCCGTAGTGGCAGGCGGCGGGGCCACAGACCTGACCCGTCGCAGGGGACCTTGGGCGTCCAGACACGGGGTCGTCTGGCGCCCATTGCACATGGTCTCCGAGGTGGTTGCGGCACGCCATTAGTCTGGTGTGCCGTAGCGGGGGGGTGCAATACCCAACCCCGTGAAGGAGTCCGGCAACGGACGGCTGCGGGTGGATTCGCGGTTGTGTGCGAGGGCGTTCCCGCGTCCCGCCCTCAAGCAGCTGAGGAGGTATACTGTGGAGTTTTAGTGGGTTCGAGTCCCACATAACCGCTCTGTCTCCCCGTGTCAGAGCGGTATGCGAGGGCATTTCTCCACATAAAAAAAAAAAAAAAAAAAAAAAAAGGGGGATGATGATGATTACTTCGAAAAGATAGTGGTGTGTGCCTTGGATTCGAACTTGTGACCTTTGACTTGTCAGTCCAACGGTCATACCTCTAGGCTATCACTGCACAGACAGAGTTAATTTCGCATTTATAATATTAGTTTGGATTGATGTAGGAGGATGTTTGCAATGAGTTGCATTGTATTGCGTTGTGGCCAGCCCTAATATCAGCAGTTATTAACATTATTAACTTTCATTTCTCAGTTACCCAGAAGCGCTCAAAATATCAACGGAAATAACAAACCGAATACGAAATAAAGTTATGTTTAATATAACAGAATTAACAAATAAACATACCTACACATGTTACACAGATTTTGTATCTACATGTTTTATAGCATGCAAGGGACAGACGGATGAACAAAATGCCTGTAATAAAATGATATAATAGTATAAACATTGTGGGTGGTCGGTATTCGGATATTATTATTATTTTATTTATTACTTAGAATATGCGTGACTGGTACAGTGGTTGTAAGTTCGGTTGCTGAGCGTGAGGATCTGGGTTCAATTCCGGGTTGGAAAGTGTTATACGGTTTTTGTGTTAGAAAATTTGCAATAGGCAATGTGCATATTTAGAAGCAATAGGCACCACTACGGCAACAATAGTATACCTCTGCCTAATTCTTCGGAGAATGCAAGCGTGATGATATTTATGTTTACTTTATCTATACTATCTGTACCCCGCAAACGTTGTTCTGCTATATATTTTTTCTGGACAGCAGAAGGGTGGCCCTTATCACCTAGGGGTATAAAAACATTTCCTACGACCTATTCTTAGACATACCAAATACACACAAAAAAATTCACAAAAATCGGTCAAGCCGTTTCGGAGGAGTTCGATAACAAACACTGTGACACGAGATTTTTATATATCGTAGGTTTTGTTAAAGTCGGTAACACCCACTTCGAGTCCAATCAACAATATTTAAGAATAATGGCGTGCGTGAACACAGCCATATATTTAATAGATGTCCAACTGTGTTAGAAATAACTTTATTGTTAGTTGTTTAATTTAATACTAGAGGTCATTGTTCACTTGGATTGGATGAAAGGCGATTGACTAAACTAGTACATGAGGCGAGAGTGGATGGAAGAGTCTGGCCGACCTCGACGAACGACATGGTATCGGGGCTAAGTTGCCTGCGTCCGTGGGAGTGCACCCTTAGAATGGAATCGCTACACGTGGCCCCTGGGTGGTGCAAAACAGGCAACACAACTCTGGTGGAAGGCTTCGCCCATGGCTGGTTATCACAAACCGGACAAAGCCATGCCGTGAAACGACCTAGTCGTGTTTCGGGATGTAATACGGTGCAACCGTTGTGGGAGACGGGTCTGAGCAGTTCTCCTCAAATCTATCCACTCTACTTAGAGTGAATTGATGTCTTCTGGATCTACGTGCTCCATCCTCGGCTACACCGTCGCTTAACATCAGGCGAGTTGGGGGCCAAACGTAGATCCATTTTGGATTTTTAAAAAAACGTACTGCAAAAAAATTGCGGACGTTCTCAAAAAAGAACAGGTCAGGAGCCGACTCAATCGGCGAGCAGGTTAATGAGCATAGATGAAGCAAAAGAGGTGTGTCAGAATCGTAGTAAATGGAAATCGATAGTCTCTGCCTACTCCTATGGGAAACAGGCGTGATTGTACGTATGTATGTGTGTTCATTGTTCTTTTTAAAGTGTATTAAATTTTAAACAATATTAATCATCATCCCCTACCCTTATCCCAATTTTATTAGGGTCTGCAGACCACGTCTTATTCTTTCAAACATCTCTGTCATCCGTCATTCCGGTAATCACACCTTTTCAAGCCATATCATCTTTCACACTATCCATCCATCGTTCCCTCGGTCTTCCTCTACTCATATAGCCATCCATATTCATACTCAAAACCTTCCTCGTCACATGATCCTCATTCCTCCGCATCACATGTCCATAACATGACAAACGATTTCCACAAAACTTCTCGGTGACCGGCGTAACTTTCAGACTTCCTCTTACATACTCATTTCTAATTCTATCCATTTGTGTCAACTGCATACAGTAAACCTTAAAATGAAATGAAATTGTAAGCTTTTTGAATGAGAGAAGTACAGTATATTGTACTTCATAATAATAAAAATCTATTGTGTCTGGATTACCGCTGATTACAGCGAGCCAGCAGATTACAAAGGTTTAATCAAACTTTTTTATAAGAATAAGAATAAGATTAAGAATAATTTATTAACTAAAACAATTAACTATTTATAAATTTTTCATTAGTTTCTGCACTAAGCCCAAGGCTTGTGTCAGAGACACCATTATGATGAAGCAGAGGGGATTACAAATATAATATACCAAAACTGCAGGAAAATTGTAATAATAGAAGTAGGAGTAACATAAAAATCTAAGATCTAATTCTAATCTAAATCTAAGTCTAAAAGTACAATGAACTAAGCATATTTTGTGTGTATGTGTGTGCGTGAAAGTTTGAGCGTGAGTGTGTGTGCGTGACTGTGTATGTGCGTGTGTGTGTATGTGCGTGTGTGTGTGGGTGTGTTTTTGTATAATAACTTTCGTTAGACACAATTTGTCAACGGTTATTACTCACTTGCATTCTTCGAGATTGCCCGACTAGTTTCGAAATCAAACGGAGCCCTTGGTTATGAGCTGAGCCCGCGGCGATGTCGCGAGTCAAACTGACAAGAGTTTTTTATATATCACTTTGAATAGAACTGCGTCATTGGTCTAGTGGTTGCAAGGATGCTGCCAAGCGTGAGGTGCTGGGTTCGATTCCCGGGTCGGGAAAAGGGTTATTGGCTTTTTCTATAAGGAAATTCTCAGTAGCAGCCTGAAGTTTGGAATTGCGTCCAATTGGTGGCCATAGACTTTCCACCTATTAAATGGAACTTAATAACAGCATTGGTCAGTTGTGGGTATGCAACCACTGGTGTTTACACCTCTGCCTACCCCCTCGAGGAATACAGGCGTGATGCTATTTTATAATAGTCAAATAACTAACCGTCAGTCAACGACCTCTGCACCTTAAGTTAGTTAACTTTTAATGTTTATTGGTAAGTTCAGTTAAATCGTGATAGGTTATGTTCCCTCGGTTAAAATTCATTACTTTAACGTGAGGTACTCGGCAATTAAACATACATTAGCATCACGGCTGTATTCCGCGAAGGGGTAGGTAGAAGTGTACACAGTTGTACACCCACATTTCACCAATGTTGTTATGAAGTCCCATGTAATAGTTGGTGAGCAAATTGCCATCTACCGGGCACAATTCCAAACTCCGGGCTGCTACTGAGAATTTTCTAACGGAAAACTCAATAACACTTAGCCCGACCCGGGAATCGAAACCGAGACCTCATGTTCAGAAGTCGCGCTTGGGACCACAACACCAACGAGACATTTCATAGCATAAACATAGCATAGCATCACGCCTGTTTTCCCCGAAGGGGTAGGCAGTGGTGTACACAATTGGATATCCACATTTCACCAATTCTGTTGCTAAGTCCCATGTGTATACATAGGTGGTAAGCCTATTGCCATCTACCGGGCACAATTCCAAACTCCGGGCTGCTAATGAGAATTTTCTAACGGAAAACTCAATAACACTTAGCCCGACCCGGGAATCGAAACCGAGACCTCATGTTCAGAAGTCGCCCTTCGGACCATTAGACCAACGAGACATTTCATCAATGCTTATTAAGGTTCGTGTAATAGGCAGTGAGCTAATTGCCATTAACCAAGCATAATAAATATTTTGTTTTTGTTGTTATCTATATAATTTTTGACATTAATTGGATTATTTTATTTGCTAATATTTATTTAATAAATTATTGTTAAAATTTTTCATTACACTTGACTATGTAATAGTTTAATTATATGTATTTATCACAATTTTTCACCTATTGCATGTTTGCGTACGCCGTGGTTGCCCGTGATTTCACTGTCAATATTCGGTACTATCCGAAAACCAGCGCTCGCTGCTTCATTTCGATGGAGTAGCTTATGCTGAGATAGGGGCCTTTTTTGGTCTCGTGCAGGTCCTTAGTATTATTAATTTTAGTGTTATGATTTGTGTATTTTCTGTATGCTTAACCTGCTTACGAGGTCAAAATAAATACTTTCTGTCTTTCATTTTATTTTATTTTTATATGTATTTATGCGAGATTGCTATAATACTAACGTAGTTTTTTTAAGACCTTTGTTACTAACATTATATGGTCAATTTTTAATTATGTCTGAAATTAATGTATAAAATAATTCCAAACTCTAGTGCCCTGAACCCTCAGTAGGTACATTAGTAAACCTATATATAACCCTTCGAGGAATCATCACACTTGTACCTACTTAGAATTGTGTGAATGTGAGTATTGTGTAGGATTTGTTTAAAGATGTAATTAATTAATTTGTCTGGCGGTTTTTGAGATCTCTCTGTGGCCTACGCAAATGTCCTGCCGATGTGGTATCATCTTGCGACGGGTCGTTGAGCTCCCTAAATTGTGGTTGAGCTACACGATAATTGATGCATACGTGCCGTCGGTTAGGATAGGTAAGCTCAAAACAGCTATGTCTCTTTCTTCAAAAGGCCATCCCAGACCTATCCCTAGAAAATTACACTCATATGTTGAATGAAATGATGTCTGGTCTTCAAAAGAGACGTTGACCTCTAAGTTTGTTTCGGCATTTCTTCTCAGAGCTAGTCAGATAGGAAATGCCGACGCCATCTAGCTTAAGAAAAATTTTACTTGTAAAAGCGTCTATAACAGATGTATTTACAGAAATAAATATCATTTATCCACAGATCTGAAAAAAATACGGATGTAAACTTTCTTTGTCATAAGCGAAGCGTAGATTACGCACACACACACACAGTGGACTGGCTGTTTAACTTCAACAAATTAGCTAGAATTACAATTAAAAGACATGTTCGTTAAAAGTATTTTTTTTTATGAAATGTAATATACGGTCATGAGCTGGATTCGAACCTGCGCCTCCCGGATAAATATTCCAGGCACTCTAACCAACTAAGCCAACTCGACCTCTCCTCACTACCCCGAATTCTTTTTCCACATATTAATACGTGTTTCGGTGACGTCATCGTCTTATAAAGGTGACTAAAGTCATGTTATTACATGGTAGGTTTTAAACCTACAAACGCGAGAGCTTTAAATTAAACATAAAAATATTAAAAGTCATTATAATAAAGCAGTGTTGCGTAATTAAATCTCTTTCCAACGATGTTGCCTTTAATCCAAAAATTACCCCGATTTAACAATAAAAAAAAAGGACAATAAATTAAAACATTCCAAAAAAGAACTTACCCCGAATTCCGAATTCAAAAACCCACAAAGCAATAAACAAAAAAGTTACAAAGCATTTAACGCTTCGAAAAGTACAATTTAAAAAAGGAACTGTTGGGTCAAGGACCAAGCGACCGGTAGCTGCGAACAGGTTGCGAGCCGAAGTCCACCGACGTCGCCCGAGTGTAGCCGAAGGTAGAGACGCGTGCCTCAAACGTGTGACGAAGAAAGCCGATTGATGACGGAAAAAGACGAACGGTAGTCGTGTCGACCGTGAGATTCTTTCGCCTTTGTTTGTGGGGTACTTATACAATTTTATGGAGCACCGTAAAACTGTGGAAGGGAGTGAATGAGTGATAAGATGTCATATGTTGTTTTGTTCAAGTTTATATGAGTATATTGTGTCTACAGTTTTAGTAGGTTATTAGGGCTTAAACCGGTTATCTTTATAGGGTTAAGAATGAGATATCCTTTAAGTAAGTTATTATCAGCGGTTTAGAACATTTAGGCACAATCGTGCTTACGAATTTTGTGAGTTAAATAAAGTTGTGATTTTATAATAACGAAATTTTGTGAGAATAAATGTTTATTAGTAGTCGTTACATAATCACTACTGAATAGATTTGGATGAAATTTGGCACACGGATAATTTATAACTTAGATGAATAAATAGGTTAAAATATGGATGAAGAATTCGCGGTGGTTAGCAGAGGTCAAGATGGCTTAGTGGTCAGAGCGGAGTATTCATCCGGGAGGCGCAGGTTCGAATCCTGTTCGCGACCGTATTCTTTTTCCATTTAATATAATATCTTTAGAATTCGCTAAGCATGCGTTAATGCCTTTCAAAGATTTATCTTGAATAATAGGATACTTTTAAATTCTGGCGAGACCCGATTATGTAATCCACCCGGACAAAGTCGCGTGCAGAAGTTAGTAATTGATAATTATGACTCACTGGCTATTAATTTGAGATTGCTGGACTGTCCTCAGTGTGTGATGATGAAACAGAGTAACCGTGGAGTTTCTTGCCCGTTCTTCTCCATAGGAACCTACACTTTGGAACGTGGCAACTAACTTCTGACAATACAAATGTGCCTATAAACGGTTTATTTTTATCTGATTTGTGTAATTTAATTGAATGTATTTTCATCTCATATCTCATCACAGGAGTGATGCCTGTGTTCCACGAAGGGGTAGGCAGGGGTGTACACAGTTGCTACACCACATTTTACCAATGCTGTTATTTAGTTCAACCGGGCACAATTCCAATATCCGGGCTGCAGCTGGGAATTTTCTTATAGAAAAACTCAATGCACTATGGCCGACCCGCGAATCTAACTCAAGACCATACGCTCACCAGCCGCGCTTGCGACCACTGGGGCACCGACCACTGTTCACTATTACAGTAACCCAATAGGAGCTAAATAGGTGACGTAACCAAATGACGTATTTAAATGTGGAAGTATTCGGAGTACTTAGTGAGCAGAGGTCAAGATAGCTTAGTTAGTTAGAGCATTCATTCGATATGTGCAGGTTCAAACCCGCACATATTTTACGTTCCACAAAAATTTATATCATCAAATCCTGCTGTTCCCATAAGCTACACAGCGCAATATTTACTTGTTAAAACCGCACATGTGCACAAACGCGACGTATTTTTAATTTTGTTTGCGAAACTGCATATAAATCGTATCAGTATGAAACTGCCCTTTACAAACTTATTCACGAACCTCGACACCCAAAAATCTGCTTTATGGCTTAAACTTAAGGTAAAATGGTAAAGTAAAAGATAAATTGGTAAATGTAATTACGAATGTTTTCCCACGATGCGAACGAAAAAGATTACATAAAGATAAAAACGTTTGAAAGATTAATAAAATCAGTAATGTTATTGATTGTTGAGTTGCAAGTGTTGGGGGGCTGAGCAGTATTTTACAATACAAATAAATATTTGGTTTGGGGCCTGAGTGGCCCGCGTCCGTAGGAGTGCATCCTTAAAATGGAATCCCTACACGTGACCCCTGGGTGGTGCAAAACAGGCAACACAACTCTGGTGGGAGGCTTCGGCCGCGGCTGGTTACCGCCGGACGAAGCCATGCCGTGAAGCGACCTAGTCGTGTTCCGTGATGTAGTCCGGTGCAACCGTTGTGGGAGACGGGTCTGGGGAGTTGCATCAACTCCCCAACTATCGTTTTCCTCAAATCTATCCACTCTACTTGGAGTGAATTGATTTCTTCTGGACCTACGTGCTCCATCCTCGGCCACAACATTGCTTACCATCAGGCGAGTTGGTGGCCAAATGTAAATCTATTTTTACCGCCAAGTCAACTCGACCTCTTCTTCCTTCTGTCTTTTGGTGAAGTCATCGCGATCCATTCAGTCCCAATACAGATGACTGAACCGACACGACTAACTTTGCAGTTAATGCAATGTTGTACAGAAGTGATTACCTTACCAAAAACGCTACTTGAATTCGTAGTCAAGCCTGGGAATCTACGTTTGGCAGACGTAATAGTATCTGCCTAGCCTTTTCCCAATTCCATTGGGGTCGGCTTCCAGTCAAACCGGATGCAGCTTAATACCAGTATTTTACATGGAGCGACTGCTTATTTGACCTCCACAACGCAGTAACTGGGTAACACGATATCTCGTGGTGTGACTGGTTGTCAGACTTTCAGGCCTCTGACTACCCTTAACGGCTGTCATAGATCTTAATTTGACAACTTGGACCGACGGCTTAACGTGCTCTCCGAGGCACGGAGGGGTATCGGTATGAAATGATGGTCACCCATCCACAGACCGACCGCGGCAAGCGCAGCTTAACCTCGATCGATTGATCTGTGCGGCTGTTACTTAGCCACGAGCCCCTCGCCCCCTTTGGCAGACGTAATAGAAATACCTAAATCACTATTAATACTAACGTGAAATTATTTAAATGAAAACGTATATTATGTTGTAACGCACGGTGTTCATTCATCCAGTCAGTAGGGCCATAGACTAGGTAACTATAAATCTGCAGACGGCATAAACATTTTGAACCCTCGATAGTTCTGTTATCTAGTTTAATATAATATAGCATCACGCCTGCATTCCCCGAGGACCTCAGACCTGCAGAGTAGTACACAGTTGTACACCTGCATTTCACCAATGCTGAATCCCATGTAATAGTGCTTCGGCCAGCAATACCCATTTTATATTTTTTATTATCGTGTGAAAATCCTCATGGATATGCTTCGCCTGGCGGCGGAGGATTATGTCGGTCTCATACCGACTAAAACCACACGGCCACCTCTGCATATAAGAATAGGGACACCGTCAACTCCAGGGATCATACCGGTGCCCCTCTCAAGCTTCAATACTTCTCGGATTGAAGCTTGAGAGCAGCATTTAACTTTGGTGTACGGCAACCCATAGTTACTATACCCCCCCCCCCCCCGTGGGTATCTCAAACCAGTATCGGTGGGGATGTGGCTTTTTGCCCTAAATAGGCTGGGCGCCATGGCAGTTGCCTCTCGTGCCCTTGTGGGATGAGCCTTCTCTCGATTCGGCCAGCAATACTCTAGTATAGGTTAGTGAAGAAACGTGTGAATTTTAGAGATAGATTGTCCACAGGTTAAAAATATGGTTATTATATACGTATTATAAAAACATAAAAGATAAAAGATGTTCCCTGGTAAAAACAGGTAAATCTTTTAAACGCATTACTGCACGCATAGCGAACACAAAAAAAACTGTAGGTGTTTATGATGATTGTGTACTTATTAAGCAAATATTATAATTGGTGAATTACAATCAAGTTATAATCTCTTGAACTGAATACCAATTCCAATGTTTAATCAAAGCCTTAAAATAATGTGAAAAAAAAAAATTACCTATACCACAGTTATTTCAATTTTAAACCATGTTTGCTTATAAGTAGCCCGACGCTTTAATTAATTTTAAGACATTTATGCAATTGTAAGTACAAATTGACATATTTCCAATGTCAATCAAGCGTATTTATTGTCAAGAGTGACTGATCATATCTTTAAAGTTGCATATTTCGTTGTCCTGTCTTCGTGTACCATACTCTTTGCACCAGTGCGGAACATTATGTAATCATCGGTGCGTCAGTAATTATCTAGTGAATGGGTGGACTCACTTAAATGAACCTAATCGTATGTGTTTGAAACGTGATACATGTGCTGTTATTTGAAACTAGGCTTTCAACTATTCTCCTCTTGACTGAATACTAAGTAATTTTTCCAATCTCAATAGTTCCGCATCTGTCGGGAACTTTCCATGACTGTAATCCTATAGTGCAATCATGTAAAGTCTCCGGTAGGTGTCCCAACTCAATTTAGATTAAAACTCTCATAGGGGCCTCTGTGTGCTTGACCTGTGTCTCCAGACAAGCCCTCCAAAGGACCGGTTTTCTTTCCAAGGAGGAAATGCCGATATTTGATAGAGTGACAATAATAATAACAATAATATCCTTTATTCTACAAAGCAATACTGTAAACATTCCGCAACAAGTTGTAAAGTCTTGTACACATAGTTTAAACTTTTTAGTTTGACCCTAAGAAGTATATTTTACAACAAAAAAGTCAAAATAATATCTATTATAATTTAATCTACAGGACTCCTCCCTAAATCACTGCACACGTCATTAAAAGAGCTAGAGTTACACAAAACTACATACATACCACTACAGAAATCAGTTATAATTGACACATGTTCCATAGTTCGGCGATTCCTAACATCGTCTACACAAACACCTACATCAATAGGCAACGAACCATCCCACTCAGTTCACACAAACTCGTAATTGGTTCGACAACCTTCCAGTATCAGCTGAGTTTCCAAGAAAAATAAATAATAATACATCTGGTTTGGTCCGACGAGCGCTTAGCCGGGTCCCATCCTTTGTTATTTGTGCAGGACAATTGCCCTGCACATGCAATCGATGGAGGAACGTGCGCCAAGAGCAAAGCGCTGCCGGTTCGGGCATGTCGCTGGTCGGGTGATGAACTACCCCGTCCGTCGCCCGCAGGCTCCGGCTCCCGGTAGCCGGAGATCATTGAAGGCCCTTCACCTAGCGCGCCTCCTGCGGCAGGCGTGGGAGGACTCGCCTCTCTCTCTTTCCGCCGCCTCCTTGGCGAGCATCACCTCCTAGCAAAAGGTGGCGACGGCTGGCCATGCGCTCTCGCTTCGAGAAGCCGTCGGAAATTCCTACGGCACCGCCGTGAGTGTGAGTGACAAAAGCGCTGTCCGTGTGGTGAAATACTAGGCTAGTATTACATGAATTGTGCCATCGATACGATAGAAGAAGAACAAGAAGAATCAATTTTTTTAATGCATCCTCAGCCTTTCTTTACTAGTGTAAGCTATCCTTTATTCTACAAAGCAATACTGTAAACATTCCGCAACAAGTTTTAAACTCTTGTACACATAGTTTAAAGTTTAACTCCAAGAAGTATTTTTTGCAACAATTCCTCGCATGTGTACTACGGTTGTTTAAAAGTTTTTGAATTTACTTCAGTTTTGGTTAGTACATATTTGGGTAAGACTGGTTATGTTTTGAATTCTTTGTACAATTTGATAAGTTTACCTGTAGACGCCATTACGGTTTAAACGAAGATAATATAGTATAATAAAACAACTTTTAACCGGATTAATCGCGTGTATTATTGGTTTTAGTTTTTCCTGACGTTTCGAACACTTTGCAGCGTTCGTGGTCAGTCCTCTTGCGACCATAATACACGCGGTTAATCCGGTTAAAAGTTGTTTTATTATAATGTGTAGTGATCGCGAAAACCTAAGATCTTACTAGATAATATAGTGACAAGGATTTACTTATATTGTTTGGTTATGTTGGAATAAGAAATGAAATGGGGGAGGGGGATCAAAACATAGCATAACAACATAACATAGCATGATGCCTGTATTGCCTGAAGGGGTAGGCAGAGGTGTACAGAATGTTAGTAGAGGTGTACATAGTTGTACACCCACATCTCACCAATGCTGTTATTAAGTCCCATGTAATAGGTGGTGAGCCTATTGCCATCTACCGGGCACAATTTCAAACTCCAGGCTGCTACAGAAAATTTTCTAACAGAAAAACTCAGCAATACTTTTTGCGACTCGGAATCTGAATCCAGGACCTTACCTATTAGAAATATATTATAAATTTTTGGAAAATAATTAATTAATGGCTGCACATCGATGTTTACTTCCCATAAGTTCAGTAGAACAGGATTGTCATTGTTCACATGACATATGCAATATAATATATGTATATTACAATTAAAACTAAAAAGTGTCAAAAATTATATATTGTTCTTTTCAATTTATTTGATAGAAAGCAAATTTTGATATTATTTTGCACTTTTTAGTGTTTAAGTTGATTTTTGAAGGCGGTTTTTATTTATTGTTAAAAATTTATTTTATTAATAAAAAAGGAGCGCAGTGTGGTGTTTTTTAAATGGTCTGTAAGCTTGAAGCCTAGTATGCTGCGCCCCATTGCATTTGGCAAATATTAAGTTTGGACTTCTGTTGATCAGCAAGTGACCAATTTTGGGAAAAAATTGTATTCTAATACATATAAATCTTCGAAAAGTATTAACGCATGCATAGCGAACTAAACTAAATAAAATTTACAGCTGTATAGGGACGGAATAGATAGCAATGACGTCACCAATAGACGTGTTAAATGTGGAAAAATAGTAGAAAGTATTCGTGATAGTGAGCAAAGGTCGAGATGGTTTGGTGGTCAGAGCGCCTGGAGTATTTATCCGGGAGGCGCAGGTTCGAATCCTGTTCACGAACGTATTCTTTTTCCATAAAAAAATATAACTTTAGTAATAATAATAATAATACTCCTCCCGACCGTATTCCGGCCACGGCGGCCTATCTCCACTGAGATTAGCCAAGCACGCAGGAGATATTATAGTGCACAAGTGTATCCGCAAACACAGGTGCACTCTCTCTTCCTTCACTCTCATAGTCCGATGGGACGACAACCCGACACGACCGAAGAGAGATCAGGCGCAGAACCGACGGCTTTACGTGCTCTCCGAAGCACGGGGATATCACACCACCAACTTCCTGACTCCGGGTCGCTACTGAGAATTTCCTAACTGAAAAACCCAATAACACTGCCCGACCTGGGAATCGAACCCAGGACCTCACGCTCAGCAGCCGCGCTTGCGCCCGCTAGACCAACGAGGCAGTCAAAGGCTAACTTTAGTAACTAACTACTAACTAAATACCATTAACTTTATACTGCTAAATGCGTGCCGACCCAACAACTCTTATAGAGTTCTGTTACTCAGTTTATAGCCTGTTCATATGAAATAAATCTATCAAAGCATCTAACTGATTATCGTTTCCATAACGACTTGATTTTGCGTTTTTTTTATAAGATTAGATCACCCTACTTCAGGGAGCAGAGTTGAAGTGGACATTGAAAAAGCATCACGCCTTTATTCTACGAAGGGTATGCAGAGGTATATAAATAAATAAAAGAGGATGGTAAACTGTTGTACCGCACACTCCGACGCGCTCGACCGCCTCGTTATAGACCTGACCGGCGAGGTCCGCGTCCGTCGCGAAATGTCTCATCATGTCCGCCCCGACCCTTGCTCGAGCTGGCCCGTAACGAGCCAGTAGCATTAAATTCGTCCTTTAATTATAAGGAAACCGATATGATTTAGCTAGTCCCTAGTTGTCCCCCCAGCAACGCCCTAAGTCGCGGCTGGTGTCCCGCAAGGACGCCCTTAGCGCTGTTGCTTAGTTTGTAGTATTTTAAAATATGCTCTGTCTGGAGGCATCAAACTGCCTCGCCTTAGATATTGTCCGGTTACGCAGACAAAACCCTCTGGGTTTCTGCAAGAGGTTATAAAAAATAAAACTGTTGTACCCAAATTTCACCGATGCAAGTACAACAAGTGCGGCTGCTGAACTTGAGGTCCTGTGTTCTATTCCTGAGTCGGGTTTTTCTGTTAGGAAAATTTCAGTACTAACCCCGAGATTGAAGTTGTACCCAATAGATGGCAATAATTCAAGATAAATCTTTGAAAAGCATTAACGCATGCTTAGCGAACTCTAAAGATATTATATTAAATGGAAAAAGAATACGGTCGCGAACAGGATTCGACCCTGCGCCTCCCGGATGAATACTCCAGGCGCTCTGACCACTAAGCCATCTCGACCTCTGCTCACCACCGCGAATTCTTCTTCCATATTTTAACACGTCTTATGGCGACGTTATTGCTATCAATTCAGTCCCTATACGGGTGACCGAAATGACACGATTAACTTTGCAGTTAATACAATGTCGTATTATATATTATAAGAGTATTCATCCGGGAGGCGCAGGTTCGAATCCTGTTCGCGACCGTATTCTTTTTCCATTTAATATAATAACTTTAGCTGATGGCAATAAGCTCACTAAACGGCTCTAAATATCGCCATCGGTGAAGTTTTGTTGTACAACTGTGTATCTATATTTCTGCCTACCCTTTCGGGGAATACGGAAAAATATATACATACAAAATAAGTCAAACAAACATTTCATTAAATTGCGATAAAAAAAGTCAAACAATAGTACTTTAACGAGGTAGGTACTCTACAAAGAAAATATCCCATATAAGTTTATCAATCATAAATATCATATAAATCAATCAAAGCTTGTGATTGTTTTAATGTTTCCTTAATAACATGTTTTTATTGCCCACTGCGGTAGCGATAAAGTATAGTACGGGAGCTGGGAATATGTTTGTGAAGTTTATTTTAAGTTAGACCACCACTACACTAGCTGATGCTCGCGTCTGCGTGACAAAAGGTAGCCTATGTCCTTCTCCAAGGTCCAATCTATCTCTTTATCAAAATCCGTGAAAATTGGTTCAGCGGTTTAGGCGTGAAAGCGTAACAGACAAACAGACAGAGTTTGAGACATTCGCATTTACTCGTATAATATTAAGTAGGGTTTAGACCGACGGACACGTCTGAGAGATTACACGTGCACGGAATATTAAACTTCGTACAAGATGCATACGAGTGAAGCTGTTTTGGTGTCGCGTTCATTGCGTCACAATTACTCTTAGTATAAAAGGTATGGGCTTTGGTGAGTCCAGTTCAACTCCACCTGAGTTGAACTGGACTCACCAAATTCAGGTTCACAGGCTCAGTTCATAAGTGGCCCATATGTGTCTATAGAAGCCCTGGCTTTACACTTGCATTATATTTGTGACAGGTTTAAAATATTCTCAATTACAAATCGAGAAGGCCTGATATTTAAAAAAAATGTGTTACATTTTAAATCCTAAAAATTTAAGCTAAAATCTCAATCACAAAAATGTAATAATTTTTGTGGATAAAAAAGAAAGGTTACCAAAGTTTTCAATGCTGTTCCAAATTCTAGAATGAATGAATATTAATTAATATCTAGTCTCATATTATATTAACATTATAAAAAGAAAAACTAGAAAACAAGCAAGTAATGCAAATAATGGGTCAAATCGAGAAATCTCATCGGAAAATTAGAAGCTAGTCACTCAACCAACATAGTCTGTTTGACGGCATTCAAATATTGACTCCCAGCTCCCGGTGTACACAACTAAAACACATTAACCGGTACATTCACATCAATACTATTGTTCTATTTCTACTGCTAATCGGTTCTCCTAGCTATTTGTACTATTTGTTAACTGTTTGTTTACTGCTTACCCGCGGCTTTACTTGAGAGGAAGTTATGTCTGTATAAGGGTCTACAGACAGTTTGCATTTGAATGGCACGTGAGGTGCAAAATTGAAGTTTTTGTGCAGTTAACATAACTACATCAACACTGCCAACGACTGCATTAGGACAACAATAAATACACGTGTGACGACAATAGACGCTGAACGCATCAAATATCAAAGATAAATGATATGTCGGAGATGGCAACACTGTTTTACATTATTGGTGTTGCAACACCGAGCGCTACGGGCGGTCGGTGACTACGGCGAGTGGAGGGAGGACATTAGTATCTCGCGAGCCGCCGTGGCGAACGGACTTCTATACCCTGAAATTAAATATGCAATAACATATAAAATCACTGATGATTTTATTGACTATTACCTTTAAAATCCTGACGGACCTCAGATCCTATTCTTCGAACCATTCTCCGTCATATATGTTAAAGCCATGTAACAACCATGAAACATGGAAAATTATAGAAAGAACGGTGCTCGAACCGGCCACGTTGATATACTGCTTCGTTGGTCTAGTGGTTGCAAGATCGGCTGCTGAGCGTAAGGTCCTGGGTGCGGTTCCCAGGTTGGGGAAAGGGTTATTGTTTTTTTTTTTGTTAGGAAAGTCTCAGTAGTTGGCCGGAGGTAAGTGTTGTGTGACACCCTTCGAAGAGCACGTAAACCGTCAATCATGCACCTGACCTCTCTCCGGGAGTGTCGGATTGCTGTCACATCCGACTATGACAGTGAAGGAAGAGGGAGTGCACCTGTGTTTGTGCGTACACTCGTGCACTATAATATCTCCTGCGTACTTGGCTAATCGCCATGCAGGTAGGCCGACGTGACCGAAATACGGTCGAGAACAGTATTATACACAATCCATCAAAATGTCTAGAGTACAACACTACAATTTTCATCATATAAATACAGAAAAGGCAAAAGGTCGTTATATCAGGTCACAATAATCAGCAGTACTGTCGGTGCAGTTTTAATGCGTGTTAATCAAGTTCTGTCATTGATAGTATATGCATCAAAACTGCACGTGTAGTACAAGAGGACTGCGCAGTAGCTTGGCACATTTGTATCTATATGTCAGAGTTGGCAACACTGTTTTACATTATTGGTGTTGCAACACCGAGCGCTACGGGCGGTCGCGACTACAGCGAGAGAAGGGACCGGAGGACGTTAGTCTCTTGCGAGCCGCCGTGGCGGACGGGCCTCTACACACTGACTTATCTAGCCTCTGATTTCTTGATATTTGAATACCTACATTGTAAATTGTAATATGAAATGACTCACTACTAATCACTAACCCAAAGTAAATGTGCTCTCGGGCGGAGTGCCTTAATGTTGGTTTTATTGACTATTACCTTCAAAATCCTGACAAACATAGAGACCTCCGTTCCTATTGTACAACCTTTCTACGTTATATATAAAAAAAGCTACGTTTAGCCAATAACTCGCCTAACGGTAAGCAACGGAGCGGATGAGGATGGAACACATAGTCTGGATCTATGAAGAAATCTATTTACTTTAGGGTTCAATAAGCCTAACTTGTAATAATCAGGAACTGCCTCGGAGAGAATACAGGCGTGATAATTTATGTCAAATTTTTATTATATGTTTCGATTAAGGTAAACATTTTGAAAGCTATTATAATAAATGGAAAAAGAATACGGTCGCGAACAGGATTCGAACCTGCGCCTCCTGGACAAATACTCCAGGCTCTCTGACCACTAAGCCATCTCGACCTCTGCTCACCACCGCGAATTCTTCATTCATATTTTAACACGTCTTTTGGCGACGTCATTCGTCACTAAGCTACTATTTTATGGGATAGGCGTCAAACTGGGCGACGGATCGCCTGATGGTAAGCGATTACCGACGCCCATGGACACACGCAACCCCAGAGGAGCCGCAAGTGCATTGCCGGCCTCTTAAAGGGTTTGGGCCTCCGGTACCCTCACTCACTCGGCGAAACACAACGCAAGCGTTGTTTCACGCCGGTTTTCTGTGAGGCCGTGGTATCACTCCGGTCTAGCCGGCCCATTCGTGCCGAAGCATGGCTATATTTTTGACACTGACTGTACAATAAATCTTGCGCATTCACCTTTTACACAAAACATGATGCCTTTTGCCAGGCGACGCCGCGCCAAAACTTAGTGGTGGCATACGAAAACTCTATTGTTCTAGAAACTTCACAGGTATGTAAATAAGTTATGAATTTCTAGAGCGCCATTGTTAGCTTACAAAGCATAGTCTTGGATGGAGTATAATATTTCTGTTCGTGTTTTAAATTTAATCACACCGCCAAAAAGATATCAACACCATCTAATAACAAGATGAAATTAATTAAAAATAAAAACACGCCTGTCATTTGTGAAATATTATTTTTTTTATTTCACAATTTTTTGTGTACGGTAGGCACTTTTTTTAAAACTTACTAGCCTATGCTACCCGGATTAATATAAGGATGCTAACGATACCCCATAAATCTAAATTGGTTGAGGCGTTTAGCTTGCACCATACATTAGCGCTAAAAACTGAACACTCCTTAAAGTTATAAATCGAAAAAGAATACGGTCGTGAGCAGGTTTCGAACCTGCGCCTCCCGCATAAATACTCCAGGCGCTCTGACCACTCAGCCATCTCGACTCTCGATTCTTTGGGTAATCGAGTAAAAAGCAATTTATTAAAGCTTGTACATAGCTAATACTTTAGTTGAATTATGAAATTCTAAAGGCTAAATATAGGAAACCATACTTTCTTGTAGTGGGGAAACCAATATACTTTGAAGAAAGGTTATAATGCGCGCACACAGTTATAGCAAGGAGGTACCTACCTACTTTATACCGGAACACCACTCACTCCACGTGTAAGGGCTGTCACAAAATACTTTTATGACATGTATGACATTTTTATTTTTATTTTGATAATGCATAAGGAGATATTTATTCAGTAGATAAATAGGGTGACACCGTCAATCAAAACACACTTGAGTTACTTTCTGTAATAAAAGTTTTATGTTTATTACTTACTTGTTTGTTTAACACTAATTACAAAATATAACATCCAACTAACAATAATTGATTTATTTTATTATAACATTACAACATCATACAGATCACTCCAAGGCGATGTTATACGCATAATTATATTAAAAACTAAACCATAAAATATAAAAATAAAATACAATAAGTCCACAATAAAAATAAAAACAATTATTATTTAACCTCTCATTCAAAAGTAATACCTCTTTCGATATGTTTTTGAGCCGAAATTACAAATTTAGGCAAGCTATCAAAAATGTCTTTCTATAATAACCTCACCTGTAATAAAAGAAGCGACATTTAATGCTATTATTAATTACGATATCAATTCCTAACAAACAAATGCAATTTTTTGACACTTCGACTATGACTAATTCGACCATAGATAATATAATAAACTAAAAAGGTTGACGACATTGCAGTCTGCCAATGCTAATATTCTAAATAAACTGCAGTGGCGTGCATTGCCGACGTTGACCTCTGAGTTAGTTTCGGCGTTTCTTCTCAGAGATAGTCAGATAGGAAACGCCGGAACCTAGATGACGCCGGCTTTTATAAAAATGACTTGTAAATGTGTCTTCAACAGATCTTTTTACATTCATTCTCTCAATATGACCAAACCATCTAAACATACTGTTTTAAATTTTCGTCACTACGTCTTCTTTTATACCGCAACGTCGTCTTATCACATAATTCCATGATCATTTTATCATTCATAGTTACACCACACTGTGTTATATAAACTGTGTATAATATATAGATATAGTAAACAAAAAATAGTTGAGGTAGGCACTGCTTATTTGCCTACTTGCAATGCATGCTACTGATAACACCTCACAGCCACGTGTCTTTTATTTAATAAAATTACACATCTGTTGAGTCTAGATTGTCGATAGACCGGTTTTCCTCCTAATTATCTGCATCGTTGGACTTGTGGTTTCAAATGGGACTGTTGAGTGTGAAGTCTTGGGTTCGATTCCGGAGTCAAGCAAAGTGGTATGGGGTTTTGCTGTTAGAAAATTCTCAGTAGCAGGCAAGATTTTGCAATGGCAATAGATTCACCACCGGAAACTTGGATCACGGGAAACTGTTATATATATATATGCATACATATACAGCATCACGCCTGTATTTCCCGACGGGATAGGCAGAGGTGTACACAGCAGGTTGTACACACACACATTTTCTCAATGCTGTTATTAAGTCCCATATAATATAGTAATTATTTGAATTTGAATAGGTAGTGAGCCTTTAATCATTTACCGGGCACAATTCCGAACTCCGTGCTGCTACTGAGAATCCTACAAGAAAATCCCAATATCACCTTACCCGACCTGGGAATCGAACCCAAGACCTCAAGCTCAGCAGTCGCGCTTGGAACCATCGAGGCAGTTATCAAAAGAATTCATATCAAAATATTCCTTAAGAAATAATTTCTTGATAACCCTACAGTAGCCGGTGCATTTAACCCTCAAAGCATAAGAGGGGTTGCGGACAAACCAGGTAAATAACATGTATTATATTATATACCTACGCTTTCACATGAAGGATATTTTTCTAGGGGACTGTGAACTAAGATGTATTTTTTTACACGACTGCCCAAAAAAGGAGTATTGAATAGATTCAGGCGTTACTTTGCGAAAGGAAATTAAAATGGATGCCAAAAAAATACAATATCTAGCTACTTCCACATTATTGAGGGTAGTCATGCATTACCTGTGAACCGCCCGCTCGCCTGCAAATATATGCACATACGCAAGCGGTGAAAATTCCGACTACCACCAACTAAAGTTACAATATTACATGGAAAAAGAATACGGTCGCGAACAGGATTCGAACCTGCGCCTTCCCGGATAAATACTCCAGGCGCTCTGACCACTAAGCCATCTCGACCTCTGCTCACCGCCGCGAATTCTTCTTCCATATTTTAACACGTCTTATGGCGACGTTATTGCAATCAATTCAGTACCTATACAGGTGACCGAACCAACACGACCAACTTTGAAGCTAATACAATGTCATAAAGAATGCAATTACCTTAACAATTCAAGATAAATCTTTGAAAAGCATTAACGCATGCTTAGCGAACTCTAAAGTTACAATATTAAATGGAAAAAGAATACGGTCGCGAACAGGATTCGAACCTACGCCTTCCCGGATAAATACTCCAGGCGCTCTGACCACTAAGCCATCTCGACCTCTGCTCACCACCGCGAATTCTTCTTCCATATTTTAACACGTCTTATGGCGACGTTATTGCAATCAATTCAGTACCTATTCTTCGCGACCGTATTCTTTTTCCATTTTAATATTGTAACTTTAGAGTTCGCTAAGCATGCGTTAATGCTTTTCAAAGATTTATCTTGAATTACCACCAATTACTCATCTACTATCACTACATGTAGTTGCCGGGCGGGTGGTGCACAGGTAATGCATGACTGGGTAGTCAATATTGTGGAAGTAGTCAATATTGTGGAAGTAGTCAATATTGTGGAAGTAGTCAATATTGTATTTATTTGCATCCATTCAAAAAAGGAGTGTTATGTGTTCAGGGTTCATGTATGTTGGTATGTACCTATGTTTTTTTGAGAGTTTCTTTATTCTACCATAACTTCTAAACTCTTGAACCGATTTAGGTCTAGAATTATGTTCTGCCATAAAAAGAGACTGGATAGAGCCAGTCTTATCACCTCGGGGTATAAAAAAAATTGCCTACGACCTATTCTCAGACTACCAAATACACAAAAAATTACATAAAAATCGGTCAAGCCGTTTCGAAGGAGTTCGATAACAAACACTGTGACACGAGATTTTTATGTATTAGAAGTTATAAGATAAATGTGAAAGTTTATGACGATAGATGTTTGTTACTCTTTCACGCAATAACTACTGAAGATTTGGATGAAATATGGCACTCAGATAGTTTATAACATGGATTCATACATAGCACATTTTTAACCCGGCTGGACCCGTTTTTTTTTTTTTATGGAATAGGGGGCAACCGAGCAGACGGCTCGCCTGATGGTAAGCGATTACCGCCGCCCATGGACACCCGCAACCCCAGAGGAGTCGCAAGTGCGTTGCCGGCCTTTTAAAGGTTTTGGGCCTCCGGTACCCTCACTCACTCGGCGAAACACAACGCAAGTGTTGTTTCACGCCGGTTTTCTGTGAGGCCGTGGTATCAATCCGGTCGAGCCGGCCCATTCGTGCCGAAGCATGGCTCTCCCACGGTGAGGTGTCGACGACCACGCAGGCGAAGTCGCGGGCAGCAGCTAGTACAATAATACTACAACAATTACTATTAGTCACATGAACTAAAGATAACATAATAGTTTTATACGCTCCTACCCCCATAATGGGGTCATTTGTGTCCCACAGCCGGATAATCACGGTCAATTTGGCCACAATAGTGTGCCGGGTTCGAATCTCTGTTGATGGAGGTCGGCCATGGCGTTTTGCTAAATTGAGTGGGATTACACGTGTTAATTGGTGGCGATGGTATAAACGGTGGTGTATTTACTAGACTATGTAAGTTTTAAATGGTAATTTTATACTATTATGTGTTTATATAACATAGCATCACGCCTGTGTTCTCCGAAGGGGTAGGCAGAGGTGTACACAGTCGTACACCCACATTTCACCGATGCAGTTATTAAGTCCCATGTATTACGTGGTGAGTCTATTACGATCAGCCACTGCCATCAAACATTGAATTCTCTTACAGAAATACTCAATAACAATTTGCCCGTCCCGGGTATAGACCCCAGGACCTCATGCTCGGCAGTCGCCCTTGCGGCTACAAAACCAATAAGTCAGATTTGGGTTCAGTAAAATAATTACAATGAATAACTATAATACTGTTACTAAATACAAATCAATATCAAAATCAATAATATTTTTTTGATATTTTTAAATAAAAAAGCCCATATACCGCGCGATGACACGACACCAAAAAATGGGCGTAGAAATTAGACACCAAAAATAGGCATAAAATAGCGTAGGATGTAAAGTGGGCTGTTGTCTGCGGAGGGACGCACCATTTACGCTGTATGTCTGAGACGTCTATGAATCCCCACAAAGCGTTTGCTTCGGCTGACTTACATAGGCTTTGATGAATTGTGTACAACTGTGTTCGACTCTGCATATCCCTTCGGGGAAAACAAGCATGGTGCTTTGTTATGTTTTATTTCTTTTTTGATCAGAAATGTAGGTTTGGCTACCAACTCGTCTGATCGCGTGGCCGAGGATGGAGCACGCTATATGGAACTCCCGATATTTCGACGCTGTTTCAAGGGTCATGTCACCATCAGAGGCCTACGAGTGGCTTGAACAACTAGGTATTGAAATTTGGTTGTCAATTTTCCACACTTTTTTTTTCTAAATTATTTTGTCTAGATTTAACGCTTCGTCTAACCGTGGGCAATATGTCCAAGTAAGCGTCAGGCTAGGAGGATGCGAAGTAAATTAGTGTGCGAGTAGACACGGGATAGCTCTTTCCCCCAAACTTACTGGTGGGAGTATACGGGACAGAATTGTGACGAACAAGTTTTACACGACTGTCCAAAAGAGTGAGTGTTATGTTTTTAGGGTTTATACATGTATGTATGTTTGTGAGTTTCTTTACTCCACCATAACTTCTAAACGCCTGAACCAGTTTAGATGTATACGGAATCTTTAGAATCCTTATCTTGTCTCGGGTAACATAGGCTAGTAAAATAAAAAAAAATACCATTATATTACTATTGCTTTTTATTTTACTAGCTTAAGTTACCCGAGACAAGGTAACGATATGGCACACATAAAAGTGTGAAATAAAAAATATTTATCACACATAGCACGTAGAAGTTGTGTGGAAATCGTTTAGCATGGTATAGGCATGTGATGTGGAGGGTGACGAGGAAAGTTTTGAGTATGAATGTAGATGGATAGATATAAGCAGATATTATGAACCAGAACATTACGAGCAAGTGTGTTGAAAAATCTATCGCTTACTCCTAGCTTGCTCAGTCCAACCTACTAATGTATAACCCCAAATAGCTCCCGTATTCGGATTAAATAATAGTAAAATGCTTGCCAACTGGTAATCCTGTGCGCTGCCAAGGGTTTGCTATGCTCCGAGACATAATTAATTCGAAAATGTTACTAGTTCACTTATTTTTCAGCTTATCGTTTGATTAATAATAGTTTAATTCTTTTCTTGTAAGAAGAATTATATGACGAAAAAGAGTAACCGTGGAGTTTCTTGCCCGTTCTTCTCCATAGGAACCTACACTTTGGAACGTGGCAACTAACTTCTGACAATTCAAAATCGCCTGTAAATGGTTTATTTGAAATAAATGATTTTGATTGATTGTTATAACTTTACGTTGTAATGAAAATTATAGTTTTTTTTACAATGCGATGAACCTAAGAATATGAATGATTTTCCGCCATGTTGTGACGTCACATAACAACTTCAATCTTTCCTCATCTTTTTCTACATTTCTATCGCTCGAAGGTTTGCTGGTAGAAAACTCATGTATGGGTTAAGCTCGCCTTTGTCCATCACTTTTCTGTATCACTCTTTGTTAAATATGTTTTTATGTGTAAATAAAGAATATTAATAAAAAGTAGTTAATATTATTTTAAAAATAGATAAAAACTTATCCGGTAGGCACAGGTTTGAATCCTGCTCACAACCGTATTCTTTTACAAAAATGTATAAATTTAAATAAAAACATGAATAGAACAGGTACATTTGAAAAAAATAAGTTTTTAACTATGTAGGAACATAAAAATCGTGTCGCATGAAATGTTCACTTTTCATTCATACATGTACTACATGCCCAAATATAAACAAAAATGACAATAGTGAAGGTTTTATGAATCCTCTAACAACTTCAACAATCGCTGAAAATGTAAAACAGAAAGCGCATCGGACTGAAAAACTCATTTTCATGAAAATTATAAACGGAATTGTTCATCTTTTTCATCCTTTGCACATCTCACCTCAAAGGGTTAGTAAAGAATCTAATATCTATTCAGTTGTTCACTTAAAAGCCCTTGGTCCAAGCCTTTGTCGTAAGACTTCCTTTTAAAAAGCAACAGCGTAGTGTCTACATTTTAAACTAGGTTATTTTTCCATCTCCCTTTTCTAGTTTGTTTAAGAAAAGGGTGAGTATGCGTTCGCGCGTTGGGAGATTTTTTAGGTGTCGTTTTTTAGTTACTTTAAGTCCATTTTAGAACGAAATATAGAGGAAAACAGAATAAGAATATTAATAAACCCCCTCTGGGTCAGTTCAGCAGACGTTACCTCATCTCATGAGACTAACGTTAAACCGAAGGGAACATTAAATTATCTAGTAATATCTTAGATTTGCGCGATCACTACACATTATAATAAAACAACTTTTAACCGGATTAATCGCGTGTATTATTGGTTTTTTGTTTTTCCTGACGTTCCTGACGTCCTCCTGCGACCACGAACGCTGCAAAGTGTTCGAAACGTCAGGAAAAATAAAAACCAATAATAATACATGCGCTTAATACGGTTAAAAGTTGTTTTATAGTTTTTTTGTTTGGATCAAGTCAACTCTCAGCAGTCTATGGGGTAGATTAAAAATGACGTCACCATAAGACGTATTAAAATATGGAAGAAGAATTCGCGGTGGTGAGCAGAGGTCGAGATGGCTTAGTGGTCAGAGCGCCTGGAGTATCTATCCGGGAGGCGCAGGTTCGAATCCTGTTCGCGACCGTATTCTTTTTCCATTTAATATAATAACTTTAAAGTTCGCTAAGCATGCGTTAATGCTTTTTCAAAGACATATCTTGAATTAGATTAAACAACTTTTGACACCAAGTTGCCTTCTCATCACACGAAAAGAGAAGACGTGAAGGTGGGCCTTAATTTTACATAGCACGCCTGTATTACCCCAAGGGGTAGGCAGGGGTGTACACAGCTGTACACCCACATTTCACCAATGCTGTTATTAAGTCCCATATAATAGGTGGTGAACCTATTGCCATCAACCGGGCACAATTCCAAACTCCGGGCTGCTACTGAGAATTTCCTAACAGAAAAACTCAATAACACTGCCCGACCCGGGAATCGAACCCGAGACCCCTGCTCAGCAGCCACGCTTGGGACCACTAGACCAACGAGGCGATCGTTTCATGAAATATTCATGTACTTGTAGGTTTTTTTTTTTTACAGGGATTAATAGCTAAGTGAGCCGCGCCAATCACTTGATCATTAAGCTGCGCTTGCTGCAGGGGGTCTGTGGATGGGTGATCATAATTTCATCTCCCATTGATACTATGCGAGTGCTAATTGGCTTTTTTTGCTAACCGAAGATCTATCACAGTCATTGATACCCTGAAGACTAAAACTTACATAACCAGTCTTGTCACGAGAAGTCATTTTTGTGGACAGAAAAAAATGGCCGTGAGCAGGATTCGAACCTGCGCCTACCGGATAAAAACTACCGGCGTTCTGACTGATAAGCCATCTCGACCGTTGGTAAGGGAGACAGTCCTGTCTCACACAAGTACTTAGTCGTTGTTGTGTCAGTGATGAAGCTTGACTAAAGCAGAAGGCAATTAATTTAACCCTAGCTTTTAACATACCGTTAATTCGGGTTCAGTCTAACTGGATGATACTTACTGTGTAACATGATATCTTGAACAGATAAATATTCGAAAAGCATGCATTGTGAACTCTAAAGTTATTTATTCGTGACGTCACCAAAAGATGTATTAAAATTTGGAAGAAGAATTGGAGGTCGAAATGGCTTAGCGATCCGAGTGCCTGGAGTATTTATCCGGGAGGCGCAGTTCCGAATCCTGTTCACGACAAAAATTTTTCCACAAGAATAAATAACTTTAGAGTTCACAATGCATGCTTTTCGAATATTTATCTGTTCAAGATATCATGTTACACAGTAAGTATCATCCAGTTAGACTGAACCCGAATTAAAGGTATGTTAAAAGCTAGGGTTAAATTAATTGCCTTCTGCTTTAGTCAAGCTTCATCACTGACACAACAACGACTAAGTACTTGTGTGAGACAGGACTGTCTCCCTTAACAACTACTTCTGCTTACCCCTTTCACCCGAGGCGCACAAACTCGGTGCCGTCCAAGCCCGTATGACCGTTTGTTTTCTACATAGGTACCTCTTGTTTTACATACGACGCAGAATTGTAACAAATTTAGGAATTTTAAATTTCTTTAAACCTAAGCATCATTGAGGGACTCGTGGCTAAGTAACAGCCGCACAGATCGATCGATCGAGGTTAAGCTGCGCTTGCTGTGGTCGATCTGTGGATGGGTGACTATCATGTCATACCGAAACCCCTCCGGGCCTCGGAGAGCACGTTAAGCCGTCGGTCCCGGTTGCCAAATTAAGATCTATGACAGCCGTCACGGGTAGTCAGAGGCCTGAAAGTCTGACAACCAGTCATACCACGAGATATGACTCTCCCTCGTACACTGAGAGTAATAACAGCCATCATCAACACATCTATTTCCACCTTCTGTTTCTCTGACCTGTGGAAAAAGGCAATAGTTAGACCAATACCAATAGTATCAAATACCACTGGACCCAAAGACCTACGTCCTATCAGCCTATTGCCTTACCTCTCGAAGATTCTGGAAAGGGTTGTGTGTAGTCAACTTAGGGAATACCTTGAGCACAATGACATCCTACCACCGGCTCAATCAGGTTTTCGTAAAAATCACTGCAACGGCCCTCCTTGATGTTGTTGGAAATATACTAGAAGCTAGGGACCAAGGCATGGGAACCCTTCTAGAGCTGCTAGATTTTTCTCGTGCCTTTGACTCAATAAGAATTGGAGGTCGAGATGGCTTAGTGGTCAGAGCGCTTGGAGTATTTATCCGGGAGGCGCAGGTTCGAATCCTGTTCGTGACCGTATCTCATTATTGCTTTTTCTATTGAAAAATCTTGGTAGGAGCCTGGTTTAGTAATTGTGCCCGGTTAATGGCAATAGGTTCACCACTTTACATGGGATTTAATAACAGCATATGTGGATATACTGTATACCTACACCTCTGTCTACCCCCTCGGGGAATACAGGAGTGAATATATGATGCTCTATGTACGATAATAATGGAAGAATATGACACAATTATCTCTTTGAACAAAATTGTTAAACCAATTATGTATAAGTGATATTCTAAGTGCTTATTGATAATAAAGATATTTAGGCCGTTAAAAGTAAATTAATATTCCATCAAGAATATTTCATGTAAATATGTAGCCAAGACTCGCTATAGTTTTACTCTTAAAAATATTAAAATAAATACAATACCTACCTACAATATTAGAAAGAAAGAAAAGAAAGAAAGAAAGAATCGTTTATTATTTATTTAGGGTAGTCATGCACCTGTACACCTCGTGAGCGATAGTTATTATACTTTCTACCTTCGCCTGCGGCTCGAGCTGCAATCAAACCTCGAGTAAATGACCAGCTCAGCTAATCTGTATGCTACGTTTGGGCTTAAAGCCACAGGTAGCTGTAAACCACATTTTATAAACCATCACATTATAACACTCCCATCTTTTTTATTGTAGAAGTACTCCTATTTCTTAAAAGTAGCCCTCAACTGTTTCTTCGATTATCAGATCGCGTTAGGCGCAACCAATGTGATAATATTAAACTATGCATATTGTTTGCATGTATGTAACACCGCATATTCTACACATATCTGCCTAGCCTTTTCCCAATTACATTTGGGGTCAGCTTCCAGTCAAACCGGATGCAGTTTAATACCAATATTTTATGTGGAACGACTGTCTATCTGACCTCCACAACCCAGTTACTGGGTAACACGATATCTCGTGGTATGACAGGCTGTCATAGATCTTAATTTGACAACTGGGACCGATGGTTTAACCTGCTCTAGGCACGGAGGGGTCTCGGTATGAAATGATGGTCACCGTGGCAAGCGCAGCTTAACCTTGAGCGATCGATCTGGGTGGTTGTTACTTAGCCACCAGCCCCGCATATTTTATACATGTTTCAAAATAAATAAATTTATCTTTATATTATTATTATTTATTGATTGTTACCTCTGTAGAGACCCGTTTGTTTTTTATTTGAATAATATTTTTAATTTTATGGTGCTCACATGTACCCTACATTAAGTGCTGTTTTAGTTTAACTTTACTCTGCACTGAGTCTAAATAAATTATTTATTTATTTCTTTTTTTTGGTATGTCTTGGCGGGGCTTGTTGCGTGCTCCCAAATTGACTTTCATATTATAAATACGTGAATTATTAATTAAATCGTAAACAATATTTATTTAATAATCGGAAACGGGTAAGTCTTTGTATCTATACTAATATTATAAAGCTGAAGAGTTTGTTTGTTTGTTTGGTTGAACGCGCTAATCTCAGGACCTACTGGTTCAAATTGAAAAAATCTTTTTGTGTTGGATAGTCCATTTATTGAGGAAGGTTATAACATTACGCTACGACTTAAAGGAGCGGAGCATCAATGTAAAATGTTGCAAAAACGGGGAAAAATATTCCTTTTAAGAGTTTCCGTTGCGAGCGCTGCGTAAACAGTTAAAGTTACGCAAAAATCATGTATTACAGAATTGTTCCTCTTTTAAAGTTCTTAAAAAAAAGTTTGTGACAGCATATGTCTATCTTTTAAGCTTGACTCACTATAACCATTTTTTTTGCGAAGGTGTTTTTATAAACATTATAATAATACTTATCCAAATAAATACTTTATTCATCACAAATATTTAATTTTTGAACAAAATTGCCCTTTACATAATTTGATTTCAATAAATATCTTCGGAGATATCGTACTTTTAAAATAACTCAGCAACAAAACAATGATCAAATACCACGCGCGTATTTGTAACATAACATTATCACGCCTATATTCCCCGAAGGGGTAGGCAGATATATTTTAGTAGGTTTTTTCTCAAATTAACGGGGTGAAACCGCGGGGCACAGCTATTATATTATAATTAGCCTAAGTTACTCCGAATTAGGGTTCCACATGGTGAGTGTTAGTTTCCGACATCCACGGGGGCGAAGTTGTACAGCTATTGTCTTGAATAAAAAGGTAACATGACTAGAAAATAAGTGACTACTACTGTCATATCATCAGTCACTCCTTTTCTAGCCATATCATCTTTAACACAATCCATCCATCGCTTCCTCGGTCTTCCTGTACTCTTATCTACATTTATACTCAAAACTTTCCTCGTCACATGACCCTCATCCCTCCGCATCACATGCCCATACCATGCTAAATGATTTCTACACAACTTCTCAGTCACCGGCGCCGTTTCGAGATTTCCTCTTATATACTCATTTCTATAGTAATATCTTAGGTTTTCGCAATCACTACACATTATAATAAAACAACTTTTAACCGGATTAATGTTGTGTTCGAAACGTCAGGAAAAACAAAAGCCAATAATACACGCGATTAATCCGGTTAAAAGTTGTTTTATTATAATACTAATTCTATCCATTCGCGTCACACCACACATCCCTCTTAACATTTTCATCTCAGCTGCAAGAAGTTGTCTTTATTTAATTCCCTTCGTAGGCTAACATTCTGAACAATACAAGACAGCAGGTCTAATAATTGTTTTATAGATTTTCCCCTTAAGTATAAGGGGAATTAGGGGTCACAAATAGTTTCCGTGTCCTGCCGCCATTTCATCCACCCTTTGTTGATTCTGTGCTTGACTCGTCTATTTCTCGATTTTAAATAATATAAAAGTATAAAATGCTGCCATCGGCTATGTTAATTGAGACATCAACCACAGCAAATGACGTCACGCCTCAGTGAAAGTCAATCAACGTCTTACGTGTAGCTTGAAGTTTTGTTGTAAAAATGCGTTTCGATGAATCTTGTAAACTTTGGAATTCATTTTTAACACACGAAATCTGTATTAATTTGTTGATTTTCTTCGTTGTTTAATTTAATGTTACTTAATGATTACCGAGGCGTGACGTCCCAATGGACGCCATGACACCCACAAGCGTTTTCGCGCTTAATTTAAAGTAGGTAGATTAAAATACAATTATTTGCGTTAAATCTAAGTTTATTACTGAAATAATGTGTTTTTCAGAAATAGTAGACGTGTATCTATATTAAAGGAGATTTCAAAATCAGTCATGCCTATTTCTCTTAATCTTTTTTTTTTTGCACAAGTTTGGCCATGACTGTTTATAATAATAATAATATATTAAACCAGCCCATAACTGTCCCACTGCAGGGCAAGGGCCTCTGCTCATATGGAGAAGGCGCGAGCTTGATCACCACGCTAGCTCACTGCGGGTTGGCGATTTCAGACTACCAAGTCTAGGTTTCCTCACGATGTTTTCCTTCACCGTATGTTTGTGATGTCTTAGATTAACTAAGAAAATACATATGACATTGAAAAATTCACATTGGTACATGCCAGGTTCGAACCCACAACCTGTGGCTCAGGAGGCGGGCCCGTAACCACTCGGCCACCACGACTCCTGACTATTTAGTTTTGTTTTTTCATTGTGTCATTGACTAGGTCAGAAAGACTTCAGGTATTCAGTAATCATTATTGTAAATTATAGTAACAGAGCTAGTATCTAACCACTTGCATGTAATAATACTCTTTCAGACCGTATTTCGGTCAAGGCGGCCTATATCCACGGAGATTAGCCGAGTACGCAGGAGATATTATAGTGCACAAGTGTATGCGCAAACATAGGTGCACTCCCTCTTCCTTAACTCTCATGGTCCGATGGGACGGCATTCCGACACGACCGGAAAGAGATCAGGCAAAGGACCGACGGCTTTACGTGCTCTCCGAAGCACGGGAATGTCACATCACCAACTTCCTAAATCCGGGCTGCTACTAAGTATTTCCTAAAAGAAAAAACACAATAACGCTTTGCCTGACCTGGGAATCGAACCCAGGACCACGATCACGCTCAGCAGCTCTAGACCTACGAAGCAGTTAAACACTTGCATGTATGACCTACGAGTACATCATTCAAATGGGTGGTTAGGGGCTCGTGGCTAAGTAACAGCCGCACAGATTGATCGATCGAGGTTAAGCTGCGCTTGCCGCGGTCGGTCTGTGGATTGGTGACCATAATTTCATATCAAGGCCCCACCATACCTCGGAGAACACGTTAACCTGTCACAGGTTCTAGTTAGAAGCCTGAAAGTCTGATAACATGTCTTACCAGATCAGATAGGCAGTCGCTCCATGTAAAATACTGGTATTAAGCTCATCTGGTTAGACTGGAAGCCGACCCCAACGTAAATGGAAAAAGGCTAGGTATGTATGATCTACGCCAATATCCAGCCGACCATCGTACATATTTGCTATCTCAATAACGACGAATCGGTGGTCACTTAGTACATTGCATGGTATATTTTAAATATATTTGCTTGTCATAGACTAGCTGTTACATATGACGCAATGTACTATAAAGCGACTATCAATTCGATGGTAGGTTGGTACGTTGGTATCGCCTTGCGACAGGGCGTTGAGCTCCTTAAATTATGTGGTGTCCCCCCACGGGGATTATCAGGAGCTGTTAGGCCGTGCAGTGTCCACTATAGAGTGAGAAAAATTGCATCCTATATCTCTATTTAATGATACGATTTACTATTTTATTTTTCGGACACAAACTCTTCGACAAAGATGTTTAACCAGGTATTCATGTAACAGACATGACATAAAATATAATAAGGTTATTTTAAGAAGAGTAAATAAAAAGTATGTTATCTTCCTTAAATACACGCGCTACTGCTGATACCATTCGCAGTATTTGTCAAAATACGTCTAAGGTAGCGGGTTCGAGTCACGTTCGTTAAATTTTTCCTTAGATAATAATAATTAATATAGGCATTACATAGCCTTATCATGTGTAAAAAATCGCAAAATTTCTTAATTTCATTTCAGATAGAAACATGGGTTCGAGTGTATCTTCTGACGTCATAGCTGCAGCTCAGATCCCCATGACGCTGTTAGCTACTACAGGACTTGAAGACATACTGTGGCCACCACAACAGACAACACTTGTGGGTAAGCGGAATAATTCCATACGCTGCATTTCCATCAGCGAGTCGAGACGAGGCCAAGAATTTTAAATTATACGGCAGAATCTCTCCTCGGCGCGGATTTTGGTGGAAATAGTCTAGAATGGTAAGAATGTGCGAGACGACATTTTAAATATTTGTTGGTACTACATATACACGAAGAGGGGCTCGTGGCTAAGTAACAGCCGCACAGATCAATCGATCGAGATTAAGCTGTGCTTGCCACGGTCGGTCTGTGGATGGTGAACATCATTTCATACTGAGACTCCTCCGTGCCTCGGAGAGCACGTTAAGCCTTCGGTCCCGGTTGTTAAATTAAGATCTATGACAGCCGTTAGCTGAAAGTCTGACAACCAGTGATGCCACGAGATATCATGTTACACAGTAATAGTAATACTGGGTTGTGGAGGTCAGATAGGCAGTCGCTCCATGTAAAATACTGGTATTAAGCTGCATCCGGTTTGACTGGAAGCCGACCCCAATGTAATTGGAAAAGGCTAGGCAGAAGTTGGTACAACAATATTGAAGCGTATTGGCGCAAACAACTGTACATGAACAACTGTGCATAATTATATATTTTTTTTACTGCCTCGTTGGTCTAGTGGTCCCAAGCGCGACTGCTGAGCAGGTCTCGGGCTCGATTCCCGGGTCGGGCAAAGTATTATTGAGTTTTTATGTTAAGAAATTCTCAGTAGCAGCCCGGAGTTTGGAATTGTGCCCGGTTGATGGCCATAGGCTCACCACCTATGATTTGGGACTTAATAACAGTATTGGTGAAATGTGGGTGTGCAACTGTGTACACCTCTGCCTACCCCTTCGGGGAATACAGGCGTGATGCTGTGTGGCGCAAACAACTGTACATAAATAACAGTGCCTAATTATATAATATTACACTTTTTTATATTCCTTGTTTATATTATCCGGGACAATGTAAGGATTCTAATGATACATCATACATCTAAATCGGTTCAGGCATTTAGAAGTTACGGTGGAATAAAGAAAAATATATACATATTTACATACATGAACCCTAAAAACATAACACCCCCTTTTTGGGCAGTCGTGTAATAAAAGATATTAAGAAGATTTTTTTCACACCAATCTGAATTCCCATGTAATAGGGCCTATTGCTATTAACCGTGCACATTTCGAAACTCCGGGCTAGTGAGAATTTTATAACACTGCGAATCGAACGCAGGACCTCACGCTCAGCAGTTGTGCTTGGGACCACTACACAAACGAAGCAGTCGCTTCGATCTTACGCTGTGATAACTTGGAGAATATAATTAAATATAAATCTTTGAAAAGCATTAACGCATGCTTAGCGAACTCTAAAGTTATAATGTTGAATGGAAAAAGAATATCGGGACTGAATAGATAGCAATGACGTCATCAAAAAACGTGTTAAAAATATGGAAGAAGAATTCACGGTAGTGAGCAGAGGTCGAGATGGCTTATTGGTCAGAGCGCCTGGAGTATTTATCCGGGAGGCGCAGGTTGGAATCCTGCTCGCGGCCGTTACATTTTTCCATGTAATATTATAACTTTGGAGAATATAGCTTTTATGATGTATGTTTCAGAAAATTCTTCTTATGATTACGTTGTGGTTGGAGGCGGCACTGCAGGCAGCGTGGTCGCTAGAAGACTTGCTGAAGATAAGAAAGAAAGTGTTTTTGTTATAGATGCTGGTGGTGACCCGCCTATATCTGCTATGGTTTGTATATTCAGTAATAATAAAACTACTACAGAATCTAATCTCTCAGGAAGGAAAATAAAATAGTATCTATCTACTCTCAAACCACGATCAACGCGTTGTATTCTAAAAAGTCTCTCCATAGCACATCATCCTTTCTAAAAAATTGTGTTTGAAGCAAGGTGTTTTAGAAATTTGACGTGGTGAATATGAATTCAATGGGGTGTTATACAGCATACTTCTTCCTAACCATTTGGGTAATTCAGACATGATGTGAGGTTTTGCCTGTCTATCTCGTTTTCTAGAACCGTGATAAATAATTCTAAACAGTCCATAGAAGAAATATAATATTAATTCATAAGTATAACTAGCATCAACGGTTAAATCTTTTTTTTCAGTTACCTGGACTATTTATGTTACTCCCTGGTTCTTTTGTGGACTACAATTACACATCTACTCAAGACGAATATGCTGCAATGAGTCAGGGTGGCTATACGATGTTAACAGCTGGAAAAATGCTTGGAGGAAGTGCTTCTCTCAATCATTTTCTTCATACAAGAGGAAATGCTGAAGACTATGACATCTGGGCAAAAATTTCTAACGATGCCTCCTGGAAATATGAAAATGTTCTTCCATATTTCATAAAAAGCGAAAGAATGGTTGACAATGAAATTATGAGAAAATATGGCAAATTTCATGGCACAAAAGGTCCCATAGGTATCACGAGAGACCTCCGTTATGATCAAATGGCTGATTACTTGAAATCTTTCGCAGAAGTCGGCAATCCTACAGTCTTGGATCTCAATTCGGATGTTAATATTGGTTACTCACCAACTCAGTATACAATAGCTGATGACAAAAGACAGACACCAGCGTATTCATATCTGAAATCAATCAGAGATTACTCTAATTTGCACGTCTCGAAAAACACCAGAGCAACTAAAATCATGTTTGAAAATAATGTTGCAGTGGCTGTTGAAGTTATGCGTGATGGTAAAAGTTATACAATAAGAGCTAAGAAGGAAATTATTATATCCACTGGAGTATTTAATACTCCTCAGTTACTGATGCTTTCAGGTATTGGACCTCAAGAACATTTAAAGAAATTCAACATAGACGTGGTACGTGACTTACCTGTCGGTGATGATTTGGTAGACCAAGTCACTGTGACGTTGGTGCATAAGGTGAAAAAACACCTTTTGCCGATTCCAAGTCCATCATCTCTTTTATATAACCCAGCAAAAATTAATTTCCCCGTCTTTATAGGATCAGCGGCCTTAAACAAATCTCATCCTTATCCTGATTATCAGACTTATAATTTGCTGCTTCCGCATGATACTCCCTTTGTAACAGTTGCCTGTAGGATACTCTTTGGGTTCCGTAATGAAATCTGCGACAGGTGGCAAACACAGGTGATATCTAGGGATGCGTTATATACTTTCCTGTTAAATGTTCGACAAAAATCTAGAGGCACCATCCGCTTGAAAAGTGCTGACCCAAACGACGATCCAGTCATAACTACTGGATTCTTTACTGAAGACGAGGACTTGCAAAACATGGTGAAATTTGTAAGAGATTTCAAAAATGTTGGCAATACAAAATATTTTAAAGAAATAGGAGCTGGATTAGTGGGTCTAGACCTAGCAGAGTGTGCTGATAAAGAGAAAGATTCAGATGATTTTTGGAGATGCTATATTTTAAATCACGCACACAGCCCATACCATTCATCTGGTACATGTGCCATGGGAAAAGTAGTGGATGGTAGACTGAAGGTAAAAGGGATAGAGAAGCTTCGTGTGGTGGATGCCAGTGTGATGCCTAATATTCCTCGAGGAGGTCCTAATGCTATAGTTGTAATGTTGGCAGAAGTAGCATCCGACATGATTAAGCATGATAATGTATCTTGATTCTTTACTCTATTTGCAAAATTAAATCTTGTGGGACATGTATAAATATTGTTTTTATTAATAAAATTTAATGACATTGTGTAATTTCTAACTCATTGTTAATTTAATATACCTTGGCCTTCAGATGAATGATTTTGCAGCGTCCTGGAAATTGACTGTAGTGCCAGAAATTTATGTAGTTCATATAAATCAAGTGTGTATGTGTGTGTGTGTGTGCGCGTGTGTGTGTGCGTGTGTGTGTTTGTGTGTGCGTGCGCGTGTGTGTGGATGGAGGTGTGTGTATGCGTGTGTGTCTGTGTATAGGTGTGTGTGTATGCGAGTGTGTGTATGCGTGTGTGAGAGTGTATATTTCTTTGAAGTCACAATATAATCGTCAGTTGTTTTCATAGAAAAGGATAGTTATATGATGAAATAATATTTTTTAATATTTAGCTTTATTGGTGGTTCGGTTTCCTGTGAAGGGATTGAATATATGGCAATGACGTCACCAAAAGACGTTTAATTATAAATCTGCGGAGGAAATCTTATCCTGGAAATTTCAGCTTTGCAGTATCATCCAGACCGACACTATGACAGTTCGAAAATATTACGTAACGCTTCGTTGTAGGTAATTCTACTCTGATTCTTGTACAGTACTGGTGCGTTTTATGTTTAAATTTAATTTGTAAATGTATAGTATTTGTAAGTATTTTTTTATTAGTATGCAGTTTAGTGTTATTGTTCAGTACTTTAGTTTGTGTTCAAGTAGTTATTGTTTCATATTTTTTTATGTTATGAAGTGTCAAACAAGATGGCGGCCTACCTGATGGTAAATGGTCTGCAATACCTAAGGCATCTCAGATGGGTTATAAGTATATAATAATACAATCAATGCATATAAATTATGAATATATATGAATTATATTATGACTGAGCCGAAGTACATTCCTTTTTACTCTAAATATATCAATAAAGAATAATTATGTCTATTTTTGATCAGTAAATTGTATCATAGTACAATAATAAATATAATAGTAATAATGTTCATAATAATAATAATGTTGTATTAATATTTACGATTTGAAATTCCATACAATATTTATTTATATTAATATAAATAAACGGCTTACGTCATAATTTTTGTAGTAAAAGAGCTAGTATCAATGTCGTAGATGTATTGTAGAATCAGCTGTTTAACAAAACTGCTAGCTGATTTACAAAACAGTACTGTTATGAAAAACAGCTGAACGACGTTTAGCGGTTTTACATAATTACTGAACTATAACACGCAAAATTGTATGAACGTTTTGCGTTTATCAATGCAGCGGGTCAACGATCAGAGATTATGTAAAACAAGGTTCGAAGAGGTTGACGTGGGTAGTTAGTTATTTATTTATTTATTTATGTTTCAGTTGCTTGCTGCATTTACAGTGTAACACCAACGCATACAGCCAGCCAATTACATTACCTACTTACTAAAATATAGAATACAAATATTGATCATGCAATTATATTTATACACAAAAATGTCGACATCCGGTTCGTGAGCAATCAGGGCATTGAGCAGATTTATAGCCTGGGCTGTAGGGTCATATTTAGCAGTCTGCGTGCGTACGGATGGAGGCGCGAACAGGCGCCGTGAGGCAGACGAGCGCGGCAACCGCAACCGATCTGGTGTAAACAATGAACAGCGAGCTAGAGCGGTCGCGTTATCGATCTTATTATTGAGTAGTAGGTAGTAATGCATCAATAATGCACATTTGCGCCTCAGTTCTAAGGTGTTAAGGCCTACCATTCCAGTAACGAATAGAGACGGGTACAGATAAGGATAATATCCATACATTTTTTTATATAGATAACGAGCAAATTTTCTGTGCACTCGTTCTACCATTAATTTATATTTTTGTTCATGCGGGTCCCATACTAAAGAATTATATTCTAATTTACTACGCACAAAAGAATAATATAAAGTTATTATGGCGTTTCTGTCTTGGAATCTAGCTGCTTGCCGCATAACAAAACCAAGTGATTTAAACGCTTTACTACAAATATCTAGAATATGCTGATTAAATGTCATATTCACATCTAACATCAATCCTAAGTCTCTAATTTGTGTAACGCGCTCTAAATGGACACCAGATATGTGATAGTCATATTGAATGGGCGTACGTGATCTGGTAAATGACATCGTTTTACACTTAGAAGTATTAAATTCCAAGTGATTTGTGTCAGCCCACTTTACCACCATATCAATATCCCTCTGTAGCGCATCACAGTCATATGTACTACCTATACCCAGGTACAGCTTAAGATCATCTGCAAACATGAAGCATTGAGCCGTACTGACGAACTTCGGCAGGTCATTTATCATGATAAGAAACTGGGTAGGTCCCAGGGTGCTACCCTGACTTACACCGGAACAAGTCACATATGGGACAGATTTGTATCTTGAAAATTGGACATATTGGAGACGGTTCGAGAAATAGCTAGAAAACAATTGAAGTAGCTTTGGGGTGAATCCTATAGCAGATAGTTTTTTTAATAATATATCGTTGTGGACGCGGTCAAATGCTTTTTTAAAATCAAAATAAGCCACATCGACTTGCTTATTTTGATCCATCTCGGTAACAGCAAAATCTACAAAATTTATATGGTTAGTAGTAGTAGATTTACCTGATCTAAAACCGTGCTGACACTCAGTAAGTTGGGTCTTGACCTGCCCAATGATGCGCCGATTAAGGATCGACTCAAATATCTTGCCGAAGGCCGACAAAACCGCAATTGGCCTGTAGTTTTCCACATTTGACCCGGAACCGCCCTTAAGTACAGGAGTAACCCTTGATAATTTCCATATTTTAGGATATGTGGCAGTTTTTAGGGCTAAATTATAAATAAATAAAAGTGGTTTAGAAAATACTGTCAAGCAATCTTTCAGAATAAAAGGTGGAATTCCGTCAGGACCAGCAGCTGAATATGCTTTAAGGCGGCGGATTGCTGTCGATAAATCAGCTAAGTCGACCACATCTATTGCGACTCGTGAAGAGTACAGCGGCTCAGCCGCCTCTCGCTCAGCATTGGCATTATATAAGGCAGGGTCATGAGCAAGAAAGAAAGTTAGTTGGGCCGCCAGCTTGTTTGCCACTTGCTTGCTTGCTTTTTTGACTAAGGTGCGTCTCAACAGTTTATTTAAAATTATTTCAGTCTACCGTACATGTAATTGATAAAATTCATAAAATTATTTTTGTCTCTGATACATATTTAAACTAAATCGCGACGGTATTTCCTAAGACTATCCCTGAGAAGAAATACCGAAACAAACTCAGAGGTCACAGTCGTTTTAAATTTAGAGATACAATTTTAATTTTACAATTTTATCGAATTATTAACTAAAAGGTGTTCCGATGCACGCAGTAATCGCTCACAGTATCTTGATTTTTCTTGTGACTTGACTTGGTTTGGGGCTTGATTATTTTCAGTACAGGGTTCCAAAAATGTGGTAATTGCCACCCATCCTCTCTATTGAAATTCGGGTGTTTTTAATTTCAATAGCCTCGCGGAGCAGTCTCGGTACATATCGGTTTTCTTTCGCGAGGATTTGGGATTTATCAAAACTTTAGAAAATGGTTGGGTTTATCTGTTGTGTGTTTACAGACTGCAGATTTTGTTGAGCGTCTATTCTTAACGTCAGCTATGTGTTCTTTCAACCTGATGCCAATGCTACGCTTTGTTTGTCCTATGTTTGATAGCCCACAATCACAATCAATCTTGTAGACCCCTACATCTTATAAGGGAATGTGGCACTTCACCGGTCTGAGAAGTTGGCTGATCTTTCTATGTTTGAGAACTTGCTTCACATGGTTGAGTTCCTTACAAATCTGTCCCACTGTAGATATGTCATTCTGCATTACGTCTAAACGTGGGTAGCAGTTTTGTTAAACGTATGTCAGTGGCAATCCAGTTGAACGTTGTTGAGCTGTTTTACAAAATAAAATACTGTTTTGTAAATCAACTAGCGGTTTTGTAAAACAGCTGATCCTACTATCTATCTGCGACATCAATATTACGTGACGTGAGTAATAACCGTTGAACAAATATTTGTAAAATATAAATATGAATTATTAATATATTCCATCATTATAATAAAACAACCTATTGTTAATGCACATGAATTGCATAACAGTAATTGTTTTCACAAGTATGTGTCTTGTCTTAGTTACATACAATGGTTGTAACCGCGACTCTGTCCGCGTGGAATGTGGACAATTACTTATTTCTTAATAAAAACAATAATCTATAAAAATAATTAGTCGTTTTATTATTTATATTCTCTCGTATCTGAGGCCAAGACTCATTATTATCAATTTAAATTTTGGGTCACTGAGCCAACGGAGTAAGTATTTCACACCAAAAGTTATTATATTAAATGGAAAAAGAATACGGTCGCGAACAGGATTCGAACCTGCGCCTCCCGGATGAATACTCCTAGTGGTCAGAGCGCCTGGAGTATTCATCCGGGAGGCACAGGTTCGAATCCTGTTCGCGACCGTATTCTTCTTCCATTTAATATAATAACTTTAGAGTTCGCTAAGCATGCGTTAATGCTTTTCAAAGATTTATCTTGAATTATTTCATACCACTTTGTGTGCCATGATCGAGGCATATATACATATATACGCCTAGCCTTTTCCCAATTACATTGGGGTCCGGTGTAGAGTGCCGGGAATATCTAACCGGGAGGCACAGGTTAAAAACTTGCTCACGACCGTATTTTTCTTCTTTTATCGGCTTCCAGTCAAACCGGATGCAGCTTAATACCAGTATTTTACATGGAGCGACTGGCTATCTGACCTCCACAGCCCAATAACTGGGTAACACGATATCTCGTGTATGGTATGACTGGTTGTCAGACTTTCAGGCCTCTGACTACCCGTAACGACTGTTATAGATTCTAATTTGACAACCGGGACACACGGCTTAACGAGCTCTCCGAGGCACTGATAATAACAGGTTTAACAAAATATAACAGTATAGAGTAAGTGGTAATAACTTAACTCATTAATTATCGGTGCAATTAATTATGTTCATACATTGCTCCGGTTTGACATTAAATGAGAACAAACAAACACACTGTTATTATATTAAATTAGTTAGGATAATCTTCGTTTTCAGTAAATAAACGATTGATTTTCTATATATGTACGTGAGTACTGCTATCAAAGTCATTATTAATTAATATTTTCCAAGCGTTATACACCATAATTATAAATATTATCATTGAAGAGTAAGTTAGCTTCTTATATTTTGTATTCAATACTGTACCTAGAGGTAAGTGTAATTTATATTATTTTGAAAGCATTACCCTTTATATATTGACGTTTTTTTTTTTTCAAAATATTTTAGCATGCTCTCTTATAACTACATATTATAAAACAAAGTCGCTTCCCGTTGTCTGTCCCTATGTATGCTTAGATCTTTAAAACTACGCAACGTATTTTGATAAGGTTTTTTAATAAATAGAATGGTTCAAGAGGAACGTTTTAATATATAATATGTCAAGCTTTTGTATTCATTGGCTAAAATATAATGATATTTGTTGGAGGTGTCGGAAAAAAATAACCCGTCTGGGAGCTTTCAACGAAAACGCTGCCCTTTGAGATATAACAAAATGATGTATGGTGGAATTGTGTATCTTATATAGGTCTACAGAAAAGTCCGCAATGGCATATGTATCTCTTAAGGATAACATACTCTATCTATTTTAATACTTTAAAAAATTAGCAATTATAAAGCGGTCATTGGAAAGCGGGAACGGGATCAAAATTTCATGATTACTTTTGGTCGCGATAACCGACATCCACGCGGGCGAAGCCATGGGCATCAGCTAATGCAAGAATAAATATAAGTTTAAAACTTTGACAGATCGAGTTATATACCCATTAAATGCTTTGTTATCGAATCTAATTTTCTTGTCTCTATGTATGTAGATTACTACTACGTTATGAGCAGTGATAGCTAGCCGCTGGCTTGCTAATTAGCAGACACAATAGATTTTTATTGTTATGAAGTACGTATTTGTACGTGGGTGACCCAAAGAGCAAGTCAAAAGACGCAAGTTCGAATCCAAGGCACGTAGTACCATTGACTTTTCGAGCAACGTGCGTATTAGAAATTAATTATCACTTGCTTAAAACGGTGAAAGAAAATATCGTGAGGAAACCAGCTAAGCGAGAGATGTTCTCGATGATGTGTGAAGCCATGTCAGAGGTCTACGGAAGGTTTAAACTCTGGCACTATGTAGTTCATCAACCACACGATAAGAAGGAGATTACAACTATGTTTTTATAGTTACTGAAAGGGACAGCAGAAGCTGCCTTGTTCCAAGGGATAGGTTTAGGGTGCATACAGAATGGTTTATTACTTATATGACTCATAACTTCAGCTTTCTGATAATCATTGTATTTGTTGTCAATAGTTATCAACGTAATTATATTATAACTGATGAAAAAACTAGGTTTTCGAAAGGCGACCACCAACCGGAAGATACAGTTAAGCTCGTTCCGATGACATATGCAAGTTTGTATACAAAAATAAAGATAAATTTACGAAAGTAAAAGACACCCATAATGTTAATACCTGACATAAAAACAGACTGTACTACCACCATCTAGAATTAAAATGCTTAACCAAAGTCCTTACTACATGGCAGTCAAAATATTCAATAGATTACCTAAAGACCTACAAAACGAAACCAAAGAAATAATATTTGAGAAAAAATTAAAAAAGTTCCTGATACAGAAATGCTTTTACTCAATAAAATAATTCTTTAAATGCTAAAACCTAGCCCATACATAACCCCTCACACCCACAAATACCTACCTACTAAATCCTACATTTTAACAATACCTACTTTCATTTTATACTAACCCACATAATACATTATATACTTACCTATATCCCAACAAATAAATAAAAATATTTAAAAAATAAATGTTATATACTTTCCCAAATAATAACGAACTACATACTTATTACAATATACCTACTTGGTTTATAAATAATGTTTTTAAACGCAAGAACTACTAACTAGTACTACTATAATTTATGCTAAGTCCTAAGTTAAGCAAATGTAATTTATAATAAGTTAGTGCTAGCCCTCAAATTTGCAACGCCTGAAAAAGGCCGTTAAGCTGTACATAATATTTAAATTAAGACCTGTAATACCTTAACATGCAAATAAAGACTTTGACTTTGACTTTGATATAAAAGCCGTGAACAAACGGTGGCTTTAGCTGGCTCTAAACCATTCGTTTTAGAAATCTTTGTGAGGGGCCTATGTCCAGCAGTGGTCGTTTACCGGCTGATATGATCATAAATATTTTTTTGTATTTTAAGCGTAAACTTCCAGGACTTTTATCCACAGGACCAACGAGAATATATCTCAAATGTGCTACTTTGCCTTCACTTTCGTGAGCAAATAATAATACATTATTATATTAAATGGAAAAAGAATACGGTCGCGAACAGGATTCGAACGTGCGCCTCCCGGATAAATACTCCAGGCGCTCTGACCACTAAGCCATCTCGACCTCTGCTCACCACCGCGAATTCTTCATCCATATTTTAACACGTCTTTTGGCGACGTCATTGCTATCTATTCAGTCCATATAAAGGTGACCGAAATCTTTTTCCATTTAATATAATACTTTTAGAGTTCGCTAAGCATGCGTTAATGCTTTTCAAAGATTTATCTTTAATAATATATTTATAATAATAGTAAATTAAAAATAAATTTCTTTAGTGTGTAAACTGTTAAATGGTTAAAAAGTATTGAGGCTCTGACTACTGCGCTAGGTACAGCACCTGTGTTACAGGAACCATGCAGTCTCTTCTGGAAAATGGTATGCCTAAATAAAAATAAATAATAAACAAACAAGTATTAAATTTATTATTTATTATTATCTTACGAATTTAATGTTTGTGTGTGATAAAGTTTATGAATGTGTGTGATTTTGTATATTTGTGTGTGAGGTTGTGTTGTTGTTGAGGGTACTTTGAATATTTTTTTGTGGATTTGAAATGACTGTTAATTATACATATTTTAGCAGGGATTCTGTTTGTGTGTAGTCAAGTGTCAGCCGCCATGATTGGATCAGTCGTAGTTTTTTTTTCATTCTGAGAGAGGATTTATTTTAGCACTCTGTTTATGTTATTGTACATACAAATGGTAAAATACTTTCGCTGCCTTCTAACAGATACAGTGTGACATTTAAAAAATGGGCAAACATTTCGTATTGTTCGTTTTTCTATTAAATAATTGTTGTATTTTTGGGGGCTGAGTTGCCCGCGTCCTTAGGAGTGCACCCTAAAAATGGAATCCCTACACGCGACCCATGGGTGGTGCAAAATAGGCAACACAACTCTGGTGGGAGGCGTCGGCCGCGGCTGGTTACCACCCACTGGACGAAGCCATGCCGTGAAGCGACCTAGTCGTGTTTCGGGATGTAGTCTGGTGCTACCGTTGTGGGAGACGGGTCTGGACAGTTGAATCAACTCCCCAACTATCGTTCTCCCAAAATCTATCCACTCTACTTAACCTTTCGGCTCAGTAACGTACAGATCTGTACGTTGTAACAATAAAAATCTATTGTGTCTGCTAATGACTGACGCAACAGCTTATGTGTGAATAGAGTTATTCTGAATCTATGTGCTCCATCCTCGGCCACACCGTCGCTTACCATCAGGCGAGTTGGTGGCCAAACGTTAATTCATCTTGAATAAAAAAAAGTGTAGTAAGGTGCTGCTTATTGACTGTGTGAAAAATTTACATCTGCCGTACTGTTAGTACTTTACACTCCTAGTATAAATTCTTGGTGGAATATCTGAATAGTCGAAATATCATTACATTAAGGGTGGATCTTTGCGCCCTTTTGAGACTTATCATGTGATCTTACACTCACCGATCCAGACTCAATCGATCGTTAATTATAATTATGTTCTCGATGGTTTGTAAAGCCATGTCAGAGGCCTGCGGAGGATTAAACTCCGACGCTCGTTTATTCATTAACCACACGATGAGTCAGAAATAAAAAAGATTAGTGGAGTGTGATAGTAGGATAACATCAGAACCTAGCCCATGGATAAGTATGTATGACATAGCTAGATAGAAGGAGACTGTATCAGTGTGTGTGTAACAGCATTCCCAAAGTGGGTTGACGTCAGGCAGGCGGCCGGTCATAAAACATAGCCAAAACTTTTGCATCATGTCACAGCAGATATAGGTATGCTGCGCCGACCCCAAATAAATTGGGATAAGGGCAGAGGGATGATGATGAATACGCACATGATAAAAAAGAGCCAGTGATGCGTGCCTTAAAGGACCTCTGACCTCTGACTTCACTTATAAACACGATTTCTTTTAGCAGCATAAGTATTCAAGATTTTTTCCAGGTCAAAACTATGGGGTCCAGTACTTCATCCAATGTTATAACGGCAGCTCAGGCCTCCGTGACGCTGCTATCTACCCTCGGTCTTGACGGCATACTTTGGCCTCAACAGGCTACAGTTGAAGGTACGGGAAATATTTGTTAAATACTTTTTATCATTTAAACGTAGTTGGACAAGATCATCAGTTGGACAGAAATTGCGAGTAGTGGTAATTTGGTTTATCTTCACTTTAATTTCGAGGGCCCAAGGCTCCCAATTCAAATAAAATAAACTACAATTGCAATCCAAATGAATGATTGATGAACCATTGAGATTCCATCGTAATTGTCACAGATTTAGGAGTATGCAAAACTCAGTTGCAGTACTAAACATAAAAAAAACATTGAGAGATCATCGTCAGAAATATCAAAGAACGTACGTATTTACACTCCCAATAACAGGAAACTAACGAGATTACACTGGTACATTATATACTCCTCCTGACCGTACTCCGGTGACGGCGTATACCAGAACTCCTCGGAGATTAGGCAAGTACGCAGGAGATATTACAGTGCGTAAGTGTATGCTCAAACACAGGTGCACTCCCTCTTCCTACATTCTACTATTACGATGGCACGACAGGAGATCAGGCGCAGGACCGACAGCTCTACGTGCTCTCTGAAGCACAGGGGTGACACACGGCCAACTTCCTAACTCTGGGCTCCTACTGAGAATTTTTTAGCAGATAGACCCAATAACACTGCCCGACCCGAGAATTGAACCCGGGACCATGTCCATGACCAGTCAACAGTCGCGCCTGCGACCACTAGACTAATGAGGCAGTTTTTATTGAGCGTTAACTGTAGAGCTATCACTAACGTGCTAGCGTAAATTTTTGTGTTTGAAAAACAATTATTATAATATGTCTGCTTATTATAATAAAACAACTTTTAACCGGATTAATCGCGTGTATTATTGGTTTTTGTTTTTCCTGACGTTTCGCACACTTCGCAGCGTTCGTGGTCGCAGGAGGACTAAGGTGTCAGGTGTCTCAACAGTTTATTTAAAATTATTTCAGTCTACCGTACATATAATTGATAAATTCATAAAATTATTTTTGTCTCTGATACATATTCAAAATTAAATCGCGACGGTATTTCCTAAGACTATCCCTGGGAAAAAAAAAACTAATAATACACGCGATTAATCCGGTTAAATAATAATAATCCTTTATTTCAGATAACAATTATCCATAGTAGGTACACAACAATAAAAAATACAACTAAAAATACAATAAAAAAAAAGATTAGAATAAAAGATTGAAAAAAAAAAAATGTTTTTTTATAATGTGTAGTGATCGCGCTAACCTAAGATATTACTGTCTGCTTACTTCATCGTCCTATACTTCAGAGCAGCAGTGTTATAATTTTCAACTGTATAGATGGGTAGGTCGCCTAGCGGTATGATGAAACAAAGTCACTTTCCGCATCGGTCTGTCAGTTTATCAGCTAACTCCTTCTAAACCACGCAACAGATTTTGATGCAGTTTTGACCATCGTTTAGGTATTTTTTCACAGGTGGTTATACATATTAACAATAATAAAGCCTAACTAATTTTTTTGTAAGTATAAAATGGTTGATGTGTGCTAAACGTAACTGCTCTCTTTTTTACACGACTGCCCAAAAAAAGGAATATAAGTATATGACAGATATGGCCTGGCAGAGATCTTCATTTGACAACCAGAACCAACGATTTAACCTGTTCTCCAAGGCAAGAATTTTTGCCCCACATTTTAACTCACCACCGTCATTTGACCACCCGTAACGACTATCTTTATAAGCTGATTGAAAACATGGGTAAGCAGTCTTACCACAATATATCGTACATCAAATTGGTCTAGCAAAAGAGTGTTTTGTTGAGTGTAAGGTCAAAGGGTGTTAGGCCTTTTATTTGGTAAAACGACGTTTCCTAAAAATGAAACCTAGCTAGATCGATTTATCGCTCCCGAAACCTCCTGCATACGAAATTTCATGAAAATCGTTGGAGCCGTTTCCGAGATTCAGATTATATTTAAATATACAAAAATTCAAGATAAATCTTTGAAAAGCATTAACGCATGCTTAACGAACTCTAAAGTTACAAAGTTACAAAAAAGTTACAGGCGCTCTGACCACTAAGCCTGGAGTATTTATCCGGGAGGCGCAGGTTCGAATCCTGTTAGCGACCGTATTCTTTTTCCATTTAATATTGTAACTTTATACAAAAATTGCTCGTTTAAAGGTATATATAAATTCAAATGCTTTTATTTCAAACTAGCTGTGCTCACGACTCCTTCCGCGTGGATTTCGTAAATAAACATCATGTCGTGTATTAATACAAATTACTGAGGAGTAACCTATGTAGTTTTTACGTAAGCAAACATTTTTCAATCAATTTTTTCTGATTATACTACGGCTTCGTATGGGGTTCACATGGTTTAGATTTTTCTGTTAAATCATTTTCAATGACATACCGGACTTAGGAATAGAGTCTACTTGATAGAAATAACCTAACCACATCGGTCGTATTAACAGTACTGGTACTGTATGTACATTTGTACAACAGTGCAAGCCTCTGCCTACCCCTTTGGGGAATACAGGCGATGGTGGTGCTATGTTATATATATTTTAGTATCCAATAAATGCGAGCCTGTCCTCGCCTGTTTCAGATCATTCTTGTTACGATTACATTGTGGTTGGAGCTGGTACTGCTGGCTGTGTGGTTACTAGAAGACTTGCAGAAGATATGGGAAATAGCGTGTTAGTAGTAGAAGTTGGTGGCGACCCACCTATATCTTCAATGGTACGTATACATAACCAGTCCAAAAGTATCCCACAAAGGGGCAAGGGCCTCACGACACTGATCACCACACTAGCACTTTTTTTTACCTGGAGAAATGCCCACGCATACCGCTCTGACACGGGGAGACAGAGCAGTTATGGAGGACTCGAACCCATTAAAACCTCATGGTGTACCTCCTCAGCCACTTGACGGTGGGACGCGGGAACGCTCTCACACACAAGCCCGAACCCACCAGCGTCAGTCCGTTGCCGGATTTCCTCTCACGGGGCATTGTACCCCTCCACGACACACCAGACACGTGGCGTGCCGCAACCTCCTCGGAGACCATGTGCAATGGGCAACAGACGACCAAAGTCCTGCGACGGATCAGGTCTGTGGGCCCGCCGCCTGCCACTACGGCCGCAGAGGATAGGGAGAGCGGCGCCTCGCGATACCAACACTCCTCCTCCCCTGCGGCACCACCGCGTCTGCCATCCTACTGTGGCGACCCCGTCAAGGCCACGGAAGGCAGGGAGAGCGGCGCCCCAACATACCGGCACTCCCCATCGGCCCCCATCCCGCAGCTGCGGTGCCGCCCATACGACGCCGCAGCCCATGACTGTGATATCTTACCATAAACTAATAAGTAAGAAAGTATATATGACATTAAAGAAATCATGTTGGTACATGTCAGGTTTGAATCCACAGCTTCTGGCTGAAGAGGTGGGCCCGTCCCCAATCAGCCACCACGACAAATTTAATGGTACATACATTTATGTTATAATTTATAGGAGAATTATAAATGTAATTATAGAACAATAATTTCGTATCAGCTGCGGATCTAAAATAAAATATTCAGCCAGTATCCTTAATGCCCGGTAAATAGGTATACAATCTATTTAAACTGATGAACACTGCCACAAAGGTCTGTCTACCCCAATTGGAAACAGGCATGATATTTTGTATGTATTTATAGTTTTAAGCACAAAACAGGTACCTTAAAAGTAGTACTGGAAGCCATATGGGAGACTTTTGCCTAGCAGTAGAATCACAGTAATCGTAAGACCATTTAAAATATCATGATCCACAAATAATAAATAATAATAATAGTTGCTTAGAATCTGGGATATCGTGTAAAATATATATATTTTCAATATTTCCAGTTAGTCGGACTCTTCAGCTTATTACCTGGTTCTCCAGTGGACTACAATTACACATCTACTAAAGACGACTACGCAGCCAGAAGCCAAAATAGCTACACTATGTTAACAACTGGAAAAATGCTCGGAGGAAGTGCTTCTCTCAATCATTTTCTTCACTCAAGAGGAACTTCGATAGATTATGATTATTGGGTAAAAGCCACTAATGACAGCTCCTGGTCATATGAAAATATACGTCCGTATTTTATAAAGAGTGAAAGAATGGTTGTTAAAGAAATTTTAAACAAATATGGCAAGTTTCATGGTACAGTTGGTCCTATGGGCATCTCTAGAGACGGCAATGACGATGATATTGCTAAATACTTAGAATCTTTTGCTGAAGTCGGTAATCCTACAGTTATGGACCTTAATTCTGATGAAAATGTTGGTTATTCACATGCTCAGTTTAGTATAGCTGATGAAAAAAGGCAGACTCCAGCCTATACGTATTTGAAACACATCAAAGACAACACTAATACGTACTTCACTAAAAACACTAGGGCAACTAAAGTCATCTTCGAAAATAATGTTGCAGTGGCTATCGAAGCTGTGCGTGATGGTAAAACCTATACATTTAAAGCTAACAAAGAGATTATAATATGTGCTGGAGCATACAATTCCCCTCAGTTACTGATGCTTTCAGGTATTGGTCCTCAAAAACATTTAAAGAACTTCAACATAGATGTCGTAAAGGATTTGCCTGTGGGTACCGACATGATAGACCAAGTTACTGTCAGTTTAGTGCATAAAGTGAAAAAGCACTTTTTGCCAATTGTTAACCCAAAAGATCTTTTATTTCTTCCGACTAAAATTCCTTTCCCCGTCTTTATAGGATCAGCAGCTTTGAATAAATCTCAGCCGTATGCAGATTATCATACATACAATATGCTACTGCAGCATGATACTCCATTCGCGACGCTTGCGTGTAAGGTACTTTTTGCGTTCCGTGACGAAATATGTGACAGATGGCAAAAGCAATTAAAATCTAGAGACGCTTTATACACTTTCTTACTACATGTCCAACAAAAATCGAGAGGAACCGTTCGTTTGCGAAGTGCTGATCCATTCGACAATCCACTAATTACAACCGGATATTTTACTAAAGACGAAGACCTGCAAGACATGGTAAAATTTGTAAGAGATTTTAACAAGGTTGGGGATTCGAAGTATTTTAAAGAAATTGGAGCTGGATTAGTAGGTCTAGACCTCCCAGAGTGTGCTGATAAAGAGAAAGGTTCAGATGATTTTTGGAGATGCTATATTTTAAATCACGCACACAGTCCGTTTCATGCCTCTGGTACATGTGCTATGGGGAAGGTTGTAGATGGTAGATTGAAGGTAAAAGGTATAGAAAAGCTTCGTGTGGTGGATGCTAGTGTGATGCCCATGCTTCCCCGTGCTGGATCAAATGGAATTGTTGTGATGTTAGCAGAGAAAGCATCTGAAGATATTAAGAGTGACAACTGCAATTGTTCTTGAATTTCAGTTAAAAAGGGTAGCTAATAAGACATTATTATGTTTATATCATTTGTCTATCTGTCAGTCAAAAGCCTGTATTATTTAAAACTGTATAAGCTAAAATTCATTTAACACATGTAAGTAAAGTTAATGTTAATTAAAAATTAAAATTAAACTGATTTGGATCTGTGATTTCTCCTCATTTAGTTAAGGCCCAGTTGAAAATCAGCGTCAGAAACGGTCTATCATTTTGCTGAACTGGACCTTTTTGGCCAGCTGTAAGGCACACAATACCCGCTAACTACCTAACCTTTTTATAAATTTGTGTCTTTTGATTGTGTCCTTACTGACTGTGTCAAACAAAAGTTTTTCTTTCATTCTTTATTTCTAAAGCCACTATCAAGGTTAATTATAAAAATTTAAATTCATATTCCTGGTCGAGTAATTTGTCTCATAAAAAAAAAAAACTAAAAATGTTGTATAGTTGTCTAAGTAAGTTAAGTAAGTTCAGTAAGCAGATTAAGTATTGAAAATCATTCTGTTTGATTATAATAGAAATAAAACAGAGGCCTACGGATGGTTTGAACTCGGACACTAGATTAATCGTCAACCATATGATAAGGAGAGGAAGATGGGAGTTAGTTGGTAAATTTGTTTCTTTTTAATAACTTAGAATTATGAAATTAGTTTAAAAATTCAAGATATGTCTTTGAAAAAGCATTAACGCATGCTTAGCGAACTCTAAAGTTATAATATTAAATGGAAAAAGATGGTGGATGATTTTTCCATTTAATATTATAACTTTAGAGTTCGCTAAGCATGCGTTAATGCTTTTTCAAAGACATATCTTGAGTTATTAAGGTAATTGCATTCTTTACGACATTGTATTAACTGCAAAGTTAGTCGTGTCGGTTCGGTCACTTGTATAGGTACTGAATTGATTGCAATGACGTCGCCATAAGACGTGTTAAAATATGGAAGAAGAATACGCGGTGGTGAGCAGAGGTCGAGATGGCTTAGTGGTCAGAGCGCCTGGAGTATCTATCCGGGAGGCGCAGGTATGAATCCTGTTCGCGACCGTATTCTTTTTCCATTTAATATTATAACTTTAGTTTAAAAATATTATAACATAAGATAACATTTATTTATTTGTATAAATACATGCATATTTAATAATTTTACGGCGTACAGACATTAATTAAAATTATTACAGTATTTATATTAATTTATTTGTTTTATTAATTAGATTACATACTTATACAATACACTTGTACATACAATTGTTATTTCATTATTTCCAAAAAAGAAAAAATATTATAACCTCATCATCATCATCATCCCCCTGCCCTTATCCCAATTTATTTGGGGTCGGCGCAGCATGTATTCTTCTTCCACTTTCTATTTGATTTTGAAATTGGTTTCTGCTAAAGTTTTGGCAATGTTTTATGACCGGCCGCCTGCCTGACGTCAACCCTCATTGGGAATGCTGTTGTTCGTGGTAACCGCAACCGATACGGTCTCCTTCTATTTAGCTATGTCACAACAAATGTTATCCATGCGCCAGGTTCTGATGTTATCCTACCAACCGGACCAGAATACATTAATTTAATTATACATTAATTTGGAGATACATTTTAGAAGCCGGAAGCACAATTTTTGGTAACGTTGCCTGTCCAAACGCTTGAAACTTGAAAGCTAGTGGACTTATTTTGATAGGATTTAAACTGTGGCGTAGCTTAGTGGCCCGAGCAACATTATAACCATACAGATAAATCTTTGAAATGCATTAACGCATGCATAGCGAACTCTAAAGTTGTAATTAGTATTTATCCGGGAGGCGCAGTTTCGAATCCTGCTCACGACCATATTCTTTTTCCATTTTACAATTATTCGCGACTTCCAGGTTAATCCAGGTTATAAACTATCTGTGTGCCAAATTTCATCCAAATCCGTACAGAGGTTATTGCGTGAAAGAGTAACAAACATCCAGACATACAAACTTTCGCATTTATAATATTAGTAGGATAAAACATAACATAACATAGCATCACGCCTGTATTCCCCAAAGGGGTAGGCAGAGGTGTACACAATTGTACACCCACATTTCACCAATGCTGTTATTAAGTCCCATGTAATAGGTGGTGAGCCTATTGCCATCAACCGGGCACAGTTCCAAACTCCGGGCTGCTACTGAGAATTTCCTAACAGAAAAACTCAATAACACTTTGCCCGACCCGGGGATCGAACCCGAGACCTCCTGTTCAGCAGTCGCGCTTGGGACCACTAGACCAACGATTTTAACGATTAGTAGGATAACCATATTTAATTACTGTGTCACTTAAATGTGCTGAGCAGTGTAACATAACTTTAAGGAATTTTAATGGATAATATAGGTACAAATTATTGTGGAAAGAAAAATAGTGTCGTGAGCAGGATTTGAACCTGCGTCTCCCGGCTATATACTCCAGACGCTCCGCCAACTGACGCATCCCTATTTCCGAACTCATTCAGTTAATCTGCACATTAACTGATTGATGTACATTACATAGCATCACGTTTGCATTCCCTTTAGGGGTAGGCAGAGGTGTACATTAACGGTGTGCACATTAACGGTGATTGAAATATTTCTACTTAATAATGTTAATTGTAAAAATATATAGTTTTTATTTACTAACTATAACATCAAAGACTATAAATAGTCAGGGAGCTATGGTCAAAACCACAAATTATTAAGATAATAAACCATAAACATTTCTTTGGTATTTTAAGGAAAATTTTAGTTTAACAAATTAGATAGGTTTATTTTTTCTATTATTATAATTGATAGATTAGAGGTCAAATTTTTTAATTATTGTTCACCGGTTACTACTCACGTGCATTATTCGGGATTGCCCGACTAGTTTAGAACTCGAAAGGAGCCTTAGTTCAGTAGTCAAACAGTTTGTCTAGTCGAAAAATGTAGTTATTTGCACGTATAAAATGAAGAAAAATCAGTTTTTAAAATGCTTGTCTGTCTGTCTGTATGTTTGTTCCGGCTAATCTTCGAAACGGCTGGACCGATTCTGATAAGATTTTACTGGCAGGTGAGTATAGGAGTAAATTAGACTAATTATAATATAATTATAATTTTTTTTATGGGACATGGGCAACCGAGTAATCGATTACCGCCGCCCATGGACACCCGCAAGCCCAGAGGAGTCGCAAGTGCGTTGCAGGTCTTTTAAAGGGTTTGGGCCTCCGGTACCTTCACTCACTCGGCGAAACACAACGCAAGCGTTGTTTCACGCCGGTTTTCTGTGAGGCCGTGGTATTGCTCCGGTCGAGCCGGCCCATTCCTGCCGAAGCATGGCATGGCAGTAAAAAAAGAAAACCGCGGGGTACAGCTGGTACTTAAATAAAAATCTAGCCAGTCATAGAGTTAACTAACCGTTTGAGCACATGAGCTCCTGAACAATGATTGTTTGAACAAGTGCACGTAGTTATAATTGTATGTTACAATAAAAAAACGTTATTTTTAGCGAATAACGGACTACCTTACTATATATACCAGTGTAATTTGTAAAGTTATCTATCGTATTAACCAATCGCCACCGTCAAAGTAAGTACATATTTTTTAACCGATTGAATTTAAATAAATAATAAATTCTTCTGGGATGTTTCGATCGCGGCTGGTTACCACTTACCGGACGAAGTCATGCCGTGAAGCGACCTAGTCGTAATTCGGAATGTAGTTCGGTGTAACCGTTGTGGGAGACGAGTCTGGGTAGTTGCATCAACTCCTCGACTATCGTTGTCCCAAAATCTAAAGTCAAAGTCAAAGTCAAATCATTTATTTCAATTAGACCCTTTACAGGCACTTTTGAATTGTCAGAAGCTAGTTGCCACGTTCCAAAGTGTAGATTCCTATGGAGAAGAACGGGCAAGAAACTCCATGGTTACTCTTTTTATAAAATAGGTTTTCACAATAGCAGGTATTGGTTACACTGACTCTGTTAAATAATAATTTAAATATGTGAGAACAATGTAAGATAATACTAAAAGAGTGTAGTTTAAAAATTCAAATTTCCCGCCATGACAGTCCAGAGATGACCAGTCCCAACTGACGGCGCCCGTTCACGAACATGACGCATGCGTCAGCATCACCCAACTCAACCATGTTGAAGGGAATCGAATGACCCAACACACACGCCACCATCAGCGAGACATTTTAGTGAGCATGACATACTCTCAACTGCCAGACAACAAACAAAATAGAAAGTTTAGTAAAATGGTTACGTAGCACTCACATTTACAATATTTATATTTAGGTACTAGTTTATTGTTATTTATTATAAAATGAATTAATTTATACAGAGCAAGTTAATTAATTTTGAAAAATAAAAATACAATTAAATTTTGTCGTATTAATTTACAAATCAATTAATATTATTGCATATTATTTTTAATATCAGCGATATAGTCAGGATTCATCAGGAGCATGTCACAATTGAACTTATTTAATGGAATGTCCGATATATTACTAATTACAATATATATATTTAGTCTGATTTTTACAAATTCTTTAGGGTTATTGTGGAGCAGGACCAGCATTGAGCCAAGCATTTTTATCAACAATATAGTCTTCTAACTTATAATATGCTCGCTTGCATAGTGTGTGTTTTATGCAAGTTTTGAATTGTGTTTCGTTTAATTGAAGTATATTACTACTGTATATTACTATCCACTGTACATAGATTTATTCTGGATACACGTCGTCCATTCTCGGCCACAACGTCGCTTACCATCAGGCGAGTTGGTAGCCAAACATAGATCCATTATTGATAATAAATAATAAATAAAACTTCACAAGACTTATATGTTTTTGTGGAAAGAAAAAATATGGTAGTGAGCAGGATTCGAACCTGCGTCTCCCGGATAAATACTTCAGGCGTTCTGACCACGAAGCCTTCTCAAAATCTGCTCATTATCACGAATTCTTCTTCCACATTTTTAACACGCCTTTTAGTGACATCATTGCCATATATTCAGTCCCTTTCCGATAATGCTTTTGAAAGATTTAAAATTTACAAATTCTCAAGGTAGATTCTATAAATGAAAGTGAATAATTTTCTCTAAAAAACATGGCGTGTAAGACGGAAAAAAAACTTCTTCAAAGTTATTTTATTAAATGGAAAAAGAACGCCGCAGAAAAACGTGCTGCATTATTTTTATGATTACAAAAATAATAATGAATGCTCTCTCTTGTCCAGGTTTAAACCATGGGTTCGAGTGCATCATATGATCTCGTATCAGTTGCTCAAGTCCCTATGGCGCTGCTCGCCGCTACCGGGCTTGATGGCATATTATGGCCCAAACAAGCTAAACTTGTAGGCAAGAAAAATATTTTATTCGTTATTTATTAAAATGCATTAAACAGCTAATGATTTTCAACAATTACGTATGGTCGTAATGATTTGTGTGTTATAGATAATGCCAGCTATGATTACATTGTGGTTGGAGGTGGCTCGGCTGGTTGTGTGACGGCCAGGAGACTTGCCGAAGACCAGACGGACAGGGTTTTATTGGTAGAAGCTGGTGACGATCCCCCTATTGCCGCTCTGGTACGTAAAAAAGTAATAAATAAGACCAATAGGCATGCAATATCAAAAGAAGCAGCTATCAAAGCACATGTTACAGATGATGATGTAAGGCCCTAAGCCATACTCTCTATTTTTTAGGAAATCCTTACGTCGTAAGACACGTTTGATGAAATAAATAAACTTGCATAAATACATTAGCGTTACCATAAATTGTTTACATGTTATATCCTCAAAACCTCGAAACTGTGTGTATTGGATCTCCTCACGAAACCTTGGTTTTTATAAAGATAACTTATTTCAGCTTGCTGGATTATTCTTCACACTCCCAGGTTCATTCGTAGACTACAATTACACATCAAAACAAGACGAATACGCAGCAAGAGGTCAGCATAAATATACCATGATTACAGCTGGGAAAATGCTTGGAGGCGGTGTTTCTATGAACCATTTCCTCCATACAAGAGGATCTAGAGAAGATTATGACTACTGGGCAGAAAGCCTCAACGACAGCTCCTGGAATTATGAAAATGTCCTTCCATATTTTATAAAAAGCGAAAGGGTAGTTGATGATGAAATTAACAATAAATATGGTGAATATCATGGTACACAGGGTCCTATGGGTATCACTAGACAACTTGAAGAAGATAGAGTTGCTAATTACTTGAAATCTTTTGCTGATGCTGGTAATCCGACAGTGTTAGATATAAACGCTGATTTTAATATTGGTTACACACAACCGCAGGTTATATTAGCTGATAAAAAAAGACAGACACCAGCATATTCATATATAAACCCTATTAAAGATTATTCTAATTTTCACTGTGCAAAAAATACTAGAGTCATTAAAATCATATTTGAAAATAATATTGCAGTGGCTATTGAAGCTGTTCATGATAGTAAAACTTATAAATTTAGAGCTAACAAAGAGGTCATATTATGTGCCGGAGTATACAATACTCCTCAGTTACTTATGCTCTCAGGTATTGGTCCTCAAGAACACTTGAAGAAATTAGACATAGATGTCATAAATGATTTACCTGTTGGTGACAATATGGTGGACCAAGTCGCTGTTTCATTGGCACATAAGGTAAAACAGTACTTATTACCGGTTCCGAATCCAGTAAATCTTCCGGTGGACCTAACAGAAGTTCCATTTCCTTATATAGTAGGTTCAACAGCCCCGAACAAATCTCAGCCGTACCCAGATTATCAGACGTACAATGCACTGTTTGAACATGATACCCCGTTACTGACGATAACCTGTAAGATAGTAGTTGGTTTACGAGATGAAATCTGTGACAGATGGCAAAAACAGGTAACGTCTAGAGACACTCTATTCACTTTCATGCTAAATATTCAACCAAAATCAAAAGGAACCGTCCGCTTGAGAAGTGCTGATCCTTTCGACGATCCACTCATTACAACTGGATACTATACCGATGATGAGGATTTGCAAAACATGTTAAAATTTGTGAAAGATTTCAAAACCGTTGGCAATACAAAATACTTTAAGAAAGTGAGAGCTGAATTAGTAGGACTAGACCTCCCAGAGTGTGCTGATAAAGAGGCAGATTCTGATGATTTTTGGATTTGCTATATTTTGAATCACACCACTAGCCCATATCATTCTACTAGTACATGTTCTATGGGGAAAGTGGTAGATAGTAGATTGAAGGTAAAAGGTATAGAAAAGCTTCGTATAGTGGACGCTAGTGTGATGCCCATGGTGCCTCGTGGAGCTCCTAATGCTGCAGTAGTGATGTTGGCAGAAAAAGGATCCGACATGATTAAGAGTGACAATTTATGTTGAGTGCATCAATATCTGCATGTGCTGAATTGCCATTTATAGGAACATTTAGTTCAATTGTATGATTTGTTAACCAAAAAATTTATTTAATGGTTTTAAAATAATTTACTTATAATATATTTTGATGGTGTCACTTGGAGCCTTTTCTTTAGTCGTAGATGGAATAATTGATATGTTTTTTTTTGTACATGTGTTTCTGCCCATAATGTTTTTGTCTGTGAAATCTGTGTGTTATACCTTTGATTTTATGAACAATAAAAGCCAAATATATCTTTAACTTATTGGTCTACATACCAAATTATATTTTAGATTGTATACTTAATCAAATGGAGGTATATTCTTTGAAGTACGAAAGAAAAGTTACGGCTGTTAAATAAAAAAAAAAAAAACAATAACAACTCTGTGTGATAGTATGAGCGAAAAGTGTAACATGGGCTCGAACAAGTTGGGCATGAAGGATTTTAGACAAGTTTCTGATATCATCAGCAATAGGGCTTTTAGGGGCTGAGTTGCCCGCGCCCGTAGAAGTGCATCCTTAAAATGGAATCCCTACACGTGGCCCCTGGGTGGAACAAAACAGGCTACACAACTCTGGTTTCAGCCACGGCTGGTTACCACCCACCGGACGAAGCCATGCCGTGAAGTGACCTGGTCATGTTTCGGTATGTAGTCCGGTGCAACCGTTGGGAGACGGGTCTGGGCCGTTGCATCAACTCCCCAACTATCGTTCTCCCCAAATTCTACTTATGAGTGAATAGATTTATTCTGGATATACGTGCTCCATGCTCGGCCACACCGTCGCTTACCATCACGTGAGTTGGTGGCCAAACGTAGATCTATTTTTGATAAAAGAAAGTGGAGCAGCAGTACAGTTATACTACACTGAAAATAAGCATATTCAGGCTTGTTAGGAAGCCCAGTTCAAGTTGATCACGGAAATGGACTAATGATCACAACGACCGAACGAACGAGCGAGCTGGTAAATAAATCCGGAGTGGTAGAGAATATGTTGAAAAGCTTATGGTTAGCGCTATCCCGGCAACTAATTTAAATAATATACCTATTATTCAAGATGGGCGTACCACACTTATTCAAGATGGGTGTACCACAAGGTTCTATTCTAGGCCCATTTTTATTGCTAGGTTAGATTAATGATCTTCTTTCTTTCTGCAACTAAAATCAATTGACGTTTCATAAGTGCATGTAATTTTGCCTATTTTAAATAAAAACCTTTGACTTGACTTGACTTGACTTTAAATGATACTAGAATTATCAATATATGTTTCGGACGAGACTTTCCTAGTGTCTAAAAATAATGGTTTAATACCGTAAATTGTTTGCCGTAATTAAGCAACTACAATCATTTTAAAGTAAATGAAATTTGTCTATATAAAATAAAACACCTCGTTGGTCTAGTGGTCTCAAGCGACTGCTGGGCACGCGGTTCTGGGTGCAGTTCCTAGGTCGGGCGAAGTGTTATTGAGTTTTTCTATTAGAAAAATCTCGATAACAATTTTCATTCCCGGAGTTTGGAATTGTGCTAGATAGACGGCCATAAAAATTAACACACACACACACACACGCACCCAAATACACACACGCACTCACAAACAGCACCAGCATGCACATAAGATTAACTAAGACATCGATCTACGGACGTACAACAGCGAGCAGTTAAGTCATGTATGTAATTATAGAGTGTGTTGGGTAAACAGTGAGATAAATGATACACGTCTTGATGTTAACTCCGTATATTTGCGACGTGAGTTAATTCATTTTCACTTGCGATGATTACGTCATCAATAAAATTAAATAAAAAATCGAACCCTTGTAATACAATTGTATCCATAAAACGTTGGAACGTTTGTGCAGCGTTTCTCAGACCGAATGTCATCCTTGGAAATTCATACAATCCAAAAGGCGTTATAATTGCAGTTTTCTCAATATCGTTCGGGGCCACTGGTATAAAATGATAAGCGCGGTTTAAATCTAACCTAGTAAAAATTAAAGTTACAATATTAAATGGAAAAAGAATACGGTCGCGAACAGGATTCGAACCTGCGCCTCCCGGATGAATACTCCAGGCGCTCTGACCGCTAAGCCATCTCGACCTCTGCTCACCACCGCGAATTCTTCTTCCATATTTTTTAACACGTCTTATGGCGACGTTATTGCAATCAATTCAGTACCTATACAGGAGACTGAACCGACACGACCAACTTTGCAGCTAATACAATGTCGTAAAGAATGCAATTACCTTAATAATTCAAGATAAATCTTTGAAAAGCATTAACGCATGCTTAGCGAACTCTAAAGTTACAATATTAAATGGAAAAAGAATACGGTCGCGAACAGGATTCGAACCTGCGCCTCCCGGATGAATACTCCAGGCGCTCTGACCGCTAAGCCATCTCGACCTCTGCTCACCACCACACTTAATATTGTAACTTTAGAGTTCGCTAAGCATGCGTTAATGCTTTTCAAAGATTTATCTTGAATTATTAAGGTAATTACCAACAACTTATAATGGCTCAAAAAATCTGCGCCTATTATAGGTTGTTTAACCGCTGCTATGATGAATGGCCATCTAAATGCTCTTCTTAAATTAAGATCTAATACTAAATTGCATATTCCGTATGTTTTAATTTCCGTGCCATTTGCCGCATATAGATTGTACGTATCACTCGCGATATTTTTCGACACATACTTTTTAGAGACGGGAATCACGGACACATTAGCACCGGTGTCTATCAAAAAATTTAACCTGCTATTTTTATCTACAACGCATAGACGGTTTTTAGTTAAATCGGCACAAACCTCCGTCACTGCTTGCGTCCTCGCTAGTTTTCCGAAGGAGCCGGTGGTGCCGCCTTCCAGTTACAGGGTTCGACGCACTTCGCTGCTTTCGCCCCGTAACGATAATGGTAGAAACACAACCACTTCGGATCGTGACGTTTTCTGCTATCGTCCCTGCTGCGAGATTTCGATCTGAAACGGTTACCTCCTCTGTATGTTCCTCCGCCTCGCTGTGGTTGCCGCGAACGTCGCAACTCTGCGACCTCGATGCTCAGCCTGGCGACGATGGATGCCAAATCGCCGGTGGCACCAGCGTCCTTGGGTGCCGCTACCGTCGCTACGGCTGCTACTTCCGCTGGACACGTCGCCTCCATCACCTTGTCCGCTACTATAGCCAAATTTTCCAGGTCCTTCACCTCCGTTACTGCCAAAACAGCCTGCACTGCAGACGGAAGATGACTGTTCCACATTATCTTTAGCGTCTGATCGGGAATTTTTCCACGTGCCAAGTCCCTCATTCGGCGTAGTAGTTGCGATGGCTTTTGAGTTCCAAGCTCCATCTCGCTTAATAATTTTTGGAACTGACGCGTCTCCGATTCTTCAAAAACTTGTAGTAGTCTTTCCTTCAAGGTCTGGTACTTCTGCGCCTCAGGAGGAGTAAGCAACAAATCGCTGACCTGTTGAATAGCGGCTTTGTTCAATTTGGTAACCACCAAATTCTGTTTGGCAGCGTCGCCCAATCGCTGACTATCCACGGCGGCCTCAAATTGGACAAACCAGAGTCGCGGTTGGTCTGCCCAAAATTCTGGTTTCCTAGAAGAAACAGTGATGCTGGCTAAGGCGGTTTCCCCTTCGACCTTGGGCGGTACACCCGCCGCTGAGGTACCAGGATGATTAGACGGATTCATTGCCACAAATTTCAATTACCCAAACACTCACGAACTATCACGGATCACGTCGGGGTCACCAATATAGAGTGTGTTGGGTAAACAGTGAGATAAATGATACACGTCTTGATGTTAACTCTGTATATTTGCGACTGCATGAAAACTTACGAGGCGGGCGCAGCCGCCACTAAGGTGCTCTCTCAGCATAAAATAGATACTTACATATGTATATACATATAATTAATATGTGTCCCTACAGTAATCAAACATGCCTCTGCGCTGCGCCGACAGAACGCAATATACCGACTCAGCTAACGTCACTGAGTTTGGGTCACCAAAATACAGGCTGTGCCTAGTTTGGGGGATCGCTTGTATAACTGTTTTTCTGTTAGCTATTCCCACCTTGTATAATAATTGTCTGCTGTCCTAGAGTGTGTGAAATAAAGTTTATATTATTTTTATATTTTATTTATTTATTTGGGTGTACAACAATGCCTTACCTTACTAACTTCTGGGAGTACAAGCAGGATGCTATGTTATGTAAAATAGAAGCTTTTGATTATTATTTTGACGTAAACATTCTTAATTATCCATATGAGTATTAAACATAGAATCCATTTAAAAACACTTTTTATCCCAAATATTATTAGTTTCCTATAGTTAACTAATACAGATATTAAAGTATCATGGGAAAGCGCTGACATCAATTTGGTAAATAGAGATAAATCTTTGAAAAGCATTAACGCATGCTTAGCGAACTCTAAAGTTATAATTTTAAATGGAAAAAGAATACGGTCGGATTCAACGTGCGCCTTCCAGATAAATACTAGAGTATTTAGCCGGGAGGCGCAGGTTCGAATCCAGCTCACGGCAGCATTCTTTTTCCATCAATTTGGTACTTTATTGCTTATATTCGCGGGTAGATAAATATTATACAAGTTCCCTGAGAACGAAAAAGACTATAATTAAATAATCGCCATGAGTCACATGACTACATAGGTGCTAGGTGCACGTTCCAAGAAGTTGGTCTTATGGAGAAGAACCGGAAAGAAACACCTTGTACACTTATTTAAATTATGTGTTATTTACAATTAACATTGATATAATGTGAGAATAATGCTGATTAATGTAATAGAAAAGAAAAAAGAGATTGTAATAATTTTATAAAACCAAAATGATACCAAAGCAATTACGAGTTGACCAGTCCCGACAGACAGCACCCGTTCACGAGTATGAAGTGCGCATCAGCATCGCTAAACTCAACCATTTTGAATGGAACTCAATGACCCAATATACAACGCCATCATCAGCAAGACATTTTACTGAGCATGACATAATTGTGACTTTGAAATAAAAATATTAAACGTTGATATAGTCTATGGTTTTGTCCTGAAGCCTCGTCGAAAGCAGTTATTACTAAGGCTATTGATGTATTAGAGTTTAATAAGAGTGCAGTTACAGTAGCAAAAGCAAATGCATGCAGTATGTAAAAATAAATATTAATAATATATGTACAAAAAATACAAAATAAGAATGGTTGATGTCTTTAAATAAATACAGTAAGCTGAGTACGCACTACATTTACGTCTTTAGATTATTATTGATAGTCTATGCACATAAGTTCCTGAACAATAATTGTTTAACCAAGTGTATATAATTATAATAATAATTGTTTGTTGAAATAAAACAAAAACTTCATTTTTAGTAAATAAAGGACACCTTGCTATATATACCAGTGCTAATTGTGAAATTATCATTGATATTGGCCAGTCATCACCATAACTTAAAGAGTAAGTAAGTAAAGAAAATGAATAAACAAATTTTTTTTTTAACATGAATTCTATCAAAGAACTTCAATAATTTTTCCAAAGAAACAAGGAGTCAGGCGTTTTTTTTTGATTTTCACTTAAAAAACTGTAAAGCAAGTAAAATTATTGAAGCCATATTGATCTTCGGAAAAGCTATTCTACCTTCATTTGTGTAGTGAAATGAAATTCATACATAATTACTAATTTCCTGTTCTCTCTTCTCAAGTCTAAAACCATGGGTTCGAGTGCATCATATGATCTCGTATCGATTGCTCAAGTCCCTATGGCGCTGTTGGCTGCTACCGGACTCGATGGCATATTATGGCCCAAACAGGCTACTCTTGTAGGTAAGAAAAAGATTTTGATTTTGATTTTGTTGAGATTAGCTCGACAACTAATCATTGTCGTGATGATTTGTGTATTCCAGATAATGCTTCTTACGACTTTATTGTGGTTGGAGGTGGCTCTGCTGGCTGTGTGACCGCCAGAAGACTTGCAGAAGATCAAACGAATAGCGTGCTTATGATAGAAGCTGGTGACGACCCGCCTATTGCTGCTCTGGTACGAAAACTGCTTAAACTAAAACGAGAGCCTAAAACACAGCTATCATAGTCCACAATTAGATGAAATATGTCTTAGCCTAATAGGCACAGTCCTCTCTGTTTCCCATTATAATATCAGATATGTTTTTTAATAAAATAAACATCAAAATAACTGCCTCTTTTGTCTAGTGGTTCCAAGCGCGATTGCTGAACATGAGGACTCGGGTTCGATTCCCGGGTCGGGCAAAGTGTTATTGAGTTTTTCTGTTAGAAAAATTTTCAGTAGCAGCCCGTAAAGGAAGTTTATACATATATACACATGTTAATCTCTATATCGACCCCCAAAACTTCTGACGTTCAGGTCTGATAATTAAAAACCACATATTTTCAGAATCGTAAACAGTTTAAATAAAAAATTAAACCTGTTTCAGATAGCCAGCCTGTTCTTCACACTCCCAGGTTCGTTCGCGGACTACAATTACACATCAACTCAAGATAATTACACAGCAAGAAGCCAACATCAGCATACTATGATTACAGCTGGCAAAATGCTTGGAGGCAGTGCTTCTTTAGATCATTTCCTCCACACGAGAGGATCTAGAGAAGATTATGACTACTGGGCAAAAACCCTCAACGATAGCTCCTGGAATTTTGAAAATGTACTTCCATATTTTATAAAAAGTGAAAGGGTAGTTGATGACGAAATTAACAGTAAATATGGTGAATATCATGGTACACAGGGGCCTATGGGCATCACTAGACAACTTGAAGACGATAGAGTTGCTAATTACTTGAAATCTTTTGCAAATGCCGGTAATCCGACAGTGTTAGACCTAAACGCTAATATTAATTCTGGTTACACACAACCGCAGTATAAAGTGGCTGATAGAAAAAGACAGACACCAGTATATTCATATATAAACCCTATTAAAGATTATTCTAATTTTCACTGTGCAAAAAACACTAGAGTTATTAAAATAATATTTGAAAATAATGCTGCAGTGGCTATTGAAGCCGTTCATGATGGTAAAACTTATAAACTCAGAGCTAACAAAGAAATTATAGTTTGTGCCGGAGTATACAATACTCCTCAGTTGTTGATGCTCTCAGGAATCGGGCCTCAAGAACATTTGAAATCTTTCAACATAGACGTCATAAACGATTTACCTGTGGGTGAAAATATGGTGGACCAAGTTAGCTTACTGTTGGTACATAAGTCGAAACAGTATTTACCAATTCCGAACCCAATAAATCTTCCGTTGAACCTAACAAAAGTTCCCTTTCCTATTATAGTGGGATCAGTAGCCTTAAATAAGTCTCAGGCGTGTCCAGATTATCAGACTTATAATGTTTTGTTTGAACATGATACCCCATTACTGACAATTGCTTGTAAAGTTGTTTTTGGATTCCGAAATGAAATCTGCGATAGGTGGCAAAAACAAGCGGCAACTAGAGACACTTTATTCACCTTTTTGCTCAGTCTCCAACCTAAATCGAAAGGAACCTTCCGCTTGAGAAGTGCTGATCCTTTCGACGATCCACTCATCACAACTGGATATTATACAGAAGACGAGGATTTGCAAAATATGCTGAAATTTGTAAAAGATTTCAAAACTGTTGGCAATTCAAAATACTTTAAGAAAGTAGGAGCTGCATTAATAGGTCTAGACCTCCCAGAATGTGCTGATAAAGAGGTAGATTCCGATGATTTTTGGATTTGCTATATTTTGAATCACACCAGTAGCTCTTATCATTCTACTAGTACATGTTCAATGGGAAAGGTGGTGGATGGTAGACTAAAGGTAAAAGGAATAGAAAAGCTTCGTATAGTGGACGCCAGTGTGATGCCCATGGTGCCTCGTGGAGCTCCTAATGCTGCAGTAGTGATGTTAGCAGAGAAAGGATCCGATATGATTAAGAGTGATAATTCATGTTGAGTGCATAAATCTTTTAAGATATGATTTTTTTAAGTCTGTTAATTTATATTATCGTTACCTATGATAGGCTATTCCTAAAATTGAAATTTGTTTTTGTAATTAAACTTTTAATATTTTACCTATCAATAGCATTTGAGGTTTAAGGATTTTTTTTTCTGATACACTTTACGCACGTATGGCATGTCAATTGATTTCAGGACTTTGAGTGCTGCATTAAAAAGGTCGTGGAGACCGAGTGGTTACGGGTCTGCCTCCTAAAAACAGGTTTTGGGTTCAAAAACTAGGTTTGCTCGCACGTGGTAATTTATTTATTTATTCATTTTATCTTACAAGCTAACAGATAGTACATCCAAGACGCTTACAAATACCTTAAGTTAGTCTACCGTACCGTTGAAACTCTATCCCATCTGGAGTACTTCAAGGGTCAATCTTAGGGCCTCTTCTGTTTAATATTTATTATATTAGATGTTATTAAAAAAATTCTAATACATATATGCATATTATTATACTGCATCGTTGGTCTTGTGGTTCCAAGAGTGACTGCTGAACAAGAGGTCCTGGGTTCGATTCTCAGGTCGGGCAAAGTGTTATTAGGTTTTTCTGCTAGAAAATTATCAGGAGCAGCCCGAAGTTTGGATTTATGCCCGGTAAATATTATTAATAGCATTGGTAAAGTGTGGGTATACCAATACACCTCTGCCTACCCCTTCGTGGAATACAGGTATGATTCTTTGTTTTATATTATTATGATGATATGAAAGTCCATACTTTGTTAGATACCAAATTACTTCAATCTGAGCTAGATATATTTGTGAATATTTAACTGTGAACAAAATAAGCTTCATTTAAATATGTCCTAATGGTTTCAAGTTACATTTACCCATCAGAAAATCACAAACAATTCAGGATATACGACTATTAACTTAAATATAAAACGTAAAAACTATCAGATATTAGTGATCGACCGAAATTTTGGTTTCGGTTCCGGCCACTTCCGGCCAATAAATCTATTTTCGGCCTTAGTTTCGGTTTCGGGTAAAATGGTTTCTGTTTGAGTTCGATTCCCAGGTCAGGTAAAGGGTTATTGGGTTTTTTCTGTTAGGTAATTATCAGTAGCAGCCCGGAGTTAGTTATGCCCATTAGACTGACGATTCAGCGGTCGCAAGTTCGAATCCAAGGCTGCCACTGTCTTTGCGAACCCACGTGCGTATTATAAATTAATTATCACTTGCTTAAAACTGTGAAGGAAAACATCGTGAGGAAACCAGCACACCTGAGTGATATTCTCGTTTTTGTGTAAAGCCATGTCAGAGACCTGCAGGTGGTTTAAACTCTGACACCAGGTAGTTAATCATTCACAAGAAAAAAAAAAAAGTTTTGATAGAAAATCTATAGCGTGGACTCCCTTAAACGGGTGTAGTCAACCCCAGCGTGGTTGCCCCCGCGCCTGTAAGAGGGCGCGCGAGTAGTGTGCGACGGGCAGCCGAGCAGAGAGGCACGTTATGGCCGCGTTCCCGCTGCCACAGAGACAGTTTCATGATTCATCTCTTGTCGCTATCTTGTGTACATTAGTTTTATCCTTTGTGATATTGTGGTGTCCTGTATTGGTTAAGTGATTAAACGTATTTATCCTTAACTTGTGTCATCAATCGACCCTACACCAAGCCGTAGTGCTATAAAGCCTTTTTTTCCCGCGGCGGAGTTACTTTTAAATAACATTTCGTTACATTTGGGTATCGAAAAAATTTACAACTGATACCAATGGAGTAAAAGATATAATTAATTATGAGTACTTTTAGAATAAAAACCAGCATGCCAAGGACATTGGTTTGCTTAATGTTTGACCAAGTGGGGATTTTCTACATTCATATTATAAAGAGGAAAGATTTGTATTTTTGTATGTAACGAATAAACTCAAAAACTACTAGCCCGATTTCGAACATTCTTCCATCATAAGAATGCTACATTATCCCTAAGTAAAATAGGCTATATTTATAATTAGAAAATATTAGGGATCCTTACTAAAACTTCAATAATGTAACCCAAGGTTTAAATGTTCACCCGTGCGAAGCCGGGACGTACCGCTAGTATCATATATTTGTATTTTTGTATAATATGGTTTTTCATTCTTTATGTACAACTGCCTCGTTAGTCTAGTGGTCGCAAGCGCGACTCCTGAGCATGAGGTCTCGGGTTCGATTCCCGGGTCGGGCAAAGTTTTATTGAGTTTTTCTGTTAGAAAATTCTCAATAGTAGTCCGGAGTTTAGAATTGTGCCGGGGAGATGGCAATAGGCTCACCACCTATTACATGGGACTTAATAACAGCATTGGTGAAATGTGGTTGTATAATTGTGTACACCTCTGCCTACCCCTTTGGATAATGCGAGCGAAGCCGCGGGTAGTAAAAATAAAAATTACTGTATTAAACATCTGCTTGCTCCATTCGGAATTTAGGCGTGATATTTTATCTTATTTAATGTCTCAAGGCTATACATTGTTAACAATTTTAATAATTGTTTTCACAACTGTTGCTCAGGAAATGTTGCTGGGTAAGGCTTGTCACATACGAGGCACAACATTTTATTTCCAGTATATGCGTATGAAAAAAGAGAGCGAACGTGGAAGTTTTGTGAATAATTATGCTATTTAGGTATGATACGGATTGTAGGCCGCATATGTTATTATAGACCGGTTAGTGGAGTGTTTTATTAGGATAACATCAGAACCTGACGCATGGATAACATTTGGTGTGACAGAGCTAGATAGAAGGAGACCGTATCGGTGGCGGTTACCACCAACAACAGCATTCCCAAAAAGGGTCGACGTCAGGCAGGCGGCCGGTCTTAAAACATAGCCAAAACTTTAGCAGCATGCCAGATATAGGTATGATGTGCCGACCCCGAATAAATTGGGATAAGGGCATCATCCCCCTGATGATGATGATGACGATGATATGCGTATGAAAAAATAATGATATCGCACACAGAAAATATACGGTTTTGGCTAATCAAATATATATAATACAAATAATAAGTACCCCGACCGTATTTCGGTCACAGTGACCTATCTCTTAAGAGATTAGCCAAGTACGCAGGAGATATTATAGTGCACAAATTTATTCTGCGCAAACAGGTGCACTCTCTCTTCCTTCATTCTCATAGTCCGATGGGACGGCAATCTGACACGACCAGAGAAAGATTAGGCGCAGGACCGACGGATTTACATGTTCTTCGAAGCATGGGGGTGTCACAGTGCCGTCTCCCTAGTTCCGAGCTGCTACTCAGATATAGAACATAAAAACCCAATAACACCTTGCTTGAAACGGGAATCGAACTCAGAATATTACGCTCAGCAATCGCATTTGCTGCCACTAGATCAATGAGGCAATAGCTAAGTAACAGCCTACAGATCGATCGAACAAGGTTAAGCTGCACTTGGCGCGGTTGGTCTATGATTGAATGACCATCATTTCATAGAAGCAGTGATAGCCTACTGGTATGACCGTCGAACTGACAAGTCAAAGGTCGTAAGTTCAAATCCAATGTAATTTAATATGTAGGTATTTAATACACACAAACCCACACACACACACACACACACACACACACACACACACACACACACACACACACACACACACACACACACACACACACACACACACACACACACACACACAACACATGCACAATTCACAAATCTAATTGTAAGTAATTCAAGTTTAGTTACCTTAATTTCTTTTTAAAATTAAAAATACTTTTTTGTTTTTGTATCAGTAATCGGTCCTAAACTTCTGCATCTTACTAATTTAGGTTACTTTGTAAACTGTTTCCTGAGGGGAACGGCGCTGTAAGCTGAGATACAGGCTCACGCCTAGTTCGGCTGCGGATGCTACTTCTCTTTATTATAAGCAAACTGTCAGCCTAGTTTTGTAAGAAGAACTGTACTGTACTATTTTTGAGTAAACAAAAAAAATTGATTAATGCACGTACCACTGTATTTTCGAAATCATGTACGTAATATAAATGAATTTTGACTTGAACTTTGACTCAAAAAACGGTGAAGGAAAACATCGTGAGGAAACCAGCACACCTGAGAGATGTTCTTGATGTTGTTTAAAACCATGTCAGAGACTTACGGGTGGGTTAATTCTGACACTATATTGGTCATCAACCACACGATAAGAAGATTTCATACCGACGACACCTCTTCGTGTCTGAGAGAGTATAATAAACCGTTGGACCCGTTTGTCAAATAAAGATCTATGACAGACATCTGAAAGAAAGACTTTCAGATGTCTGAAAGTCTGACAACCAGTCTGCTCACGAGATGTTGTATTTTTTTATATAATTACTTTTGTGAGGCATATTCATATTAATTATTTTTCACCGGTTCAACTCACGTGCATTCTTCGGGTTTGCCCGACTAGTTTTGAGCTCGAACGGAGTCTTAGTCATCAGCTGAGTCCGCGACAATCGCGACATTATCGCGTACTCAACCGAGTACCGCCGCACCTTCGAGAGAATACCCAGCTTTTTAGCAGCCAATTCAGCTTGGACTTAATTTAGGAGCCAAAATTGATGGTGAAAAGGACATCAGAGTAACGCCCAAAAGATCAAGATGGTCAGCCAGCTGGAATAGCTTCCTTTTCACTGAGATTAGACATACTTGGGTCTTAGCTGCATTGAACCTGATTAGACATACTTGGGTCTTAGCTGCATTGAACCTGATTAGACATACTTGGGTCTTAGCTGCATTGAACCTGATTAGACATACTTGGGTCTTAGCTGCATTGAACCTGATTAGACATACTTGGGTCTTAGCTGCATTGAACCTGATTAGACATACTTGGGTCTTAGCTGCATTGAACCTGATTAGACATACTTGGGTCTTAGCTGCATTGAACCTGATTAGACATACTTGGGTCTTAGCTGCATTGAACCTGATTAGACATACTTGGGTCTTAGCTGCATTGAACCTGATTAGACATACTTGGGTCTTAGCTGCATTGAACCTGATTAGGTTGGCTTTGCCCCAATAAGAGACTACCTTAAGGGACAAGTTCAAGCGCTCGACCACGGCTTCTCTCAAAGACTGGATTTGTGGTCCACCGGTTCGTGCATTGGCTGTGTAACTCTCAACCACAGTGCTGTCTGCCTGCATACCCAATGGTTCTGGGCTTTAGCTGATCGTTTATATGCAGCAGAAAGAGTGTCGCAGAGAGCACTGACCCATGGGGGACACCGTCATTTATCACCATTTGATCGGACGACCGGCCATCAATGATGAGCCACCAATGAATTCGAATCGAATAATCCCTCAGGAAGTCCGATATCCACGCAACAAAACCGGTGGACAAGCCATATTTAGGAAGCTTACAAATAAGGCCGTCATATCATACCATGTCGAAAGCCTTCGAGTTGTCTAGGAAAACAGCGAGTGCCTCCCCGTGTTTCTCGATGGCTTCTCTAAATATGTGAGTGGTGTACGTTAGAAGGTCGGAGTAGACAGTTGTAAGATATGCGGTCAGGTTAAAATATTCAAATCATTGTTGTCACAAGTGTTGCTCATTAATACTTTTAATTTAATTTCAAGTAAATCAAACACTATTTTGGTATATATAGGAGTACTGATGATGAAATCATCGATATATGTCACCAGGAACTATCACGTGTAAGTTGTTTTATTTTTAATATAATATATTTCGTTCTTAATTCCTGCTTTTTGTGTGTGCAAATGGTTTCTTATCCGAATTCTTTTTGTTCTTTCTTGTGTTAAAAGAGGAGTTGTTGACGCCACCTGAAGCCATCTGACTTGGCTTAGTAATTGCTAGTAATGATTGAATAGATTCAGGCGTTACTTTGCGGAAGTCCATTACAATGGATGCAAATATGCAAATAAATACAATATTTAGCTACTTCCACAATATTGAGGGTAGTCATCCATATACCTGTGCACCACCCGCTCGCCCGCAAATATATGCACATACGCAAGCGATGAAAATTGCAACTACCACCAACTCTCTACTTACCAACTTTTTAGTTCAGTGAAGAGACAGAGACAAGTAGGCATAGATAAAGAAAGAAAGAAAGAGACACGAAAAAATAGAAATAAAATGTATTAAATAAATCCACTGTGATCTTAATAATCGTCGACCCAATATTATAAATAATGCTAATAGAAAGAGTTGTAGATGCAATTGTCACCGCTTGCCTATGTGCATATATTTGCGGGCGAGCGGGCGGTGCACAGGTATTTGCATGGCTACCCTCAATATTGTGGAAGTAGATATTGTATTTATTTGCATCCATTGCTATTAATTTGCAACAGCTGGGACCGACGGTTTAATGTGCCCTCCGAAGCACGGACACACTCTCATGAAAATACTCCTAACGGTTACCCTCTACAGAATAACCGCGTCAAGCGTTGCTTAACCTCATCGAACGTTTACCGACTAGCGGATGCAAAAAGTTACGAGCAGTTCCATATTCAGGCTCTGTCCTGAGCTTGAAAACGTTGACGGACGTAACAAAATCAATACAAATAAATAAAATTAAAGTGTCTGTTTGTAATGTCAAAATAATAGTATTTTTAAGCTCATACAGTTATTTGCACGATACCTATGCCTCAAGTTATTTTTTTTTATTGTCTGTCTGTTTGTTCCGGTTAATCTTCGAGACCGCTGGACTGATTCTGATAAGATTTAAATTTATGATAACCTTAATGTAATATTTTATACAAGTATCGGAAACGTTTGTTATCTCCATAACTTTATATACCAACATTCGAAGCAATTTAACCAATATTTTAATCAATATCATTAATAAAAAAGCAAAAATAAAGAAGCGAAGCAAATAAACCTATATTCTACTCTAAGCTATTTCTTTTTATGTCTAGTCTAACATAATGGGGGCGAGCGTATCATCTGGTGTCAAATCGTCACTTGAGATCTTCACAGTACTGCTGGGTACTATAGGAGGCCTGTGGCCTGAACAGGCCAGTCTTGTGGGTAAGATATTTTTTTAGTTCCCTAATATCCTGTGAACTCGAACGCTTACGTCAGGAAAAACAAAAACCAATAATACGACAAATACACGATTAATCCGATTAAAAGTTATTTTATTATATTATAATTTGTAATGCGCGAAAATATAAGTTAAAATATATAAAAATTGTTTTAACAATCTATTTACTTTGTATTAATTAAGACGATTCAATTCTACAATTTTTAAATTAACATAATGGAACATAAAATTTTATTCAGTTAATTGTTGTTTCAAGGGCGTTAAAATGTTAACCATTAAAATTAAAAATACTGTGGACGGTATATACGGTCGTGAGCAGTATTCCAACCTGCGACTCCCGGATAAATAATCCAGGTGCTATTTTTCTTCCCACAAATGCTTTAATGCTCGTTTTACACGACTGCCCAAAAAAGAGGTGTTATGTTTTACGGTTCAGGTACCTATGTATGTTTGTTTCTTTATTCCAGCATAACTTCTAAATGCCCGAATCGATTTCGATGTATGGCGTATTGTTAGAATCCTTACATTATCCCGGGTAACATAGGCTAGTAATATTTTTAATTTATAAAATGGCGTGCTTTTTATTTCGTAATTAATTTCATATTTTTTATAGATTTATCTGTATAATTATGTTTATAATTATACGTTGTTTCAGTATATACTTAAGTATTTTAAGCCATATTTGCAGTCAAAAAGTATGAAATGTATGTCGGAAATATGTTGAAGAATAGGATTGGAGGTCTGTATGTCTGACCGGATTTTAAAGGTAATAGTAAATAAAACCAATATTAAGGCTCTCCGCCACTGAGAGCACGTTTACTTTGGGTTAGTTATTAGTAGTGAGTCACTTTATATTACAATGTACAATGTAGGTACAATCAGAGGTCTAGATAGATAAGTCAGAGCGTAGAGGTCCGTCCGCCACGGCGGCTCACAAGAGACTGCCGTCCTCTCTCCACTCGCCGTAGTCGCCGACCATCCGTAGCGCTCGATGTTGCAACACCAATAATATAAAACAGTGTTGCCATCTCCGACATGTATTAGTGTTATTTCCAATGAAAATCGAGGGTATTTATTTTCAAGAGTAAGCCTACTGATGTCCAATGTAATAAAAATATACGACACATCTTATGAAATTGTTGATTGAAAAATTCATATAGGTACAGATAAATGTTTGAAAAGCATTAACGGATGCATAGTGAACTCAAAAGTTATACATTTTTGTGTTAAGAAAAATATGGTCGTGAGCAGGATTCGAACTCGCGCCTAAATAAATAATGCAAAAAAAATCACGTTAGTGAAACAGTACAAAAGACTTCAAGGAATTACTTGTAATGTTTTATTTATTTATGATACTGCTCCAGACCGTATTTCGGTCACGGCGGCCTATCTCCGAGGAGATTGGCCAAGTACGCAGGAGATATTATAGTGTACAATTGTGTGCGAAAATACAGGTGCACACGCATTTCCTTCACTCTCATAGTCCGATGGGACGGCAACCCGAGACGACCGGAGAGAGATCAGGCGCAATACCGATGGCTTTACGTGCTCTCCGAAGCCCCCCCGTGCTTTGGAGAGCACGTAAAGCCATCGGTATGTCACACCACCAACTTCCTAACTCCGAGCTGCTACTGAGAATTTCCTAACAGAAAAAACCCAATATCGCTTTGCCAGACCTGGGAATCGAACCCAGGACCTCACTCTCAGCAGTCGCGCTTGCGACCACTAGGCCAACGAGGCAGTCAGTATTTATTTATATACAACATAGAATAGATGTGCTATACAATTTTATATCAAGTAAGTGACAGCGCGGTTGGCGCAGTGGTCGAGAGACCGACTGCTGCGCTGCGTGTCGCAGGTTCGATTCCTGCACGGAGCAAATATTTGTACGATCTATAGATAATTGCTCCGGGTCTGGGTCTGTGTGTGTATGTGAGATTAAATGTTTGTAAACGCACCCACGATACAGGAAGAAATGCCTAGTGTGGGGAACCGTTTATAAAAAAAATAAAAAACTTATACATTAAAGATAAATCTTTGAAAAGCATTAACGCATGCTTAGCGAACTCTAAACACCTGAATAGGGACTGAATAGATTGCAATGACGTCACCAACAGACGTTAAAATATGGATGAAGAATTCTCGGTGGTGAGCAGAAGTCGATATGGCTTAGTGGTCAGAGCGCCTGGAGTATTTATCCGAGAGGCGCAGGTTCGAATCCTGCTCGCGACCGTGTTCTATTTCCATTTAATATTGTAACTTTAACATAAACATGCAATTTTAAAACTGAGTCAATATACACAATAACTACCTGTCCACCATTTACCAATGAACAAACGAAAGCAAAACACATTGCCTCGTTGGTCTAGGGGTCCCAAGTGTGACTGCTGAGCACGAGGTCTCGGGTTCGATTCCCGGGTCGGACAAAGTGTTATTGAGTTTTTCTGTAAGAAAATTCTCAGTAACAGCCTAGAATTTGGAATTGTGCCCGGTAGATTGCAATAGGCTCACCTATTTTACATGGGACTTAATAACAGCATTGGTGAAATGTGGGTGAACAACTGTGTACAACTCTGCCTACCCCTGCGGGAAATACAGTCGTGATGCTATATTTACACACCAAAGGTACACACTAAAAAAATATGGTTTCGTATTAGAAATACCTCATGTTCTATTGCTCTAAGAGTCTAAATTAAAACAATAACTTAGGTTTTGGCGATAGATTTCTCAGGTATAGTCTTAGGAAATAACGTGGCGATTTAGTTTTAAATATGTATCAGAGACATAAATAATTTAATGAATTTATCAATTATATACGGTAGACTGAAATAATTTTAAATAAACTGTTGAGACACCTTAGTCCTCCTGCAACCACGAACGCTGCGTAAACGTACGAACGTGTTGCAAAAGTCAGGAAAAACAAAAAACCAATAATACACGCGATTAATCGCTTAAAAGTTGTTTTATTATAATGTGTAGTGATCGTGAAAACCTAAGATAATAGCTGTAGCTATGTTTCACGGAGATGGAAGTAAATCCAATGTTGTACAATGAGACTGTCAAACCTGTCCGCTAGTACTTTCATAATCCCGTTGGTACTCGTCCGGATACGGTGCATTACGGAGGCTGCTCTTTTTCTCATGATGCAATGAAAGCCATCAATGCGAGCCTCCATAAACAAACCTGGCGCACTACAATATCTTGGTAGCACCAACAACATTTTTAATTGAATAGATTCAGGCGTTACTTTGCAAAAGTCCATTATAATGGATGCAAATAAATACAATATCTAGCTAGTTCCACAATATTGAGGGTAGTCATGCATTACCGTACCGTGCCCGCCGCGCAAGCGGTGATAATTCCGACTACCACCAACTACTCTACACGTGTTTCGCCCCTCCATCTTTAATCAAATTCAAATTCAAATATTTATATTTCAAATAAACCATATTACACGCACTTATGAAAAGTCAAAACTAGCTGCAAGGTTCCAAGGCGTTGATCTTATGGAGAAGAGCCGGCAAGAAACTCCATAGACACTCTTTTTAAAATAAATTGGTTTAACAATAAATAAGGTAATGTGAGAATAATGCAGGTTAATGAGCAGACTAAGAAAGGAAAGTAAACTTATATAGCCTTTTAAAATGATTGCCAAGGCAGTTAGGAGCCGACCAGTCCCGACAGACAGCACCCGTTCACGAGCATGACGCGCACATCGGCCTCGCTTAGCTCAACCATTTTTTAAGGAACTCGACGACCCGATGTACGGCGCCACCATCAGCGGGACATTTTAGCGAGCATGACAAACTCGTAATGCCTGACAATAGGCAGTATGTATGTAATATGAGATTAAAACTAACATTAATATCCACATGATGCTCACATTTTACAAAGTTATATATATATCATCTTTAATGCATAATTATATTTTATCATTCATGTTGTTTCAGATAATTCTATCTACGATTACATTGTGGTTGGAGGCGGTACTGCTGGTTGTGTGGTCGCCGGGAGACTAGCAGAAAATAAGACGGATAACGTGCTGGTGTTAGAATATGGTGCCAATCCACCATTATCTGCTTGGGTTTGTATAATAGCTTTAAAATAATCATCATCAATCATCAATACATATAACAAAAATGTAATGGATCGCTGTCTGTACATGGAAGATATATGAGAAAAAATATAAAAATACTTTTATCAACACAAATGGCATCCAAAACAATGATTGTTAGAATTGTTGTCTGTTTATCTGTTTGTCAGTGCGTTTGTGCAAGCTAATCTCAGAAACGGCTTATTGGATTTAGATGTGGTTTTCACTAATATATTTTGGTAAGCTTCACTTAACACTTAATGTTTTTTTCTTGTCAGTCGGTTCATAAATAAAATAGTTATGGCAATTTAAAGAATCACGTCGAACATTTGTTAATTATGAATTTGTGTTCATACACGCCATGGTGTTATTTTACGACATGCACGCGGACGGAGTCGCTGGCACAGCTAGTGATGAATAAACATTTTGGTCATAGAATCAGTCTTGTTATGTCTCTTGATTATGCTGCCAGTCTTCTAGGCACTTTTCCAGAAGATAGCGATAAGGAAGAAGACTTTGATGCCTAAACTTTATTTTGTCTGTGGGTAATATTTTCTTTCTATAAGCAGTTTTATATTTATTTATAAATAATGTAGCTTTGAATAAATTAAAATAAAAAAGTATTTAAATTTAGAATGACGTATAAGCCATAAAATTAATATGTATTTTGTTCCGGGGTTGAGTTAGCGTCCGGCTCCCTGAATTGAGATTTGGAGAGGGAGGGGGCTAGGGTACCGATATATTCAATTATCCGGATTGAATGACTTACGACAACAATTTATTAATCTGGTAAATTAAGTCTCCACTGTATTGTAAGAATCACTATAATATAGACTTTTTTATTTTGCATGCTGTTATTTGGAGCTTGATTCCCTGCTATTGAATATAATCATCTTCCTGTCCTTATCGGCCTAGCCTTTTCCCAGTTACATTGGAGCCAGCTTCCAGTCAAACTGGATGCAGCTTAATACCAGTATTTTACATGAAGCCACTGCCTATCTGACTTCCACAAATTTTCCTCAGTTACTGATATCTCGTGGTATGACTGGTTGTCAGACTTTCATGCTTCTGATTACCCGTAACGTCTGTCATAGATCTTAATTTGACAACCGTGATCGACGGCTTAACGTGCTCTCCGAGGCACAGAGGGGTCTCAGTATGAAATGATGGTCACCCATCCACAGACCGACCGCGGCAAGCGTAATTTAACCTCAATCGATCGATCTGTGTGGCTGTTAATTAGCCACGAGCCCCCCTCATCTCCCTGTCCTATTCCAATTAAATTGTGGTCGGTGTAATATTTCTTCTCATTCCATACATATATATCTATCAGGTAATCTCGGTAGTCCCTCTCTTTAGCCATATCATTGCCTATTGCATATGATATATTATATTCTAACAGAAAATTTATCGTTTGTTTTGTTTCAGTTTCCTGGACTTTTCCCCTTAATCCCAGGGTCATCTGCAGACTATAACTTCACATCTAGTAGAGATGAGTACGCAGCAAGAGGTCAATATAATTCTACAATGTTAACAGCTGGAAAAATGCTTGGGGGCAGTGGTTCTTTGAACCACTTTTTCTATTCAAGAGGATTTAGAAAAGACTTTGACGAATGGGCAGAAATTGTCAATGACAATTCCTGGAGTTATGATCAAGTACTTCCATATTTCATAAGAAGCGAAACATTAGTTGATGACGACATTCTCAGCAAATATGGTCAATATCATGGTATAAACGGTCCTATGGGCATCTCAAGACAACCCGATGATGTTGCAGTTGGTAAATACTTAGAAGCTTTTGCTGAACTTGGTTACCCATCAGTATTAGACCTAAATGGTAATGAAACTATAGGGTTTACCCAACCACAGCTAATTTTAGCCAATGGGAAAAGACAGTCATCAGCTTATTCATACTTGAGTCCCATTAAAGATTACTCTAACTTGTACGTCTCGACAAACACCAAGGTAGCAAAAATTATCTTTGAGAATAATGTTGCAGTAGCTGTTCAAGCTGTTCGTGATGGTAAAACCTACACATTGAGAGCTAAAAAAGAAATAATAATATCTGCCGGAGTATACAATACTCCTCAGATATTAATGCTCTCAGGTATTGGTCCTCAAGAGCATTTGAAGTCTTTAGACATAGAAGTTATAAATGATTTACCTGTTGGTGAGACTTTTGTTGACCAAGTTAGTGTTCCTTTGGTGCATAAAGTGAAACCGCACCTATTGCCAGTTCCTAACCCATTGAGTCTTCCATGGAATCCGACAAAAATGTCTCACCCTATCATGGAGGGTTCAGTAGCCTTAAACAAGTCTCAGTCATATCCAGATTATCGAACTTTCAATTTGCTGCTCCAACACGATACTCCGCTACTTACGGTTATTTGCAATAAAATTTTTGGACTACGTAAGGATATTTGTGAAGACTGGCAAGATCTGGTATCAAAGAGAGAATCATTGTATAATATTTTGTACGATGCCCAGCCAAAATCGACAGGTTCCATCCGCTTAAAAAGTGTTGACCCATTCGATGATCCAATAATAACAACTGGATATTTTACCAATGAAGAGGATATGCAAAATATAATAAAATATATCAGCCATTTCATAGCAGTTGGCAATACTAGATATTTCAAAGAAATAGGAGCTGAATTAGTTGGTCTAGACCTTCCAGAGTGTGCTGATAAAGAAAAAGATTCATATGATTTTTGGAAATGCTACGTCTTGAATCGTGCACACAGTAATTATCAACAGGCTTCTACATGTCCTATGGGTAAAGTTGTGGATAGTACACTGAAGGTAAAAGGAATGAATAAACTTCGTGTAGTTGATGCTAGCGTGATGCCTACGATTACTCGAGGAGCTCCTTATGCAGCAGTTATCATGGTAGCGGAGAAAGCATCTGATATGATCAAGAGTGACAACTCGGTTTAGCTCTATTGATGTTTAGGCAGCACTCATAAATCTCTAGAAGATTTCTTTTCTGATCTGACTCAGTATGTTAAAATAGCTGACATGGGCATGCCGAAATCAAAAATTTTTTCGTGATTAATGAGTCACGATTTCTTTTTATTTCGGCATGCCCAAATGTAGTATTCTCTCCCCTCTTCTGTTTCAAATCTACGTCAACAAGCTCTGTCTGCAAACTCTTCCTTCTAGCTATATTTTATAGCGTAAATAGATAACACTGAGCTATTCACTAGTGAACTTGACTGAAGGTTGATTGCTGTGGATACCAACAAATAAATGTAGTATTACGATTTGTTCCTCTTTTCTTTTCCTTGTCCTGTTAGCAACTTACTTATTATATAACTATACCTATAGAATTGGGAATAATCAACAAATAAATATACAGTGTATAGTGACATAGGATTTTCTTAGCATTCGAGGTCAAAATAACTTGCAGAAATTATGGAACAGTTAGACCATACATTGTAATTCTCAAGTGGTGGCGAAACACGTGTAGAGTTGTTCGTGGTAGTTGCAATTTTTCACTGCTTGCATATATGCATATATTTGCATCCGGGCGGGCATTGAATAAGACTGTAATCGCATGACCACTCTCAATATTGTAGGAGTAGCTAGATATTGTATGTTTTTTGCATTCAGCCTTATGCAAGGTAACGCCTGAATCTATTCAATACTGCACAAATTAATTTATTGTCATAATCTTGTGTTAGTTTGAGTTTTCAGTTGCGATGTTATTTATGCTTAGCACATTAGTATTATGATTATAATTATTTGGGGGCTGATTTCCCCGCGTCCGTAGGAGTGCACCCCTAAAATGGAATCCCTACACTCTGGTGGGAGGCTTCAGCCGCGGCTGGTTACCACCCTGCGGACGAAGTCATGCCGTAAAGCGACCTAGTCGTGTTTCGGGATGTAGTCCGGTGCAACCGTTGTGGGAGACGGGTCTGGGCAGTTGCATCAACTCCCCAAGTATCGTTCTCCCCAAATCTATCCTCTGTACTTAAGAGTGAATAGATTTATTCTGGATATATGTGCTCCATCCTCGATCACAACGTCGCTACGAGATGATGATCTTTCAGACATATCCATTGACAGCAAGATCCTGTCTTTTTTCGGCTGTCTACCTGGAAAACTCATCCCGAACCCTCCTACAACCACAAATATTATGCGCAGGGGGAGAATCACTGCAGTTCTAGATACCGCGTTGTCAAAACTAAATTCGGTTTCGCTAGTCACGATAAGCGAAAATATCAAGACTGTTAAATATTATTATAATACTAGCTGTGTCCCGCGGTTTCACCCGCGTATAATTATATTATAATTAGCCTAAGTTACTCCTTATACAGGCTGTGGTTCTAGACAGTGGCCAAATTGAAGTACTTGAATCTGTAGGTGTAACTGATTACAAAACAATAAAAAAAGTATACCTTAGAAAATCGAATTAATTTCGCAGTTTTACTGTTTTTTGCGTACACGTCGTGTCATAGCCATCGCCACGTCGGGCTCAGTAGGTACAAAAACGGCACCGGGTGCCGACAAAGGCAGAGCGTAGGTACCGCCAAAGACGGGTGGCGCGGCGCTTGCGCTCGCGATACGTACCTACCCGTGCACGCTGGCGCCGCGGCTCAACGGAAGTTCGTTAGTGTGTCGGTAGACGCGAACGAGCGTACATGTTGAAATCGCGCGCGGTCAATTTACGATCGGGTACCTACAATGCCACATTTTTCAAAGTGTCAGTACGTCGATATGGTGCGCGTTTACCTATGCCCTCGCTGGTGATAGTGGTTGAGTAGTGCAGTGTATATGTACGTGGGGAGGTGGCTAGTCCGGCAGACGCCATTGCATGCTACGATGCTGGCTGCTACACAATGGGTGCATTACAGGCAGTTTGAAATACCTGTATTACCAACCAGCATGGAGGTAATTAGGAGGTAATTATTCAAATTCAAATTCAAATTGATATTACAAGTGTAGTCAAATTGCGTGCGTGAGTGGGAGTGTGTTGTAAGTAGTGTTAGGTAGTTTAAAAGACCACAACAGGCGGCGTGCCCAGTTATGTATCGCTCGTTATGGTGCACATTTTGAACAATATTGTTACGAGTAACATAAGTTCAGTAGTGAACATTCAATACGAAAGTACATTTAATTATTCGCACGTAGGCACGGTCGACTGATCTGTTGACCTTAATACCAATAATTTAATAACCCAATATTGTAACTCACTTGCGATACATTGCATTGTTTAGATTTCAAAGCATTTACAGAAACAAATCTCTCACGCACATACCTACACCTAGGCTTGGAATATATTCGAACCCGCGAACCGCGGCCTAGAAAAACTCGACCACTGCGCTAACTGTGCCTTTAATGCACCCAATGTTTCAACACTGTCTTCAATAAAAATGGCACTGTTGTATAGCTTATCAAAAATGATGAGCACTGAAAAAGGTATCATTGCGCTTTATCACATGGGGACCAAGCATTTACCGGTTTTGTATTTTGATTAGTAGATTGTGAATGCCTATTTTAGCGACATTGTCAACTGAGTAATTAGTTGCATATCGTGCATAGGTGACCGGCACAGTATAAGTATGACGATCGAATCCCAGTGCAAGATTATTATTTTTGCATATTTTGGATTTTATAATACAAGACTTATCTGTTATTTCGCAGAAAAACAACGTTATTTTTGTTTTTCGTGTCCTTTTTTAATATAAACCTACTTTTTATGTGTTTCGCTTGCTGTCTCATATCAATATGGTGAAGCAAAGGGAAGATGTTACACGTAAGCGTTATGTACAATTGTTATCAATCAAATCTCATAATTTATCATGGTACTTCTTTCCATAGAAAAATGCGTTTTAAATTTTTTCTCTTTTTCGATGTTCTAGAAGTTTCAACAGTTGAAGTCGATCAATGTCTATTATCAACAAATGGGACTGAAAACTTAATGGGCCATCCAATGCACGAAAGGGTTTGATGAAAATGCTGCAGTTATCGTCATCATTACCCTATCCAATAAAATACCGTGTAAAACATTGCTTAACCTAAACGAATGTTTACTAAGCGGAGATTGGAACAGACTATCAATACCTGCATCTTGAGCATTCGTTTTATAGATCGGGTATTAAATGTTGGAAAAATAAACAACAAGCTAGATCCAAGCTCTACTAAAAACTCCATTATGGAACTCATCAACACTTTTTTCGACCTGGTGATCAAACCCAAGATTTACCGACGCTTATACTCACTGGCAACCACTAGTCTAATAAGTCAGTTTCTCTAAGATTCTCTTTACACTGCACAAGATTGATGTCCATTAATATTGTCATTTTTAAATGAAGAGGCAGTGACAGAAATTGAAAATAATATGCTTAGAGTCAAGACAAAAAGACGAGGCAGGTGTAAGTGGAAATTCTGAGATCCCCAAATGGATATAAACTGACCCACCAAAACTCACTAAAAGGTCAAAAAGTTGTGCTCACAACCAGCACTTGTGTATTAATAGACGTATGAACGTGATAGAAGCAAAAAGAGTATGTAAGGATCTTAGCAGGTGGCGTTCTATAGTGTCTGCCTACCTGAAGCCTAGGCCAAAGACGTGAACTTATAGTAATATCTTAGGTTTGTGCGATCACTACACATTATAATAAAACAACTTTTAACCGGATTAATCGCGTGTATTATTGGTTTTTTGTACTTTGCAGCGTTCGTGATCGCAGGAGGACTAAGGTGTCGATGTCTCAACAGTTTATTTAAAATTATTTTGGTCTACCGTACATATAATTGATAAATTCATAAAATTATTTTTGTCTCTGATACATATTTAAAACTAAATCGCGACGGTATTTCCTAAGACTATCCCTGAGAAGAAATACCGAAACAAATTCAGAGGTCACAGTCGTTTTAAATTTAGAGATACAATTTTTCAATTTTATCGAATTATAAACTAAAAGGTGTTCCGATGCACGCAGTAATCGCTCACAGTATCTTGATTTTTCGTGTGACTTGATTTTGTTTGGAAATGAAATGAAATGAAATGAAATTGTTTATTCTGTAAGTAGGTCTTTTAAAAACTCTTTTACATGTCATTATAATCTAGATGGCGTCGGCGTTTCCTATCTGACTACCTCTGAGAAGAAACGCCGAAACAAACTCAAAGGTCAAGGTCTCTTTTAAAGTCCAGACATCATTAAACATCCCTATGTGAGCGTAACCATGCAGGGTATCTGGAATGGCCTTTTTAAGAAAGAGCTATATCAGTTTCGAGTTGACCTGTCCTAACTGACGGCACACATGCATCAGTCATCGTGTAGCTCAACCATGTTATAGGGAGCTCAACGACCTGTCGCAAGGCGATACCAGATCAGCAGGACATTTGCGTAGGCCATATAAAAACCTCAAAACCGCCAGATTTCAAATATGTATAACAATAAATAAAAATTAAAAAAATAAGAAAAACATCCTACATGATGCTCACATTCACAATTTCTGTATTATTAAGAATGTCACAATAAAGAATGTCAATTGTTATGATATTACAATGTCAATTATATCTTATTTAAATGTCAAATTTTTTCATTATACAATGTCCAAATTTTTTCAAAACAATGTCAGGTAAAATCAATACAATATAATTAAGCATTTTTCATATCACTCCCATGCCTTTTTATCGCTTAAACATTCCGAGATAGTGTAATACCCCTTTCGGCATAGTTTAGCTTTAATAGCTTTCTTAAATTTATTATAGGGTAAATTTCTAACGTTAATGGGCAGTTTGTTGAAAAAGCGTATACATTGACCCATGAACGAGTTGCTTATTCTGTGGAGACGAGTAGCATGTACAGCAAGGTTGTGTTTCTTCCGAGTATTTATAGTATGTACATCTGACAATTTAACAAAATTTTGAATGTTTTTGCGTACATACATTAAGTTTTCATATATATATTGCGAGGCTACAGTCAGGACATTGATCTCTTTAAATTTTTCTCTGAGGGAAACTCTAGGACCCAAGTTGTAAATAGCACGAATAGCCCTAAAGTTACAATATTAAATGGAAAAAGAATACGGTCGCGAACAGGATTCGAACCTGCGCCTCCCGGATAGATACTCCAGGCGCTCTGACCAACTAAGCCATCTCGACCTCTGCTCACCACCGCGAATTCTTCTTCCATATTTTAACACGTCTTATGGCGACGTCATTGCAATCAATTCAGTACTTACAAGTGACCGAACCGACACGACTAACTTTGCAGTTAATACAATGTCGTAAAGAATGCAATTACCTTAATAATTCAAGATATGTCTTTGAAAAAGAAAAGAAAGAAAGAAAGAAAGAAAAATATTTTATTTGATCACAATACCACGAGACACACAACAGACAAACAACTATAGTTTTAACACAAAAATAAAACGAAGAGAGTTAACAAGTTATTATTCTAAGTACAATAACGTAAGGAACGTTAATATTATAATTAGAAAGACATATCATTAACGAGTCAGATTCCATTGTCATTCATGAAGTATGTGTCCCATGGCTGAACCAAATGGGTCACCAGATCAGCTTCATGTCAAGCACAAGCGCCTGACGCTGGTTTTCATCTGGTGCCCTTGTGCTCCACGGATGTCAGTCAGACTACAAGTGTTGTTCTGTGTATAAGTATAGTACGTATGTAGTATAGTGGTAGTGTATATTGTACAGGTGTGTATCATATCCATATTTTAAATTCAATATTTAAGTAATATAAGTGTTTTTTTTTTATGCAGGTACTTGTAAAATGCATACTCAGCAAATGAACGCTTTGTTTATTGCTGAGTGTGTGCGTCCGCCAGCGACTCTGTGAAATGCGAAATGAGAAACCTGCCTAATCATCAGTAACGCAACAGCTTGCTGCGTCGACGCACGCTCGCCATTTAATTATTATTATAGTTTAATATATATATATATAAATAATAATATAGTTATTGAAATATTGTAAAGTGTGTTCCCATTTTTGGTTACAATTGAATATTTTATCATTTTTCTGCTCAACCCAAATACGCGCGATGTTTTATGTTGTGCCAAGGAGAAGATAAACACATGACTTACTGCTTTAGCGACTCGCACGCACAATATGTGGCACGAATCAACCCTGATTTGTGCAATGGGTGAGTATCCACTGATATAACCAGCGATAAATTTATTAGGTAAAATAGATATAGGTCTTCAATGCTACATATATTAATAAATTATTTTTTGTTTTAGTGATTTTGCTGCGGCGGCGGTACCACCAGCGCGTCATGTAGCTCCAATGTGGGAAGACCGTCTCAATACGTGTAGACCAGACCAATGAGGTCCTTCCACACGAACCCAGCGGCGCCGCAGCAGCCACCGTCGCAGCCAACCTCATTTAGTGAGTGCAAGCAAAAGAAGGGTGTATTTTATTTATCTCGGCGTATGCAAGGTACGGACAACAGATTAGACCTATGACCTAGAATGTGTTTGTTAGTGTCACCCAACCTCGAGTAATTTGTCAACTATTTCGTGTTTTAATTGTTTTTATTTGCTATAAGATTTACTTTTATACTTGTTGTTTACCTTTATAAGTATTACGATTATCACCTAAATTACTGATAGGTTAATGTTCACATAACCGAATTCGCATTGTTTCTTAAGTAAATATCGCCGCAAATGTATCCTGAAGATGTTTTTATTACTAAGTTGCCTTATGGGCGGAGGTAGGTTGTTCCAAATCTTGGACGCTGCGTAACGGAAACTGCCTCTAAACGCTGCTGACCTATGTGGTGGAACTGAAAGTTGTTGTGCACACTGCCTACTCGAACATTCTCTCTCACTCGCAACCCAGGCCAGTTTTTTATATAAGTATGTAGGCTCTTTAAATTTTATGACATCAAAAAGCAGACATGCGAGATGAAGCTTGCGACGCAGCTTCATTTTTAGCATTGAATGTTTATTCAAATACGGTGTTATATGGGTGCGCGGGGGCACTGAAAAACAAAACCGCGCACAGGCGTTTTGAACCCTCTGAATTAAACGGTTGGTTCGGGCTAGCAACCGTGGACCGTAGATAGTGTCTGCGTAGTTGAGCTTTGATAGCACTAATGATTCTACCAACTGTATGCGAAGCTCTTCAGAGAGATATGGTCGAGTTCTATATAAAACTTTTAGTCTATAAAAACAGTTTTTGACTGAGTCCGCCACATGTTTTTCAAATCTGAGTTCACTGTCTACGTGCAAACCTAGGTTGCGGATCTCGTGGACTCTGTCAATAGGCTGCCCCAACAATGTTACATTTAGAGTGGAAGGTAGCGCGTCTAGCTGTCTTTTCGTACCGAATACCATATACTTAGTCTTTAAAGGATTAAGTACAAGACAATTATTTGTTGACCACTGGGAAATTTTTTCAAGGTCTTTGTTTAGGCTGTCTATTGCGGTCTTGTACATGCAAGGCTTGAAAGAGATATAAATTTGAATATCATCAGCATAGATATGATAGCTACATGATTGGATATAGTTTATTATATCCGCGCAATATAAAATAAACAAAATTGGGCCCAATATCGAGCCTTGTGGTACTCCTCTCTTCAGACAAGAAATCTGCGAAGCCCTTGTGCTGCCGTCATTTAATTTCAACTCAACGTATTGCCTCCTGTTGCTAAGGTAGCTGTCAAACCATTTTGATGTATTTATGTCAAAACCATAGTAAGTAAGTTTAGAGAGTAGCAGATTTGTATCAATACAGTCAAAAGCACGAGAATAATCGAGCAGAACCAGGACAGTACACATGCCTCTATCCTGCGCGGCCAGGATATTATCCGTCACGTCAAGAAGCGCTGTCGCTGTACTGCGGCGTTTTCTGAAACCTGACTGTAACTCAGGTAAGATCGCATGCTTCTCTAAATACTCTGTGAGTTGATTGCAGACTATCCTTTCTATTACCTTGGAGAGACATGGCAAAATGCTGATGGGACGCAGGTCTGCAACAGTCACCGGATTGGACTTTTTAGTTAGTGGTTTGACTGTAGCAATCTTCCATTTATCTGGGAAAGATGATGTAATAATCGATGCGTTTATAATATGAGTAATAGCTGGAAGTATCTGTGGCAAGGATAGTATGATCATCTGAAGAGATATATTATCACATCCAGTGGCGTTAGATTTAATCCGGAGGATGTTACGTAAAATAATGTCTTGTTCCACGGTATGTATTTTGAAATAAATGTCATTGTATCTGTGGTGTTCAAAATAAGTTAATAGAGAAATAGCAGGCACTGTCTTACCAGGCACTGTAAGAAATTCACTGTTAATACTGTCCGGGTCTGAAAAATGGGGAGGAAGTTCGCAATTTTGTTTTCGTTGATTTGGCATAACGTCACGTCTAATATTGTTCCAAAGTAACTTAGGCTCGCGTATTTTATTATTTATGTTATACATGAAATATGCTACCTTTTCTCTGTGGATTGAGGCGATAACAAGTGATTTCAGGTCCTTAAAGTATTGTTTTTTAGTCATAGATTTGGTTCTTCTATACGATACCAGTGCATTATCGCGCAAACGCATCATCTCTTTAATGGTGTCCGTTATCCAGGGATAGGTTTGTTCTTTTACTAAACACTGTTTGATAGGTGCGTGTGTGTCAAAAATAGATAGTACAATATCATTAAAAATGTGGAGCATGTTGTTTACATTATCCTGACTAATTAAATAATCCCAATTTATCTTTTCTATATCCGCTGATAAAGCTTCCACGCATATATTTTTAAGAGGCCTGTAGGTTATTGAGAACTGTTGGAAACATTCACGTTTAATACTGAATTCACATATAACAAAACAGTGACCCAACATGGAAGCAAATGGCACAACATTAACATAACGCTCACTTAGGTCTGTACAAACTATATCGATCAACGTTGCGCTGCTATCTGTATAATGTGTCGGAGAGGTAACTAATTGATTTAAGTTGAAACTATTCAGAAAATCGGTGACCTTTTGCCGTTGCGAATTTGTTTCTAAAAAGTTGACATTAAAATCCCCCATTAACAAATAGTTGTCACATTTACCCATCGTACTGAGGATATCAGTAACGGCGTCTAGAAAGACGTCAAGGTCCAACCACGGTGGACGATACGCTGTACCAACCGCTATTTTGTTTCCATTTATTGTTATCGTTAACCACATTTGTTCGACAGACTCATATCTAATATCCCTGACAATAGTCCATGCCCGCGCGCTGAGGCCACGCCTTAAGTAAAAGCCGACACCCCCACCGCGGCCCGAGCGCACGCACTCTGGCCGCGGCGTATGACGCAGACGGTAGCCCGGCACAGACGGCGCGCGCCCATCCTCTCCGGAACGCAGCCAAGTTTCATTGATCCCGATGATATCTAACTGATGTGTATCTATAGCTGACACAAACTCGTCATGATTTGTGCCTAGGGACCCCGCGTTAAGGAAACCAACTTTCAAGTATTTATGTTTAATCATTTTTGATATAAATGTAATATGTATATAGGTATTTAATTTTGTTATATTTCAATGGATCATTTGTATTAATAAGAAAAATGTGTAAGTAGCCTGTATAGTGTTTAAGTATTGTAAATATAATTATACCTTTGTAATAAATAGTAGTTATAAATAGGTGTAAATATGGATAGTTTTTCAATTTCGTTTTATGGGTTGTAATTAGTGCAAATAGGTTGTAATTCTGACTGCATTTATGGTTTCGAGAGGGGTGGTCGATTGCTTGCATAAGACACATACTCCATAATCCCAAGTAAAAGTAGACGTAATTACCGTGTAAACAATGGAAAACAAGTGGAGATAATAGGTAATATTGCCTATCAAACCTAAATAACAAAAATATTAATTGAATTAAGGCAATCATATAATTGTCATAATACCCAAAAATCAAACAATAGGTTAGCCAAAAAATTTATCAATGTCATTTTGACATTTAATTCGTTCGGTTTTCTGTCCTTCTTCTCTCCGTGCTAGAATTTTGCCATCTCTAGTCCACACATATTTCCAGTTGTGGCGATTGCCAGCCTGCCGGGCGTAATAAAACAGCTGTCGATTGATATGGGTAAGGCGCTCGTTCACGTAAATACGGCTCGACGCACCTTGTACCTCCAAGTCGCACGATGTTATGCCGCGGCGCGTTCGCGCCGCGCGTAACAGCTGTTCACGCGTCACTCGCCGAGCGAAGCGAATGGAAACACATCGCGGCCGCTGCATAGCGGGGTCGGTAGTCAGAGAGGTGTTACCGCTAGACACATCAATTCTGTTGCGGCGAGTAGATCCGACTCGCTCAATATGGACGATATCCCTGTCCTCTAGCTCGATGCCAAGTTTTACTGTGAGCACTTTGATGAGGTGGGTAAGATTTTCATCCTTACTCTCCGGAATACCAGCCACTTCCACATCATTAAGCAGCAACTCTTGATCGCGGTCATTTAATTGGCATCTAAGGTCCGCTATGGTGCTCTCGATAGGGTCCACACTAAGAGGAATAATTTTCTCAAATTTCTCTTCGAGGACTGACATTCTTTTTTCAATAGTGGTAATTGAATTGCTGTGTGTTTGCAACTCGGCCTTGAAGTCTGATATCTCGTCGCGGTACTCTCTTACTTCACTCCTCAGTGCACTGATTTCATTCCGAATGGAGCGAATATCAGTGGCCAGAGATACTATGTCTGTGCCAGACGGGATGACGTCATGCGTCGAGATACCAGGGCTAACCACAGCACTAACGAGTGGGCTTGGGTTCTGGGTGGTCTCCAGCTCCCTGACGGGGGTAGCTAAGCTACTTTTCTGCGGCTTGGCCAGACACTCAGGACATACGTACACGGCAGCCTTTACCCCAGCAGCTTCAGGAACACCAGCACAATCCCTATGGAATGCTGCTGGACATTTAGTGCACCGCACACAGTTGGTATTAGATAAGAATTTACCGCAACTTCCGCATTTCGCCATGTTTGTAGATACCACCGTTGTTTTGTTTATGTAGTGTATGTTTATCTTTGCGCGAGCGAGCAGGCGACGCGACGTTAGGTGATTAGGTCAAACAGACAGCAAGCGTTCACGCAGTTCTGGCGTCAACCAAGAGATGGCGTTGTTACCAATGACTTTTGTTATGGTGAATTACTCGGGGTGTTATGGTGTTACTGAGTTGACACTAAACAAACACTCCGTCTTATAGGGTCAATAGTCACTGTACACCAAGGCACTGTTGGGCTTACACTTTTTGTTATTTTACGCGAATAGTATGTTAAGTACCGGGTAGTTTGTAGTCAACAATGTTCACGTTAATTGACGTTTAATGTTTTTGTAATATATTACTTTAATTACTGAGTAATAATATTTGTCTTCAATGTATAATGTTCACAACAACAAGAGACAACTTTACACAATAAACTATCACTTTTAAACTTTATTTCGTATTTTTTATTTACTTTTAACATAGGGGCACTTGTAACTGCTTTGACATCCGTGACTTGGCTTTGACGCATAATGCATGACGAAAATGACGAAAAAGCATTAACGCATGCTTAGCGAACTCTAAAGTTACAATATTAAATGGAAAAAGAATACGGTCGCGAACAGGATTCGAACCTGCGCCTCCCGGATAGATACTCCAGGCGCTCTGACCAACTAAGCCATCTCGACCTCTGCTCACCACCGCGAATTCTTCTTCCATATTTTAACACGTCTTATGGCGACGTCATTGCAATCAATTCAGTACTTACAAGTGACCGAACCGACACGACTAACTTTGCAGTTAATACAATGTCGTAAAGAATGCAATTACCTTAATAATTCAAGATATGTCTTTGAAAAAGCATTAACGCATGCTTAGCGAACTCTAAAGTTACAATATTAAATGGAAAAAGAATACGGTCGCGAACAGGATTCGAACCTGCGCCTCCCGGATAGATACTCCAGGCGCTCTGACCAACTAAGCCATCTCGACCTCTGCTCACCACCGCGAATTCTTCTTCCATATTTTAACACGTCTTATGGCGACGTCATTGCAATCAATTCAGTACTTACAAGTGACCGAACCGACACGACTAACTTTGCAGTTAATACAATGTCGTAAAGAATGCAATTACCTTAATAATTCAAGATATGTCTTTGAAAAAGCATTAACGCATGCTTAGCGAACTCTAAAGTTACAATATTAAATGGAAAAAGAATACGGTCGCGAACAGGATTCGAACCTGCGCCTCCCGGATAGATACTCCAGGCGCTCTGACAAACTAAGCCATCTTGACGGTGGTGAGCAGAGGTAATTGCATTGAATTGCATTGAATTATTAAGGTAATTGCATTCTTTACGACATTGTATTAACTGCAAAGTTGGTCGTGTCGGTTCGGTCACTTGTAAGTACTGAATTGATTGCAATGACGTCGCCATAAGACGTGTTAAAATATGGAAGAAGAATTCGCGGTGGTGAGCAGAGGTCGAGATGGCTTAGTTGGTCAGAGCGCCTGGAGTATCTATCCGGGAGGTGCAGGTTCGAATCCTGTTCGCGACCGTATTCTTTTTCCATTTAATATTGTAACTTTAGAGTTCGCTAAGCATGCGTTAATGCTTTTTCAAAGACATATCTTGAATTATTAAGGTAATTGCATTCTTTACGACATTGTATTAACTGCAAAGTTAGTCGTGTCGGTTCGGTCACTTGTAAGTACTGAATTGATTGCAATGACGTCGCCATAAGACGTGTTAAAATATGGAAGAAGAATTCGCGGTGGTGAGCAGAGGTCGAGATGGCTTAGTTGGTCAGAGCGCCTGGAGTATCTATCCGGGAGGCGCAGGTTCGAATCCTGTTCGCGACCGTATTCTTTTTCCATTTAATATTGTAACTTTAGAGTTCGCTAAGCATGCGTTAATGCTTTTTCAAAGACATATCTTGAATTATTAAGGTAATTGCATTCTTTACGACATTGTATTAACTGCAAAGTTAGTCGTGTCGGTTCGGTCACTTGTAAGTACTGAATTGATTGCAATGACGTCGCCATAAGACGTGTTAAAATATGGAAGAAGAATTCGCGGTGGTGAGCAGAGGTCGAGATGGCTTAGTTGGTCAGAGCGCCTGGAGTATCTATCCGGGAGGCGCAGGTTCGAATCCTGTTCGCGACCGTATTCTTTTTCCATTTAATATTGTAACTTTAGAGTTCGCTAAGCATGCGTTAATGCTTTTTCAAAGACATATCACGAATAGCCCTCTTTTGCAAGACAAAGATGGTATTAATATCTGCAGAGTTTCCCCATAGAAGAATACCATACGACATAATACTATGGAAATAACTGAAATAAACTATTCTGGCTGTATCCTCGTCAGTTAAATGTCTAATTTTTTTTACAGCATATGCTGCTGAACTAAGCCTACCTGACAATTTTTCTATGTGCGGGCCCCACTGTAATTTGCTATCAATAGTGATACCAAGAAATACAGTAGACTCAACAGGGCTCAACTCTATCCCGTTTAATAGTACATTGGTCCGAGCATATTTAACATTAGGCGTTGTAAATTTCATAAGTTTAGTTTTTTTCTCGTTAAGGAGAAGATTATTAATATTAAACCAATAGACGACTTTGGATAGTGTATTGTTTACTTCGTCATAATTAAGAAGCTGTCTTTTAATTTTGAAAATTAAAGACGTGTCATCTGCAAACAATACCATCTCGGGATTATCTTTAACATAATAAGGTAAATCATTAATATAAACGAGGAATAAAAACGGTCCTAGAATTGAACCCTGCGGAACACCCATAGTAACAGTAGACCCAGAAGATCTCTTGCCATTCACATCGACCCTTTGAATTCGATTGTTCAGATAAGAAGTCAAAAGGTCGAGAGCTTTGTTCCTTATTCCATAATGATGTAATTTCATAATAAGTGTACTATGTTGTACGCAATCAAAAGCTTTGGACAAGTCGCAAAATATACCGAGAGCATCATGCGAATCCTCCCAGGCCTCGTAAATGCTCCTAAGCAATTCCACGCCCGCATCCGTAGTAGAACGACCCCGTGTAAAGCCAAACTGTTTTTTATGAAGCAAATTGTTTTTATTGAAATACCTTAACATTTGGGTTAAAATAAGTTTTTCAAAAATTTTGCTTAACGTAGGCAATATAGAAATAGGACGAAAGTTCGTGGGATCAGACGTGCTACCAGATTTGAATAATGGGAGTACTTTGGTTTGCTTCATCAAATCAGGAAATACACCAGATGTGACACACGAGTTGAAGACAGTTGCTAAGTATGGAGAGATAGCTTCAATTATTGTTGAGATAGTGTGTACAGAAATACCCCATAAATCTGCAGTTTTCTTTAAGTCGAGACTTTTAAACGTTTCTTTAATATCTTTCGCGTTAACAACTGAAAATTCAAAAGATCTATCACATTCATCTACACTTTGTTTAAGAACTGAATAAGCAGAAATGGAAGAAGACAATAGAGTTTTGGTTGTTAAAATGGGAATATTAGTGAAAAATAATTCAAACTCAGTTGCCACCTCCACATCCGCCTCTATAATTTTATCATTAATTTTCAAGCAGAAGTCACGGTTACGTACCGTGGTCCTGCCAGTTTCGCTATTAATAATGTTCCATGTAGTCTTAATTTTATTGTCCGATATTTTTATTTTATTTTTTAAATGTATGGTCTTAGCAGAGGAACAGGCTCGTTTAAATAGTTTCGAATAGCTTCTAACATATTCTTTAAAACCCGGATTGTGATTATATAATTTTTCGGAATATAATTCATATAACTTTAGTCTACTTTTATAAATACCAGGAGTCGCCCAATCACTGAAAGTAACGCGGTCACCAACCAATAACGTTTTTGGGGTAAATACCTTCTGAAACTCATTATTAATCAGATTAAACAACAAAGTGTATGATTGATCTGGATGGTCGTGGTAAGGCAACTCAGGTAGTTTTTGTATAAGATTGTTTTTAAAGCAACCTAAACGGCTAACATTTACTGGAACATATGTCATATGTTTTCTCTGAACTTTATATATTTTTAGTGGTAATGAGACTTGTTGACCACAGTGGTCGGAATCTAACTTGTTTATTATTAATTTGTTAGTAGGTTTTGTATTTGTAAATATATTGTCAATACAAGTAGCACTGGTAGCAGTTATCCTAGTAGGTTCAGAGAAAATGTTATACAAATTATATGACTTCAGTAAAGTCAGAAACCTAGAAGTTACAGTAGATTTTTCCAATATATTTATATTAAAGTCTCCACAGATAACAACTGTTTTATTTGATTGTGAGCATTTAAATAAAACATCCTCTAAGATCTTTTCAAAGGTATCATATAGTGCGCATGGTGGTCTATATACACTCATTACAATGTACTGCTCAAATTCAATGCAAGCTATTTCAATAACTCGCTCAACAGAGAGGCTCACTATATCCAATCTTTCTTTACATTTAATGGTCTTGTGTGTAATTATTAAAGAGCCACCACGTATTATATTTACTCTGCTGAATGAGCTAGCAACCCGGTGATTATTGAAGCTGAACATGAACTGACTGCTTTTCAACCAATGTTCAGTTAAACATATAACATCTATACAGCTACCATTCATAAACAACTCCAATTCCAGGTCTTTACCCATCAACCCTTGAATATTCTGATGTACAATGTTTAAACAATTTTTTGTATAATTACTTTTATTGCAAATATTTGATGGGTATGATACAACATGTTGGTTCTTATTTATATTTAAGTTTAACTCTAATGTCTCAGATGCCCTTATATTAGGAGCTGAACAGATAATACTATCATAGCTAGAGGTTGCCTCTAATGTCTCAATTAATAATTTAAATTATTTGAAATGTCAGTTTGTGTAGCCAAGTCCTTGGCTGGGATATTATAAATGTCATATGATTGCTCAATAGAAGCAACTTGGTTAGCCAAATTCTTGGCTGTAATACATAAAAAATAAGATAGCGACACAGCTATCTGTCTTTTATAATAATTACAACAATTAATTACTTGAAACAGTTTTTACTAACATAATTGTTAGTGTCAATTAAATCATTATTATTGTATGTCAAAGTATGCAATGTCATATTTAATTTATAATTGGGACTTGATTATTTTCAGTACAGGGTTCCAAACAGGTGGTAATTGCGAACCATCTTCTCTATTGAAATTTGGGTGTTTTTTAATTTCAATAGCCTCGCGTAGCATTCTCGGTATATATCGGTTTTCTTTCGCGAGGATTTGGGGTTTATTGAAACGTAGAAAATGGTTGGGTTTGTCTGTTGTATGTTCATAGACTGCAGATTTTGTTGAGCGTCTACTCTTGACGTCAGCTATGTTTTCTTTCACCCTGGTGCCAATGCTACGCTTTGTTTGCCCTATGTATGATAGCCCACAATCACAATCTTGTAGTCCCCTGCATCTTGTAAGGGAATGTGGCACTTCACCGGTCTGAGAAGTTGGCTGATCTTTCTATGTGGTTTGAAGTAGGATTTGATAGAAGCACGCTTCAAGATGTGATCAATTCTATCGGTGACCCCTTTGATGAAAGGTAGGACAGCAGGTCGGCGATCAACTGTGGTGGGCTTTGGGCGGCTTCTGCGACGAGGGAGCTCGTAAGTTATTATGTTTGAGAACTTGCTTCACATGGTTGAGTTCCCCTGCCAGGTGGTCGGCGTCGCAGATGCCTTGTGCTCTCTGTAACAAAGATTTGGCGACAGAAGCTAACTGACAAGGATGGTGGTGAGATTCACCGTTCAAGTATCTTTCTGTGTGGGTGGGCTTTCTATACACAGTGTGACTAACAGAATGATTTGGATTATGGATAAGTAATATATCAAGGAAGGCCAGTGACTTGGTTTTCTTTAATTCCATAGTGAATTGAATTTTATTATGTATGGAATTTAGGTAGTCTAAAAATGCAGGGACCCCATTATGAGGCAAGATGGTGAAAGTATCATCAACATACCTCTTGAAAATCTTCGGCATAGCCGGGGCCGTCAGGAGGGCTCTCCTTTCAAAATCTTCCATGAAGATGTCGACAACCACCGGGGACCACATATTGTCATGCCGCCAGTTCTGCGCCTGATCTCACTCCGGACGTGTCGGATTGCCATCCCACCGGAATACGTGAATGAAGATAGAGGGAGTGCACTCCATAGAGATAGGGCGCCGGTACAGTCATTCGGGAACATTCAGTCTGGCGTACTCCTTACTTATCAAATTTCTCGGCTGCTTATAAAAAATTTCGGTAATACTATTGGGAAAAAGAAAATAACGTAAGATCATTTATGTCACATCTAGCTTTCAGCTGGTTGTACTGCTGCCGGATTCGTTCATCATCCTTGTCACCGGTATAAGGACTGAATAGATAGAAGACGTCTTAAAATGTGGAAGGCGAATTCGCGGTAGTGAGCAGAGGTCGAGATGGCATTGCGGTCAGAGCGCCTGGAGCATTTATCCGGGAGGCGCAGGTTCGAATCCTGCTCACGACCGTATTCTTTTTTCCACAAACATTTATAACTTATGAGTTTGCTATGCATGCATTAATGCTTTTCGAAGATTTATCCGTACGAGTTTGGGTTGCTAGGGCAACTGTCAAGTATCTGAAAAGTCACGGCTGTCTGTAATAAGGGTGGCGTCAATGAGGATAGACAAAAATAGAATAATGCAACAATTACCAAAAAAAGAAGGGGTGGAGGGTCTGACATCAACGAACGTACCTGACCTTCTCAAAAAAGGCAGGTTAATAAATTGAACCGTCGAGCATGCATTCTTCATGTATGTCAGATAAAATCTATAGTTTCTGCCTACTGGAATGGGAATAAGGTGTGAGTTTGTTTGTATGATTAATTGAAATCTTAGTTTGGCGTTAAGATTACTTTAACGTGAGCAAAGCCACGGGTACAGCTAGTTAATAAATATATCTATCGATGTATGGAAGAATATTCATTCAATTCCAACATTAAGTTTGTCCTCCAATCCGAGTTTTCAAATATAAAAATATTTATTTATACTTTATGCACTTTGGTACAAAGACGGTTTTAATGCCATAGGCATTTTTTGCCAGACAACCTTAGGGTGATGCAGAGACAAAGCATGGTAGATACACTAACGTTAAAAGAATATTCGCTGCTTTCATAGTTTATAAACTTTAGTAATTTTTATTACTAGCTTCTGCCCGCGACTTCGTCTGCTTGGAATTCAGAAATAGGTCCAGCCGGGATAAAAAGTACCCTATGTGTTAAACTATTTGTGTGCCAAATTTCATCCAAATCTGTACAGTAGTTATTGCGTGAAAGAGTAACAAACATACAACACATACAAACTTTTATAATATTAGTAGGATTCCGAACCTTCGTTGCGCGAGAGATACTAGCACTTTTTATCTTAAATACATAACATAGCATCACGCCTGTATTTCCCGAAGGGGTAGGCAGAGGTGTACACAATTGTACACCCACATTTCACCAATGCTGTTATTAAGTCCCATGTAATAGGTGGTGAGCCTATTGCCATCTACCGGGCACAATTCCAAACTCCGGGCTGCTTCTGAGATTTTTTTAAGAGAAAAACCCAATAACACTTTGCCCGACCTGGGAATCGAACCCAAGACCTCATGCTCAGCGGTCGCGCTTGGGACCACTAGACCAACGAGGCAGTCTTTGTCTTTCTCTTAACTACAATGTTTATATATATTACAATATAACGTGCTGAAAAAGACAAATCATATATAATGGTATTTGTTTGGTAGTTAGGTGAAATGATACCGTCAATCAAAACACAATTGAGTTTCTCTGTAATAAAAGTTTTATATTTGTTATTTACATGTTTGTTCAACACTAATTCAAAAATATAACATTATATTAACTATAAAAACCTTACCTGTAATAAAAGAAACGACATTTAATGCTTTTAATTACAATATCAATTCTTATTTCCTAACTAACAAGTAATAGTTTTCATAATTGTTCTGACAAGACCACAGATAGAATAAATGCGGGCGTAACTGCGTTTGCTACCGTAATGGCGGTAGTAGCGCGGCCTGAATTCTAATTAAAGGAAATATATTTTCTTTACATCACCCCCCCTGGGAAAGCTAGTACTAACTAAATATTCTAAAAGTCTATTATGTAGTAAAACCATATTGTACTTTTCTATACTTCTTAGTCTTCTTTGTCAAGTGTTGGAGCTGGAGCCAATTTCGAGATGTGGAAAAAGTTTGACTCTGGTTTTTTATGGCCAGTGTTGATCCTGTAAATCGTGTTTGACAATTTTTCCACGATTTTGTATGGTCCGATTCTTAATTCGTCCAACTTTTTCCTATTCAGCTTGTTGCCATTGTCTACAAACACCATATCACCCACTTTGAAGTCGAACTGTTTACGATTTTTATCATAAAGTGTCTTGTTGTAATTGTGAGACTGAAGTGTATTTGCTAGAGCTTTTTTTCTGTCTTGAATCCAATCGGTCTCTGTCTTCTTTGGTTTTAGCTCATTTGGCAAAATCGTTACATCGGTACCATTTAGTAGATACGTAGGAGCGTATCCAGTGACAGTATGCTCCGTTTCATTATATTTTTTTACACAATTTTGTGCTATGGTTGTCCATGCTACTTTGGTATCTTTTTCGTTAATTTTGCATCTAATTTTATTTACCAATGTTTGATTTAATCGCTCATTTAAACCATTCGAAAAGGGTGAATTCACTGCAGTAAAAATGAGTGTAATATTATTATCTTCCAAATATTTTTTGAACTCCTTAGAATTAATACCTGGGTATTGATCCGAGAGAATCATACCAATATTATCAGTTTCTGCAGTGTTCTTTACTAATTTTATAAAATCATTTGCATTTTGTGTTTTAGATGTCAAAATAAATGCGTACCTCGTGAAATGATCTGATAGCAGGTGCAAGTACTTTTTTGTGGACCGGGAACTTCCAAAACCTCCTATTGTATCTATAGAACATATCTCAAAAGGTTTCGTGGCCGGACCCAAGTGTGACATCATTCCAAATTTGTTTTGTTTTCTTGATTTGTTTTTTAAACATACTGTACAATTTTTACAGGTTTTTTTTATATTATTTGTTAAGTTTTCTGCTGTATACAATGAACTTATTGTTTTTTGCATTTGATTTATTCCTAAATGACCTTGGTCTGTATGTATTCTTTTAATGAATTCTATGCTAAATTGTTCCGAGAGGATTATCTTATCTTTTTTCTTGAATTTTTTGTAATAAACATTGTGATCTGATTTTAGTTTTTCTTTTCTGCATTGTATATATTCATTTTGTTCTTGATCTTCTAAGATATCTTTTAGTTTTATTAAGTTTACCACTTTTAATTGTTCCTCCAGATTTTCATTGGCATCTAAAACCGGATTCCTGCTCAGGCAATCAGCTTCCAAGTTGTATCGTCCAGGAGAATATTTTATTTCAAAATCATACTGTGATAGGTAGTATGTTAAATCTCCTAGTTCTTCATCAGTTCTTGATTTTATGTTCATATTCTCCAACGGTTTGTGATCTGAGAAGACAATGAATTTTCTACCTATCAACAAATGTTGCCAATACTTTACACATTCTTTTATTGCTAGGCATTCCAGATATATAGCCTTCTTTCTTTTCTGCACTTCATTCAATTTTTTTGAGAAGTATGCTACAGGTTTTTCTTCCTTGTTTTCTTGCAGCTGTTTTAGGACGGCTCCCACTCCTAGTATACTAGCATCTGTGTATATATGTATAGGTAATTTTGGGTCAAAAATTGTTAATATTGGTTGTGAACATAATATTTTTTTCATTTCATCAAATGATTCTTGGCACGCTTTGGTCCAATCAAAGGCTTGTCCTTTCCTCAAAAGGTTATGCAATGGATCCAATTTAATTGCTATTTTTGGTACATATTTATGATAAAAATTTATTTTTCCTAAAAATTGTCTCACATTTTTTTGTGTTTTTGGTGTTGGAAAATTCTTAATTGATATCAAGTTGTCTTTAAGAGGACTAACTGAATTATTCTGTATTATATGACCCAGATATTTAACCGAGTCAGCTGCAAAACTGCATTTTGAAAATTTTAGTCTTAATCCTTCACTTTTAATTGCTTGAAACAGCTGTGTTAAATGCTTGACATGATCGGAGAAAGTTTTGGAGAATATTAAAATGTCATCTATGTAATTTACTGTGAACTCTGCAAGTTTGTGTTTTCTTATTATGTTACACATTATTCTCTGAAATATTGCTGGCGAGGTTTTCAGACCAAATGGCAAACAAGTCCACTGGAAATGACCTTCTTGTGTGACAAATGCAGTTTTGTGCCTATCTGTGATACGTAGAGGTATCGACCAAAATGCCGAGTTTATGTCCAATGTAGAGAAGTATTTACAATTCCTTGTTTTGATCATTAGATCCTCAATAAGAGGAAACGGTTGTGATTGTGGCACAACAATTTTGTTTAGGTCACGAAAATCTATGCACAACCTTGATCTTGTGTTTTCATCTTTTTTGTAAGCTAATGTTACTGGAGCTGCAAATGGGCTATATGATTCTTCTATCAATTTTTTTTTTAATAATTGTGCAATCTGTTGTTCAATTTCCTTTTTATCTTCTATTGTGCAACGATAGGGCCTTTTACTGCAATATTTTTCTATTATTAAATCAATGTGTGCTTCATAATCCTTTACTGTGCCAATGTCATATTTATCTTTTGCAAAAGCAGATTTATTGTTTATTATTAAGTCATCAATTATTGCTTGTTTTTCATAATCTAAATGGTGTATCCAAATATTGAAATTATCTTTGTTAATGTTTTCGTTAAAGTTTATAAGGTTTCTTTTGTCGTTCTGGAAATCAACAGATTTTATCTCATTTGTAATAGATTTATTTTTTATTTTTGAGTCTTTATTTTTAATTTCCTTAGAAATGTTGATTGTCTCTGAATTTTTAATTTTATTTTCTTGTATTGGAATTTTTTGACTGATTTCTAAATTTTCATTTTGAATTAAATAGAATTTTTTTATACAGTCAAGCCCAATTAGAAAATCATAATCAAAATTATCTTGATCTATTACAAAGACATCAGTTTTTTTTTCTACATTGAAAATGTTTACATCAAGTGTTATTATTCCACTTGCTTTTTTGACGCCATTAATTGTTTTTAAATTAGTATTGTTGTAATTGGTTAATGTTTTATGCTTATGTTTCAGTAATCTTGAATTTATTAATGATACATTTGAGCCTGAATCATAGATTCCAAATACTTCAAAAGTTTTATTCAATACTAACCTTACTTTAATTAATGGCGGCACTATTAGTTTTTTGAGTCTTCACACTGCAGTTCACATTCCAATTCAGAATTATTAACGAGTTTGATTTGTTTCTTCTCATTTTCTATATTGTCTTTTGTTTTAAACCAGCATGAATCTTCTGAGTGATAGCGTACTCCTTTCCTTAGCTTTTCGCAGATGCTACATTTTTGCATCTTTTCTTTCAATGGCTTAATATCATCTTTCTTTTTCAGATACTTTTTCTTGTTAATCAAATGTTCTAATTTACCAACTTCATTAAATAAATCTTTTGTTTCTAAAATTTCTTCTTTGTTGATCCTATCTGTTATAAAGTCTGGCAAACCGGATGCAATTAGATCAATCAAGGTCCCTTGATCAATTGTCCTTCTTACTTCAAGTAGAAGTTTCTCCTTTTTGATGGAATATTCCAATAAAGATCCTGATTGATATTTAAAAGCTATAGCATATTTGCTACTAGCCCAACCCTTGTTTGCATAGGTTTCTACAAAGTTTGATTTCCATTCTGACCATTCGGATTGCAAACTATGCTTAATCATCATGGAAGCATACCAATCAGTGCATGACTTTTCTAAAAATAATCTGAAGATTTCAATTTTTTCTTCATCTTCTATTACATCAAATCTTTTGCATTCCTTTTCAAAATTATCCATCCATTGACATGCACTAATATTCTTGCCATCAAATTTTTCCAGTACAAATCTGTCGGCCAATTTTTTTACACTTTGTTTTTCCTTTCTTTGTTGACTTTCAACTAATTTTTCTAAAATTTTCACCAAGTGATCTTCTGAACTGTATTTGTTGCTATTAGCCAATTGTTCTTGGGTAATTTCCTCTAGATATTGGTCCTCAAATATCAAGTTTTCATCTTCATCAAAGTATGTTTTTTCCATATCCGCTGTCAATTTTATCCAAACACTTCTAGTTTGATGTCTTTTCTTAATTGTATTTCGCACTGTATTGTAAGCTTTTGAGGTGAGAATATGTTTGTGAAGTGACACTGCTTCATACTCCTCAGGGATCAGGAAAACTTTATCATCTTGTGTAATAATTGAGGTTATGGCGATATAGGTTGACTTTCCGTCTTTTGTAGCTTTTGATTTGAATACAAATTTTAGCTTCTCCATTTTCTTGATAATTACAAGAAATGTCGTTTTATAATGGTATTTGTTTGGTAGTTAGGTGAAATGATACCGTCAATCAAAACACAATTGAGTTTCTCTGTAATAAAAGTTTTATATTTGTTATTTACATGTTTGTTCAACACTAATTCAAAAATATAACATTATATTAACTATAAAAACCTTACCTGTAATAAAAGAAACGACATTTAATGCTTTTAATTACAATATCAATTCTTATTTCCTAACTAACAAGTAATAGTTTTCATAATTGTTCTGACAAGACCACAGATAGAATAAATGCGGGCGTAACTGCGTTTGCTACCGTAATGGCGGTAGTAGCGCGGCCTGAATTCTAATTAAAGGAAATATATTTTCTTTACACATATATTTAAATTAGACCAATTACAGGCACTTTTGTATTGTCAGAAGCTAGTTGTCACGTTCCAAAGTATAGATTCCTATGGAGAAGAACGGGCAAGAATAGAATTACAAGAGTAGGTATTGGTTACACTGTTTTCGTTGTAATATAATATGTGAAGTGAGAACAATGTAAGATGACGCCAATACTTTGCTATAATTATGATGAATTTTTTAATGAAATTTGTTGTCCTATCGACTTCATGTCATTCATCCACCTTTGTGTAACTATTTATTAAGACAAAGAAAGAAAACAAAACAACAGTGAAATTAAAAGCAAATTTATTATCAATATTCTTTGAAATACACACATTATATAATGTGGTACAGAACTTGAACGCCGCAGTCCTTCAAAATTTTCCATAGTAAGGTTACAAACTCACATATCACTAGACCTAACATAAGTTATCATTCTTAATCATATCGGATGCCTTCTCTGACACCATCACAACTGCCGCAAAGGGAGCTCCTCGAGGAACCCAAGGCATCACGCTAGCATCAACTACACGAAGATTTTTCATTCCTTTTACCTTCAGTGTACTATCCACCACTTTACCCATAGGACATGTTGAAGTCGTATGATAAGGGCTGTGGCTGTGATATTGGATATAGCATTTCCAATAATCGTCAGAATATTTTTCTTTATCAGCACACTCTGGGCGGTCTAGACCTTCTAATTCAGCTCCTATTTCTATAAAATATGTTGCATTACCAACCCTAATGAAATCGTTAATATATTTTATTAAATTTTGTACATCCTTCTCATTGCTGAAGTATCCAGTTGTTATTATTGGATCGTCGAACGGGTCAACACTTCTCAAGCGGATGGAACCGGTCGATTCTGGCTGGGTAATAACCAAAATCGTGTACAATGAGTCGTGGTCTATCACCTGTGTTTGCCACTCGTCACAAATTTCATTACATAGACCAAAAACTTTATGACAGGCAACAGCCAGTAATGGCAAATCGTGTGGGATTAGTAAATTGTAAGTTTGGTAATCTGGAAACGGCTGAGACTTGTTCAAAGCTGCTGAACCCACCATGATCGGGAAAGACACTTTCGTCTGGTCCACTGGAACTTTAAGTAGGTTAAAAACCGGCAATAGGTGCGGTTTCACTTTATACACCAAGGACACACCCACTTGATCAACAAGAGTTTCACCCACAGGTAAATCATTTATAACTTCTATGCCTAAAGACTTCAAATGCTCTTGAGGACCAATACCTGAAAGCATCAGTAACTGAGGAGTATTATATACTCCGGCGGATATTATGATTTCTTTTTTAGCTCTAAATGTGTAGGTTGTACCATCACGAACAGCTTGAACAGCTACTGCAACATTGTTCTCGATAATAACTTTAATAACTCTAGTGTCTGTCGAGACGTAGAAGTTAGGGTAATCTTTGATAGCTTTCAAGTATGAATACGCTGTTGTCTGTCGTAGTTTATCAGCTAACGTAAGTTGTGGTTGTGTAAAACCAATATTAATATCAGCATTCAAGTCTAGGACTGTAGGATTGCCGACTTCAGCAAAAGCTTCTAAGTATTTGCCGACTGCATTATCATCAGGTTGTCTTGAGATGCCCATAGGACCTTTTGTGCCGTGATATTGACCATATTTGCTGAGAATTTCGTCATCGTCTACTCTTTCACTTTTTATGAAATATGGAAGAATTTCGTCATAACTCCAGGATGAGTCGTTGACGACTTCTGCCCAGCTGTCATAGTCTTCTTTAGATCCTCTTGTGTATATAAAATGGTTTAAAGAACCACTGCCGCCAAGCATGTTTCCAGCTGTTAACATTGTTTGGTTACTTTGACATCTTGCTGAATATTTCTCTTTAGTAGATGTAAAGTTATAGTCGGCAAACGAACCCGGGAGTAAGGGGAACTGTCCAGCTAACTGAAATAAAACGATGAAAAATTTGATGTTAATTTATGATATTTATATGTCAGAAGCTGTGTGTTGAATTTTATTATTTTATTGTTATCATGAGATATACATTGATTCATAATAATAAAAATAATAATAATAATAAAAATCATTTATTTGGAACAATTTAGGTTAGTACAATTTTACATTAAAGAAAAACGATAACAGCTGCAAAAGTATAAAACTGTAGCGCAGCTATCAACGCCCGACTCCATACAAAGTAGTAATGTAAGTCCCAAACAATTTACATATTATAATTAAGTAGATAAGTACTGAAAAACTAGCTAGGCATATACTAGCTCCTACACTAGCTGATTTTGAAGTAACTTGTATGACTGAGGCTGTGAATGCCTGGAGAATTGCGTGCCCAAGTACGGATCCGCCCGTCAACCCATTTTCACAGAGACAGTGGGATGAGCCGCTCTGCAGAGTGATACGGAATGAACTATTTAATACGTCAATCACTACTGCCGAGCGCGCGCGTCTCCTGGTTGTGTGTGAATGGGAGTCGGGCCTTTGGCTTCACGCACTGCCGTCGTCTAACATAGGTACTATGTTAGATGACACCACTTTCCGCCTCGCTACGTGCCTACGGTTAGGATCTCCATGCTGTACTCCGCATCGTTGTCACTGTGGTCAAGCTGTCGACAGCCTCGGACACCATGGCCTTTCCTGCAGCAGGAGTGCAGGACGCATATCACGGCACGCCTGTATTAATGACATTCTTCGTCGTGCTTTAGCCACCGCCGGCGTCCCAGCTGTATTAGAACCAAATGGCTTGGCACGGGACGATGGTAAAAGACCTGACGGCATGACATTTGGTAGGCCTCTGGTGTGGGACGCAACCTGCGTCGATACCCTTGCGCCATCTCATATTTCTAGTTCAGCGTCCTGTGCTGGTGCTGCTGCTTCAGCTGCAGAGACCCTCAAACGGCGAAAATATGACAGTCTTACCAGTAATTATATTTTCGAGCCGTTTGGGGTTGAAACACTCGGGTCGTGGGGTTCGAGCGCTCGACTTCTTTTTAAAGAGATTGCAAGGAGATTGGTCGGCAGTTCACGTGACCTGAAGGCTGGTCTATTCTTCGCACAGAGAATCAGCATTGCCATTCAACATGGCAATGCTGCCAGCCTTTTGGGCACGTTACCAGTTGATAGCGATGCGGATGAATTTTTCGACGCTCTATAGTATATAAATATATATATATATAATTATAATTTTTAGTTCTAAGTTTATTATTTAGGTAGTTTATTATAATTAATTTAAGTAGTTTATGTAAAATTTGTTTTTAGTTAATACCAACGTCCTTACACATTGATTAAGAGTTTAGCATCAATAATATATATACATTTTACTAGATAAGTTAAAATTAAATTATACAAGAAAAATAATAAAAAAGTAATAATAACAATAACAGTTGCGCGCGTGTCTCTCTGTATATGTGTATTTCTGGTATGTGTGTGTGTGTGTGTGAGTGTGTGTGTGTTGTGTGCGTGCGTTTGTATTTATTTTGTTATGTTTCCACAAGTTGTTCCGTTGCAATATAAGTCATGTTTTTAAGCCAATCGCTCAATTTTTTCTTCAATAAATTTCGTGTTAGTGGATAGATATTTATTTTCCTATTTATATTATTATACAGTTTACTACTAATTTGATTGAAGTGACGTCTAACCACCACTGTCTTACACATCTCAATTTGGCACACTCTATCTGAACGTCTCTTCTTTGAGAGATATTGTGGGTCGTAAGGTAACAAGATGTGTTTCTTTATCACAGTTTGTAGTATAAACAGTTGTCTCACTGTGAGGACCTTACAGAGAGAATATAGGTTAGTGGTCGGGAATCTAATTGGTTTTTCTGCGAGCACCTTCAGGACAGCTCTCTGGGCTCTCTCTACCCGCAACATGGTTGTCTTGTGTGTTCCCCCCCACGTTACTATGCAATAACCGAGAATAGATTGAGCAAGGGCAAGGTAGATCGTTAGAAGGCAAGGAAAGTCGGCAGAAGCTCTAAGTTTTTTAAATATATAGATCAGTCTTCTTACTCGGACTACTGTAGTGTCAACTTGTTTTTTCCACGTAAGAAGACTGTCCACTACAATTCCTAGATACTTAACACTCTCAGCTCGTTCTATTTGTGTACAGTAACAAGAAATAGTTTCCTCTGTGAGGGGACATACGTGGGCTGTAATCTCGAAAGATGTTGGTGGTTGGCTAAGAATTCCCGAGGTAAAGGGGACAAACTTCGTCTTTGTCGTGTTAAGGGTCAGAAGATTAGATCTTAACCATTCCATAACCAGCGTTAGGGCAGCTTCCACCTTATTTCGAGTCTCCGGCCAGTCCTTACAATGGGTTATGAGAACTGTGTCATCCGCGTATGAGATAATTTTCGTGTTGGGAAGAGATAACTGACACAGCTCATTGAGATAAATAAGGAAGAGGGTTGGTCCAAGGACGCTACCCTGTGGCACACCAAAGATCACGTTTTCCGGGTTACTAATGAAATTTTCGACTTTCACAACTTGTTTGCGGCCCGTCAAGTAGCTACGGAAGATGTCGAGGGCATTGCCACGGATGCCAATTTGTTCCAACTTAACTACAACTTTATTCATAGGGGCTCGGGGCTAAGTAACAGCCGCACAGATCGATCGATCGAGGTTAAGCCGCTCTTGCCGCGGTCTGTCTGTGGATGGGTGACCATTCATACGGAGGCCCCTCCGTGCCTTGGAGAGCACGTTAAACCGTCGGTCCCGGTTATCAAATTAAAATCTATGACAGCCGTTACGGGTAGTCAGAGGCCTGAAAGTCTGACAACCAGTCATACCACGAGATATCATGTTACCCAGTAACTGGGTTGTGGAGGTCAGATAGGCAGTCGCTCCATGTAAAATACTGGTATTGAGCTCCATCCGGTTTGACTGGAAGTCGACCCCAATGTAATTGGGAAAAGACTAGGCAGTTAAGAGATATAAATTGAATATAAAATAGTTTCATATACCACACATACGATATAAATAAACGGGACGTAGATCCTAATATATAAAATAAATATAATAAACAAAAAAAATATATCTAAAACAGGATTAAGCGCGTGTATTATTGGTTTTTGTTTTTCCTGAAGTTTCGAACACTTTGCAGCGTTCGTGGTCGCAGGAGGACACGCGATTAATTCGGTTAAAAGTTCTTTTATTATAATGTGTAGTGATCGCGAAAATCTAAGATATTACTAAGGGTTATGATGTCAACCCGTATGTACGTTCATGAGTTCCCGCTAGTGTTATCGAATGCATCATCCGTATCCATAGCATCTAGAATTAGGCTAGTGTAACTGAAATGTTATCGAATAAAACAGGTAAATTTAACAGATTAGGTATAAAATCTATATTTGGAATTATTTTTAATCGTATACTTATTGACTTAGAAACTGATTTTAATTTGCCAACATTAATAACGGCTGACAATGCTAAACAAAACAACTTTTTTCGGTCCGTCTAGTAAGATTTCACGTAATGGTAACAAACAACAATTTACATTATTTCACCAGAATATAGCAGGCATATTATAGAAAGTAGAGCTTTTCGAAATTGTAATGACCGATTTGCGGAAGCAGATTGGAGACATAGACTTCATTTGTTTTAGCGAGACGTTCCTACAATCGGGCCATGAAAGTAACTTACACTTAGAAAACTACAATTTAGCTGCCAATTTCTCAAGACAGGGTAAAAAACGGGGTGGGTCATGTATACTAGTAAGAAAAGGTATATATTTTACTCCATTATCGGAAATTAATGATATTGCGTCAACGTATTGTTTTGAATGTTGCGGTATAGAAGTGCCGAATTATAATCTTTTTGTGATTTGTATTTATAGAACACCTGATTCAGACATAACTATTTTTATAAAAAAACTTGAACTACTATTATTTAATTTTACTCATAACAGTAAAAAACATATCGTCATATGCGGAGACTGGAACATTGACATTCTCAAAGATAATGCACAGAAAATGGAATTAATGTCAGTCCTCAAGAACTTTAATTTCCTAGCTCACATAAACTTACCTACTAGAAAAAAATCGAGTATTGACCAAATAGCCAGTAATATATCAATCAATAACGTGAATACTAATGATAATATACATAACCTTGCTCTTTCGGACCATGATACAGGTAAATCAATAACTTTCTACCTTCCAAATAGTAACAATAAAGTCAAATTGATAAGATTCTGGTATGAGAATGTGAGAGATTTCAATGAAAATAACATTAATAAATTTTTAGAATGCATATCAGCTTTAAGCTTTGATGAAGTATATAGAGAAACTTGCTGCAACAAGTCGTTTTACCCTTTTATTTCAAATTGTGTTTTCCGGTAATACGCGTTAAGAAAGGTAATAAACCCGTAAAGAATAAATGGATAAGTAAAGGACTGAAATTATCGTGCATTAGAAAAAGAATATTATACTATAAATATCAACATGATGCTATAAGCAAAAAATATCACAAGAAAAATTATCTTATATATTCCAAAATACTAAAAAAGTGTATATCAAAGTCTCAACGTATAAATAACGATAAATATGTTTGTAACTCTAAAAATAAATGTAAAGCAACATGGTCTATTATAAGAGATAATTTTGATAGTTCTGTTGATAAAAATAATATAGAAAAATTAGTTCACCAAGATAAAACTATTAATAACCCTAATGATATATGTAACCTTATTAACAACTATTTTATACAACTTACGCATAAAGGAAATTTTGATAGGTCCAGTAATGACTTGAACAACATTAACATTCCCGACCAAAGAGATAGCTTGTTTTTAACCCCAGTAACCGAGACTGACATTATAAAAATCATTAAATCTTTAAATGATACACACGCTACCGGTTATGATGAACTCACAACAAGAATAATTAAATTAAGTGCTAAGTATATAGCAATTCCTTTGAGTTACATAATTAATTTATCGTTGGAACAAGAAATATTCCCTGCTAGACTAAAAGTATCCGTAATTAAACCTCTATTCAAAAAAGGAGATCGTACAAACGTTGATAATTATAGGCCTATCACATTGATACCGATAATGGCAAAAATGTTTGAAAAAGTGATGCATGATAAAATTAGTAGTTATATTAATAAGAATAACATTCTTGTAGACAATCAGTTTGGATTTAGAAGGAATAGTTCCACTGCACTGGCTTGCTATACTTTAATTAAACTTGTTACAGAAGCACTTAATAATAAATTGTCAACATTATCGGTATTTTTAGATATGAGCAAAGCTTTTGACTTTGTCTCGCATAAGCGATTACTATTTAAACTGGAAAAGTACGGAATTAGAGGGAAGGCACATGAATGGTTTATAAGCTATCTGTCGAATCGCCAGCAAAAAACGTTACTATCTAAAATAGAAAATAGCTCGAAAGTTATATATGAATCTGAACTTAAACCTAATAGTTGTGGTGTGCCCCAGGGCAGTATCCTGGGGCCACTGTTATTGATTATTTATATTAATGATCTCTGCACTAAACTAAAACATAAATGCACGTTGTTTGCTGATGACACCACGCTAACCATAAGATGTCTAAACAAAACTAATCTCGAATCTGAAACTAATAACGAATTACAAAATGCAGTACAATGGCTGCAAGAAAATAATCTACATGTCAACTTAAATAAAACTAAATTAATACAATACCAAACTCTAAATTCAACTTGCCACCCTATTAAAATACAATATAATAATACTATTTTGCAACCAGTAAAATCTACGTTATTTTTAGGTATAATTATTGATAGTTCATTGAACTGGAAAGAACATGTAGATAAAGTGTGTAGTAAACTTGATAAATTTGTATTCGCTCTTCGCAAACTAAGACTCACAGCCAGTAAAGAAACAGTCCTCAGTGCTTATCATAGGTACGTCTCTTCAGTGTTACTCTATGAATTAATTATATGGGGTAATTCAGTTGATATGGGCAGGGCGTTTAAAACACAAAAAAAATGTATTAGAGCCATATGTGGTGCTGATTACTTAGATCATTGTCAGCCATTATTCCAAAATTTAAAGATACTTCCACTGCCCTGTCTCTATATTTTTGAAATGTGTTTGTTTGTAAAGAGACATTCCTATCTGTTTCCAATAAATGAACATGATATGGAACTCGCTCGCTCAAGAAAAACCTTCTAACTCGAGCCTTGAAGACTGTCAGATTCTACTATAGACTCTGGCAAGGAATTCCTAGCAGGTACTTATTTATAAAGTTAATAATTTATACAAACCAAAGCTTCTAAAGGGGGATTGGGACCAGCTTCTATCAGCATCACGCGGGCCGTTTTATCTTCTGCCAGTCTCGTGGCGACCACGCAACCAGCAGTACCACCTCCAACCACAATGTAATCGTAGATAGAATCATCTGGAATACAAATCACATGAAAATCATCATCTACTGATACCATGAAAACAGAGACTCAAAAGATGATAAAACATAAAACATAACATAGCATCACGCCTGTATTCCCCGAAGTGGTAGGCAGAGGTGTACACAGTTGTTCACCCACATTTCACCAATACTGTTATTAAGTCACATGTAATAGGTGGTGAGCCTATTGCCATCAACCGGGAACAATTCCAAAATCCGGGCAGCTACTGAAAATTTCCTAACAGAAAAACTCAATAACACTTTGCCCGACCCGGGAATCGAGAACCCAAGACCTCCTGCTCAGCAGTCGCACTTGGAACCACTAGACCAGCGAGGTAGTTTCTATGGCGGACAATTTTGAGTCAGCGCCAAACAAATCAAATTAAAGAAGATCATTAAATTAAAAAAAAATCGCTCGTGGCTAAGTAACAGCCGCACAGATCGATCGATCGAGATTAAGCTGCGCTTGCTGCGGTCGGTCTGTGGCTGGGTGACCATCATTTCATACCGAGACCACTCCGTGCCTCGGAGAGCACGTTAAGCCGTCGGTCCCGGTTGTCAAAGTAGGATCTATGACAGCCTTTACGAGTAGTCAGAGGCCTGAAAATCTGACAACCAGTCATACCACGAGATATCGTGTTACCCAGTTACTGGTTTGTGGAGGTCAGATAGGCAGTCGCTCCATGTAAAATACTGGTAGCTGGTAGTAGTTAAGCTGCATCCGGTTTGACTGGAAGACGACCCCAATGTAATTGGGAAAAGGCTAGGCAGATATATTAAATTAAAAAAATAATCGAATGTAACATGGAATTGGTTCCGACTCAAAATTAGTTACACTCAGTTATAGACTAAGGTAAAAAAACAAACGTTTTACAGTAACAATATTAAAGAAAAAAACGGACGGACGACGTTTGATCTGTCACGACCTACATATATAATTATTATTTATGTGAAATTATTTGTTGAAACGCTAAAATAGAAAGTGTTTGACGCTACAAGCGACAAGTAGCGTGAATTTTCCGCATTATTCGGACCTTCATCTTGGTCCTGAAGATAAAAATGAACATTCGTGAATTTTATTGATATTTGTGGACGAGACATCATAAATTAAGTCGCCTGGCAACGGTCACCACGTAAGACGCCGGCACCGGATTGGCCAAATAATATCCACAGCGACGGTCAACCAATCACCAATCAACTTGTCCTGTGACATCCCGTGGCCGTCAAAAATGTTTCGACATTAGTTTTACTTTTTATTATTTCATTGTTATTATTATTTATAAATGTTTATATTAATTAAGATATAAATGCATCAAAATGACAGTAGCGGTGCCGATACGCCCATGGTCAGTCAACTTTCTACATCGCTTGACATCCTGGTTAGATGTCCCTATTGCTCCCAAGCACGATACTTCAAAGGTGAGCGGGGCTTGAAGATACATTTTGGTAAGGTTCACAAAGCCATAAATACACCTTTAAGCCCCCTCAATACTGCCAGTACCACTACTCCTACTTCAAATGACATACCACTCCACAACACACCCCTTTGGAAAACACTATCAAAATTAAAACATTCATGTCCGGTGTTAAAGAGAGTTCCCCGTGGCGCTAGACCATCGGTAGCTCAAAGTTTGGCACGTTGCGTTCATCGGGCGACACGGGAAAACTCCTTTAGAGCTTGGGAGCAATTGCTTACCTTCCCTTATCGCATCCTTCATATTCAAAAGAATTTAGCAAGTACAAAAACTTTAACAACTCAAATTAAAGATAATTGTAATGTTTCGACCCTTACTTCAGACCTAAAATTACCGGCTCAAAATTTTCACCATACCCGAAAAGACGCATATCACCTTGTAGAAACAAAGATAAGTGAAGGTGACATAAGTGGAGCTGCCAGGATTCTTTTTAGTAGCGATGTGGTGGCGCCTTGCTCTCCAGAAACCTTTACAGCTCTGCAGAGCAAGCATCCAGCTCCAACGGATGACCTCTCTTTCCCTGACCCTCCCGATCCAAATACTGACAACCTTACCGTTTCAGGTCCCCAGTTGGTCGCAGCCGTGAGTTCCTTCAGAAGCGGCTCCGCCAGCGGTCTCGATGGCTTGTCTCCACAACATTTAAAGGATTTGTTAAGTCCAAGTGCGGGACCTGCTGGTGAGTCGCTCTTGAAGGAGCTCACGTCTTTGACCAATTTAATGCTCTCCGGCGGTGACTGATGCCGTCATCGATGTGTTGTATGGGGCTAATTTATGCGCTCTACGCAAAAAAGATGGCGGTATCCGTCCCATTGCCGTAGGGTGTACCTACAGGCGTATGGCAGCCAAAATTTGCTGTAAACGTTATAGCGAAAGTCTCGTCAGAAAATTCCAGCCCCTACAATAAGGTTTCGGCTCAAAAGGGGGCTGTGAGGCTGCCGTACATGCACTGTCTGCCTATCTTCACAACAACAAAGGTGAGGTCATTCTTAAGGTTGACATAAAAAACGCCTTCAATTCTGTAAATAGGGACACTTTGTTGGCAGAGGCAAAAAAGGAAATACCCGAAATTTATAGTTTCCTTTGGCAATGCTATAGGCATCCATCAAAATTATCTTATAAGGACAATCTCTTGGAATCTGCAGTCGGCTGTCAACAAGGTGACCCCTCTCGGGCCAGTTATTTTCAGTTTGGCTATTCACCCAATTATCCAAAAACTAAATTCCAAATTTAATCTGTGGTATTTAGACGATGGAACACTAGGAGGTGATGTAGATACAGTCATAAACGATTTTGCTTTTCTAAAACATAAATTCCAATCTATTGGCCTGGACCTTAACACATCAAAATGTGAAATTTTCATTTCGGATTTTTCAGATAGACTATCAATCATGCAAAAATTCAACACAATGGGGAGCCCCATATCAAAATTTTGGAAAAAAGCTCCCTTCACCTCCTAGGATCGCCAATTTTCGAAGAATCTTTTTCTAGTTTCATTGAAGAAAAAATCCAAAATTTTAACAGTATTTCCGAAAAGTTCCATAAAATTAATATACATTCGGCATTTACCATAATTAGGTATTGTTGTTTCGGCCCAAAATTTATGTATATTCTTCGTTCCTCTCACTTATGGAAACATTACAATATTTTAGATAAAATAGACCAAATTATACGAAATAGTTTAACATCAATTATAAATGTGGCATTGGACGACCGAGCTTGGCTACAAGCCACACTACCTATTCGGTTCGGTGGTCTCGGCGTCCGTAAAATTTCCAGTGTAAGTTTACCGGCGTTCCTGTCCTCGGTCCACAGCACTGAGAAGTTAACCAGGAAAATTTTAGCATCCTCACTGATTGACTTCGAGGTGCCGTGCCTGTCCGATGCTGTGAATGCCTGGAAAATAGCTTGCCCGGATACAGTTTTGCCTGCCCACCCATTCTCCCAGAGGCAGTGGGACGAGCCGCTCTGCAGGCTGGTACGGAATAATTTAATTAATACGTCTACCAATGCTGCTGAGCGCGCCCGCCTTCTGGCTGTAGGAGAATGGGAGTCAGGGCTTTGGCTTCAGGCACTTCCGTCGCCCAATATAGGCACAATGTTGGACGATACGACCTTTCGGCTCGCTACATGTTTACGCTTAGGCGCTCCTTGTGTTGCTCCGCATCGTTGTCACTGTGGCGAAGCTGTCGACAGCCTCGGACACCACGGTCTTTCCTGCTGTAGAAGCGCAGGCCGCATAGCGCGGCACGCTAACTTAAACGACATCATCCGCCGTGCCCTCGCCACCGCCGGCGTGCCAGCTGTACTAGAACCCAATGGCTTGGCACGGGACGATGGTAAGAGACCATATGATATGTCGTTAGTGCCGTGGAAGATGGGTAGGCCTTTGGTGTGGGACGCAACATGTGTCGACACCCTTGCTCCATCTCACCTTCCAAGCTCGGCTGGCTGTGCGGGCGCCGCTGCCTCAGCCGCAGAGACCCTCAAACGGCGCAAATACAGTAATTTAGTCGGCTGTTACGACTTTGAGCCGTTTGGGGTCGAGACGCTCGGGACGTGGGGTCCGAGTGCACGACTACTGCACAAAGAACTTTCGCGGAGACTGGTCGACACTTCGCGTGACCAGAGGGCTGGCTTATATCTCGGTCAGAGAATAAGCATTGCCATACAACGGGGCAATGCTGCCAGTCTTCTGGGCACTTTTCCTGAAGACAGCGACGCGGAGGAATACTTTGACGCCTGAGTAAATTTTCTTATTTTATTTTAAACTTAGAATAGTATTTATTTTATAGTTGTATAGTGTATAGTGTTTAATTGTAAATATTTGTCAAAAATAAATAAATATGTTTTATATTAAATGGAAAAAGAATACGGTCGCGAACAGAATTCGAACCTGCTTCTCCCGGATAAATACTCCAGGCACTCAGTACCTATACAGGTGACCGAACCGACACGATCAACTTTGCAGCTAATACAATGTCGTAAAGAATGTGATTACATTAATAATTCAAGATAAATCTTTGAAAAGCATTAACGCATGCTTAGCGAACTTTAAAGTTACAATATTAAATCGAAAAAAGAATACGGTCGCGAACAGGATTCGAACCTGCAGCAGTACCTATCAGTACCTATACAGGTAGTACAGTAGTTGTGCCCGGTTGGCAATAAGCTCACCACCTTAATATATGGGACATAACAGCATTGGTAAAATGAGGGTGTTAAATCGTGTAAAACTCTGCCTCGTTGATCTAGTGGTCGCAAGCGCGGCTGCTGAGCGTTGGGTCCTGGGTTTAATTCCCAGATCGGTCAAAGTGTTATTGAATTTTTCTGTTAGGAATTTCTCAGTAGCAGCCCGGAGTCAGGAAGTTAGTGGTATGACACCCCCGTGCTTTGGAGAGCATGTAAAGCCGTCAGTCCTGCGCCTGATCTCTCTCTGGTCGTGTCGGATTTCCGTCCCATCGGAATATGAGAGTGAAGGAAGAGGGAGTGCACCTGTATTTGCGCATACACTTGTGCACTATTATATCTCCTGCGTACTTGGCTAATCTCTGTGGATATAGGCCACCGCGACCGAAATACTATAGTATACACCTCTGCCTACCCCTTCTTATGTAATGGTTATAATAAAAATAAAAAAATTAAGATAAAGGTCTTACCGATAAGTTCAGCTTGTTTTGGCCATGGTCCCAGTAAGTTATCAACTCCGAGTGTACTCAGTATTGCCATGGGGATTTGAACTGCCGATATGACAGTCGATAGCACGCTCGTCAACATTTTCGGATATGGACTAGTCAAGAAAGAATTTACACTATTTATTATGTGAGTGAATAAAAAAAACCTGCCTTAACAGCTCTTAGAATAAGTTAACGGCATTGTCACAGATAAATGATTTCATTTCTGTAAATAGATCTGTTGAAGACACTTTTACAAGTCATTTTTATAAACTAGATGGCGCCGGCGTTTCCTATCTGACTGTCTCTGAGAAGAAACGCCGAAACAAACTCAGATCAACATCTTTTTTAAAGTCCAGACATAATAGTATGTACATATCTATGTGAGTGCAACGATGCAGGGATCGTCTGAAATGGCCTTTTGAGGAAAGAGCCATAGCAGCTTAAAGCTGACCTGTCCTGTCTGACGGCATGTATGCATCAGTCATCGTGTAGCTCAACCATAACTAAGGGAGCTCAACGACCCATCACAAGACGATACCAGATCAAGAGGACATTTGCGTAGGTCACATAAAACGACTCAAAACCGCCAGAGAGTCTATGAGGTTTATGTATGAATGAATTTCTGGCCCACATCGTACTCACATTCACATTGCAAATAGTGTCTAATAGTAACAATATTATCAAAATATATCTTGACATTATAATATAATTTTTGTTTTCAGGATGGCTAATTCCTATACCTTTTTTGTGGTTTTGCGCGGGTTGTTATTAACCGCGCGCAGCACACGGGGCGAACTCGTTTGTTTATTAAAACTTGTCAAACATTTTCATATCAGTTATTGTTCACCGGTTACTACTCATGTGCATTTTTGGGATTACCCGACTAGTTTCGAACTCGAACGGAGCCCTTAGCTTAACACAAGAGTAATTTCAACACCGAGCACATCATCGCAGCGAACGAAACGCTTCGCGGCGCGATGCGGCTCCAGTTTGACTCGTGACATCGCAGTTCATGACTTGCATTATTTTGGGAGGCTAACGGTTTCGCCCGTGGCGTGCCATAGGCATAGCACAGAGTGGGCACTGGTTTGATCCACCCGAGTCAACGGTGCCCTCTCTTATGTGCTGCGACGGCCGTGTGGTTTTAGTTGGTAGGAGTCCGAAATATCCCTCGCCATTAGGTAGAGGGCATCCATGAGGATTTCCACACGATAATAAAATATACCTAACAGGAATTAACGTGCAATAAATGCCTTTGAATCGCTTGACGTTTCGACCAGGTTGCAATGATCGTGATCACAAGCAGAATGGTTGGATATAGAACATCATGCAACGCGATAGTTAAAAATTTTGTATAACACTCCTATTTTGGCAGTCGTGTAATAAAATAGCAATAAAAAAACTTACCTACACTTCAATACGTGGTGGTAGTTTCTGCTGAATTATATCGATGACTTCATCAGGTACAGGCACTTATATATATACCAAAATTGTGTTTAATCAACTTGAAATTAAACTGTGTATTTACTGAGCAACAGTTGTGGAAGCAATGATTTGCATATAAATGAATAACAATCCTTGAGAAGTTGAGATGCAATGGTTGAGATTGTGTGATTATCTTCCGGAATCTAATCATATACGTCCGCGGCAAGTCTGACTGGCGACATTGCCGCAGACTCAGTTCATGACTAAGGGCTCCGTTCGAAACTAGTCGGGCAAACCCGAAGAATGCACGTGAGTAGTAACCGGTGAACAATAATTAATCATTTATAAACTCAAAATGATTAACAAAGCAATGAAGAGCTGACCAGTCCCGATAGACAGCACCCGTTCGTATGACAGCATCGCTTAACTCAACCATTTTGAAGGGACCTCAACGACCCAATAGAAACCATCGGAGAGACAGAGTGGGTTGAATGTTGTAAATAAACAAAAATAATAATAAAACAACTAGATCAAAAAGTACGCCTGTCTGTGTTTTTTTTTTATTCACACGTTTTCGTGTACCATAGCCAATTAGCGACTACATTTTTTTTTTATCTAAAATAATTTATGCCTTTATTACCCGGGACACTGTAAGGGTTCTAACGATATCCTATACATCTATATAGGTTCACACTTAGAAGTTATGATAGAATAAAGAAACTCACAAATACTTTACATACATACATCAACCCAAAAAACATAACACCGCCTTTTTTGTGTAGTTGTGTAAACAAGACTACCTCGTTGGTCTAGTGGTCCCAAGCGCGACTGCTGAGCATGTGGTCTCGGGTTCGATTCCCGGGTCGGGCATAGTGTTATTGAGTTTTTTTGTTAGGAAATTCTCAGTAGCAGCCCTGAGTTTGGAATTGTGCCCGGTTGATGGCAATAGGCTCACCACCTATTACATGGGACTTAATAACAGCATTGGTGAAATGTGGGTGTACAATTGTGCACACCTCTGCCTACCCGTTCGGGGAATACAAGCGTGGTGATGCTATGATGTATGTGTAAAAAAAACTGCACGAATTCGAATCCCGTACCACTGACGGTGAAATGAAGAAGAACCTCTTCCAGTTAAACCGAGCGGAGTTGAAGTTGGTAAAAACTTTACACCTGCAAGTTTGAGACGCTCCGAAGTTGAAACAAAACTGTTTACAAAGATGTAAAGTTACTAGATATGGCCTAACACGTGCTTTTTTTATGGGATTGTAGGCAACCGAGCCGTCCATGGACACCCGCAACCCCAGAGGAGTCGCAAGTGCATTGCCGGCCTTTTAAAGGGTTTGGTTCTCCGGTACCCTCACTCACTCGGCGAAATACAACGCTACCGTTGTTTCACGCAGTTTCTTGTGGGGCCGTGGTATCAATCCAGTCGAGCCGGCCCATTCATGCCGAAGCATGGCTCTCTCACGGAATATGTGCTAAACAGATGAAAAAACAAATGAATAAGGAAAGATGAATGTAATAATAATAATAAAACTATTATTGGCCCGATAGACTTGTTTGTGAATTATTTAACGGTTAATTATCACGTGCACTCTTCGGGATTGCTCGACTAGTTTCGAACTCGAACGGAGCCCTTATTGCGTTTCTTTACTCAGGATAATGTAAATGTGAGTACTATGTAACCATTTACAATGATTTTATACGTTTATTTTTTATTGTTGTCTGGCAGATAGAGATGCTCACTAAAATGTCCCGCTGATGGTGGCGTGTGTGTTGGATCATTCGATTCCCTACAATATGGTTGAGTTGGGTGATGCTGACGCATGCGGCATGTTCGTGAATGGGCGCTGTCAGTTGGAACTGGTCATCTCTAAACTGTCATAGCAAAATGTTGAAGTGTTAAACCTCTTTTATTTTCATCGCGTCATATTACATTGTTCTCACATGCTATTTTGCAACAAAAATTGTGTAACCAATACCTACCATTGTCAAAAACCAATATGATGAAAAAGAGTAACCGTGGAGTTCTCACCCGTTCTTCTCCATACGAATCTAACTTTGGAATGTGGCAACTAACTTCTAACAATTCAGAAGTGCCTGTAAATGGTTTAACTGAAATAATTGATTTTGATTTGATTTGCGGGCTCTGTTGGACTTCCAAACTAATATCATTACCAAATGCAAAGTGCTTATAGCCTGGGATAGCCAATTCGCAGTGAGCTGGCCTGGTGATCAATGATCGTGCCTTCTCTATATGATGAATTTGCTCTGCAGTCGGACAGTTGTGGCCTGGTACTGATACGTAGTGTAAAAACTCTTTATATTCTATTCAAAAACTGAGATTTCTTCTATTTTAAGACTTGATTCTTAGGCTAGTAGTCGGCTACTAATACCTGCTGAGTACGGCAAAGTTTTTTGGATTTTTTTGTAAGTAAATTCTCAATTCCAGCTTGGTGTTTGGAATTGTGACTGGTTAATGGCAAAAGGCTTACCACCTATTACACTTTGCAATTCGGGTGAAAAAGAAGGGGAAAGCAGCATACCTCTCTCTTACCCTTCGGAGAAATCAAGCGAGATACTATCTTAATGTAAACATGAAGAATCTAATGTATTTTCTCTCTTTCTCTATGTATGTTCGTGGTTAGCGAAAAACCAGAATGGTGGTATTATCTACTTTCGCTTTGACTTTGTATGTTTTTTCAGCTGATCTCTCATATTGTTTTATTTTTGTGAAGTAGCGTCATTTTCTGTCATATGTTTCTCACACGTGAAATGGTTAAATACCTATGTGGAACAGTGTACGCAGCTGTTTAAATAAATTTGGTAAGTAGTATACATAAATAATGATATTTTTAGGCGCACTAACGCATGTGAATATTAATAGTTTTAATATTGGAAAAAAACTCGATTAATGATTATATTTATATCAAAATTTCAGCGTGTATATTTTCAAAGGATATTAACTTTGTTCGTGTGATTTCGATAGATCTTGCGTGGAGCAATAAGTAAAACACTAGTGGACTGTATAATAATGATTAACGTATAATTATGATAAATGAACAATTACAATATGCGACGTATGAGGTAACGGCGCGAACAATGAAAACAAAGTTATGCGCGCACGGCTGAGCGTTATGTGTTCGCGTAGCGTAGTCGCTGAGTCACGACTCACTGACTGCGTGGCCGCGCAGACTCGTTGAACGTAGAACGGTCGCGCGCGCCCCGCTCCTTCCGTAGCCCGCTGTGGCTGGGCTGACGAGTAGTTGAACTCAACAACTTAATGAAATTAGAACAATATATCGATTGTTCAAAATGCGAAATTAGTCTTTAGATACATTTTCATATATCACAAAAATTTTGCCAGGTCCAAAAAGCTGTCCAACCATCGATATATTGACTAATTAGATGAGGATGACGTCATCATAAGCCAAATTAACATGGAAGAAGATTTAGTAAAGTTGGGACAGATTAGCGCCTAAAGTATTTATTAGAGAGGCACATGTACAAATTGTATCGCGACCGATTTTTCATGCCATAAACAGAATTAAATACTACACTCACTGTCACTTCTAGTAACGATACAACCACCTTCTAAATACGTTACTAATTTAAGAAAACAAACTCTTAAATTCCGCATCCATGTTTGAAATTTGTAACACTGCATTATTAAAATGAAACAACTCTTAACGAAGAGGGGTGGCCAGAGGAGGTAGTCAGGTAGTCGAGTTACTTCTTACTTTTCGGCAAGATAAGAAAGTTTTGCTTTAATGGGGAATAGAAATTTCGGGACTAATTTCTTAAGATTTTCGTAAGCTTATGCCCGATCTACTATCAGCTTTAGGATCAAATTCAAATTATTTATTCTGTAAATAGGTTTTTTGGAACTCTCCTAGCAAACAAACACCGAAACAGACTCAAAGCTCACAGTCTCTTTTAAAGACCAGACATCTGAAAGTGGCACCGGTGACTGAGAAATTGCGTATAAATCGTTTAGCATGGTATGGGCATGCGTTGCGGAGGGATGAGGGTCATGTGACAAGGAAAGTTTTGAGTATGTAGATGGCTATTAAAGTAGAGGAAGACCTAGGAAGCGATGATAGATTGTGTTAAAGATGATATGGCTAGAAAAGGAATGACTGACGATATGACAGCTAATAAAGATGTATGAAATAAGAATCCATGCGTGCCGCCCCAAATGAATTGGGATAAGAGCAGCGGGTGATGATGATGACAACAGTATATAAGGCTATGTGAGCGTAATCATGTCTAGAATAGCCTTTTGAAGAAAGAGCCATAGCAGTTTCAAGTTGACCTGTCCTAACTGACGGCACGTATGCATCAGCCATCGTGTTGCTCGACCATAATTAAAGGAGCTCAACGACCCGTCGCAAGACGATATCAGATTGGCAGAAAATTTGCATAGACCAGCTAAAATCCTTAGAACCACCAGAAATCCGTACTTGTTAAGAATTATAGCACTGCTGTTTTTTCAGTAGGATAAGGCTGACTGCCTCGTTGGTTTAGCTCGTACGCGCGGCTGAATAGCGTGAGATGCTGAGTTCCAGTCCCGGGACGGGCAGTGTTATTGAGTTTTTCTGTTAGGAAATTCATAGTACCAGCCCGGAGTAAGGAAGTTGGTGGTGTGACACCCCGTGCTTCGTAAAGCGCACTTAAAGCCGTCATTCCTGCGCCTGATCTCTCTCCGGGTCGTGGCGGATTGCTGTCCCATCGGACTATAAGAGTAAGGGAAGAGGAAACGATCCTGCGTCTTCTACGTACTTGCCTAATCTCCGTGGAGATAGGTCACTGTGACCGAAAATTTCGCTGGTAGTATTTATATTATACAACAAAGAATACTCTATTTATCTATCTATCTACCCCAGCTGTCCAATCCAGGACTACAATCAAATTAAGGGCCCCCTCAATCTCATTTTTCGTACGAATGCATTTGGGATTCATGTAATTATGCAAATGTGGCCCAAATGCGGTCCCTAAATGTCTTCTAACATCCCTTAATCTGAGGGTGCGATGGTGCCCATTTATTTACTACGGAACCATCGCTAAACGTTTTTGGGTTCGTAAATGTATTATCTAAGATGATAACAATGACTGGTTCTGTAGGTAAGCATCATTTTTATATATCACTGCCTCCCAAGCGCGACGCATGAGGTCTTGGGTTCGATTCCCAGGTTGGGCAAAGTGTTATTGGGTTTTTCGGATAGGAAATTCTCAGTAGCAGCCCTCACCACCTATTACATGGGACTTATTAACAGCCTTGGTGAAATATGGGTGTACAAGTGTGTACTGACCGGCCGCCTGCCTCACGTCAAGCCTCATTGGGAATGCTGTTGTACGTGGTAGCCGCTACCGATACCGTCTCCTTCTATCTAGTGTCACACCAAATGTTACTAATGCGCCAGGTTCCACTAACCGGGCCAAACAAAGACGTAAATAACTGAAAAATTAACAACGACATCTGCCATTTTTTACTAGCCTATTTCACCCAAGACAATGTAAGGATTCTGACAATACTCCATACATCGAAATCGGTTCACGCATTTAGAAGTTATTGTGTAATAAATACAGAAACATACATACATACATACATACAACATCATCATCATAGGCCTTTACGTCTATTAAAGACAATTCATAATGCAATGTCTGAGAGACATCGCTTTTACATCAACATACATATCTACATACATGAAGCATAAAGACATAACACTCCTTTTTTTGGATAGTCGGGTCAAAACCTCGCAAATGCATTTCAAGATTTGTGTGTTATTTTTCACATACCATTAATTACCCATCAATAACCCGACCTCAATCCACGTAGCTTAACCCCAAAACTATAATAATGTCTTTGAAGTAACAATAAGGGCTTTAGCATGAACATCCGAAATACGGATCAAAGGGTAGGAAACTATCTCTAAGTTTGTTAAGGAATTTCAAATAGTTCACCTAAAGGGCATGGTGTACTTACAAAGCGTATTTGAATTTATGAAGTACATAAATAGCATCACGCCTGTATTCCCCGGGGGAGTAGGCAGACGTGTACATCCACATTTCACCAATTCTGTTAGCCCCAAGTTGGCGGTACGCTCACCGTTTTCCTTCTAATAGGCACAAATCTAAACACTGCTACCGAGAATTTCTGGACAGAAAAATCCATAAAACTTCGCCCGACCTGCTAATCGAACTCACGACCTCATACTCAGAAGACGAGCTTAACCAATAAACTAATGAGGCAGTATACATAGTTCGTCTCTAATCATCTGTCTCACTTTGTCACCAACCAATTCAATATTAAATACTTGCACTTCTCAAAGATATCTCATCGAGACTATAATTAATAGTAAGGGCTATTTGTTCCAACGCCGTGACCTTGGCGAGGGGAGACAAATTACAGCGCTCGTTCTTGTAGCTTCAACCTTTATTATGTTTCGGGGGTGGACAGGGCAATATTTTGTATCCAGGAGTTGATGGGTTCAAAGTTAAAAGTGGGCCAATTAAGGCAATTACAAGTTAAATAGGCTTTGAAATTGAGGAAGACTTTTTCGATATCTCTGTCATAAATTTAAAACGTTGGTCTCGGCTGTTTTTCGTCCGACGACGGAGGGTCTCAAGTGTCCCAGAAGTCGACTTCAAGCCGATTTCGGGTAACAGGCTACGTCATAATACTTAGTTATCAAATCTATCCACTCTACTTACGAGTGAATAGATTTATTCTGGATATACGTGCTCCATCCTCGGCCACACCGTCGGGCAAGTTGGTGGCAAAAGGTAAATCCATTTTTGATAATAAAAAAAAGCATTAACTGTTGCCATTATATTATAGTTTCAACAAAACAACATTCTATGCGAAGTTCAAACAGAAGAAATTTTTTAAACTTTTCATTATAACGGTGCATAATTAAAAAAAAAATGGGGTTAAAATGTGGTAGGGTGAGAAAAAGGGGGTATTTTTTTTTATTTAGCCTAATTATATGGTATCTTCTATGGCTTAAGGTAGAATCCATGCATTTTTTTTATCTATATCAGAGAACTCTGTTTTTTTCCGCGCTTTCTAGGGTTTTTCCATAGTAAAAGTTGTTTATGTATATGAGTACATTGACCCCTTAAAATATTACTATGGATGGACCCCTTAAAATGTTACAAAATTATATACGCGTCGACATAATTGGCACGGTTCTGTTTATCCTTAAAGGACCAGACGGGAGACGCCTTCTGACTAAATATCGAACAAATATGCTCGTGGCGAGCTTTTGGCGGGGGATGAGGTAACACACAAGCACAAAAGAACTTGTACTAAAGCGAAAATAGCATTCGTCATTATATTAACATTATTAAAATACATCAAAAAACTAAACACAACACAAACAAAAAATTGTGTCACACACGATTAAAATCGTGTACTGTCATTGTAACCAGACTGGTAAACGGTACCTTTATATGATTGAGAATCATATGCCAGTAGCGAGAGGGGTACGCCCGCTAAAACTACTCCAGCACTAATTCCTTCAAGGTTTTATCGACACTTTTGTCTATTTGAAACGTCAAATTTAACATTAGTTGTTGATAAAACGATAAAATTGAATACATTTAAACTTTTATCGACTTGACAAATTTGTCGGCAAAGATCTCGCAAAAGATCTGTGCTCGGACGCCTGTGCCTTGTAATACATAGATAAATACATAAACTCACGACTTTCTCCCATGGGGGTAGGCAGAAATTACAGATTGCCACCTGCCACGATCCTTACATATGCCTTTCGCTTCGTCCACGTTCATACATCTTGTCATACACGCGCGCCGATTACGAGTATTACGCACCTTATCTTTTAATAATTAATTTAAATCTTAGTAAAATAGAAAATGTGGACTCCGAAGTTTATCAAACTAAACCATCTTATCTTAACCTTGTAGTGGAGATCAACCCCTTACAATCAGTATATAAACCATTTTGTCCCATCTCTAACATGACGTCAAACTTACAATCAGTATACAAACCATTTTGTCCCATCTCTAACATGACGTCAAACCCAACTTAAAGTCATTTGACGTAGTTATAGTTTTCACAATGAGCCCCAAATTTTGATGAAGCCAAATTGCTTTGTCAAATCAGAACTTGTAGACGAAGTCCTTTGCAGTCCTTGATAGTCTTCGAAGTTGTCGAAGGGACATTGGCCATTTTGTGATTTGATTTTGAATTGAGGTTTGCACAGAAATACATGAGATACATAATATGTTGAATTGACATGCTGTTAGGTCTAGTGATTGCACGGGTGACTCAGGTCTTAGATTCGATTTCCGGGTCGGAGAAAGTGTACTAGGTTTTTCTGTTAGGAAATTCTCAGTAACAATCGGTGTGTTGAATTGTGCCGGTCATCAATCATTTAAAAAAGTATATTGTAGTTCATAAGTAAAAATAAAGATATCAAATACAAAACAACTTTGATGAGATGTAGGTGTACATGGATGCCTCTGCCTACCCACCCTCGAAAAAAACAGGCGTTACTATGTTATGTTTATGAAGACTAAGTGTATTTTCTTTTAAATTTATATTACCTAGCTACAGTTGTTTCAGAATGTATCTTTCGCTGAAACAGATAATGTTTTATTTATTTGTCAGACATAAGTGTTACAATTTGATGTTAAAATACATAACATTCGAGTATCTTTGTAAACACATAGCATCACGCCTGTATTCCCCGAAGGGGTAGGCAGAGGTGTACACAATTGTACACCCACATTTCACCAATGCTGTTATTAAATCCTATGTAATAGGTGGTGAGCCTATTGCCATCAACCGGGCACAATTCCAAACTCCGGGCTGCTACTGAGAATTTCCTAACAGAAAAACTCAATAACACTTTTCCCGACCCGGGAATTGAACCCGAGTGTAGAAGAAACGTATTCTACATTTTAAGAAATTGACCATCCAGTCTTATGTCCAGACGGCCAGCAGCAGATCGAGAGTATGCGGCCCCGAAAGCAATACTCCTTACCTTTAGCCACGCACTTTCCTGTCCAGCCGTGGGAGCTCCCAGGTCCAGTTCCTCCAGCAGGCACGTGGCAGCAGCTTATTCAGATCACCACACTTAACTGGTAGTCTCTAGGGCACTGAGTTGACCGTATATACAGTTAATTGACAAGACACACACGAAAATTTAAGTAGTTCCTTGGTATTAATTTATTTTTATATATTCCGAAGTTAAACGTGTACCGCGAAGAAGATAACTCGGACGCCATCATCGGCCGCGACCAATCAACGGGCGGCAGGAAGTGAGAGCGCTGAGTTGGGCTCTGCTATTGGTTGAAGCATCGCGACAGAACCGCAAACCACAATCGCCTGACGCTGGACTAATTTAATGGCGCCAGATTTAAACTTAAATTACGATTACGTAACATCCCGCCCACCAAAATATACATGTATTTTCTTTATAAATAAAAAATAGACTACGGAACCCTAACCTAAAGAAGTTGAATGAATGCAAACGAACTTAACTATAACGAACTTAACACTAAAGTTAGATTCGACGGATAACGAATTACGCTTGATTAGGTAAGGGACAGAGTTTAGTCAGCGGGCGAGTTAATTCCGAGCCGTCGCCTGTACGAACAGTGGCAATACGCACTGTTCCATCTGGGCTAGGATGAAGTTTAATAACGCGAGCTAAAAGCCAATGAAGCGGAATAACATTGTCTGTCTTTATGATAACGATAGAACCCACATTCAAGGGTTGGGAATGCTTAGTCCACTTTGCCCGCTGAATGAGAGTGCTAAGATACTCCTTTCTCCATCGATTCCAAAAGTCTTGCTGGAAACGTTGAATGAGCTGCCATCGCCCCAGGCGATTGATTTTCAGAGCGGTATGGTCTTCGTCAGGAACAGACGTTAACGGTTCAAGCGTCAAAAAATGACCCGGGGTAAGCACGTTTAAGTCATTGGGATCAGCACTCAGCGGACAGAGCGGTCTTGAATTAAGCATCGCTTCGATCTGTACAAAAACAGTGCATAACTCTTCGAAGGTGAGAGCTTGTTCGCCAATTATGCGATACAAGTGTGATTTTACGGTCTTGATCTGAACTTCCCACACGCCTCCAAAGTGAGGACCCGAAGGTGGATTAAAACGAAATTCAATATTTTCATGACGAGCAGCGGTTTGCATTAGTGAACGAAGTTGGTTGCTTGCACCCACGAAATTTGTACCACAGTCGGAGTGAATAACACTAACCCTACCTCGGCGAGCGACAAATCGACGAAGGGCGGCAAGGAAAGCATCCGATGAAAGATCGGAGGCGGTTTCAAGGTGCAACGCTTTAGTGCTGAGACATACAAACAAACATAGATAAGCCTTCCCGATTTTTGCACCACGATGATTACCTAGTTTGATGCGAAATGGTCCGCCATAGTCCGTACCCACAACGGAGAACGGTTTGACTTGATTTACGCGAAACGCCGGCAGGTCACTCATAAACGGTTCGAGAGGAGTAGGGTTTGTTTTATAACATTTCAAGCACTTTGACAAGCAGTGACGAATAGCACGTTTGGGAGATAGAATCCAGAACTGTTGAGTTAAAAGATACTGCATTGTGTTAACGCCTGCGTGACAATTTTCACGATGCAAAGCTTCGATAATCAAATTCGTCAATCTTGACTGGCGTGGGAGGAGGGCAGGGTGCTTATGTTCGAATTCAAGGCCCGATCTCGAAAGCCTGCCGCCCACCCTGAGAACTCCTTGCCTATCTATGAACGGAGTCAGCTTACGCATTGATTTTGTTAAAAGAGATCCAGTTTTTAACTGCTGTAGTTCAGCACTAAAATGAGTCGACTGAACGTGTTTCACTATAATCATGAGTGCTCTACGAAGCTCTGTACGAGTTGGGAAGGGCTCAGAGCAGCGAATTCTCTTATCACGAGTAAATTCAATAAATTTTATCCAGATGCAAACAAGTCGTTGAATTTTGCGTATAGATGAATACCGTTCAATTAGAGTATCTATAAAAGAAGTTGGAATGTCAACGTGGGAGAATAAAGTACGCGGACTCCTTTCTTCCGTTTCAAGCACGGTTGTGTCTAGCATTCCGTCAGAACAAGGCCAAGAGGAAACAGGTTGAGAGAGCCATAAAGGACCCGCCCACCATAGACGATTGTTGACAAGAACTGAAGGAAGCTGACCACGCGAAACAATATCCGCCGGGTTATCTTCGGACGCCACGTGATTCCATCGGGCACCGGGAATGACATCAAGAATATGACTTACACGATTCGCGACGAAAGCCTTCCAGCGTGAAGGGTGAGAGCGAATCCATGCAAGAGTGACGGTGGAGTCACACCAAGCAAAGATACCAGTGCACGGGAGAAGAGTAGAATAAAGATCTTTGACAAATTTCAAAAGGTCGGCAAGAAGGACAGCAGCACATAACTCAAGACGTGGTAATGTGGTTGATTTAAGCGGAGCAACTCGTCCTTTTGCACTAACGAAGAAAATTTTCACATTGTTATCAATATCCGTTGTCCGTAAGTAAACTACGGCACCATAAGCGATTTCCGAACTATCTGAAAAACCATGTAGTTCACACGAATTGACGTTAACTACAGACACACAGCGTGGAATCTGTAACGAATGCAAAAGAGGAAGTTGCTCCAAATAACGGTTCCAGTAATCTAGGACATCTTCAGGAGGATCATCATCCCATCCGATACCAAGAATCCAAAGTCTCTGAACAAGAATCTTAGCGACGATAGTGAGTGGGGACAGGAAACCTAAAGGGTCAAAGATACGGGCGAGTTCACTAAGAATAGTCCGTTTTGAGCATTTTTTTTGCTGTGGTGTCACTGCAAAAAAGAAACAGTCACGCACAGGATCCCATCTCAAGCCCAGAACCTTAAGAGTAAGATTATCTTTCGTATCTAACGTTACGGCGGATGTTAAACAGTGATCGGAGGGTAAGTCAGCTAAACACTCAGGCCTGTTACTTGCCCATTTCCGTAACTCAAATTTTCCCTTTTGAAGAAGTTGAATAATCTCTGATTTAGCTTGCAAAGCTTTATCAAGGCTGCTAAACCCTGTAGCAATGTCATCGATATACACGTCCGACGATAATATTTGACTAGCCAATGGAAAGTTATGACCTTCATCCGAAACTAACTGTTGGATAGTACGGCAGGCTAGAAAGGGAGCGGAAGACACACCGTAGGTGACAGTGTTTAATCGATATTCTTGTGGAGAATCATCAGTATTAAAACGCCAAATGATGCGTTGATAATCTCGGTGGTCGTCGTTTATATTAATCATTCTATACATCTGACGTATGTCAGAAGTAAACACAACGAAGTGAACGCGAAACCGTAACAAAATTTCAATTATGTTAGTTTGAAGCTTAGGGCCAATTAAAAGCGTATCATTAAGAGACTTGCCATTCGAATCTTTACATGACGCATTAAAAACAACACGTAGCTTAGTTGTCGCGGATTCCGGTCGAAGGACACAATGATGTGGAATGTAATACTTTCCCGAATTCAGCTCGTCTTTGGTAACCAGACTCATATGACCACTATTTAGATAATCCCTCATGAACTCACTGTACTGTTTATATAGATCCAGATTTTTAAGGAGTCTTCGCTCGAGTGAATAAAAACAACGCACGGCAACAGAACGAGAACCAGGGAATGATGAAGGTTCAACCTCATTCTTAAAAGGCAACACCACTACGTACCGCCCGCTAGTATCACGAGTGTATTGTGTTACGAAGTGTTCTTCACAACGTTGCTCGTCGAGTGTTAATGGAATGCGGTTTTCAAAAGATTCCAACTCCCAAAGGCGTTTAATCTCCTCATGAAGAAGGTCATCGTCCTTGACGAAGAATGACTGTATCAGTTCCTCATGACAGCTTACTTTTCCAAGCAAAATCCATCCAAAGACGGAGTTAAGAGCCGAGGGTTGCTCTAATGGTCCGCCCAAACTACCGGGACGCAACAGTGAAGCGAAAACTTCTGCACCGAGCAAAATATCAATAGGGCCAGGCTTATGACAGTCTGGATCTGCTAGAGTTAACCCTTGCAGGTGGTGCCATGAAGATCTGTCAACACGAGAAGAGGGCATCTTGCCACAAATAGATGGTAACGTGAGTGCATTAACGATGAAGAGACTCTGGCCGTTAATGCCAATTTCAATCTTAACCTTTCCTGATATAGCAGCGGATGATTGGCCTAAACCATAAACACAGCGTGAGGATGAATGACGGATGACGCCGAGTTGGTTGACAGCCTTTTCAGTTATGAAATTTGCTTGGCTGCCGGAGTCTATAAGAGCCCGAAACGATTGAAAACTGCCTGACGAATCACGAAGTTGAACTTTAGCGGTTGACAGAAGCACGGACGGGTTATCACTACGACTTGTAAGTGCACTTACTTGATTGCTTTTTTTATTATCCGCAGAGGCTTCCGACTGAGGAGTTGGATTGTTTTCAACGTCTTGATGGAGAAGTGTATGATGACGTCCACGACATTTCTGACATCTGAACACCGATCTACAGTCCTTAACACTATGGGAAGGCCTCAAACAATTGAAACACCAACTATGGTCTTTCGCATATTTAATCCTGTCTGCGATAGAAGACTGTTCAAATCGTTTACAGTAGCTGACAAAATGATTTTCTGAACAGAAAGAGCATTTTATGGATTGAGACGTTGATGCTTCAGAAGATGAGACAGGCGATTTGGATTTAGGATCAGCTTTTGGATTGGTGTTAGATTCCTTTGTATTGGAAAGTAATGCAACCGTGTTTCTAGACTTTGATTCCTTTTGAACAGATTTTATTGAAGTAGAAGATTTCCCTAGACCACGACTAGGAGTGTCAGAGCCAGCTTTATCCTGCGACGAAAAATGAGTGTCTCGAACTAGCGCTTCACACTTTGTGTACAAGAACTCCAACAAATCCGAGAAATTAGGCAACTCTGTAGAAGGATGTTGACGTTCGTAAGCACAACGAGTCTTAGAATCTAATTTCGATAAAAAGTTATAAGACAGAATGAAACCCCATTCGTTAGCAGGTAAACCAAGACTACGTAAAATGTATAAATTCTCCTTTGTGAGATCAAGAGCACGACGAAATTCAAACGGCGCGTTTGTTTTCAAGTTAATGTTTAATATCTCCTTCCAACAAGTGAATGCTAACTCGCGCTTATCTTGATACCTTTCAATTAACTTCTGGTAAGCTTCACGGTAGAACACCCCCTGAGCAGGATACGAGCGTATAAGAGAAAGAGCGTCACCAGAGAGACAAGAGAACAGGAAATGCATACGTTCAACATCCGAAAGCGTTTGATTATTGTGAATTAACGAATTATAAAGATCATGGAATTTAGGCCATTCCTTAATGGCACCGGAGAAAGTAGGAATATTAATTTTGGGCAACTTAACATTAGATAATATGTTAGAACGTTGGTTAGATGCATGAGGTTGAGATTTTTCACTGTCCGAGGAAATAAACTGCCCATGAATGGTGACAATATTGAAATAAATTTTATCGAATTCCTCCCGGATTAAATCTTCCCTGTCCACACAATCTTCGTCGACTACGCACAGGATGTCGGTATGAGCTTCTTCAAAGCTGTCACACAGTTTTTGTATTACCGAGTAGTGCGCAACAAAAGCATTTAACTCACTAGCATCTCGTTTAGCCAACTCAGCTATCTCCAGCGTCTTTTTTAACCGATTTAACGCAAGTGTACGCTTGCGGCGCAGAATAGGTAAGTCACGCACAGTAAGTTCCGGTTCATCAGAAACCATGGCGATAGATGTTCTTTTCTTAGATGTGTGGTCCGATTTCATCTTTCGTCTTGTGTTAAAAGACATCTCCTCTTCAAAAAATAAAATTGGAATAGGTACCCAAATACGTACTTAGGAAATTGATGAACGAAAGCGCAAATAGTGAAACTATATGTGAACAACTAGAATGTTTAGTCGTACGAATGAGTATGAACGAATAGATCGGTTACCTATAAATTATAAAGAACACTATAGGCAAACTTATTTGTACTTTACAAGAGAATAAAATACGAATGTTGTAAAGCACAATAAAATATGAATGTATACAGTACAGAAGTCCGAGTCCATACAAAAATGAATAAACTTACAAGAACTTAAAAACGGAAGGCACTGTACGAGATTTATAAACGCGTAGGTAAAGCGCGAGAAATAAGTTCTTTGTATATTAATCGTACGATGTTATACGGAAAAATAAGCACGCAATCAATAATAACGTAAGCTAAATTAAGTGGCGAGGATTATTATTCCTTGTGGCTGAACCTTCTGCAAATTGTTGCGTAATATACGAAGATAACGCACACAGACATTCGTACTACTTACGGAGAATAAATACGAAAGCGTAAGCGTACCCACATTTATGATTATGTGTTATCCAGTAACGTTATAACAATTAATAACCAATTATTCACTAATCGGTATTTTGGTTATAAAAATAAAATAAAACAAGGAAATAAAGCGGCAAGCACGAAGCACTCCCAGGAATAGTTGCTAAACGATTAGCCGAAGGGAAGCGCAAGCGAATATAAACCTTAGACAATTAACGTAAGGGTAGTTGAATTGAGAAAGAAATATTTTATGTGCAAGACCAACCTCGTTCAGTTCATTTTACTTACAAATATGTAGGTAAAATAAAAATTTCAATTTTCGTGTGTGAGGAGCGTTTACAAAGAACGAAATTATGAATTTATATTCCGTAATTTCTAACGGAATTAGATTAAAAGACTAAACACGTAATTAAATTCATATGCATTCAACAACAAACTATTTCTGAGCGGGATGCGAATATTGTGAAATAATATTCTCGATTTGAAAAGAATTGGTATATTTAAAGATGGCGGATAGGTTTTTTGTACCATGCCGCCGTATTACATGTAGTAATACCTAAATATGTAAATATTATCTATCTATAGATGGGAATTAGGCTGAATTGAATTATTTTTAAAACCACGTTCCCGGGTTTCGGCACCAATAAAAATGTAGAAGAAACGTATTCTACATTTTAAGAAATTGACCATCCAGTCTTATGTCCAGACGGCCAGCAGCAGATCGAGAGTATGCGGCCCCGAAAGCAATACTCCTTACCTTTAGCCACGCACTTTCCTGTCCAGCCGTGGGAGCTCCCAGGTCCAGTTCCTCCAGCAGGCACGTGGCAGCAGCTTATTCAGATCACCACACTTAACTGGTAGTCTCTAGGGCACTGAGTTGACCGTATATACAGTTAATTGACAAGACACACACGAAAATTTAAGTAGTTCCTTGGTATTAATTTATTTTTATATATTCCGAAGTTAAACGTGTACCGCGAAGAAGATAACTCGGACGCCATCATCGGCCGCGACCAATCAACGGGCGGCAGGAAGTGAGAGCGCTGAGTTGGGCTCTGCTATTGGTTGAAGCATCGCGACAGAACCGCAAACCACAATCGCCTGACGCTGGACTAATTTAATGGCGCCAGATTTAAACTTAAATTACGATTACGTAACACCGAGACCACCTTTTGCCTCGTTGTTCTAGTGGTCCCAAGCGCGACCTCTGAGCATGAGGTCTTGGCTTCGATTCCCAGATCAGGCTAAGTGTTATTAGGTTTTTCTGTTGGGAAATTTTCAGCACAGAGTTTGGAATCGTGTCCGGTAGATGGCTATAGGCTCACCACCTATTACGTGGGACTTAACAACAGCATTATAAACATTAATAATAAAAGATCACACTAGATGGCGTTGTATGTCTCAAAATTGCAATATTATACTCTAACATACTTTATAATTTAAAATAATATAAAACATTATAAGCATTAATTTGCGTCGCCTACAGTTGGTAGATATTATATAACAGTGTTGTAATATATCTATTACCTATACATTGTATAAAAATCTCCATAATAATGGATAATAAATTTTTAAGTAGGAAAATTTAAATAAAGATTCATATTAATTATTGTTCAACTATTATTACTCACGTGCATTCTTCGGGATTGACCGACTAGTTTTAATCGCGACATCGCCGCGGGCTCAGCTCATGACTAAGGGCTCCGTTCAAGTTCGAAACTAGTCGGGCAATCCCGAAGAATGCGCGTGAGTAATAACCGTTGAACAATAATTAAAGTACAAAAGCTTCTTCAAGTGAACAGACCAAGTCCAGGTTTCCTCACGATGTTTTCCTTCACCGTATGTCTGTGATATCTTAGATGAACTAAGAAAGAACATTTGACATTGAAAAAGTCACATTGGTACATGCCAGGTTTGAACCCACAACCTGTAGCTCAAGGCGGGCCCGTAACCACTCGGCCACCACGACACTCTATACCTATGTATTACACGATCAATTATTAACATTATCCGCCTTAATCATATCGGATGCTTTCTCAGCCAACATTATCACGGCAGCATTAGGAGCTCCTCGAGGGATCTTAGGTATCACACTAGCATCCACTATACGAAGCTTTTCTAATCCTTTTACCTTCAATCTACTGTCTACCACCTTGCCCATAGGACATGAACTAGTAGAATGATACGGACTGCTGGCGACATTCTTTATATAGCACATCCAGAAATCATCAGAATCTTTTTCTTTATCAGCGCAATCTGGAAGATCTAAACCTGCCAATTCGGCTCCTATTTCTTTGAAATATTTCGTATTGGTCACGGTCTTGAAATCTTTTACACATTTCAGCATGTTCCGCAAATCCTCGTCTTTCGTTAAGTATCCAGTTGTAATAAGTGGGTCGGCCAATGGGTCAGGACTCCTTAAACGAATGGAACCTCTCGATTTTGGTTGTAGAAGAGCCACAAGGGTATACAACGAATCTCTAGATATGACTTGTTTTTGCCAGCTGTCACAAATTTCGTTTCGTAATCCGAAAACTACATGACAAGCATCTGTAAGAAAAGGAATGTCATGCTGGAAGAGCAAATTGTAGGTCTGATAATCTGGACACGACTTTGATTTGTTTAGCGCTACTGATCCTACCAAGATATTGAAAGGAATTTTTGTAACATCCAACGGTAGATCTGCTAGATTAGGAAACGGTAATAGATACTGTTTTAGTTTATGCACTAACGTGACAGAGACTTGGTCTACAAAAGTGTCACCGACAGGTAAATTATGTAACACTTTTATGTTGAAAGACTTCAGATGGTCTTTGGGACCAATACCTGACAGCATCAGTAACTGAGGAGTATTGTATACTCCAGCGGATATTATTATTTCCTTTCTAGCTCTAAATGTGTAGGTTGTACCATCACGAACAGCTTGAACAGCCACTGCAACATTATTCTTGAAGATGATTTTAATAACTCTAGTTTTTGTTGAGACGTACAAATTAGAGTAGTCTTTGATAGGATTCAAGTATGAATACGCTGGTGTCTGTCTTTTACTATCAGCTAACATAAGTTGTGGTCTCGTGTAACCTGTTTTTATGTTAGCATTTAGGTCTAAAACTGTTGGATTGCCTACTTCAGCAAAAGCTTCTAAGTATTTGTCAACTGTACCATCATAAGGTTGTCTTGTGATGCCCATAGGACCTTTTGTGCCATGATAGTTAGCATATTTACTGGTAATTTCATCATCAACTACTCTTTCGCTTTTTATGAAATAGGGAAGCACATTTTCATATGACCAAGAACTATCGTTTGAGAGTTTAGCCCAGCAATCGTAGTCTTCTGCAGTTCCTCTTGTATGAAGAAAATGATTGAGAGAAGCACTGCCTCCAAGCATTTTACCAGCTGTAAACTTGATGAAGCCATTCTCGCTTCTTGCTGCGTAGTCGTCTTTATTAGATATGTAATTGTAGTCCACAAAAGAACCAGGGAATAGACTGAATAACCCAGCTAGCTGGAACAAATATTTGTAATTCTACGATTATGATAAAAATGAGATTTATGTTCTTGACTTTGATACCAATCGCAAAATAGCTTCAATTGAAATTGCGGAATCCTTGACTCGGCAGTTTACCAGGACCCATAATATATTATGTTGAACTATAAATCCAATACAGCCTCATAACTATAAAAGTTTGGTTTATACTGAACGAATGAGGAGCGAGATTATAGGTTTTCTGACAAAATCACCTTTTCCACAGAATAACGTAAAAAAAACGTACCAAAGATGGTATAGGAGGATTGGTACCAGCTTCTAACACCAACACGCTGTGCTTCTTATCTTCTGCAAGTCTCCTAGCGACCACGCAGCCAGCAGTACCTCCCCCAACCACGATGTAATCGAAGATGGAATTGTCTGGAACACACAATACATCATGATACCTACTTATAAGTAAGGAGCTAGTCACTTGTGTGAAATGTGAAAGGACTTTTACACTTTAACTATCCGTAAAGCAGCTACAAGAGATAAAAAATGGCCGTGCACTACATATAAGTCACAAGACAGTCAACGTGTTAAGTATATTAACATAAATTTACAATATTAAATGGAAAAAGAATACGGTCGCGAACAGGATTCGAACCTGCGCCTCCCGGATAGATACTCCAGGCGCTCTGACCAACTAAGCCATCTCGACCTCTGCTCACCACCGCGAATTCTTCTTCCATATTTTAACACGTCTTATGGCGACGTCATTGCAATCAATTCAGTACTTACAAGTGACTGAACCGACACGACTAACTTTGCAGTTAATACAATGTCGTAAAGAATGCAATTACCTTAATAATTCAAGATATGTCTTTGAAAAAGCATTAACGCATGCTTAGCGAACTCTAAATTTACAATATTAAATGGAAAAAGAATACGGTCGCGAACAGGATTCGAACCTGCGCCTCCCGGATAGATACTCCAGGCGCTCTGACCAACTAAGCCATCTCGACCTCTGCTCACCACCGCGAATTCTTCTTCCATATTTTAACACGTCTTATGGCGACGTCATTGCAACCGTATTCTTTTTCCATTTAATATTGTAAATTTAGAGTTCGCTAAGCATGCGTTAATGCTTTTTCAAAGACATATCTTGAATTATATTAACATAATCAATATCTGATGCTGATTTCTTGATTAATTTTGTACTGTTTTCTTTTTTTAAATAAGACCCCTTTTTGTTTTTAATAATTAATTAGATAACACTGCTATTCAGGCCGAGGATGGAGCGCGTAGATCCAGGAGAAATCTATTCACTCCAAGTACAGTGGATAGATTTAGGGAGAACGATAGTTAGGGAGTCGATGCAACTGCCCAGACCCTTCTCCCACAACGATTGCACTGGACGCTATCCCGAAACATGATTAGGTCGCTTCATAGCATGGCTTCGTCCGGTGGGTGGTAATCAGCCGCGGCCGAAGCCTCCCACCAGAGTTGTGTTGCTTGTGTTGCACCACCCAGGGGCCACTTGTAGGGATTCCATTTTAAGGGTGCACTCCTACGGACGAGGTCAACTCAGCCCCCAAAAATGGTTCTTAAAAGTGAACTTAAACTTACCCACAAGTGCTGGCTGTTGTGGCCAATTTATGTCATCAAGTCCGATGGCCGCCAGCAATGCTATGGGTAACTGAGCTGCCATTGTAAGGTCGGAAGATATAATCGACCCCATGTTCCTGAAAAAATAAAATAAGATGTAAGACTAGGTACCTAATTAATTAAATGAAAAATTAAAATCAATGCAAAGTCGTTCAAACCGATGGATTCTTTGCTACAAGTTCCGATGGAAGTACCCTAAACCCTGGGAGAGTCACGATGAATCGTGTGTGTTGTTAGAACAGAGACCGAACTTGGTCGGTTTGTGAATAATTTTGCTATTTAGGTACTGTACGGATTGTAGCCTGTATATATTATTACAGCCCGGTTAGTATGTAAGGATAACATCAGAACCTGGCGCATGGATAACATTTGGTATGACACAGCTAGATTAGAAGGAAACCGTATCGGTGGTGGTTATCACCAACAACAGCATTTCCAAAGAGGGTTCACGTCAGGCAGGCGGCTAGTCATAAAACATAGCCTAAACTTTAGCGGCATGCCAGCCATAGTTGCGCCGACCCCAAATAAATTGGGATACGGACAGGAGATGATGATTTTGACGATGTAAGAGTCATCATCATCCCCCTGCCCTTATCCCAATTTATTTGGGGTCGGCGCAGCATGTATTCTTATTCCATACATCTCTATCAGCTGTCATATCGTCAGTCACTCCCTTTCTAGTCATATCATCCTTAACACAATCCATCCATCGCTTCCTCGGCCTTCCTCTACTCTTATAGCCATCTACATTCATACTCAAAACTTTCCTTGTCACATGACCCTCATCCCTCCGCATCACATGCCCATACCATGCTAAACGATTTTCTACACACTGACGTATTTCTACACAACTTCTCAGTGACCGGTGCCACTTTCAGACTTCCTCTTATATATTCATTTCTAATTCTATCCATCCGCGTCACACCACACATCCCTCTTAACATTCTCATCTCAGCTGCATGTAGTTGTCTTTCATTCATTCCCTTCGTGGGCCAACATTCTGAACCATACAAGACAGCAGGTCTAATAATTGTTTTATAGATTTTCCCCTTAAGTTTAAGGGGAATTCGGGGGTCACAAATAGTTGACGATGTAAGAGTACCTAATGAATATATATATATAAAATATAAAAAACAACTGCCTTGTTGGGCTACTGGTCCCAAACGCAACTGCTGAGCAGGAGGCGCTGGGTTAGATTTCCGGGTCGGGCAAAAGTGTTATTGAGTTATTCTGTTAACTTACCAACAATAAAATCACTCGCTAACACTTTTCCAAAAATACTATAAATTCCAATATATTTGGATGCCAACAGAATTTCGTTTATTAAGACCACAGACCAAGAATGTTACTTTGTTAACAAATAAATTCTAATTAAATTAGTATTACATTGTGCTATTATTTATAAAAAAATGCTATCGGTAACTTGACACAGTTACAAATTAATTAGATAGTATAATTATTGTCTGTCTACCCAAAATGACTGCCTCGTTGTTCTAGTGGTTCGAGCGTGACTGCTGAGCATGGGGGCTTGAGTTCCATTCCCAGGTCGGGATTTTTTTTATTGGGGTTTTAGAAAAATCTCAGTAGCAGTATGGAATTGTGCCTGGTGGATGGCAATAGGCACTCCATCTATTAGATAGGACTTGATAACAGCATTGGTGAAATGGGGGTGTATAATTGTGTCTACCGCTGCCTACCCCTTCGGAAAATACAAGCGTGATCCTATGTTATGTTGTTATATAATATCTATCCTTTACTGTCTACCTTTACTATAGATCCTATTACACTCTTTGGAGAATGTATAAATAATTTTGATATAGACAGGCGTGTTGCTAGGAAGTTTGTTGCGCCTCTTCTTCTTCCCAGCTAAAACACTAGGAAGCGGTGAAGGGTGGGCTTTTTTGGGGGCTGTCTTAATGTTTGACGTTGAAAATTAGCCAAATTTGAATAAATAAATTTTGATTTTGATTTTTGATTTCCATTCTATCCAACTAATGTCACACGACACAATTTGTTTTTTACAATTAAAATTCGTATATTTTTTTTTTAAGAAATAAGTTATAGTATATTCTACAGTAATAAAGATTACAAATAAAATAATTTACCTGTGTAATAGTTACATACATCCATCCTATTTGTTAGTATTGTTTGTACCTTTTACACGACTGTCTAAAAAAGGAGTGTTATGTTTTTAGGGTTCATGTATGGATGTATATATTATGTATGTTTGTGAGTTTCTTTATTCCATCATAACTTCGAAACGCCTAAACCGATTCAGATGTATGGGACATCGTTAGAATCCTTGCGTTGTCTCAAGTAACTTATGGTAGTAAGATTTAAAAAAAAATGTGATATAGTGGCTATAGTACACAAAAAGTTGTGAAATTTTTTAATAAATATATACACACGGTAGGCACGTTTTTAACACGCTTTTCTTAATTAATTTGATTTTGTTACTGTTTAAATACTAACTTACTACAATCAACCCATTGCTGTCTCACTGCAGGGCACGGGCCTCTTCTCATACAGAGAAGGCACGAGCATTGATTACCACGTTAGCTCACTACGGGTTCACAATTTCAAAACACCAAGTCCAGGTTTTCTCACGATATTTTCCTTCACCGTATGTCTATGATGTCTTAGATTAACTATGAAAGTACATATAACATTGAAAAAATCACATGGGTACTTTGATTGATTTGATTTCAACACAGAACATAGCAAAACTATATTATACATAAAAATAAAACAACTTTTAACCGGATTAATCGCGTGTATTATTTGTATTCCTTTACTTTTCGAAAGCTGTGCAGCGTTCGTCGCATGAGGAATAAGGTGTCTCAACAGTTTATTTAAAATTATTTCAGTCTACCGTACATATAATTGATAAAATTCATAAAATTATTTTTGTCTCTGATAAATATTTAAAACTAAATCGCGACTATCCCTGAGAAGAAATACCGAAACAAACTCAGAGGTCACAGTCGTTTTAAATTTAGGGATACAATTTTACAATTTTAACGAATAAAAAAATAAAATTGTTTTATTGTAATGTCTAGTGATCGCGAAAACCTAACACTTAACTATATTATAATCCATCCAATAGAGTACGGTCAGCAAATACATCATAGAGTAATGCTGAATTATTTGCAGTGCACTGCGGTTACTGTCCGTACCCTCGTACCGTCGACGTAGATTGATTGATAATTGAGCTATTACAATTAATACTGCAAGCATGGCTTTCATTGGCTGAATTATAGTTTATAAAGTTGACTGCCTCGTTGGTCTAGCGGTCGCAGGCGCGGCTGATAAGCGTGAGGTTCTAGGTTTGATTCCCAAGTCGGGCAAGGTGTTATTGGGTTTTCTGTTAGGAAATTCTCAGTAGCACTCCGGAGTCAGGAAGTTGATGGTATGACATCCCCGTGCTTCGGAGAGCACGTAAAGCCGTCGGTCCTGCGCTTGATCTCTCTCCGGTCGTGTCGGTTTGCCCTCCCATTGGAATATGAGAGTGAAGCAAGAGGGAGTGCGCCTGTGTTTGCAGATACACTTGTGTAGGTACTATAATATCTGCTGCGTACAGCTAATGTCCGTGGAAATAGACCGACTTGACCGAAATACGGTCGGAAGAAGTATTATTAGTAAACTATGTATGAAAAGATATCTAAACAATGGTGAAAACCACATCCAAGTTCGTTGCGTGGTTTAGGAGGAGTTAGCGAATAAACTGACAGACAAATGCGGAAAGCGACTTTGTTTTATACTATGTACTACTGTATGTTTTATACCTTCTGACCAGATTAAATTTTCAAATTATATGCAGGCGCCATTTTGAAAGGGGCGGGGCGTCTTTTAAATACTGACATATTTAAGCGAGCCTAAGAATCTTCCAGAATAAATCGTATTATCATTATTTCAGAAAGCCGTTTCAACGAAAACGGCAAGAATCTTGCCATAAAAATACGGCTATTGTTATCTTATACAACACTCGCAAACAAATTAGGCATTACCCTTATCGATTGTTTAAGATTTTATAGTGTCACTCCCCGATAACCCGGATTCTATCTTTTATATTCAAAAACCTGCATTCACAAAACTTCGCCAATGAAAGGGTTGAAAACAAAAATAACTTTGCGGCCCCGAAAATGTTCCCACGAACAATACACAACTTTAAACTGTTTGTGTAAACGCACAAGTAAGTTTGTTTTGCTCAATTTTTTACGTCAGGCCTTTCTTCTGGTTGAAAAGCGTTTGTGTTACGCGAAATTGGACTTTGTTGTTTTGTAGATAAGTGTCACCAGATTTAATAAACAGGTCCACTCAAATCTCGACTTTAGTTTACAGTACTTAAGGTGATTTTTCGCTTGATTTATTTTATTATTGTTGTTTTTTTTCCTACCCCAAGTTTACCCATTGTCTCTAAAGTGCCGGCGTATACAAAATCATCGGTAAGTCTATATTTGAAGTTTCAACTACTTCCGTGTTATTTTGTTGTTAAATTGGTTGGCATAACAATTTTATGGAAATGAAACAGTAGCGGAGGCTTTCAAGCATACAGAAGAGAAATACTATGGTTGCTACTTTTTGCGAAATACTGCAAATCAGCTGAATTTGGAAAAGTTGTGAGTGACGAATTTGGGAATTGACGTAAGTAATCTTTTTTTTTTCTTCTGGCTTCGCACTCCTCGTGCATTTAGCCAATGTCAAGTATATGGAGTAATCAAGTAATAATAGTTGCCGTCATGGGATTATTTATTATATGGCGCCACACTTTTTGTGCTTGCCAGTGTCAAGTATTAAAAGTTGTTGCGCGCGTTGCCCGAGTAAAACGGTGGAAATTTTACTGAGTCTTTGATGGAGTTTAGGAGTGAACACGAAAAGTAATGATTTTCAATTTAATATAATTTGCCCACACTTGCACACCTTCATGAACACTTATTGGTTAATTATCCACCATAATTACACATTAAACTTCGGAGAAACACACGTTTTGGAAAACAATATAAAACCGACAACGTGCACTTCACATTTTCCCGCCTAAAACTCAAGTAATCATTTTGTGGACATTTATTTCTTATACAGAAGGAATGGAAGTCAGTGACACTGATTTTAAAACAAAATATAAATTAGATATGAACAAACACCTTCAAACTTACACGAACACATTACAGCAATAGGGTATTGGGTACGCATGTGTTTTTTGTAATATTTTGATTGGATAATATATGTTGGCATATAACCAAAAAAAATTATTATAAATTAAAGATAAATATTTGAAAAGTATTAACGCATGCTTAGCGAACTCTAAAGTTATTATATTAAATGGAAAAGAATACGGTCGCGAACAAGATTCGAACCTGCGCCTCCCGGATAAATACTCCAGGCGCTCTGACCACTAGGTAGGCCATCTCGACCTCTGCTCACCACCGCGAATTCTTCATCCATATTTTAACACGTCTTTTGGCGACGTCATTGCTATGTATTCAGTCCCTATAAAATGACGTCGCCAAAAGCCGGCCTACCTAGTGATCAGAGTGCCTGCAGTATTTATCCAGGAGGCGCAGGTTCAAATTCTCTTGGTCCTGTTCGCGACCGTTTTCTTTTTCCATTTAATATAATAACTTTAAAAATTATAAAACTTGTAAAAATATTATTATTGAGTATTAGTTATAAACAATTAAAACTGCAATCAGTTTCGGGCGTTTGAAGCTCCGCCATTTTGGCGCGTATTCTCTGACGTCAGCGTACGCGATATAATAATAATAATAATATAATAACACGAAGATCACCCAATAACTGCATACTTATAGACAATGTCATAGCGGTCGGTGACGTTATGTTCCGTGTCGACTAATGGCGTGCGTTTTGTAATTTTAAACTAACCTCGCATTTTTCTCACTTTCAACAATTACATTTAAAAGAAAAAAAGACATTAATTAAAAAAAAATCGTAAGATGTGTCGTTTCTCAGCAATAAAGATTACTAATTAAAATATTGGACCTATATTTGAATAATATGCATATTCCCTAATGATTAATACACCATTATAATTATAATTATAATTGGGAAAAGGTTAGACTATAAATATATACCAGTCTTTTTTTTTTCAATCCTGATAACCGTAAAATCCTATCCTACCCTACTTATTTTTGTTAAATAAGGTTAATTAGTACCTAATTATAATTCAAAATCTAGCCTATAAGACTATGAAATTTTAAATTAACTTAAACTTCTAATAATATTATTTCTAAGAATGTGTCCATTGGCACTTTCTTAGCGGCTCTTAAGGCGAAGTCACTTTGTTCACGTGTTTTTAGTTATTAGTTCACTATCACTAATTTAATATTATCACTATACTAACACAAAAGGTTTAGTCCTTTTCAGTCTTCCTATCCTCCTGATCACATTATAAATGTGAAAGTATTTAAGGATGGATGGAAGGATGGATGGATGGATGTTTGTTACTCTTTCACGCAATAACTTTTGAACGGACTTGTATGTAATTTGGCACACATATAGTTTATAACCTGGGAAGGGTCTCGTGGCTAAGTAACAGCCGCATAGATCGATAGATCGAGGTTAAGCTGCGCTTGCCGCGGTCGGTCTGCGGATGGGTGACCAGCATTTCATACCGAGACCCCTCCGTGCGTCAAATTAAGATCTATGACAGCCGTTTCGGCTAGAGGGCTGAAAGTCTGACAACCACGAGATATCGTGTTACCCAGTAACTGGGTTGTGGAGGTCAGATGGGCAGTCGCTCCACGTAAAATACTGGTATTAAACTGCATCCGGTTTGACCGGAAGCCGACCCCAATGTAATTAGGAAAAGGCTAGACAGATATATATAATTTATAACCTGGATTCAAAGTCAAAGTCAAAGTCAAAATCATTTATTCCAATTAGACCATATAAAGGTACTTTTGAAAGTCAAAAAATGACACGTTCCAAAATGTAGATTCCTAGATTCCTTTCCTAGATTCCTGTAGATTAGCATATAGCATATTTTCTATCCCGGCTGGACCCACTTTTGAAATCCATGCACACGATGTTGCGGGCAGGAGCTAGCCTTCTTATAACTTTATAACGAGTAAAGTTATACTTTCGTGCAAAAATTCATCATAATTCCTATGGGAGGACTATTTCCATTCTTTCCCATATGACGGAAGTATGGTAGCCTATAATTAAAAATGGACATTTAACAAATAACACGTGTCTGTACTTTCCCAGTGGTTCTAGTACCTATCGCTGGGAATTTTCGCCAATGGCCGACGTATTGTTTTCTTTGGTTATTCGCAGATATCAAAGATGTCGTCACACTAAAAGATATAAGATGTAAGATGTAAGCTATAATTTAAAATTTTATAGCGTTTGTGAATTATTCTCTGATTCGTTGGTCTAGTGCTCCCAAGTGCGACTGCTGAGCATGAGGTCTCGGGCTCAATTCCCAGGCAAAGTATTATTGAGGTTTTCTGTTAGGAAATTCTCAGTAGCAGCTCGAAGTTTGGATATGGGACATAATAACAATACTGGTGAAATGTGGATATACAACTGTGTACACCTCTACCTACCCCGTCGAGGAATACAGACTATGATAAGTTATGTTACGTGAACTGTTAAACCCATTATTTTGATACCAATAAGGAAACATTACCAAACGCCCCAAGCAAGCGTTTACTAAGAAACATATTTTTTTATTTTTGGGGACAGTGGGGTAGCCTAGATTCGAATAAATTCAAAAATAAATCAGTCTTGGTTTCGCTGGAGATACGTAATAACTTTGCCTTTTTTTGTTAAGACACTCACTAGTAGCCCGGAGTTTGGAATAGGTGGTAAGCCTATTTCCCCGTAGATGGCAACCGCGACAGCGAGCCGAGCCTATTTCCCGCGACTTTGTCTGGGTCCATTCAGAGAGTATCCTGTTTGAATATAGGTTATAAAATATCTGTATGCCAAGTTTGATCCAAATCTGGGTAGCCGTTTTACATCTATAATTACTATTTTACTAATTAATAAGTTAACTGCACTGATCTATAATTAATCATAATTAATTCATATTGTTCTGGTTTATGTATGCAACTAATTAAACTTCACCTGGAGTATCTATATATGCAAAGCGGTTAAAATCCGACGCATGACTGTCTCTCTATTTACTAAAACAATAGATTTATCTTACAAAATCCGGCACTTAGTATAATTAAAAATAGGTTTACATTGCGTCTTAACTTTTTTCTGTGTGAAGAAAACACGATCGTGCTCAGTAGTTTTGTACTTTAGATCTGCGATCATAAATGTATCGCCAAAACAAGCCGAAGGAAGCGAGGCACTACCTACCTTTTCTGGAAGCGCTTCGTCATATTTTCGAACCGCCATAGCTTCGGTCTGGATAATGCTAATACTGCCGTTTTATGTTCCTGAAAATATTACGTGGCGGAATATTATTATTAAGTGCATAAGGAACAGTTTGTGCGACGATGACGAAACGGCTGAGCCATATTTTTTTACCAAGATGTATAGTTTGAAGAGTCAGGGCATATAGGTACAGTTTAATTATTCATTGGTATAAATTAAGTACAGTCAAAAGAAAGAAGAAAGAAAGAAAGAAAGAAACATTTATTTAGCCACAGCTGAAGAGACACGGTATACAATAATATATGCAAAAAAACTTAAAAATACTTAACCCTACAACCTAAATAACCTTAAAAATACTAAATATAATATAATATAAGAAAAATAAAATAAAAAAACAAAATTAAAACAAGTAACTGGTGGGGACATAAATAAAAAATTAATAAAAAATAAAATAAAAAATTAACTAAGTTGCATGAGTGTGTCTCTCACGGCTGGACCAAATAGGTATCCAGATCAGCTTAATAAGTAGGAGGATCTACCTACTAGGCGCTGGTTTTCGTCTGGAACCTGTACAAAATGCTCCACGGATGCCAACAGTGGATGGTGTACTCAAAGTGTGTGTATATTGTTTCAAATTGTGTGTATTCTAACGACTATATATATATAAAATTAATTATTAATTAGTAATAAATAACTAATAAAATTATGAATAACATTAAATTAATTATACCCCTACAAATCAATCAACAATATATTAATTAACTATATAAATAAAATTAATAACGTATTTCAGATTAATTTAATTTAAGTCCACGAAAGGTATGCCCGATATTTAAAGTTCTATTTGTTCATACCCACAACAACCGATAAATTTACATTCACGTTACCCAATTCATACTGCGCATTAATAAAGTACCGCCTTAGTCGTTTTTTAAAAGTGAATAAATTGTTTATTTGTCGCAAAGGGGGTGGTATGTTATTCCAAATTTTTGATGCTGCATAACGAAAACTACCTCTAAATGCTGCAGAGTTGTGGGTTGGAATAGAAAGTTGTTGTGCGCATCGCCTAGCCCCGCATTTCCTTAGACCTGTGACCCAACTGAGTTTGTCATATAAATAAGATGGCTCCTTGTATTTTATTACACCAAAAAGAAGACAAGCCAGGTGTAGTTTACGACGCAGTTTCATTTTTAGCATGGCGTGCTTATTCAGAACAGGTGTAACATGAGTTCGTGGAGGCACTGTGAAACAAAAACGAGCACAAGCATTTTGAACTCTCTGAATGAGACGTTCAGTCCTGGCCAATAAACGCGGTCCGTATACAGTGTCTGCATAGTTCAGTTTGGATAGCACTAATGATTCAACGAGCTGTATACGTAGTTCTTCGGACAGGTAAGGTCTCATCCTATATAAAACCTTCAATCGGTAAAAACAGTTCCGAACTGAGTCTGCTATATGCGATTCATATCTCAGATCGCTATCAATACATAATCCAAGATTACGTACAATATTTACTCTTTCAATTGGCTGTCCCATGAGGGTTAGACTGAGGATTGGAGGCACTCTGCTTACCTGACGCTTAGTTCCAAGAAGCATATACTTCGTTTTAACCGGGTTGAGCATTAGGCAATTTACTTTGGACCATTCAGATATCCTTACCAAGTCACTATTGAGATGATTTAGAGCAGTCGCGTACATTTCTGGTCTAAATGAGATGTAAAGTTGTACGTCATCTGCATAAATATGATACATACAATTGTGTAAACAACTTGCCAAGTCAGCGCAGTACAGGATGAACAAAATCGGACCCAGGATGGAACCCTGCGGAACTCCTCTGTTAACAGAAGCCTGTTCAGAAACACGTCTACTGCCGTTGTTTAGTTGCAATTCCACGAATTGGCTTCTGAGCAAAAAAGCACGTAGAGCTATATATTTTGGACTTTGGATAGGCCCTGTAGACTATGACGCGTAATACAAATCCGAGCTCAGCTATGAGTTTGGCTCCACTAGAGATGTCATTACATTTTAACAGAGAAAGCATTATGAATTTGGGAGTCTTGGCAACACACTTTACATGATGTTTTCGGTGGGATCATAATGTCTATTACAATAAGTAACTTCTGGTCTTACCTTCACAGGACTGATACTACATTTCCATAATATTCAGTACGATATATCATTCGCCCCGCTCTGCTATACAGCACAAGCCTTAACAGTCTCCATTGTACGAAACACTTTTGTTTTGACATGGGAATGTTTCTAATGGACGAAGCAGAGCATTTCCTTTCGTTCGAAGACAATAACACGATTATATACTATCGTTATATATGACGTAGGAGCTGGTCAAGCTATATCAGATGTCTAAAGTTGTGAGTAGTAAGTAATTTGAGATTATGTGTGACCTGAAATGAAATGAAATGAAATTGTTTATTCTGTAAGTAGATCTTTTAAAACCTCTTTTACATGTCGCTATAATCTAGGTGGCGTCGGCGTTTCCTAGCTGACTACCTCTGAGAAGAAACGCCGAAACAAACTCAAACGTCAAGGTCTCTTTTAAAGTCCAGACATCATTAAACATCCCCATGTGAGTGTAACCATGTAGGGTATCTGGAATGGCCTTTTTAAGAAAGAGCCATATCAGTTTCGAGATGACCTGAATGGCGTAATAGTAAAATTACTCGTGATTTCTTTTGGTAATTCCATTACAATGTGTAGTAGAAGTCTGTAGTCATACTTTAGGGGGTCGATTTAACCATGAATACGTTTTTTTTTTACTAAGTGGCAAATTTACGAAAACGCGAAAATATAAGAGGTCTTGTTTTTTGAAAGAAAGGTAGAAAGTATTTATTACCATACTATAAATTTCATAAATACATTTTGAGATTTTTTTTGTACAGTATTGTAAAACAAAAATAAGATAAATAGGTATACACAACAAATGCGGCTAGGTAATAGGAGTGGACTAAGCAGATGTTGGCAGTGCGTGGACAACCGCGTTGCCGAGCACTTGTCAACGCTGATTTTCAGTCCACCCCATACTAGTTAAAATAAAAACGTCCGCGGATTTCCCTACTTACAAAAAAGACATAACCAAAAACAAAGTGTGAACAGAATAATATTTTTAAATCAATCAATGATTGCCACTATGAAAATGTTTACAACAACACGAAATATTTTTTCCAAATATTGCACTACATAACATAACAACATAACATAAATAAACTAATTTACTAACTATATTCTATACACATAAAATAAACACTACAAAAAAAACTCAGGCGTCGGATTAATCCTCCGCATCGCTATCTTCTCGGTAGGTGCCCACATTGGGTAGCAATGCTGATTCTCTGATCAAGTACTCACCGTGGGAGAGCCACGCTTCGGCACGAATGGGCAGGCTCGACCGGATTGATACCACGGCCTCACAGAAAACCGGCGTGAAACAACGCTTGCGTTGTGTTTCGCCGAGTGAGTGAGGGTACCGGAGGCCCAAACCCTTTAAAAGGCCGGCAACGCACTCGCGACTCCTCTGGGGTTGCGGGTGTCCATGGGCGGCGGTAATCGCTTACCATCAGGCGAGCCGTCTGCTCGGTTGCCCCCTATTCCATAAAAAAAAAAATAAGAAGCAAGCCAGCCCTCTGGTCACGAAGTGTTGACCAGTCTTAATTTTAAATCCATTTAGCCGTTTCAGAGCCTGTTTACGACAAACTTTTAGACATATATACATCTATTCTAAAACTGATTGTGTGTCTAAAAATTTATGTTTTACTAACTATAACGACACTCAAACGAACGATTAAAATTACTTACTTTATGTACCTACAACATTTTTGGAGACAATTTGTTAAAGAGTCTATAAATTCTAAGTCGTTCCGATTTTTTTTGCACCAATTGGCCAGCCTGTACTGTGGGGCCGCGTGGGTCACTTTCCGTAGTAAATAAAGTCGAAACACTGTCCCCCGGCCGCCTAGAGGCTTCTGTAGTGATCGAGGGTAGGCGGGACACACGGTGTCCGACGCGACCCCCTTTATTTTTTTATTTTATTTATCTCGAACCCACTAAAACTCCACAGTATACCTCCTCAGCTGCTTGAGGGCGGGACGCGGGAACGCTCTCGCACGCAACCGCGAACCCGCCCGCAGCCGTCCGTTGCCGGACTCCCTCTCACGACACACCAAACGGATGGCGTGCCGCAACCACCATGGAGACCATGTTCAATGGGCGCCAGACGACCCCGTGTCCGGACGCCCAAGGTCCCCTGCGACGGGTCAGGTCTGTGGCCCCGCCGCATGCCACTACGGCCGCAGAGGATAGGGAGAGCGGCGCCTCGCTATACCGGCACTCCTCTTCCCCTGCGGCCACACCGCGTCCGCCATCTAACGGTGGCGGCCCCGTCAAGGCCGCGGAAGGTAGGGAGAGCGGCGCATCGACATACCGGCACTCCTCTCCCGCCGCGGCCCCCATCTCTCAGCTGCGGTGCCACCCATACGACACCGCAGCCCACCTCAGTTGCGGCACCCCCCATAAGGCCCGCAACCTACGCCGCTCCAACATGGGCTTGCAGGCAAAGCCCAGAGGAGCGGCCCTCCCCGGGTTCCTCTAGCTTCACCGTGGGTGACCAAGCCACGGCTACAAGAGCCCCCCCACCACGACAAGACGGAACCCTTGGGGGGGCCGACCTGACCCCTGGACCTGGTGTATTGGTGGTCACAAGGTGTCCGTCACTGGGCTATACATGGTCTTTAGTCTGCCCTTCAACGTGTTACAGTATACATTTTGTTAACGTCATAAACTGTCACAAATATTAATTTTAAAATATAAACATTTGGCAATGTTGAGGTGGCTGCTGCCAACCTCCTTACCATAATATCAGAAAAACTATTTTCCAAAATCAACAAGCGGAGAAAGTGAGATAGGGCGATCTAAAATTCACCAGGAATAAAACGATGCAACAGAAAATTCCATGTACAGTCTTTAAAACATTTTTATTAACTTTAAAACTCAGGGAAAGTGTAGGTAAATTTTCATCATTTTGTAACTCTGTCACTCCTTCGAGAGATCTTAATAAAACTGGCATTTTGTCTCCTGGAAACAGGAAAGCCATAACAATTAAGCAAGAAACGACTTCAAAGAAAACCTATTACGACAAGCCATCCCCTTTGTGCAATAGCGTAAGGGTCACGGAGTATAGAAGGATGGATAGGTGAATAGGATACGGTATTTTTCGTTGTTTAAAACGAACACGTAGAGTATGTTTTTGTATAATAACTTTCGTGAGACATATTCATATTAATTATTGTTGACCGGTTACTACTCTCGTGCATTTTGTTATTGAGATTGCCCGACTAGTTTTGAAATATGTATCAGAGACAAAAATAATTTTATGAATTTATCAGTTATATGTACGGTAGACTGAAATAATTTTAAATAAACTGTTGAGACACCTGACACCTTAGTCCTCCTGCGACCACGAACGCTGCAAAGTGTTCGAAACGTCAGGAAAAATAAAAAAACAATAATACACGCGATTAATCCGGTTAAAATTGTTTTATTATAATTAATGTTAATCTTTACATTAAAGAAGTACTCTCATATGCACTCGCCTATGACCGGGTATTATAAGTTTGTCATGCTCACTAAAATGTCTTGCTGATGTTGGCGTTGTATATTGGGTCGTTGAGTTCCCTTCAAAATGGTTGAGTTTAGCGATGCTGATGCGCACGTCATCACGAACGGGTGCTGTCTGTTGGGACTGGTCCGCTCGTAGTAGCTCTGGTTATAATTTTGGCTTTTTATATAATTAAAATTCTGCCTTTTCTTCATCATTAACCTGCATTATTCTCACATTAATAACTTTTAATTGTAAAGAACACATAATTTTAAAAGAGTGTCTATGGAGTTTCTTTCCGGCTCTTCTCCATAAGACCAACTTCTTGGAACCGTGCACCTAGCTTTGACTTTTCTTAAGTGCCTGTAATAGGGCCTACTTGAAATAAAAATTTTGAGTTTGAGTTTTTGAGTTTGAACTCGAACCGAGGCCTTAGTCATGAACTGAGCCCGCGGCGATGTCGCGCAAACTTGACAGGTGTAAGTTTGACTCGCGGGCTCAACTTGATAGTTTAAAGAAAGTTCCGGTGAACAATAATAGATAGGTTCGATTATGGGACATCTTATTGGCTGAGCCGGGTCCAAAGAATAAAATAATTTATGTTAGACCGAAATGCTAAACTTATGAAATTTCGCAGTGATTTGAATCTGTAATCGTACGTAGCCAGCTCGAACAGCATACATCATACATTGTCTGTCAAACTACCCTCATGTGGAGAAGTTTATTCTGTATGGCTCCTAAAATTTATAATAAAGTACCAGATGCATACAAAATATTAAATATTAACCTATTTAAAAAGAAACTTAAAAAACTTTTATGTAAAAGAGCTTACTATAAGGTAGATGATTTTTTAAAAGATAATATTTAATATTAAAATGATAACTCTATTCCACATATTTTGCTATTTGTTTAGATTAAGTATCCGAATGTAGATCTTTAGTTTAAATAAATGTATATTTGTACGCCTGATATGGCAAAACATATTGAAACTGTAAATAATATTGTACCACCTTATTTAACATATGTTTTTAACAAATAAATTTATCTTATCTTATCTTATTGTTTATTATTATTTCTAGCCTCCTCGGCGAATTGATCTCCGTGGACTTCAAAATTGGATCCAGCCGAGATAAAATGCATCCTTTGTTTTATTTCAGATTATAAACTATCATTTTGCCAAATTTTATCCAATTTCTTTCGGTAGTTATTACGTGGAAGAGAAATAAACATCCGTTTATCCTTACAAACTTACGCATTTTTAATATTGGTAGAATTTACCTATTTTGACACACTGAATAAAGGCCCCCCTCCTTTCTTCTCCATAAGATTTAAACATTGAGGAGAGATTAGTTTTTTTTTCCTTCATTGTTTTCTAGACTAGGTCGTCATCGTGGCTAAGCAACTATTGCAGTAAGTGGGGCGAGAAGGTTTGAGCTATTTGTTTTTTCGAAATTAGCTGTTAAAATGCGCGGTTTTACGTTGTGAAATTCCGTTTCTATATATAAATTTCTTTAACACTTCTTTTTTTATAAACTATCTTATAACGGTGAAGGAATAGATCGTGAGGAAACCAGTTCACCTGAGAGATGTTCTCGATGGTGTATAAAGCCATGCCAGAGACCTACGGGTGGTTTAAACTAAGACACTAGGTTGTTCATCAACCACACGAAGAAGACAAAGAAGATCAAATTACAAACATACGCCATAGTCATTTTGTAGTGATGCCATATCCATAATTCCACGTTCCATGACCAAGCTAAACCGGGGTGCACACATTTAATTATACCCGGGCCAAAATTATTTGACGTTTAGCCCGGGAACAAACGCTGCCCGGAATTTAGTTCCGACCCTAAATCTGAATATTTTAACGTTTTTTTTTTAAATAAAGCTAAATTGCTCGTTGATTGCAGATTTAAGAAGTAAAACGTTAGTTTTAGTAATTTATAGTAAGAAAGAAAGAAAGATTATACATTTATTTAAATAAAAATAAGTCGATGTTCGTTGTTAAGCTCAAACTTGAGCTAGGGTGGGTTTGTCTAATTCTTTGTTCAACAAATGTTCATTATAGTCCAAATATAATTTTTTATTATGTAAATTTGTAAAATTCGGGAAAAGATTTGCTTTTTTTCTAAGGTTTTTACAGCACAATGTTTTTTTTTTTAAATGGGTCTAATGTTAGATGGTAAGCGACGGTGTGGCCGAGGATGGAACACGTATATCCAGAATAAATCTATTCACTCTTAAGTAGAGTGGATAGATTTTGTGAGAACAATAGTTGGGGATTTGATGAAACTGACCAGACCCGTCTCCTACAACGGTTGCACCACCCAGGGGTCACGTGCAGGGATTCCCTTTTAAGGGTGCACTCCACGGACGTGGGCAACTCAGCCCCCAAAATTCCATTTCCGTATGTTTGTTGGGTCACCTAGTTTGTTATATAACCAGATATAGTTAAGCACCGCAGGTTTTACCCTGTAAGCAAGTTTACTCGATTACTGGCCATGTAATCGCCGCAAAAATCAATCAATTGTGGGTGACCATGGGTGACCATGATTTTCTATCGCGACTCCTCTTGGCTTTGGAGACCATATTGTCTCTCTCTCGTATATGTTAATCGAAGAACTATAACAGTAGTCAGATGCCAGGAAGTCTGACAACCAGTCTTACAAGTCTTCAAAACATATTATGTCTAGGGAGTATGTTGCGCCGCTTCTTCTTCCCAGCTATAACACTAGGAAGCGGTGAAGGGTGGGCTTTTTGGGCACTGTCTTAATTTTTACCGTTCAAAAAGCGCAAAATTTTTGCCTAACAAAGAATAAAGAAATTTTGATTTTGTGTTAACTGCGTTGTGGAAGTCAAATAGGCAGTTGCTTCATGTTCGACGGGGCGGTTGTCACTAAGGTTGTAAAGAACTCGAGTCTTTGAGTCCTAAAATTTTGAACTCGGCTGACAGTTTTCACGACTCGACTCATAACAGTAAGACTCTAAGACTAGAGAACTCAAGTCTATAAGAGCTCTTGAACTCGAGACTCGAGACTCGAGTCTTCTTTAGCGCTCAAGTCCTTTTTGCGTGGCGAGTCGCGCTCGAGTTCTTTTCTGCTTGGAGTCTTTATTTTTAAAGCAGCCAATAAAAGGTTTCTTTTGTGAGATATAAACAAAAGCGATATATATAAGATGTAACCAGAAGGAGATGTCGAAAATAAAAGTTTTAATTAACATGAAAAATCAGTTTAATGATCATGAAACAAATAAACTACCTCTTTCTACCAAACAAATAACCTCTTCAGCTTTATTATATTGGTATAGATATAAATTATAAATAAATCACTTGCAGCATTTCACAGAACAGTTTGAAGAAGACTCGAGCTCTTTTAAGACTCAAGCTCTTTATAAGACTCGAGCTCTTTTTAAGACTCGAGTTCTTTTTAAGGTTCCAGTTCAATTTTGGCGCTCGAGTCTTCATGATAGAACTGAAGCTCGGCTCGACTCAAGACTCCGAGTTCAGTTAGTTCACTAATTCCTATAAAATTGAGCCGAGTCTATCGAATTAAGGCTAAAAGACTCGAGTCCTTTACAACACTAGTTGTCACAGTGGTCGAGAGACCTGCAGAACGTGGCGAGTTCGATTCCCGCACGGAGCAAATATTTGTATGATCTACAGATCAATGTTCCGGCTCTGGGTGTGTGTGCATGTGAGATTATATGTCTGTAAACGCACCCACGATACAAGAAGTAATTCCTAGTGTAGGAAAGGCAAGTCACATATATAAGATAATACTCGATGCAGTCACTGATTGGAAAATGATCGCAGGGAGTGTTTTTTTATTTCAAATTCAAATATTTTTATTTTAAATAGACCATATTACAGGCACTTATGGAAAGTCAAAGGTAGGTGCATGGTTCCAAGGCGTTGATCTTATGGAGAAGAGCCGGCAAGAAACTAGACACTCTTTTAAAATAAATTGGTATAACAATAAATAAGGTAATGTGAGAATAATGCAGGAGATTTTTAGAAACAATAACTTATATAGCCTTTTAAAATGATTGCCAAAGCAGTTAAGAGCTGACCAGTCACAACAGACAGTACCCGTTCACGAGCATGACGCGCACATCAGCCTCGCTTAGCTCAACCATTTTGTAGGGAACTCGACGACCCGATGAACAACGCCACCATCAGCAGGACATATTAACGAGCATGACAAACTCATAATGCCTGACAATAGGCGTTCGATTAGCCTATAGATGGGTCCATCTTCATCAGGCTCTACCAAAGAGAGCCGTTAAACTGTATATGGCTATGTATCAGAGCTATTGAAGCCAAAGCTAGCATGGTGATGAATGCTCGTGATATCTTTGAATCAGAAGGGGCATTTGCTCTATACTGTGCCAGTTATCTTCACTATCTTATACTTTGCTAAGCTGAGCGCAATAGGCATGATGACAGATTTTGAAATCTCCTTTTTTAATGTAGATACACGTCTACTATATCCGAAAAACACATTATTTCAGCAATAAACTAAGTTTCAACGCAAATTATTGCATTTTAATCTATCTAATTTGATTTAACCGCGAAAATGCTGCTGGTTGTCATGGCGTGTTTTGACGTCATGCCTCAGCATATTTGACATGAGTTGAAGCCATAATCTATGGCGATGATTGACATTTGACTGAGGCATGACGTCATTCGCTGTGATTGACGTTTCAATTAACATGGCCGATTGCAGCATTTTATACTTTTATTTGATTGAAAATCTAATACATCTTAATGTTTTTAATAAAACTAGTAAATTTTGTAGAATACTTTGTGCATGTATTTTTCTCTAAAACCATTTATTCTTTGGTTCTTTAATACCTCTGTTTATTTACTTTTTTCTATTTGTTTTGCCAGTTGGCTGCTTACTAAATCGCCAGCTGGCAATTTGGACTAATTTATATAACATAGTATTTTCTGTTTAAAAAAATATATACTAGTTATGTTTTCTCCAGCTCTAAATTATTATTTCTTATTTATATGCATTTTTTAATTTTTACTCTCTTTTTTGTTTTTACTGTGTGCCCACATTTTGAGGGGAATAAAAGCTTTTTCTTTCTTTCTTTCTTTCTTTACGGGCTGGTTATGTTTATAATATAAGATTTGCTGCACGTTCATAAAAGGCCCGATAAATAAATATAAAAATAAACACTTGGACCGCTGTGTCTATCCTATTCGTTTCGCTAAATGACAACTTAATTACATTTCAACAACAAAAGTGCAAAAATACCAAGAATGCACCGGAAAATCTAAAGCTACGGACACAAGGTAATAAAACTGCGTACCACGCGAACTTGCAATAAAATAATTGTAAATTCTTAAATGTACTGTCGGCAATACAATTGGCTGTGAAGTTATGTCTCTATTATTAAAGTTGCTAACTTTTGCTCCTGGGTTTACTTGTTTTTATAAATGATAAATGATATTTTGTTTCTGTAAATACATTTGTGCTAGACATTTTTACAAATAAATCATTTTTTGTTTTAGTTATTGCGTCGGCATTTCCTGTCTGACTAGCTCTAAGAATGATGTATTAGCATATTGGGTATGGACATATTTGGTTCTTAAAATTTTACATTTCGAACGTAATAATTAATTATAGCTATTTTATTACACGACTGCTCAAAAAAGGAGTGTCACGTTGTATTATCTTAGGTTTTCGCAATCACTACACATTATAATAATCCTTCTGCGACCACGAACGCTGCAAAATGTTCGAAACGTCAGGAAAAACAAAAACCAATAATACACGCGATTAATCCGGTTAAAAGTTGTTTTATTATAATGAGTGTTAAGTTTTTAGGGTTCATGTATGTAAGTATGTATGTTGTATGTTTTTTTTTAAGTTTCTTTATTTAACATCTTAACGCTGTTTTCACAAAAGTTAATTTATTCGCTCGGTAGCAAAAAATCTAATTCTTCTTTTATCTTCATATTGATGAATAAAGTCTGAAGTCTCTATGTCAATAAATGCAACAACACAGCATCACGCCTGCATTCCTCTAAGGGGCAGGCAGAGTTGTACTCCCCCCCCCAGGGGTTCCACCTTGTCGTGGTGGGGGGGCTCTAGTAGCCGTGGCTTGGTCACCCACGGTGAAGCTAACGGAACCCGAGGAGGGCCGCTCCTCAGGGCTTTGCCTTCAAGCCCATGTTGGAGCGGCGCCGGCGTAGGTTGCGGGCCTTATGGGGGGTGCCGCAACTGAGGTGGGCTGCGGCGTCGTATGGGCGGCACCGCAGCTGAGGGATGGGGGCCGCGGTGGGAGAGGAGTGCCGGTATGTCGATGCGCCGCTCTCCCTACCTGCCGCGGCCTTGACGGGGCCGCCACCGTTGGATGGCGGACGCGGTGGGGCCGCAGGGGAAGAGGAGTGCCGGTATTGCGAGGCGCCGCTCTCCCTATCCTCTGCGGCCGTAGTGGCAGGCGGCGGGGCCACAGACCTGACCCGTCGCAGGGGACCTTGGGCGTCCAGACACGGGGTCGTCTGGCGCCCATTGCACATGGTCTCCGAGGTGGTTGCGGCACGCCATTAGTCTGGTGTGCCGTAGCGGGGGGGTGCAATACCCGTGAAGGAGTCCGGCAACGGACGGCTGCGGGCGGGTTCGCGGTTGTATGCGAGAGCGTTCCCGCGTCCCGCCCTCTAGCAGCTGAGGAGGTATACTGTGGAGTTTTAGTGGGTTCGAGTCCCACATAACCGCTCTCTCTCCGTGTCAGAGCGGTATGCGAGGGCATTTCTCCACATAAAAAAAAAAGGCAGTGTTGTACTCGTTTACACCAAAATTTTACTAATGCTGTTAAAGTATTAATCAACCCACAAAAAAAAGTTTATCATTAAATTACACATATTATTAAAATAAAAAGTTTATTTGCCTTTTTTTTATCAAATATGGATCTATTGTTGTTATGAATGTATGTCAGGCCAGCAACTCGCCTGATGGTAAGCGACGGTGTGGCCGAGGATGGAGCGCGTATCATCATCATCATCCCCCTGCCCTTGTCCCAATTTATTTGGGATCGGCGCAGCATACCTATATCTGGCATGTTGCTAAAGTTTTATGACACGTCAACCCTCTTTGGGAATGCTGTTGTTACGTATATCCAGAATAAATCTATCCACTCTTAAGTAGAGTGGATAGGTTTTGGGAGAACGATAGTTGATTTATTTGCCCAGACCCGTCTCCCACAACGGTTGCACCGGACTACATCCCGAAACACGACTAAGTCACTTCACGGCATAGCTTCGTCCAGTTGGTGGTAACCAGCTGCGGCCGAAGCCTCCCACTAGAGTTAAAAAGTCTTAAGAAAAACACCCGTCAAGGTTTAGTAAATATTCTGTTAAGCATCAAGTTTTTTACCTTAATAAACTGAGGTAGTGTAATTTAAGAAACACGTACAAAAAAACAAGGAAAAAACAAAACAAAGCAAAATTTACTACAACACTGAGATTGACATAGAATGAAGAATAGACCCTAAAAGTCCTAAAACATTGAAGATATTATTATTTTATTTTTTATATTTGTTCACAAACTTTGTGTTGATTATTTGTTTTGTTTATTTTGCTGGCAGTACTAGCAAACCGTCGAATAAAGGTGTGGTCAGATGAAAACGTCTTTTATATAAAGTTGGAACTTTTAACATTGGCTATAGGCTCACCACTTAAAAACAACACTATCACACACATACATCTCTGCCTACCTCATAAGGGAATACAGGCGTTATACTTTTAGCATTAAGGGTGAATGTAACGATCTTTTTTTATATATATTATCATCATCATCCCCCTGCCCTTATCCCAATTTATTTGGGGTCGGCGCAGCATACCTATAACTGGCATTATGCTAAAGTTTTGGCTATGTTTTATGACCGGCCGCCTGCCTGACGTCAACCCTCTTTGGGAATGCTGTTGTTGCTGGTAACCGCCACCGATACAGTCTCCTTCTATCTAGCTATGTCATACCAAATGTTATCCATGCGCCAGGTTCTGATGTTATCCTAATATTACACCCCACTAACCGGGCTATATATATATTATAGTTTACTAATTTAGTTTTTGTTTCTATTTTTATTTTAATAGTTTTAGATATTAATTTTGTAAATTGTACACATTTTACTCACTAGGACCTTATATAAAAAAAATATTATCCATACTAATATTATAAATGCGAAAGTAACTCTGTTTGTTTGTTTGTTACCTTGTCACGACTAAACGGCTGAACGGCTCGTAATGAAATTTGGCAAGGAGATAGTTTTTACCTTGGGGAAGGACATAGGTTACCTTTAGTCGCGCAGACGAAGTCACGGGCAACAGATAGTTTTTTTTATAATTTACGGCTCTATAAATGTGGCACGGTTATAAATCAAGTGTTTGTATAACTAATTTCTAGATAAAACAACGTTAATGTGAAACATGCCTTATAGCTATGCTATGGACTGCTTCAAAGGACTCAGATATAACCATGTCAAAGTGAAGGAATTTCTTACATTGTCGCTAGTACAGTCGGAGTACAGCCAGACATTGTTTCTTTATATATATATCATAGCATTACGCTTGCATAACCAAAGGTCATAAACAGAGGAGTAGTTTTATATACCCTCATTTCACCGATGCTCTTATTATTATTTCCGTTTAATTGTAACAATAAAAAATTTCATGTTGGTCAAAATATAACACATCAATTCAATACTCCCCGAGGGGTAAGCAGAAGAGTACACTATTATCTCACAATTTATCGATCCAATTAAGAAATACCATGACAATGCCATGTACTGAGAATTTATTAACCGAAAAACCCAATGACTCTGCCCGACCTGGGAATCGAACCCAGGACCTCACATTCAGCAGTTGCGCTTAGGACCACTAAAGTCAAAGTCAAAGTATTTATTTGCATGTTAAGGTATTACAGGTCTTAATTTAAATATTATGTACAGCATAACGGCCTTTTTCAGGCGTTGCAAATTTGAGGGCTAGCACTAACTTAATATAAATTACATTTGCTTAACTTAGGACTTAGCATAAATTATAGTAGTACTAGTTACATAGCTAGCACTAGACCAATGAGATAGTCATTAACCTGAGCACTGTGCATTATAACGAACGAATCTTCACATTTTAATACGTGTTATGGTGACGTCACCGCTTTGTATTCAGTCCTCATACAGGTGACTCAATAGATAGTGACGACGTGTTTTTATTATGTTGTTTAACTGTGTTGAGAGATCAGGGTACCTATTAGCTATCTCGGTTGCCAACCGAATTGATGGACACTTTGTAGTACATTGCGTCGTAAGTTTTTACTATTGTTGCTCATCATAGACAAGCTGTAACTTACGACGCAATGTACTACAAAGTGTCCATCAATTCGGTTGGCAACCGAGATAGCGAATAGATACCCAGAACCCATTGCAAGCCATGCTTGATAAACAATCGTTTATAGGGACTGAATAGATAACGATGACGTCACCAACCAACTCGCCTGATGGTAAGCAAAGCCGAGGATGAATCACGTAGATCCAGAATAAACCTATCCACTCGTTAAGTAGAGTGAGAATGATAGTTGGGGAGTTGATGCAACTGCTCAGACCCGTCTCCCACAACGGTTCCACCGGACTACATCCCGACAAACGCTTCGTCCGGTGTACCACCCACCAGCCGCGGCCGAAGCCTCCCACCAGAGTTGTGTTGCCTATTTTGCACTACCCAGGGGCCACTTGTAGGAATTCCATATTAAGGGTGCACTTCTACGGACGCGGGCAACTCAGCCCCCAAATTTATTAAAATATGGAAGAAGATTTGGGAGTAGTGGGCAGAGGTAGAGATGGCTTAGTGGTTTGATCACCTGGAGTATTTATCCGGGAGCCGCAGGTGCGAATCACTCACAAAAATGTATAACTTTCGATATTAATATTTTACTGGTTTTTGTAAATGTGCTTAATGGATATGTGAAATTGATGTCTGTGAATGCACTTTGATTACCATAATGTATTCACAGCTTGACTGAAAGAAAAATCTTTAAACAGTTGTTGTTTATAACATTATGCGAATAAAAGAAAAAAAGGATAGGTAACTTCTGTGAATTAAGCATATTTTTTTTGTGTGAACAAATATTAATGATACCTACCACATGAGTGAATTATATTTTTTATTTTTATTTTGAGCAAATATAACTGCCTCGTTGGTTTAGTGGTCCGTAGCGCGACTGCTGAGCAGGAGGTCTCGGGTTCGATTCCCGGGTCGGGCAAAGTGTTATTGAGTTTTTCTGTTAGGAAATTCTCAGTAGCAGCCCGGAGTTTGGAAATGTGCCCGGTTGATGGCAATAGGCTCACCACATATTACATGGGACTTAATAACAGCATTTGGTGAAATGTGGGAGTACAATTGTGTACACCTCTGCCTACCCCTTCGGGGAATACAGGCGTGATGCTATGTTTGAGTAAATGTCGGTTATATTTGACAAGTTAATTATATTCACTATAAACTCAAATATTAACAAGATGATATTCGAGATAAATCTTTGAAAAGCATTGACGCATGCTTAGCGAACTCTAAAGTTATTATATTAAATGGAAAACGAATACGGTCGTGAGCAGGATTCGAACCTGCGCTTCTCGGATCCCGGTCCAGATGACTTAGTGGTCAGAGCGCCTGGAGTATTTATCCGGGAGGCGTAGGTTCGAATCCTGCTCACGACCGTATTCTTTTTCCATTTAATATAATACCATTAAAGATGATAGGTATATATTAAAAACAAAGCACCATAGCCTCTACAGTACCGTGTTTTTTTTCTTTCTAGCCTAACGTCAGCTATACCCGGAATAATATAAACATTTTATCCATAAGTACCCCATACCACAATTTAATCTGTTTAAGTGATTAGAAGTTATGGTGGAAAAAAACATTCCTTTTTTGGGCAGTCGTGTAAAAACTATTTAAACTTGGAATATACATAAAAATAATTACATTGTTCGTGTTGTAATTTTATGACCGGGCCAAATTACTGCGGGCAGCTGAGAATTTTCTTACAGGAAAACACTATAAAACTTTGCCCGATATGAGAATCGAACACAGGACCTCACGCTCTACAGTCGTACTTCCGACCGCTAGATCAAACGACACAGCTCTTTTTGTTTGTAGATTTGCCGTCTACAGGTTTCAAATTCAACACCTTTTAGTCACAAACCAGACAGCTAATATGCCTATTGTGTTGCCGAGGGCCCGAGTGTGGCTAAGTGGCTGAAGTTCTGCTCATCCCACGAACCCGGACGTATCAAAGCCGTACGGGGAACATTATTTCATATAACTATAGGTAGCAAGGTAGATTTTATGTAGTTGCCACAGATTATGTAGACACGCAGATATGATTCTTTATAGTCATATTTTTTTGTGAAATGTTGAAGCCTAATCATTGCTGCAAAGGGCTCAAAATGACAGTTTTTAGTAGATTTAGGTACTATCTTGCAGTAGTCTATTACAATGAATGCAAAAAACAAAATAGTATCTACTATGCAAGCCAATAACTCTCAATACAATTTACTCTGCTCACCGTGTGGGAGTGTGGGGTGCAATTTTAGTCATATGATGGTGGACACTTCACGGTCTAACAGCTCCTCATGATACCTTAAGTGACAGAAACACCAGTGAAGTAATTGGTAGTCGCTACGATTTTTCATATATATTTGCGGGCGCGGGCGGTGCACAGGTAATTGCATGAATACCCTCAATATTGTGGAAGTAGCTAGATATTGTATTTATATGCATGATCTCAAAACTTCAGCAATAATAAAAATCAATAATATACGCGACTAATCCGGTCGCCTATGTGACCTAATCTAAGATATCGAACCTCTTGCTTTTTTCTTAGTTGTGGTCTCTCGCTGTTGACCCTTAGGGGTTTGATCTGCGTAACCGGACAATAGCTAAGGCGAAGCAGTGTGATGCCTCCAGCCAGAGCATATTTTTATAAACTAAGCAACACAGCAGTAAGGGCGTCCCCTACGGGACACAAGCCTCGGCTTAGGGCGTTGCTGGGGGAAAACTAGGGACTAGCTGGATCAGATCAGTTTCCTTATTATTAGGTCGAATTTAAAGCTACTGACTCGGCGCGGGCCGGCTCGAGCAAGGGTCGGGGCGGACCATATTTCGCGACGGACGGGGACCTCGCCGGTGAGGTCTATAACGAAGCGGTCGAGCGCGTCGAGTCTGAACCTCTTGCCTTGTAGTCAGAAATATTATACAAGATAAGCAGAGGTGTATAGAACGTCCAATTAATCAGTGACACGGATAATTCGATACAAGATCAAAAGTTCACGTATACAAATCACTCATAGAGAACACAGTCCTCACTGAGCAACATCCAAATATACACAAATCTAACCAAAATTTATTTCGTAACCCATATAATCTTTGACGTTGCGCTCCCTCAAACAAAACGGAATTCCGTTGCAGACGGACGGTAGTTTAAGAGAATAGTGCATACCCGCACAAAGGGGTGAGAATTAACCCCCCACTGTTTGCCAAGTACCTAAAGTGGGGTATAACTACATACTGTATAACGTGAGATATAGCTACACGATGTATAAACGCAGGTAAGTAGTACATCCTGTATAAATATCGTAGTTTAGTAGCGTCTTTCATCTTTGTCTTTTTATGCCTCGGCTGCTGAGCTGAGGTCCTGCGTTCGATTCGCGGGTCGGGCAAAGTGTTATTGGGTTTCTCTGTTAGAATTCTCAGTAGTAGCCCGAAATTTGGAAATTTTGTGGTCTGATACCCCCGTGCTTCGAAGAGCACGTAAAGCCATCGGTCCTGCGCCTGATCTCTCTCCGGTTGTGTGGGATTGCCGTCCCATCGGAATAGAGTGTAGGAGGAGGGAGTGCACCTGTGTTTGCGCATACACTTATGCACTATAATATCTCCTGCGTACTTAGCTAATCTCCGTGGAGATAGGCCGCTGTGACAGAAATACGGTCGGGAGGAGTATTATATTCTTATGCATGTGTTAATGCTTTTCGAATATTTATCTGCATTTGTTAAGGTAATTGAATATTTATCTGTATTTGTTAAGGTAATTGAATATTTATCTATATTTGTTAAGGTAATTGCATTGACAAACGTGTCGACAAAACGGACCATGCTCGCATCGCTGTTTCTATATAGTTGACTAAGTTATTTAGCAGAGTTATTAAAAGACACATCGAAAAGTAAGGTGTCACGGGCCCGATTTTGATGAAAACTAAAACTGCATCATTGAACTTTGAAAAACCTTTGTTCTCAGCCTGGAATCGAACCCGTAAACATTATAATGATTACCCGTAATTCAAATATATAACGTGAAATTTTAAATCAGTTTATTAAAATTCAGCATTTTCCTTTAGTTTCATTATCATCATCATCCCCCTGCCCTTATCCCAATTTATTTGGGTTCAGCACAGCATGTATTCTTCTTCCACTTTCTAATTGTTTTTGACATACCATACTGCTAAAGTTTTGGCTATGTTTTATGACCGGCCGCCTGCCTGACGTAAACCCTCATTGGGAATGCTGTTGTTGGTGGTAACCGCCACCGATACGGTCTCCTTTTATCTAGCTATGTCACACCAAATGTTACCCATGCGCCAGGTTCTGATGTTATCCTACTATCACACTCCACTAACCGGGACAATTTAGTTTGCCATATGCTATCACTTCCCAGAAATTCATCGTTAGCGATACTATCGGATGGTGTCATAATAGAGTGTTTGTTTTTACCAAAATCAACGGGTTCGATTCCTGGCTGAAAATACAGATTTTCAAAAATCCAACGATGTTGTTTCAGTTTGCATTAAATTTGCATATTTTAAAACCCATATCCACAAATAAACAAATTGAATTGAATTAAAATAAGCCACATTTCTATATATCTTTAGAGATCGCTACGCATGCGATAATAAGTTTGAAAGATTTATCTACAATATATTATTTTGTCTAATTAAGATCTATGGCAGCCATTACGGTAGTCAGAGGCCTGTAAGTCTGACAACCGGTCTTAACACGAGATATAGTGTTAGCAAGTAACTGGACTGTGGAGGTCAGATAGGCAGTCGATCCATGTAAAATACTGGTATTAAGTTGCATCCGGTTTGACTGTATGCCGACCCCAATATTATTGGGAAAAGGCTAGGTAGATAAGTATATTATTATTTAATAGAGAAAATGATTACTTTCCTCAGTATCGATATCACAATTCCATGTTTAATAAGCAATTCATCCTCATTAGTCATCATTACTATCAATATGTACATACACATTATATATATAATATAAAGGTCTATATATATATACACAATATGCTAATCAGCCGCTTCGTTAACCGTATTAACAATGAGATGTTTGTGAGAAGATGTTAGCGATTCTGCACGGATTTACATATTTTTTTTTCTAAAAATAAATGTTGCGCCAAACTAGGAATTTCTTCTTGTATCGTAGGTACGTTTGCAGACAAATAATCTTACATGCCCAGACCCGGAACAATTATCTGCAGATCATAGAAATATTTGCTGCGTGCAGGGATCGAACCTGCGACACGCCTTGCAGCAGCCGGTCTTTCAACTACTGCGCCAACGCGTCGTCAACAATTAAAAACAACATTAAAACATAGATTAAATGTTTATAACTCATTCTGCCTAGCCATTTCCCAACTACATTGAGGCCAGCAGTCCAGTCTAGATGCAGCTTAATTCCAGTTTTTTACATGCAGCGACTGCCTATCTAACCTCCACAACCCAGTAACTGGGTAACACGATATCTCGTGGTAAGCAACAATTGTCATTGATCTTTATTTGACTTTGAGGCACGGAGGGCATGTAGTTATGCAATTATGGTCACCCATCCACAAATAAGATGACATTAGTTGACAGTAGCAACCTGAAGTTTGGACTGTGTCCAGTAGATGGCTAAAGGCTCACCTCAGGTACCTAATAACGGCATCGTGAAACATGATTGTAAACAGTGTACTCTGCCTACCTCCTCCAGGAGTACAAGCATAATGCTATGTGTAATGTGAAGCCGAAACTGCGACTCGGCGTAACAACCAATCACTCTACTTCCAAGAATTGTGCCACACAACAAAATCACGTATTAGTCAAGAACACACGGTTGATAATTCAGAGCCATTTCATCGTCAAATGAATAATAATTATGTCTGTATAATGATCCCGTACTTAGAAGAAGTGCCTCATACAAGCTTGCCAGTAAAAATACTCTAGATATTATGTACGGAAGGCAAATCAGTTAAGTATGCATACAAAAACCTGCACTGCATACGTTCATAACGCTGTTTATGCCTGTATTTTCTGATGCAAAAAATGGATACTGTTCCCACTTACAAGTGTCAAAAAGGCAATATAATGGTAACTAGGTTACCTTATTTCATAAATAAGTACCGATTTCCGCAGACATAACAATTTATTTGCCAAAGTCAAAGTATTCATATGTATGAAAACATCGTGAGAAAACATGGACATGATAGTCTCACCTCTTGTGTCAGTTTGTTTTGATAAAAAATTTAAAAACCTTCGTAACGATTAGTGAAGTAGGAATTCATATTACATTTTTATCACATTCTAGTTTTTATGTAAATACAATGTAACCAATCAAATTGTAGCTATTTACTCAAAAAGAGTAGTCATGGCGTTTCTTGCTTGTTCCTCTCCATAAGGATCTATACTTTGGAACGTGGCAACTAGCTTCTGACAATTCAAATGACAGCGCGGTTAGCGCCGTGTTCGAGAAACCGATTGCTGCGCCGCGTGTCGTAGGTTCGATTCCTGCACGGAGCAAATATTTGAACGATCTACAGATAATTGCTCCAGGTCTGGGTGTGTGTGTTCTTGTGAGATTATATGTTTGTAAACGCACCCAGGATACAGGAAGAAATTCCTAGTGTGTTTAATGTTCTTTCTGAAAAAAAAAAACATTGCCTGTAAATTGTGTATTTGAAATAAAGGCTTTATAAACATACTTTAAATCGAGACTATAGTTTTAGCTAGAAGGAGTCAGCACAACATTTAAAAATATTTCCAAACTTCCACAAAAAGAGTATAAAAACTCACTAACAAAAGTAAGCGTAATATTTTTCTTTTTTCAATATTTGCCTGCATACTCTACTCTTTTGCCGTTTGTACTTTTTATATTTTCTGTAATATAACCCTCTCATGCTTTCGCGGAAATGGCTATATTCATTATCATTATAAAGGCCTCATGATACGGTTAAAAACAACTCCTTTACTATGTCCTTTCATAATATGGTAATATTAAAAGGGATAATTAGTGAATGCTATAACGATCGCAGCGCGGCTACTGAGCGTGAGTTCCTGGGTTCGGTTCCCGGATCAGATAATGTTAGGTTGTCTGTTAGGAAAATCTCAGTGCAGAGCAGCTTGCAGTTTGGAATTGTTCCCGATAAATGGTAATAGGCTCACCACCTATACTTAATATTGGTGACAGGTAGGTATACAATAGTAGGTACCTGCCTAACCCATCGGGGATATAAGCGTAATGCTATGTGGAATTACAGACGATCCAATACAGGCAAAGAAAATTCTAGAAGCTTATGCAATGCACTTTTCTAGATCACATAACATAGCATCACGCTTAAATTCCCCGAAAGGATAGGCAGAGATGCACATAGTTGTATACCCAAGTTTCACCAATGCTGTTATTAAGTCCCATTATTGCCATCTATTGCTGAGAATTTTCTAACAGAAAATCTCAATAACACTACCCAACCTGGGAATCGAATCCGAAACCTCATACTCAGCAGTCACCATCTACCGGGCGCAATTCCAAACTCCGAGAATTTCCTAATAAAAAAGCCTATTAACACTGCCCGACCCGGGAATCGACCCCAGGACCTTATGCTCAACAGTCGCGCTTCGGACCACTAGAGCAACGAGGCATAATTTCTACATCAAGTTATACTATTAAACACGAGGAAGTAATTGTTGGTAAAGGGCGCGGGTAAGCAGGGCACTAGAAATACCTCAGTTATGAAGCCAGGTGTAATACCTTATGGAAAAACCTGTTATAGTTGGAAATTATAACGCTTAGTACATTATATTAAAGATGACTGCCGCGTTGGTGGAGTGGTCGCAAGAGCGTGAGGTCCTGGATTCGATTCTCAGGTCAGGCAAAGTGTTATTGGGTTTTTCTGTTAAGAAATTCTCAGTAGCAGCCCGGAGTCAGGAAGTTGGTGATGTGGCACCCTCGTGCTTCAGAGAGCTCTCGGTCATGCCTGATCTCTTTGCGGTCGTGTCGGATTGTCGTCGCGTCGGACTATGAGAGTAAAGGAAGAGAGAGTGCACCTGTGTTTGCGCATACATTTGTGCACTATATCTCCTGCGTACTAGGCTAATGTACTCGGTGACGCCGTGATCCAAATACGTTTACACGTAATGAGTATATATTAAAATTATCGTGAGGAAACCTGGACTTGTAGGTCTGAAATCGCCAACCCGCAGTGAGCTAGCGTGGTGATCAATGCTCGTGCCTTCTCTATATGAGAAGAGGCCCTTGCCCTGCAGTGGGACACTTATGGGCTGGTTATGTTAAGTTATTGTTTAATTATTATGAGTCAAACAATTAAAAAAATATTATATTAAATGGAAAAAGAATACGGTCGCGCACAGGATTCGAACCTGCGCCTCCCGGATAAATACTCCAGGCGCTCTAATCACTAAGCCAATCTCGACCTCTGCTCACCACCGCGAAAATTAAAAAATATTGTAGAAAGCGACCATAATCATCATAATGACAGTTAAACTCCAAATGCCTCAAACAAAGATGAAACGCATTATTTACCTTTCTTGCATTGCACACCTTGCTTAAAGAACAATCACAAAATCATTCAATTTCCAAGTTTGTGCGTCTCAAAATAAGGCTCAAATTCATTTCAAAGTCATACTGTATCGATTGAAAGGGGCAACTCGGTAAGCCTTGACATTTATGAACAGATGTTTTGTAAATTGTTATGACTTTCTTTATAAAATGCATTACGCCTGTATTCTCCGAAGGGATGGGCAGAGGTATTGTTGTAGACCCACATTTCACCATTACACATCATCCAGTACCTATAACCTACAGCTATACTAGGCAACTTGCATGAGGTCTCGTGTTCGATTACGGGTCGGGCAAAGTATTATTGGGTTTTTCTGTTAGAATATTTTTAATGAGTTTGGAATTGTGCCCGGTGGATGGCAACAGGCTCGCCACTTAATACCTATATGGAACTTAATAACAGCATTAGTGAAACGTGGTTGTCCAACTGTGTCCACCTCTACCTACCCCTTCGGGGACTACAGACGTGATGCTATGTAATGTTATTTTTGTAGCAGTAAAATTAGATTTACCTTAATTTGTCGGTTGCCATAAATTCTTCTGAAATCTGCAACATTTGCAAAAAAAGATTAAATGATAAATGATGATGATAAATGATATTTATTTCTGTTAATACATCTGTTAAAGTCACTTTTACAAGCCACACTTTTTTTTTAAGCTAGATGGCCTCTGATTTTCCTATCTGATTAGCTCAGAGAAGAAATGCTGAAACAACTCAGAGGTCAACGTCTCATTTAAAGTCCAGATATCATTTAATTCAACATATGAGTGTAATTTTGTAGAGATACGTCCGGGATGGCCTTTTGAAGAAAGAGTCATAGCTGTTTTGAGCTGACCTGTCCTAACCGACCACGGCACGTATGCATCAGTCATCGTGTAGCTCAACCACAATTTAGGGAGCTCAACGACCCGTCGCAAGACGATACCACATCGGCAGGACATTTGTGTAGGCCACAGAGAGATCTCAAAAACCGCCAGACAAATGAATACTCACATTCTCATTTTTATGGTATTGATAGAAATGTCATTTAACGATTAATTTCATTAGAATGTCAAATAATAATTAAATACAGTAATAATCAATTAAAATGTCAAATAGTAAATATTGAATAACTGTAACAAAATTATTAGATTTCAATAAACCCCTCAACTTCGGAGGCCGATTTTATTTTGAAATTTTTGTGTTTTACATTTTTTTTAATTGTGTCTCTGGTAAGATTTTACAAACCGATTAGTTTCTAGATTTTTCATTAATTCTTTTTTTTTTCGGTCTAGTCAACAGACAGTTTCGTAGCGAGAATTTCCAGGCGTTTACTTGAAATTAATTGGATTTTTACCACCCTTTGTTTTTGTCAAGAACTCATCGCTTTTTTTTTTTCATTTTAATTAAGTTCCTTGGACAAGGGTATTTTTGTATCCAGTATTATTGCAGTATTTTTTCAGCTGGTTCTCGGTGGCGAGGGTATTGTTTTGTTGGACTGTGATGCTATGCAATTAACTGTAGCTGTATCTCAAAATAAAAGGAAATGGCATTATTTTTTTAAGGCAAAAACAATGACCACAAATCTTAACAATTTATTTCTCTTTTTACAAATAATTTTACAATAAAATCTAAAAAGAGGGTTGATAGCAACGATACAATCTATCTCCTTTTCAAATTTCATTACGATTTGTTAAGCCGTTTAGTCGTTAAAAGGTAACAAACAGAGCTACTTTCGCATTTTTAATATTAGTTTGGATGTTAAAGCACAAAACGAGACCGATGCGTATTAGATATTGAGATTCGATTCCAAGTGTATAAGCAATCATTTTCAAAAATTTAATAATATTAGAGATAGGGAACAAGCATTATTCCCAACAATTTAAAAATATTTTTGTATTATAACTTTCGTGAGACACATTCATATTAATTATAGTTTAATGCTTCTAACTCACGCGCATTCTTCGGGATTGCCCGACTAGTTTCGAACCCCACCGGAGCCCTTATTCATGAGCTGAGCCCGCGGCGAAACCAGTCGGGCAATCCCGAATAATGCGCGTGAGTAATAACCGTTAAACTATAATTAATTTAAAAATAATTTGGAAACTTACACACACCACAGTTTGCATTGGGCGGAGCCACAAAAAAGACGGGTGGAAGAAGACTGCAGGTAGCGAATATGAGAATTTTGAGATACGAGTAGATGTGTCGAGTGAAGAGAATAGATAAGGTTAAAAATGAGTCCCTGTTGAGAGGAAGTTTGAAAGTAGCGCCAGTGACAGAAAAGTTGAAAGGAAACCGTTTGTCTTGGTACGGACACGTGATGAGGAGGGATGAGACACATGTGACTAAGAGAGTAATGAATTTTAATGTAGATGGATGGAGGGGAATAGGACAAAAGAAAAAATGGATGGCTTGTGTAAAGGATAATATAAAATCGTAACATAACGTAGCATCACGCCTGTATTCCCCGAGGGGTGGGCAGAGGTGTACACAGTTGTACACCCACATTTCAACAATGCTGCTATTAAGTCCCCTTATTGCCATCTACTGCTGAGAATTTTCTAACAGAAAAACTCAATAACACTACCCAACCTGGGAATCGAATCCGAGTCCTCATGCTCAGCAGTCAATATTTATTAATAATTTTAAAATTCTCCTCGTCCCTGCTAACAACCTCACGACTTTTTTTTTCTGTTGTGGACGCGTGGTTTCGTCATAGGCGCTGCGCTATGCCAAACTCCTAAAGACACAAAACCACACGTTCATACCCTACTTTTACTGGGGTCTTAGGATCGCAGCTGCATTCACCGCAACCATAATATGCTCTGGCTAGATGCATCAAATTGTCTCGCCATAGCTATTATCCGGTTACGCAGATTAAACCTCTACGGGTTATCTGCAAGAGGCCACGTCTCCGCAACCATATCTCCACTACCTTAAGACCAGCCGGCTTCCCAACCACCTGCAAGGTCATCAAAAGCAGGTTGTCAATTTTAACGAGATCATAACTTGAATTTATCACCGGTTGTTTATGAAAACAATAATAATGTCACAGACAGGTGGAGGCTATTTGTACCAGGTACACTAGGTAGATGACTAGCTTCCAGGTGATGTTGTAAGAACTAATTAGCTTTTTGTTGAATTTACGGTACTTGAGATCCTAGGCGTGTATTGGGCTATAGTACAAGCTGAAGCGGGTGAGATTTTACACCATATTTCGTGTTAAATCTCAGAGGATCATGGTGGGTTTTGGGATATAGAACATTCTCTCTCTTTCGTCGTGTGGTTGATGAAATGGCTTTACACACCATCGAAAACATCTCTCAGGTGTTCCTGTTTCCTTACGCTGTTTTCCTGGAAGTGATAATTAATTAGTAAAATAAACATGACTTCAAAAAATCAGTGGTGCTTGCCTTGGATTCGGACTTGCGACCTTTGTCAAAATACCTATTTATAGAATTTATAAGAATTATAGATGTTAGAATGGCGTATTAATTGATTTTTTAAGGGACGCCTTCCTAAAGTCATCCGTTTTAAAAAGGCGAAAACTCCATATTCCCCGATCTTGTCTCGGAAAGCCGGACGTAATTGGCTTTGCGCAAAATATATATAAAAAAAAAATAGGTACCCACGTTAGATACCTAACAGTATCTATGAGCATGATATAACAGCACGTCGATATCCTTCGATGGGACAGACAGAGGTGTACACAGTTGTACACCCACATTTCACCAATGCTGTTATTAAGTCCCATGTAATAGGAAACTCCAGGCTGCTTTTGAGAATTTACGAGTTTATACCAGACGTAAGGGCGACTGCCAAGCGTGGCATCTAGGGTTCGATCCCAGGTCGGGAAAAGTATTATAGTTTTTGTTTTCTGAAAAACTCAATAAAACTTTACTAGTAACCCGGGAACCGAACGCAAGATCTGATGTTCAGCAGTCGCACATGGAACCACTAGACCCTGCGACCACGAACGCTGCAAAGTGTTCGAAACGTCAGGAAAAACAAAAAACCAATAATACACGCGATTAATCCGGTTAAAAGTTGTTTTATTATAATGTGTAGTGATCGCGCAAACCTAAGATATTACTATGAGGCAGTTTTTATCTATGACCAATATAATAATGTATTGGTATTTAGTCAAAGATCGCCATAAGTCTATGCATTGTGTCATCATACTATATGAGGTTGTTGAGATGCAGCCTCCGTGGCACGCGACACTGACAGGTGCGCGGCGCGTGCGCCGTTAAGGGGAAGAACTCAAACGAATTGCGCAAAATAAAATGTTCCGAGAAATCGTTGAAGTAAAGTAAAATGTAACAAATATATTCGAAGCAAAGAAATGTAACATTGTAAGTACTTATAAGGTCTTAATTTCCTTCGAAAGAGTTAATATATAAGTCAAATACATTCACTTAAGCTAAGAATTAAATGGATATAACAAAATATTTGTAATTACCATAGAACTAGACGAAAACTGCTCGTCGAATGGCAAACATTAAGAAAAAATCAAATTATTGTAGAAATTTAAATTATGGCTTAAATGAATCCTTATCACTTACAGATTGACCTCTAAAAAGGAAATTACCTAATAAATAAGAACCTTATTTATTGTGTACTAAAAATGTTACATTTTCATAAACTTTTATTGTGTCATTTTTTTTTACGCCATGCAGTACTGCCATGTAAGCCATGTAATGCTTGTACTATTATTTAATTTTTCTAAAGAACCATTAATTTGCCTAGCCTTTTCCCAACTACGTTAAGGGTCGGCTTCCAATCTAACCTTGATGCAGCTTAATACCAGTATTTTACATGGAGCGATTACCTATCTGACCTCCACAACCCAGTTACTGGGTTACACGATATCTCGTGGTATGACTGGTTGTGAGATTTTCAGGGTTTGAATACCCGTAACGGCTATCATAGATCTTTATTAGACTGGAACGACAGTTTAACGTGCTCTCTAAGGCACGGAGGGGACTCAATGTGCAAGTGACAATGAAAAATAATCGTCACAAACGGGACTCTATCCCTGGACCCTTCACACCGTGACATTAGTCTCCATAATAGATGTGAAATAGTGGTAGACTAGATCAGTTCTAAACTCGTTGGGCAACTCAATAAAATGCATGCGGTTCATTCTTTAAAGTCAATACATAGACATCAAATTTTTATTTCACATGGGCGCCATATTACCTTCTCTTAAGACACGTTTATTGATTTTAGTTGGATAGTTCTAAAAGTTGATCTTATGGAGAAGAACCGGCAAGAAACTATAATCCATTTTTCCCTTTATTTGTAACACACGATAATATGGAACGTATCCTTATGACTGCCTCGTTAGTTTAGCGGTCGCAAGCGGGGCTGCTGACCGTGAGGTCCTGGGTTTGATTCTCGGATCGGACAAAGTGCTATTGGGTTTTTCTGTTAGGAAATTCTCAGTAAGAGCCCGGAGTCAGGATGTTGGTGGCGTAATAGGAGAGCCCGTAAAGCCGTCGGTCCTGCGCCTGATCTCTTTCCGGTCGTGTCGGATTACCGTCCCATCAGACTATGAGAAAGAAGGAAGAGGAAGTGCACCTGTGTTTGCGCACACACTTGTGCACTATAATATCTCCTGCGTACTTGACTAATCTCCGTGGAGATAGGCCGCGTGACCGAAATACGGTCGGGAGGATATATCCTTAAGTTAATAAAATATCGTTTAAATACAATTACTTTAACAAATACAGATAAATCTTTGAAACGCATTAACACAAGCGTAGTGGAAAGAAAAATTAATAACTTTACGCTACGCATGCATTAATGCACTCGAAAGATTGATCTGTAAAGGAATCCTTAATCCTAAACGTATCTAATCGAGCCAGTGATAGCCTAGTGGTATGACCGTTGGACTGACAAGTCAAAGGTCGCAATTTCGAATCCAAGGCACACACCACTGTTTTTTCGAAGTCATGTGCGTATTATAAATTAATTATCACTAGCTTAAAACGGTGAAGGAAAACATCGTGAGGAAACCAGCACACCTGAGAGATATTCTCGACGGTGTGTAAAGCCATGTCAGAGACCTACGGGTGGTTTAAACTCTGACAATAGGTTGTTCATCAACCATACGATAAGAAGAAGAACGTATCTAAACAATTCAAAAACAACAAATTCTCCCCTTAACCGTGCAGTTACTAATAGTAGTAATTATAAAACTCAACAGGTGAGGCAGGAATTAAAAACCTTTTTATTTGTGTTGCCGTCACCTGCCGCAAGGTGGCGTGGCACCTGCTAATGTGTTTGTGGCTTTAGCAATGGGTCACGTCTGAGATGGTGAGATGGAATTATTGTGGCGAGTAACATAGACTATTCATAACGATTCAAGATAAATCTTTGAAAAGCATTAACGCATGCTTAGCGAACTCTAAAGTCTTCGCGACCGTATTCTTTTTCCATTTATTATAATAACTTTAGAGTTCGCTAAGCATGCGTTAATGCTTTTCAAAGATTTATCTTGAATTGTTAAGGTAATTGCATTCTTTACGACATTGTATTAACTGCAAAGTTAGTCGTGTCAGTTCGGTCACCCGTATAGGTACCGAATTGAAGAATTCGCGGTAGTGAGCAGAGGTCGAGATGGCTTAGTGGTCAGAGCGCCTGGAGTATTTATCCGGGAGGCACAGGTTCGAATCCTGTTCGCGACCGTATTCTTTTTCCATTTAATATTCATAACCAGCCTTGAAGGCATTAGTACTGGAGTAGTTTTAGCAGGCGTACCCCTCTCGCCACTGGCATATGATTCCCAATCATATAAAGGTGCCTTTTACCAGTATGGTTACAATGATAGTACACGATTTTAATCGTTTGTAACACAATTTTTTGTTCGTGTTTAGATTTTTATGTATTTTAATACTGTTAATGTAATGACGAGAGCTATTTTCGCTTTAGTAGAAGTTCTTTTGGGCTTGTGTGTTACCTCACCCCCCGCCAAAAGTGGCGAGCAAATTTATTCGATATTTAGTCAGAAGGCGTCTCCTGTGTGGTCCTCTCAGTAACCAGCCCATAACTGTCCAACTGCACCGTTGGAGCTTCTCTTAAACAAGACGAAAGTGATTAAACAATTATAAAACACGTCTGCCTTGTATTAATTTTTAACCGACTTCGTAACGGAGGAGGTTCTCAATGCATTTGGTTTCTTTTTATATGCCTCGTTGGTCTAGTGGTCTAAAGCGCGACTACTGAGCAGGAGGACTCGGGTTCGAGTCCCGGGTCGGGCAAAGTGTTATTGAGTTCTTCTGTTAAGAAATTATTAGTAGCAGCCCGGAGTTTGGAATTGTGCCCGGTAGATGGCAATAGGCTCACCACCTATTACATGAGACTTCATAACGGCATTGGTGAAATGTGGATGTACAACTGTGTACACCTCTGCCTATCCTTTCAGGGATACAGGCGTGATGCTATGTTATGTTATGTTTTTTTATTTTTATCACGATTTTGTGTAACATACACACTTATTTTTTTATTTTGTTAACCCATGATAATCGATACAATGTAAGGGTTCTAAAGATACCCCGTACATCTAAATCGCTTCAATTGTTGTTTAAAAGTTTTGGTAGAATAAAGAAACTCACATACAAACATACAGACATACATGAAGCCTAAAAATATAACACTCCCTTTTTTGAGCAGTCGTGTAAAAAGGCACGAGCGTTGATCACCACGCTAGCTCACTGCGGGTTGGCGGCTTGAGACAATCAAATTAAGGTTTCCTCGCGACGTATTTCTTCATCATATGTTTTATATTATCTAGAAAATAACACTATGACATTGAAAAGGGATTCAAAATTATAAGTAACTAGCGGTCCGTACCGGCGTCGCACGCGACTATAATTTGAAATTTAAACTATCCTATCTCTCAAGTTGGATCGAACTGCACATGGTGTGCGAATTTTATTATAATCGGTTAAGTGGTTTAGGAGTCCATTGAGGACAAACATTGTGACACGAGATTTATATATATTAAGATAAAAGATCTAAGAATATAGAAATTTCATAAAATAATTTACTTACTTACTTGTTCAAATAATATAATTTGGAATTTGCTTCATTGGTCTTCTAGGGGTTCCAAGCGCGACTGCAGAGCATGAGGTCTCGGGTTCGAGTCCCGGGTCGGGCAGTGTTTGAGTTTTTCTGTTAGGAAATTCTCAGTAGCAGCCCGGAGCTTGGAATTGTGCCCGGTAGATGGCAATAGACTCACTCATATTTTACACCTCTGCGTATCTCTTCGGAGAATACAGGCGTGATGCTAGGTAATGTAGTAAAATATGTATGAATATGGAATTTACTTGCTTAAATAATTATATTCTTACGTAAGTAATGTTCCGTTCAACTAAACACAAAGGGTCTTTGAACTAAGACCCAATGGATCAATGTGGTGTGTCTAATTCACAATAGGTTCACAGTTCGATGCCTGGCGGGTGCTTTATTGTTCTTATGGGGAAAGTGACAAGCATTTTGTTTGTCATGGTGTTGTAGATTAGGAAATAAACTTATTGTGAAACTAAGGCTTTTTGTCAATGGAAAAATTGGAGGGGTTGGGTAATCAGTTCATAGATCGACCAATCAAGGTTAAGCCGTGCTTGCCGAGGTCGGTCTATGCATGGGTGACCATCATTTCATATCTAGACGCCACCGTGTTTCGGAGAGGTCTTTAAACTGTCGATCCCGGTTGTCAAAGAAGATCTATGACAGTCGTTGCGGGTAGTCGAATACCTGAAAGTCTGACAATTACTATGAGATATCGTGTTGCCCAGTAACTGACATGTGGAGGTCAGATAGGCAGTCATTCTATGTAAAATATTGGTATTATGCAGCGTCTGATTAAACTGGGGGCCGACCTAAATGTAGTTGGGCAAGGCAAGGAAATAGATTCAATTTCTTTAAAGTAATTTGTTTAAGATAAATCTTTGAAAAGCATTAACGCATGCTTAGCGAACTCTAAAGTTATAATATTAAATGGAAAAAAAATACGGTCGCGAACAGGATTCGAACCTGCGCCTCCCGGATAAATACTCCAGGCGCTCTGACCACTAAGCCATCTCGACCTCTGCTCACCACCATGAATTCTGCATCCATATTTTAACAAATCATTTTGGCGACGTCATTGCTATCCATTCAGTACCTATACAGGTGACAGGTGAATGGATAGCAATGACGTCGCCAAAAAGACGTGTCTTTTCAAAGATTTATCTTGAATTATTAAGGTAATTGCATTCTTTACGACATTGTATTAACTGCAAAGTTAGTCGTGTCGGTACCTGTATAGGTACTGAATGGATGGCAATGACGTAACTAAAAAGACGTGTTAAAATATGGATGAAGCATTCACGGTGGTGAGCAGAGGTCGAGATGGCTTAGTGGTCAGAGCGCCTGGAGTATTTATCCGGGAGGCACAGGTTCGAATCCTGTTAACGACCGTATTTTTTTTTTTCATTTAATATTATAACTTTAATTTGTGTTTTGAAAAATTACAATAGTTTCTCAATTTTGCATAGAAATTTACAGAACCCTAAAATGTCTCAGTCAACACAATAATGATGGTTGTCCGATATGGGTCCGCATTCCGACACCGTCCGGCATTGTCGAGGACCGTCCGGCATTTGGTATATATTTTTAAAACTATGTGAAATTGAACCGTTACGTGGAGCTGCAAAAAATAGACTTAGAATTGAGCTAGAGGAAGAAACTAGTAAAAGGTGCTGATGGTGATAAAAAACATTTATTGACCGTGTGGTTTTTAGTCTATAAACGTCCGGCACAGCATCCATGTTGGATTTTCCACACTCAAGCAAAAAAATCTTCTCAAGACGAGAAGAAGGGAACTTGATATTTAATAGTACATATACGAGCACGCGACACGGTAGCTCAGGGGAGAGCCATGACATGTTATTTCAAAGGTCGCGGGATCGAGTCCCGTTTGTGTCCATTATTTTTTAGAAAATAATATATAATATAGGCACTACATGGCCTTAACATGTATAAAAAATAATTTAAATTATATCATAATTAACCATTGAAATCAAATCAAATTATATCATGCATAATGTTTAATTATTATATTTCATCAAAGTATGCCTGAAAAGGCGTTTGAAATTATTTTCTTTATTAAATTATACATCTTATATCATTATTGTAAGTATAATTTTAAAAAGGATTTTTTAAATGATATATATTTTATGATAATGTTATAGTAAATTAGATGTCAAAAATGTAATTATTAAAATAGTACCTACTATGTCAATAATGAAGACTAAAATAAATAAAGGTTTGTAATCGTAGCTTCACGGGAATCGGATGCAATCCAGCAAAATTGCTGGAAATTCAAATTTCCTCTATTCCCTTTGACGTCTAACGGATGTAATGGTAGATGTAAATAAAAGCCTTTCAGTGTAGCATTATTTATTTTATTTATCACCAACCTATACCTATGTATTACTTTCACGGTAAATTGTTTTGAAGTATCGAATCAAATCGAATGGAGTATTTGATTGAATTGGCAGCGCGGTTAGCGTAGAGGTTGAGAGACCGGCTGCTTCGCCGCGTGTCGCAGTTCCGATTCCACAGATGGGTATAGGTCTCTCGACCACTGCGCCAATCGCGATTAGTATTGACATCGGTCCTTGAAAAAAAAAAAAAAACTCCTGCTGACCGTATTTCGGTCACGGCGGCCTATCTCCACGGAAATTAACCAAGTACGCAGGAAATATTATAGTGCACAAGTGTATGCGCAAACACAGGTGCACTCCCTCTTCCTTCACTCTCGTATTCCGATGGGACGGAAATCCGACACGACCAGAGAGAGATCAGGCGCAGGACCGGATCTACGTGCTCTCTGAAGCATGGTGGTGTCACACCACCAACTTCCTGACTCCGGGCTGCTACTGAGAATTTCCTAACAGAAAAATAACCTTGTGGTCCTAGATAACCGTGCGACGTTTAATTAAATCTGACGTTTTATAGCAGGTAAAAATCACGTTCAAAGATTCCGGTACATAGATGCATACCAAGCTAATAAACATAACATAAACATATAAACATAGCATCACGCCTCTATTCCCCGAAGGGGTAGGCAGAGGTGTACACAATTGTACACCCACATTTCACCAATGCTGTTATTAAGTCCCATGTAATAGGTGGTGAGCCTATTGCCATCAACCGGGCCCATTTCCAAACTCCGGGCTGCTACTGAGAATTTCCTAACAGAAAAACTCAATAACACTTTGCCCGACCCGGGAATCGAACCCGAGACCTCCTGCTCAGCAGTCGCGCTACGGACCACTAAACCAACGAGGCAGTTTAAGCTAATAAAAAAAAAAGCTACTAAAAGCGAGTTAAAACAATTCCCACCCAACTTTTTGGTGACAGCGTCACATTCTGACTTCCTCTTATATAGGTACTTATTTCCAATTCTATTCATCAAAGTCAAAGGTTTTTATTTCATACTAGCTGTGCCAGTGACTCCGTCCGCGTGGATGGCGTAAAATAACACCATGTCGTGTATGAACACAAATTCATAATTAACAAATGTTCGACGTAATTCTTTAAATTGGCATAACTTTTTTATTTATGAACCGATTGAGATAAAACGAACACTAAATGTTAAGTGAAGCTTACTACAATATATTAGTGAAAACCAAATCTAAATCGGATAGGCCGTTTCTGAGATTAGCGTGCACAAACGCACAGACAAACAGATAAACAGACAAAGATTCTAATATATTGTTTTGGGTGCTATTTGTGTTGTTAACGTGTTGGGACCTCCCAACGATATTTTTTCTCACATATCTTACATTTTTATTATATGTATTGATGATAAACCATGCAAAGGCACTTTTGAAAGCTCAGTGCCTAGGGTGCAGGGTTCCAAAAATTTTTATCCTATAGAGATGAACCAGCAAGAAACTCCATAATCCATGAAGAAAGATTTAGAGACACATATAGTATTTCTGGTGTGACGCCCATACCAGCTATATGCAGTTGTCTTTAATTTTATATAATTATTACCCCTCCTCTAAATACCCTAAACAGCTTAAAATAAAAAACAAAAAACAGGGAATTAAAACAAAACCACTCTAAAGTCCGGTTAAAAATCTCGGCGTAACCCGAATAGTTTAAATTTCCGAACGACTTCGCGAAACAATTTTGTGTTTTCGGACGAAACACTTTCGGGGTTCTGGGCTTTTGGCGTCCAAATACTTTAGCTTTTCAACCAACTAGAACAGATGTGGAATTATTCGCTGTAAGTACCTATTTTAAACCGACAAAAAAAAAATTAAGGTTCTCAATTCAACGCTTATAATTCAAGAGATGTCTTTGAAAAAGCATTAACGCATGCTTAGCGAACTCTAAAGTTACAATATTAAATGGAAAAAGAATACGGTCGCGAACAGGATTCGAACCGGCGCCTCCCGGATAGATACTCCAGGCGCTCTGACCACTAAGCCATCTCGACCTCCTTAGTGGTCAGAGCGCCTGGAGTATCTATCCGGGAGGCGCAGGTTCGAATCCTGTTCGCGACCGTATTCTTTTTCCATTTAATATTGTAACTTCAACGCTTATAATTTTTGTTTTATGTATGACCACGCCTAACTTTTTATAGAGTAGTCCGATTTTGATTATGTTTCTTATCGTGTGGTTGATGAACAACCTAGTATCAGAGTTTAAACCCCCCGTAGCTCTCTGACATGGCTTTACACACCATCGAGAACATCTCTCAGGTGTGCTGGTGTCCTCACGATGTTTTTGTTCACCGTTTTAAGCAAGTGATAATTTGTTTATAATACGCACATGACTTCGGAAAGCCAGTGGTGTGTGGCTTGGATTCGAACTTGCGACCTTTGACTTCCAACGGGCCTACCACTAGGCTATCACTGTTAATTTATAATATTAAATGGGAAAAGAATACGGTCGTGAGCAGGATTCGAACCTGCGCCTCTCGGATAAATACTCCAGGCGCTCAGGCAGTTTGGCTTCATTTGTTTTGTCTTGGTGAGTAGATACTTTGATTTTACATGATAATCTAGGGTCTGATGGAGTCGGAAGGTGGCCATAGGAATCTGAACTAAACAAGATAAACCCATCGAGTTTGGGCTGGATTGATTGATTCATCTTGAAAACATGTTTTAATAAAAAAAAAACTAAACATTTTGATTTTTTATTGCTGTTATCTGTAAAACATAACTGGATCTAAAGTTCTTATCAAGATACATACAATAAGCCCAAACACGAAGTGGTTAATGTAAACCGTTGAGGAGTTCCCTCGACTATCTTTCGTCTCCATCATCAGATTAACTTCAGGTTTCCATTATGTTGTAGTGTCAGCAAAAAACATAATGTATCCAAAGTTTCAACAGAATCGGTTGACATGTGAACAATCAATAATTCTCTATTTTTCCTATCATGCCCCCTTAGGGGTGGACTTTAGGGTTGATATTTATTTGGGACCAACTTAAAAGTAATCTTAATAATAACTTAAATCCAATATCAGAATCATCTTAGTCATCAAAGTCTTTGACTTTGAATTGTATCTAAACTTTATTGACTTTTAATGATGATATTTGATGAATAATGATAAAATGTAATTGTAATGACAAATTTGTACGCCACGTTATGCGGCTGAACATGCCAGAACTCTGTATCTCATTACTAACTTGCATGCAATGTATCATGTACACCATTTTTAAGCAAATAAATTACTTACTTACCCAAAAGTAACAGTGATAGTACAGATCAATATTTGAAAAGCATTAACGCATGCTTAGCGAACTATAAAGTTATTATATTAAATGCAATTACCTAAAAATTCTACCTTAACCGACACCTCTACCTACCCTCTAAAACAATAGCGTACAGCTCCGAACTCAGACACAGTCGATCTCTCCGGAATGCAATATCTTTGAAGTAAGACTGAGTAACTTCGAGGAATTCCTGGTGACTATACTAGTTATATAGCCCGGGTGTTCTCAACTGTCATGCTTTCAAATGGCTGGGAGGGTTGTTCAAGCTTCAGTGTTAGAAGGTAGGTAGACATGTAAGTGACATCCTATTGGTGTTAAAAAAATTATTAATTCCTTACCTACTTCTCGGTTCAGGCTTTTAGAAGTTATGATGGAATAAAGAAACAAACATACATACATACATGAACCCTAAAATCATAACACTCAATTTTTTGGCAGTTGTGTAAAAAAATTACGTTTTTAGTTGTGTAAACATTCACTGTCCGCGACGCAGACACAATCATCGTGTACCAAACTGGACACTGGGCTGTTAACTTGTTATTGATTATAAATATGGCAGCTAAACGTGAGGTCCTGGGTTCGATTACCGGGTCAGCCATTGTTTGGTGCACTCCTAAGGACGCGGGCAACTCAGCCCCCAAAAAGGTGCATTGTTAACCTTAAAGCGGTACAATTAGAGCAACTTTACGAGCAAATTTTTTTTTAAAATCAAACTAGACATTATTAGTCACCAATTTAGAAATCTGTCTGGGACCCAAAGCAACAATGCGAGTCTGAAAATGTGTACTGTTAGAACGATGACAAACAATGGTTGTGTGGCATTTCATAAATACATAGTTTTGGCGATGACAAAAGTTTCCCTTTACTACTATAAGAACTCGAATTCGTATCGTACATAATCTTGTTCTTATCGAGTGGTTGACGAAAAACCTACTGCCAAATTAATTATTGTTTAACGGTTAGTACTCACTTGCATTCTTCGGGATTGCCCGACTAGTTTCGAACTCGAACGGAACACTTAGTCATGAGCTGAGCCCGAGGCGATTTCGCGAGGCAAACTACGGCGGGCTCAGTTTTACTGTTCAGCTAGTCAGTTACTAAAGAATTGTAATATAATTTAAAAACCCCGCAATAACATATCGTATTCCTAAGGAAATCATTTAAAATTGAGCAGGCAAACTTCTGCACAAGTCATACTAATCAACTCTCAACAAATGAATCATATATATATATGATTCATAACTTTCATTGGATATATATATATATCCAGTGGTGGATTTACCAGCAGGCTGAGTAGGCTGGAGCCTAGGGCGGCGGATTTTAGGGAGCGGCAAATTTGGCTCTCATCTTATAAGTAGTACTTGATTGAGCTTTTATTAGCTCTGAAATATAACCAAAAACTATTTCTTGTATATTCCCTACATCGAGGGTTGTAAAATTAATCTAGGAACTGACACTTCGATCTTTTAGTTCATAACTACATACACTATTAATGAAAAAAAGCTGATGTGATGAGGACGATAGTGCACTAAGAAAAATTTCATTGACAAAAACATGGAATTAATATGATTGTGAACTAGGGTATCGAATTGCAGAGGTTAGTAGGGGTGGCAAAATATGAATAGCCTGCTGGCGGCAAATGTGTAAATCCGCCACTGTATATATCTATATATTTATAATAACTCGTGAGGCACATTCATATTAATTATTTGAGATGGCCCGACTAAATTTCGAATTCAAACGGAGCTCTTAGTCATGAGCTGAGCCCGTGGCGATATCGAGAATCAAACAGAGTCAAGAATTTGATTTGCGACATTCCCATAGGCTCAGCGAAATGCACGTGAGTCTGAGTACTAACAGGTGAACAATAATTAATATAAAGTTATTATATTAAATGGAAAAAGAATACGGTCGCGAACAGGATTCAAACCTGCGCCTCCCGGATAACCTCTAACCATCTCGACCTCTTAGATGGCTTAGTGGTCAGAGCGCCTGGAGTATTTATCTGGGAAGCGCAGGTTCGAATTCTGTTCGCGACCGTATTCCTTCTCCATTTAATATAATAACATATATTATTAAAAATATTTAAAATCTCTAAAGCTGTTATTTAGACACTAAAGATCAAATAAAACCTTCTATTTTTTTATTTTTTTTTGAGTTCCTTCCTGTGTCGTGGGTGCGTTTACAGGCATATAATCTCACAAGCACACACACACCCAGACCCGGAGCAATTATCTATAGATCGTACAAATATTTGCTCCGTGCAGGAATCGAACCTGCGACACGCAGCGCAGCAGTCGGTCTCTCGACAACCGCGCCAACCGCGCTGTCAATTACATATATGACACGCTATGATTTTTCCTCTTTCGTTATCATTTTCGTGTTCGAGAAACAGTGGTATGTTATGTTATGACACATTTCGACCAGACGCCCAGACTTGTTCAGTATTAAAACATTGTGTTCTAATGCGAAATAACACTGTCTGGATATTACATTATTAGACCTAGCATTGTTATCATCCAGAGTAACTCATTGAGATGGGTCAGAGAGGACGAATCTGAAACTTTTTGAAGGATAGAAAGAAAGAAATAAAGAAAAAAAAATCAAGAAAGCAAGATGGAATAAGGAAGAAGGAAGACGGAAGAAAGAAGAAGGAAGAAGGAAGAAGCAAGAAGAAAGAAGCAAGAAGCAAGAAAGCATGAAAGTAAGAAAGCAAAAGAATGCAAGAAAGCAAGAACGTAAAAATTAAGAAATTCTAAGGTACCGTTTATTCAAATTTTATGTTAAACTTAAACATAAGATATTGATAGCATTTTCCCAGTGTCAGAAACCAAATAAGAAAAACTGGATTTAAAGGCTTTTCAAATGTTATATTTAATATCGGTCCAAATCTGGCATGTCTCAAGGTGCCCTTTTAAATGGCATACATACCTCCTTGATAACCTTCCCTAAATTATAAAATCACTGACATATGGTGAAGGAAAGCATCGTGAAGAAACTTGGATACATAATGGTCTAAGATTACCAAGCCACAGTGAACTAGCGATATGACGTGCTCTCCGAGGCATGGAGGGGTCTCAACATTAAATTATAGTCACCCATCCACAGAACGACCACGACAAGGGCAGCTTTACCTCGGTTTATTGATCTGTGTGGAAATTCCATAGCCCCTTATAACGTTTAAACAGTACATAATTTACTATGCTGTGGAAAGGTCATTCACCTTCTGAATGTACCCGTTCATTTGGACGTTTTCGGATGAATTTTTCACGCAGTTTTCCTCCAAAATCGTCAGATTTTCAGTTTGATTACCTACACTCTAGAATTTCATAGGTTTTGCTAACAGCAATACCTGGCGTTTTCCGGGAAGCAAAATTAAATTCTGGAACATTCTGGCCAATTCGAGAATGTTCTCGAACGTTCTAAAAATGTCTGGATTAGTCCATCGTGCTTGTGCGGTCAACCGCACATCCGTGTTTTACTTGAACTAAGTAAACCATTGTTTATGTACATAAAGACGCTTCCAATAACAAATTGTTACCGTGAAAGCGCATATTGTAAATATTATATTCGTATCATCCCCTGCCCTTATCCCAATTGAATTGGGGTCAGCGCAGCATGTCTTTTTCTTCCATACATCTCTGTCAGCCGTCATGTAGGTAGTCACTTCTTTTTTAGCCTTAGCATCTTTCACACAATCCATCCATCGCTGCTTTGGTCTTCCTCTACTCGTGTAGCCATCCACATTCATACTTAAAACTTTCCTCGTCACATGTTCCTTATTCCTCCGCATCACATGACAAATGATTTTCACACAGCTTCTCGACAACCGGTGTAACTTCCTCTTACATGTAATTCTAATTAAAAGGGGGATTTGTGGTGTACCATGGATGGAGAGATCCATCCGTGATACACCACACATCCCCTTTAACATTCTCATTTCAGCTGCATGCCTTTCGCTCATCCCGTTGTAAATACTATATTAATTAGTAGCTGACCCAGCGAACTTCGTAACACAACTTTTTTCTGTTCGTTTTTCTTTAAATTTAAGTATCCAATTTTTATTAATTATCCAATTTGGTGCAGTCGTTCGGAAGTTATGCGCGTACAAACATTTCGGCGATTCATTTTTATTTATAAAGATTAAGGGTTTAACTCAAAAACTATGCATTCCCAATAAGGGTTATAACGTCAGGCAAGCGGCCGGTCATAAAATCAGAACCTGGCGCATGGATAGCATTTTGTGTGACAAGTTAGACAGAAGGAGAACGTATCGGTGGCACTACCAACAACAGCATTCCCAATGAGGGTTGACGTCAGGCAGGGGGCCGGTCATAAAACATAGCCAAAACTTTAGCAGCATGCAATTTCAGAAACAATTAGAAAGTGGAAGAAAATTTCATGCTGCGCCGACTCCAAGTAAAATGGGATAAGGGCAGAGGGATGATGATGACAACTCAAAAACGACTGAACCGATTTTAATCATCACCAACAAGAAGCTACATTATCACTGAGTAACATAATTGATATTTTATTTCAGTGATTTCAGGCTGAAAATCCACGCGAGCGAAGTCACAAGTACAGCTATTAGTATAAAGCTGAAGATATTCGTTTTTTTTTTATTTGGACACGCTTATCTCTGGTTCTACCAATCTGATTCGAAAAAAAAAAACAGTTGTCAGTTCAATTCTTAATGCGGGTTATAGATTACTTAACACCACCCTAAAGCTCTCAGGAGCCGGGCAGAAAGATAAAAAAGTAGTTAAAACCGCAGGGCACAGTATGACCCTTTAAGAAAAATTTAATAAATATTTTTTCCATCCTTCATTATTTTATAAATCCATTAATATGAAACCACATAATATATTCATAACATAATCCGACCGGAAGTGCGTCACACGATTCGTGACGTCACAGTGCGGGAAATCCAACCGGAAGCTACGTCACAACGGCTTAAGCGTCGGTGGAGAAATATTACGCGCTTTTTTCGGCGGGAAACGAGTGACTTCCGTTTCCGTTACGCGAAGGTGTTAAATTGTTCACAATTTTGTGTTTCCGATGTTAGGTCGGGACATACGGAGGAACACGTGTTACAATTACATTTGCATATATTATATAATTTGTCTAAAAAACGTTTCTGTAGTCGACAACTTTGACGGCGCGGTTGGCGCAGTGGTCTAGAAATCGGCTGCTGCGCCGCGTGTCGCAGGTTCGATTCCTGCACGGAGCAAATATTTGTGTGATCTACAGATAATTGTTCCGGGTCTGGGTGTGTCTGCATGTGATATTATATGTCTATAAACGCAAAAAATAATTACTTTGTGAGGTTATTATTTCTGCGGTATTTTTATGGATGCGAGACAGACACATTTTGCATTTTCTTAATTGACTTAATATTTATCATGAAGGATGTAAATATGAATGAATAGTATATCGCGATATAATTAATGTATTATAATTAATAAAATTAATGTAATAGTATATAATTAATGATATATCGCGGTGGCCGAGTGGGCCGGGTCCGCCACAATTGTGTGGCGCAACTAAGTTTGACGCAAATTAAAAAAAAACTATTCTTAGTTTCCTCACGAAAGCAGAATGATCTCAGTAGCAAGACAGTTAGTACGTTACACATAATTTATGGATATTAATGACTTTCAATGTCTGACAGCCTTCGGCTTTTTCGTTCGTTCGGTCGCAAGCGCGACTGCTGAGCGTGAGGTCCTGGGTTCGATTCCCGGGTCGGGCAAAATGTAATTGGATTTCTTATTATTTTCTAAGGTAAACATTGAAAAATAAGACACTTTGCTTGACCTGTGAACGAACCCCGAAGCTCAAGTTCACCAGTCGCGCTCGGGCCTACTAGACCAACAAGATAGTTCAAATTGATGTAGTTTGTTCAATTTATATCTGTGACGTAACTATATTAAATCAAATATCGTTTGTACATTTTCCTATGTCATTCCCTCATTACAAAATCAGTATAATATTCAAACATAACGCATATAGAATCATTGGTAATGGCCACGATTCTTATATTCACAAACCATATAAACTAAAATTTGAATACAAACTAAAATATTAAATAAAATGCGAAAGTTACTCTATCTGTTTGTTGTGTTTTGACGTCTAACGTGCTGATTTTGAGCTCCGATTTTGATGAAGTTTGGTGTAGGGATAGATTGGACCTTGGAGAAAGATATCGACTTTCTAAAGCGCGAAAGAAGACGCGGGTTTATTTTACTTAATGATATTATAAGAGCGAGCCTGGAAGAATTAACAGACTAGACAAAGGTTAGTCGTCTCCCTCTTACGTGGGTCTTAAAATCAGAAAGTCAAACTAAATATAGCATCACGCCTGTATTCCTGAAGATCTAGGCAGCGGTGCACCTATTATTAAGTCCCATGTAATAGGTAGTGAGCCTATTGCCATAATTTCTTAGCAGAAAAACCAATTGAAATGTTGACCTGGAAATCAAACCCAGGACCTCTCGCTCAGCAGTGGCACTTGCTACATATGAGGCAATTAGTAAATTAGAAACGTCAAACAAAACTTGCACAGAAAATGTCATTAGGTATTTCTTGATTTTAATTTGACATCTCTAAATTCGTCCCGTATCACTCGAATTGGTTGTTAGTAAAATACTACAATACTCAAATCTTAGTTTAGTTTACACTAAAATCGACCCCATTACTGCCTAAAGCAATACCTAATATTATGATAGAAACAAACGACCCGGCGTTGCCTGTAATTTGTACCATCTTTGATCACGAAACGTGTTATTTGTAACTAACAAAATGATTATAAAGTTAGTTTAGATAGAGGGAGCTTATTCATAGTCTGGTTTGTTTATTGATAGTTTGATGTGACAAAATAGTTTACTCGTGATCATACATTACATATTACCGGTTTTTTTATGAGTTTCAATGTTCCATATACCTATCTAATGTTTAAAAAAAATACAGATTAAACTTCTTGCTTAAAACTTAACTTAAAAAAGAACTAAACTAAAATGAACATACAATGGACGTAGAAATGAGATATCTATTAAGAATCACACGATCATGTAATTTGAATCAAAGTTCCAAAAAACCTATTCTAATTTTCCTTTCCATTTCCAGAAATTTTTTAACGCTATTTTTTCCCATCTTTAGGAAGCAATACAATAGGTACACGTGAAATGAAATGGTATCATTGTGTATTTGTTAAGAAAGAAAATAATATTTTTGTCACAATTGGCATTTTAATAAATCTACAACAACCTAACTACGTATTTCTTTATAATAAAACTCAAATTACAGAACGCCCAAACTAGACCTATATTTTTTTTAAGTACATTTATTTTTCATCGGAACAGGTAGGTACAATCGTTTTCTATCTTAATACACCTATTAGTACTAAGTACTAGATCTACTACGTGACAGACACAGGCCAAAACTAAAGTTTTTTTTTTTTCAATTCAGAATGTGACGTCTCATGACCTTGATCTCACCTGAAATTCACTTTAAATGAAAACAAAATATTACACTGCACGTAAACTAAATTGAAACAAAAGGCTCTATAATTACCAGCTGTAAGTCAAGACTATGAATACAGCGCCACATCCTTTGCGAGAGAAACCAGTTATACAACACCACGCGACGCGACGGTAGCAAAGGGTTTTGTTGTGGCCCTTTCAAATGTACAACATTATATCTACATACATAAAAACCATCACGCCTGTTTCCGTGTGGGGTAGGCAGAGACTATTGATTTCCATTTGCTACGATTCTGACCTCTATGTTTTTATCTATCTATGTTCATTAACCTCTTGCATGCTTTTCGATTTAGGTGGCTCCTGACCTATCTTTTTTGCAAGTTGGTTGCGGTATGTTTGTCGAGGTCGGCCTGTCCCGACTCTTCCATCCACTCTCGACTCATATACTAGTTTTGTCAATCGCCTTTCATCCATCCTTTCCACACCCCGAACAATCTTAGCATACCTTTTTCAATCCTCATCACTACATCCTCTTTCACTCCACAACGTTACTAAACACACTGTTCCTCACTTTATCTTTCAAAGTTACTCCGCACACACTTCTCAAATAATATCTGCAATATGTTTACTTCATTATATCTTTCTTGTAATAAAAGCTAACTGAGATGGTTAAATAAAAAAGATAAAGAAACATAAATAGTTATAATATCTCAAGTTTTTCGAATTACTGCAAACATTAGAGAAACAAGTTAGGTTCCCGCGATCACTACACATCAATATAGAATAAGAATATAGAATAGAATATAGAATATTATTTATTTCCATAACAATTAACGGCGATTACCTTTCCTTACGTGCTATAACATGGGGATTAAATTATACATACAATCAATTTATCATGAGGAAACATGTTACTGGTGAACTCCACACTAGGTCGAGCCTGTCTCGTGGAGTCCTTGAGTGGACCGTTTTTTTTTTTGTAGCGTTCTGAAGCAAATCTGTTAATTATTTACGGTTTTAGTACGATGCAGAATTGTTACGGTAAATGGTAATTACTAAAGTTACTTACTACAAAATCAGATAAATAAATAAAATTAAAAACCGCTTTAAAAAGTGAGCGTTTGAGTGAAATGCAAGTGTACACACATAGTGCGTGCGTGCGTGCGTATGCGCGCGCGCGCGCCTGTGTGTTTGTGTGTGTGTGTGTGTGGGCGTGCGTGCGTGTGTGTCTGTGTGTGTGTGTGCTTCTGTGTGCACGTGTATGTGCGATTGTATTTGCTGTTTATATTAAACGTCTAATAAACGATTCAGTTTCAGAGTACGATTGAGTTAGCAACCATTTGTAAATTATCTTTTTAGCTTGGTTACTTTTACAGTATTTGATGTCACACACTTTTGCAATTTTATTGTAAATATGAGTCAACATGAACTCCTGCATGTGTTGTGCGAAAGCAGTTTTCACTTTATGAGGAGAACATTTAAATACTCTTCTTTCAAGGAGTTGACGATACAGCGGCGACTGAATAGTTAATTTGTGTTGTTTCAGCGATATTTTATGAATGTATAATTGTCTGACGTTCAGTACCGACGCTTCTTTATACAAGCAGTCTGTGTTAATTAGTTAGTTTAATTAATATATTTAGATATTATTTCTGTATAAATTGTATTTGATTTCCTCGTTGGTCTCGCGGTCGCAAGCGCGGCTGCTGAGCGTGAGGTCCTGGGTTCGATTCCCGAGTCGAGCAAAGTGTTATTGGGTTTTTCTGTTAAGAAATTCTCAGTAGCAGCCCGGAGTTAGGAAGTTGGTGGTGTGACAACCGTGCTTCGGTGAGCACGTAAAGCCGTCGGCCCTAAGCCTTATCTCTCTCCGGTCGTGTCGGATTGCCGTCCCATGGGAATATGAGAGTGAAGGAAGAGGGAGTGCACCTATATTTGCGCATAAACTTGTGCACTATAATATCTCCTGCTTACTTGGCTAATCTCCGTTGAGATAAGCCGCCGTGACCGAAATACGGTCGGAAGGAGTATTAATATTATATTATTGTATTGTATATTAGTGTGTGATTATCTCTGATTTATCTAATTCAACTATGTAATTTTTTTATGAACAATTGCCTCGTTGGCCTAGTAATGCATTCGATACAACCAGCGAGTGGATAGCATTCGATTTCTCTTATGTTACGGTTATGTTACTTGTCCGCAACGCACACACTTTGTAGCGTTCGTGATCGCAGAATGACTACACGCGATTAATCTGGTTAAAAGTTGTTTTATTATAATGTGTCACAGTAATTACGATAACCTTATAATCAAAATTTGGAAGTTCAAACCCAAGGCACGCACCACTGACTTTCAAAGTCTTTTGAGAAACTTTATCGTGCTGAAAATGGTGAAAGAAAGTTTGCGATAGTGTGTAAGGTCATGTTAGAAGTCTGCGGCAGTTTTAAACTCTGACACCAGGATTTCATCAACCATTGGTACTATAAAAAAACACTGCCTCGTTTGTCTAGTGGTCGCAAGTGTGACAGCTGAGCATTAGGTGCTGGGTTCGATTCCCGGGTCCAGCAAAGTGTTATTGGGTATTTCTATTAGGGAATTCTCAAAAACAGCCCGGAGTTTAGAACTGGAATTATGCCCGGCAATGGCAATAGGCTCACCACCTATTACATGGGACTTAATAACAGATATAAAAAAAGATATCAAACCCACAACCTTCACCATTAAAGCTAATACTCAGTCCGCTACGCCATCCAGCTAGCATGTTAATCTTGGTCTCTTGGCACGCACGTGTCAGTAACTTAAATCTAACACGTTATGTGACACGTCATACCGTGCCAGTAAGACCCTGTCCACATTGCTTCATATCCAAATGTTTTATACTAACCAGAAATGGGGGATGAGCGTGATGCGTCTGTAAGAGTGCACCCTTAGCATGGAATCCCTACACGAGGCCTCTGGGTGGTGCAAAACAGGCTTATGGGATTGGTGGCAATCAAGCAGATGGATCGCCTGATGGTAAGCGTTACCCATGGACGCCCGCAACCCCAGATAAGTCGCAAATGCGTTGCCGGCCTTTTAAAGGGGTTGGGCCTCCGTTACCCTCACTCTCTCGGCGAAACACAACGCAAGCGTTGTTTCACGCCGGTTTTCTGTGAGGCCGTGGTATCATTCCGGTCGAGCCGGCCCATTTGTGCCAAACCATGGCTCTCCCACGGTGAAAAACCCACACCCACGGGACGAAGCCATGCCGTGAAGTGAATAGTCGTGTTTCGGGGTGTAGTCCGGTGCAACAATTGTGGGAGGTGGGTCTGGGCAGTTGCATCAACTCTCCAACTATCGTTCTCCCCAAATCTATCCACTCCACTTAAGAGTGAATAGATTTATTATGGATCTACGTGCTCCATCCTCGGCCACACCGTCGCTTACCATGAGGCGAGGTGATAGAACTTGGTGGTAGAACTAATTTTGATTGAAAAAAAATGCCCACGGTGGAATCCGAAAGTAAAGTGGATATCGGAAAATAATATCAAGTTGAATAGTCGGTGTTATATTAACTTGAGATACTCGTAATTACAAAAAGATATCTTAAAATTATTGCTAAATACAATAGATATCGCCAGGCTGGGCTCAGGGCTGATGGGCCTCTGGAAAGTGATAGCAAGTCATGATGTCGCCTGGGCAAAGAAGATATCTTTGGTTTGAGGATGAATTTGTGGACCACCAAGACGCAGATAGAAATTGCATCAAACAAAGAGGTGTCCCTCCTATGCACAGAGTACAAGTTTGGCGAGTGTTTATTTATTATCTTAGCCTAATATATAGAATATATTATGTATTAATAATATAAAAAAGAAAAATTATATCCCAAAAGTTCAAAGTCAAAGTCAAATAATTTATTCCAATTAGACCATATACTGTACTTTTGAAAGTCAGATTTGGTTTATTTGCATCCATTGACATACCTATTTCAAATGTTGTCTGTAAGGATTCTTTTAATCACCTCTCTTTTTAAAATCCCGTGAGATTAATCCTTATCTAGAAACGAGTAAAACTCGCGTTATTTTTTATTATAAAATCGATACAAGTAAAGATTAATCATTGGAACGATCTTGTATAGGAAGTGCTGTAATATAAAGTATACGACTCGGTCGCGAACTATTTTTCTAAGGACTCACTCATACTGGTGGTCTTTTAAAATCTTGTCGAAAGCTATTTTTAAACAAAGTTTTTCTTTATTGTTCACCGGGTACTACTCACGTATATTCTTCGGGTTTGCCCGACTAGTTTCAAACTCGAACGGAGCCCTTAGTCATGAGCTGAGTCCGCGGCTAAGTCGCGAGTCAGACGTTCAGTCAAAAAGTTTTTTTTTATCCATAATGAATCTACATTTGGCCACCAACTCGCCTGATGGTAAGCGACGGTGTGGCCGAGGGTGTAGCACGTAGATCCAGAAGAAATCTATTCACTCTAAGTAGAGTGGATAGATTTGGGGAGAACGACAGCTGGAGAGTTGGTACAACTGCCCAGACCCGTCTCCCACAACGGTTGCACCGGACTACATCCCGAAACACAACTAGGTCGTTTCACGGCATGGCTTCGTTCGGTGGGTGGTAACCAGCCGTGGCAGAAGCTTCACACCAGAGTTGTGTTGCCTGTTTTGCACCACCCAGGGGCCACGTGTAGGGATTCCATTTTAAGGGTGCACTCCTACGGACGCGGGCAACTCAGCCCCTAAAATTATTTTGACCTCGTCTGCAATTTCTGTATCAATTTCTGTATCAATTTCTTATTAAAGTTATAGAAAATTATAACTTTAGTTTTCGCTAAGCATGCATTAAAGCTTTCAAAGATTTATCTGTAATATTTTTTTGTATTGCATAATTTAATTAGCTAAGGAACAGCCGCATAGGTCGATCGAGGTAAAGCTGTGCTTGCCGCGGTCGGTCTGAGAATGGACGAGCATAAATTTATACCAAGACCCCTTCGTGCCCGAAGAGCACGGTAAGCCGTCGGTCCCGGTTGTCAAATTAAGATCTATGACAGCCGTTACGGGTAATCGGAGGCCTGAAAGTCTGACAACCAGTCATACCACGAGATATCGTATTACCCAGTAACTGGGTTGTGGAGATTAGATCGGTAGTCGCTCCATGTAAAATACTGGTATTAAGCTGCATCCGGTTTGACTTGAAGCAGACACAAATGTAATTGAGAAAATGCTGCAATAATGTCAATAGCTAAGATAATTTAGCACTTATTATCATTAAAAAAGAAAAACGACGTGAACATGACTACGCCATTAAGAATCACGGGCGTGACCACAACGCTATGGGAAAACACCTAATCGTTTTTAATTAATGTTAATTACTTTTACGCTCACTTACCTTTACGTCGGGGCAATTAATCAATTAATGAATCACTAGTGCTGTTTTATATTAAGTAGCATTTTAACGGTCTGCCACCAGTCATCATTGTATTAATAGACTCTTTGCGTTAAAATTAATTTTATTTTCGACAATGATATTGTTATCATAAGGATATAGTACTTCTTCCGACCGTATTTCGGTCACGGCGGCCTATCTCCACTCAGATAAGCCAAGTACGCAGGCGATATTATAAATAATAAATGATTTTATTTCTGTAAATACATAGATCTGTTGAAGACACTTTTACAAGTCATTTTTATAAACTAGATGGCGCCGGCGTTTCCTATCTGACTGTCTCTGAGAAGATACGCCGAAACAAACTCAGAGGTCAACGTCTCTTTTAAAGTCCAGACATAATAGTATGTACATATCTGTGTGAGTGTAACGATGCAGGGATCGTCTCGAATGGCCTTTTGAGGAAAGTGAGTGCAGCTTCGAGGTGACCTGTCCTGTCTGACGGCACGTATGCATCAGTCATCAATATAGTGAGTGTATATAGTGCACAAGTGTGTGCGCAAACACAGGTGCACTCCCACTGCCTTCACTCTCATATTCCGATGGGACGGCAATCCGACACGACTGGCAAGAGATTAGGCGCAGGACCGACAGCTTTACGTGCTCTCCAAAGCACGGGGGTGTCACACGATCAACTTCCTGACTCCGTGCGGCTACTGAGAATTTCCTATCAGAAAACCTCATTAACACTTTGCCCGATCTGGGAATCGAACCCAGGACCTCACGCTCAGTAGCCGCCCTTGCGACCACTAGACCAACGAGGCAGTCAATGATATCAGAGTTGTAACAGATGGAAATAGATGATCTCTACTTATCTCAATGGGAAACAGGCGTAATTAAAAACAAGCTGTTCCGGGTGTCATATTTATAGATAAAATTACGCTCAATAATGTAAAATTATTTTATTAATAATATCTTAGGTTTGCGCGATCACTACACATTATAATAAAACAACTTTTAACCGGATTAATCGCGTGTATTATTAGGACTGGACTCAGTCCTCCTGCGACCACGAACGCTGCAAAGTGTTCGAAACGTCAGGAAAAACAAAAAACCAATAATACACGCGATTAATCCGGTTAAAAGTTTGTTTTATTATAATTATTTTATTAATTTCTACGGTTATGTAATAAACCAATTTTACTGTGTGCTTCTCTGCCTACCTCTTCTGCAAATACAGGTATGATGCTAGGTTATATTTGCCAATCGCCAACGCCGTTTTCCCATGGGGGTAGGCAGAATAGAACATAACTTCTTTATTGTAAATGTGAGCACCATGCAGCCATTAACATTATTCTAGTAACGTGACTTGAGGTCTGGTAGTTTGAGAAGTCAGACTCACATAAATGTCTTACTGTGATGGCGTATGTGTTGGGTCATTCTGTTCCCTTAAATATGGTTGAGCTGAGCGATGCTGATATATGCGTGATACTCGTGAACGGGTGCCACAAGTTGGGACTGGTCAGCTCAATACTACCAAGACTTGTAACTATTATTACAATTTTGTATCTTCTATTGTACCTTCGTGTTCAACTATATCTGCAACGTTATCACATAATGTATTTTTATCAATAAATGTACCAGCTGCTGTGTTCTTGCCCGTTCTTCTCCTTAGGAATCTACATTTTGGAACGTGGCATTTCTTGACTTTCAAAAATACCTTTATATGCTCTAATTGGAATAAATGATTTTGACTTTGACTTTGACTAACGCCTGCTGCTACGATCCTTACATATGCCTTTTGCTTCGTCCATGTTCATACATCTGGTCATACACGCGCGCCGGTTGTGAGTATTACGCGCGTTTATTATTAATGAACCCACAACAAAGAAAAATTACAACAACAGTCGGACTCGCGCCATTGCGGCGGACTCAGCTCATGACTAAGGGCTCCGTTCGAGCTCGAAACTAGTTGGGCAAACCCGAAAAATGCACGTGAGTAGTAACCGGTGAACAATAAATTAAAGTAAAATGGGCCAAGTAATCCAAAATCATACACACAAGTGTAAACGCACCCTTACAAAGGAAGACCTAGCCTTATTTATGACGCTACAATAAACCAGTTGGAATCCTGCCTCGGTATTATAGCGCCGTTTCCGAAACGGACCGGCCAGAGCTCAGTTATGTCCGTATTTTGGTTTCAACAAAGAAAGGAGTTTTTGAAGAATTATTGTGTTGTTTGTTCGGATCTGTCTTAAAAGCGGAGGGGCTCGTGGCTAAGGAATAGCTGCCTCGATCGATCGAGGTTAAGCTGAGCTTGCTGCGGTCGGTTTGGGGATGGGGGACCATAATTTCTAAGACACGTACGTAAAAATACCTGAAAGTCTGGCAACAAGTCTTATTATTATTATATACTTTATTGTACACCAGAAACAGGTAAAAATACAGCACAGAAGAAATAATAGTACAATGGGCGGCCTTATCGCGCACGGCAATCTCTTCCAGGCAACCTTGGGATGGAGAAAGTGGACTTGGTAACCATTTGAGGTAGTATGTGGTGTACATACATAATAATTATAATACAATATGCATATATAAGGATAAGAATACGTTAAACATACATAAATAAATTTAAATAGAACTGATAATATTATGCATAGAGACCAATATATAAATGTAAAAAGGAATACTAGCATCGATAACATCATGTGGAAAGGTAATGTTTTTTCACAAGGTTTTTAAACATCGGTAGTGACTGGGCACGTCGTACAGAGACCGGTAGTGCATTCCACAAACGCGCTGCTTGGATAGCAAAGGATTTGTCGACGAATTTTGTGGAATGCACTGGCATTTTAATCCTTAGATTATCTGATGATCTCAGGTCTCGTGCATGGGTGTCACTTAGGAACTCGAAACGATTTTTTAGATAAGTAGGAGTAAACGGGTGGAAAAGCACACTATAAAGTAGCGAAAGAATATGAGTATTTCGGCGAAGGCGGATTGGTAACCACTTGAGCTTACTTCGAAAATCTGAAACATGATCATATTTGCGCAAGCCAAATACAAATCTAATACAAACATTTTGGAGACGCTCAAGCTTATTTAATTGGTCCTCAGTGAGATCAAGGTAGCTGGCATCAGCATAATCAAGGATAGGAAGAAGGAGGGATTGTGCTAGCGCAATTTTAGTGGTAATTGGAAGAATGTTCCGTAATCTTCTCAAAGAACCAGCGGAGGCAAACAACTTACGACTGGTTTCCCGTAGATGAGCAGTCCAGGACAGATTTCTATCTATAATTATCCCCAAGTTCTTAACTGTTTCACTATAAGGGATAAGAGTACCGTCAAAAGAAACTTGAGGAAGTGCGGTCCAATTAATTTTAGATACCATCCTGGAACTGCCCACCACAATCACCTGCGTCTTTGAAGGGTTAACTTTCAAGCCGTATCTTTTGCTCCACTGAGATATTCTAGCCAAATCAATGTTAATAGTGTCAACGGCCTCACACAATTTTGTAAGCGGAGCTTTACTATAAATTTGTAAATCATCTGCATAAAGATGGTAGGAAGAAAGTAGTTGATTAGAAATAGAATTTATAAAAATTGCGAAAAGTAAAGGAGACAGAACGCCACCTTGTGGGACACCAGCAGTAGTATTACACCAAGAAGACAAAGTATCCTCAATGCAGATACGCTGATACGCCGATGGAGATATGTAAAGAGAGCATAGTATGCCAAGCATAATATCGAAATCAACGGTATTAAAAGCATTACTAAAATCAAGCAATGCAAGTACCGTTAGATTACCGATTTCCATGCCTGACCTGATATCATCCGTAATATGAACCAAGGCTGAGGTAGTGCTGTGTCCAACACGGAACCCGGATTGGAAAGGATTGAGTAGATTATTTTTAGAAAGGAAATTATTAAGTTGGTTGTGAATTAGACGTTCGAGGACTTTGGAAAGGAATGGTAAGATAGAGATGGGACGATATTCGGAAAAGGATTTAGGATTAGATTTTTTCGGCAAAGGAATGATCTGAGCATCTTTCCAAACACTAGGAAATACACCACTAGAGATTGAGGAATTGAGGATGTGTGAAATTACAGGAAGGATGATGTCAAGGATAGGAAGTATCATCTTACGGCTGATACAGTCACATCCGACAGTATTAGATGTTATTGATAAAATGCTTTTCTTGACATCACAAGAGGAAAATTCACTAAAGAAAAATGGAGAATAGTTGGGAGTCGAGACTGTCAATCAAACAAATATCAATTGTTCTCTTCCTGAGGTTATGAAAGCCCACTCACAGGCTGAGGAATCTATAATAGGTAATTTGGTGATACCTGAGTCAATCAGTCAGGAGTCATCTAAAAGTATTGTACCTAGTAATAATAAACTCTGTTATAACTCAATTATGTATACAGATAATTTAGGCAAGTGTTTTGGGGAATTATTAGGCAACGGCCTGGGTCATTCTTTCTTAAATAACTGTATGCCTGGGACTTCATTTAAACAAATAATGTCATCATTAATGAAATCTACAGTTAATCCCAATACTGATATAACAGTATTTATAGGTAATAGTCAAAATGTAAGTAAGAAAGATATCACCAACTGTGTTGCTCAAATGTTAACACTGAACTGTCACCATATAATACTATGTGCATTTCCATATTTTGACCATCTGTCAGATAAGCAGAATGACTATATACATATGCTAAATAAGCATATACATTTCTTAGTAGGTCACTACAGTGACAAGTTTATTTTCTTTGACACCAATAGTTTTGTTGGTAAATTAAAATTGACTAGGGATACTGTGTACCTGCCTATTAAATCTAGACGACAAATTGCTACGTTGTTAGCTTATAATATTAACTCAGTCATAAGTAGTATGACGAAGTATCTCACTACCACTTTATTTAGTAAAAATACTAATAGTATAGTGGTGAACCAAAATAATTTAAACTTAACAGTTTGACAACAGAGAAGCATAGTCATTATAGTTTAATTCTGTCTCACCAAAATATTAATCGCTTCTCTGGCAAAATCCTAGATGTAGAATTATTTATTGAAAAATATAAAGTAGACATTCTTTGTATCACGGAGACATGGCTGAAGCCAGACAAAATGATGTTTAATATTAGTGATTTTAAAATAGCCAGTTCGTTCCAGAGAGTTTCAGCCGAAGGTGGGGGAACCTTAATTATGGTAAAAAATCACCTTAAATGTAAAGAACGACTAGATATTCGCGATCTCTCTGTTGAACGAGTATGCGAGCTCGCGTGTGCAGAAACTGAGGAATATGTAATCTTGTGTGTTTATAGGCCCCCAGCAGGTAATACCTCTCAATTTTCTTCAAAAAGGAGGATGCGCTTAGCAAAATAAAAATAAACAAAAATATAATAGTCTGTGGAGATTTTAACATTGACATTATAGTGAACACCACAGATAAAAGAAATCTTTTATCTCTTTTTAGGTCATTTAATTTAAAACATTTGTTTTCTGAGCCAACTAGAGTGACACCTACCTCGGCTACTTGTATAGATAATATTATGACTAATTGTAAAATATTACAAAAAAGCCTTGTTAGTGGTATTCGTTCAGATCATAAGTGTCAGATTGTAAAATTATATCACAAATCAATCGATGGTCCTAAAATTATAAAGTGTAGGACACTCACGAAAAGGAGTCTAGAAAAATTCAGTACAAGCCTAGAATCTCAACTAATTGCATTAAAGCCACGTTATGACGACCCCAATCAAATGTATTGTTCACTATTCAATGTCATAAATAATGAATTTCAAAAAGCTTGCAAGGTGAAATCGATAACCTTAAAGCCTAAATTAATGTTCAGTTCCTGGGCCACCAGCGGTATACGACGAAGTAGGGATGTTCTTAATGAACTTTACGAAAAAAAGTCCTATTCATCTGACAATCATTTTCATAATTATGTTAGACAATATTCAAAAACATTTAAAAAGATGTGTAAACTAGCAAAGGCAGTTTATATTAGTGAACAAATAAAAAACGCAAGCAATAAAATAAAAACTACTTGGAAGATAATTAACACTGAAACTGGCAATCGTAATTATACCGACAGTTCAATTAACTTAAAAATTGATGACAAATTAGTTTCAGATAAAAGTGTAATTGCTAATTTCTTTGAATCTTTTTTTACAAATATTCCTGTAGAGACTACTAAATGTCTCCCGTCGTCCGCACTAGTAGCTGCGTCCCTCTTAGAGAAAAATTTAGATTTATGTAACGGTAATTTTGAATTTAGTTATGTGTCACATTGTGACATCACTAAAACATTTAAAAGTATAATTGTTAAAAAAACTGAAGATTTATGGGGATTATCAATCAAAGCCGTTGAACCCATAATTGCTAAAATTGCGCCCTTGTTGGCGTTAATATTTAATACTTGTATCGCAGACGGAGTATTCCCTGATCTAATGAAATATAGTAAAATAGTACCCATTTTTAAGGCAGGTTGCCAAACTGACGCATCTAATTATAGGCCAATATCTGTGCTGCCTGCATTAAGCAAAATATTTGAAAAAATTATATTAAATCAAATGTTAATTTATTTTAATAAAAGCGGAATATTACATGAAAAACAATTCGGATTTACGAAGGGACGTTCTACGGAAGATGCAGCATCCACCCTTATGAAAACAGTATTGGAGGCCTGGGAAGATTCGCAGGATGCTATAGGCGTGTTCTGTGATCTTTCTAAGGCATTTGACTGCGTAGATCACCAAACGCTTTTACTAAAGTTAAAATATTATGGGATTCAAGGTAGATCTTTTGATCTCTTAAATTCATATCTGTCAAATCGTGAACAAAAGGTTTCTATTGGCAATGTCGTTTCTACAGGCGCGCTTGTTAAAATGGGTGTACCACAAGGATCAATCTTGGGCCCATTTCTATTCCTTGTTTATATCAACGATCTTCCTCACATAATTAAGGATACAATGTCAAATATAGTGTTATTTGCTGACGATACATCTCTTATATTCAAAGTTAATAGAAAGGACAGGGATTTGATAGAACCCAATAATACACTTAGTAAAGTATTTAACTGGTTTTCTGTAAACAATCTTCTACTAAATTCAAAAAAGACCAAATGTATTAGATTCTCTATCCCAAATGTAACCCACGTAGGTTCAAATGTGAAACTTGATGATAAAGTATTAGATCTGGTTCCCTCAACTGTCTTCCTAGGCGTTACAGTGGACTCTAAACTGCAATGGGGACCGCATATAGAGGCACTTGCAGGCAAATTGAGCTCTGCTGCATTTGCTGTTAGGAAAATAAGACAGATGACAGATGAAGCTACAGCTAGGCTAGTTTATTTTGCATACTTCCACAGTATTATGTCTTATGGCATTTTACTGTGGGGATCGGCTGCTGATATCGAGACTATATTTATATTACAAAAAAGAGCAGTCCGAGCTATTTATAATATGGGAAGCCGTGAGTCGCTCCGTGAACTATTCAAGGAAATAAATATACTTACATTACCATCGTTGTACATATTTAGCAATATTATGTATATTCGGAAAAATATTGCCCAATTTTATAAAAAGAGTGACCGCCACAATCTAAACACCCGTTACAAAGATAGGCTTCAAGTACCAGGTTTTCGACTTAGTAAGACCAACAAGTCATTTATGGGTAATAGTATTAGGTTCTATAACAAGATTCCTCGTCATATTATTGACTTGCCGGACTTAAAGTTCAAACCGATTGTTAAGCGCGTTTTAATGTCCAGCGCCTATTATAGTATAAATCAGTACATTAATGATACAGATGTATGGCGAACGATTCCTTTCTGCACACTGTGACCCACTGGCACTATTTGACCAGCGCGGACATATACTTACTTTTGTATAATTTCTTTTTTCTTTTTTTAGTCTATTTTCTGACCGAACTGTCTTTTTACAGTTATTTTATATTAATATTTGACATACGTATTTATTACTTTATCATAACTTATTGTTATTATTCTAATTACAGATTGTACTCTATATTCTTATATGAGTCAATTAATAAATAAAATAATTCATTGCTTTTCTGTAAAATGTGAGCATCATGTGGTTAATAATGTTATATATTACATTAATATATACATTCACCTGCCTATTGCCAGGCATTATGAGTTTGTCATGCTCACTAAAATGTCTTGCTGATGGTGGCGTTGTGTATCGGGTCGTTGAGTTCCCTTCAAAATGGTTGAGTTCAGCGACGCTGATGCGCACGTCATACTCGTGAACGGGTGCTGTCTGTCGGGACTGGTCCGCCTGTAATTGCCTTGGTAATCGTTTTGGCTTTATAAACTTTTACTATTTCAATCATTTGCTTTTGTTTTCCTCTTACATTATTCTACATTATTCTCACATACCATCAATACACCATTGTAATTAAAATTTTATTTAAAAAGAGTGTCTATGGAGTTTCTTGCCGGTTCTTCTCCATAAGATCAACTTTTTTGGAACCGTGCACCTAGCTTTGACGTTTTATAAGTGCCTGTAATTTGGTCTATGTGAAATAAAAAAAATTGAATTTGAATTTGAATTTGTCGAAAGATATTGTAGTGTATTCAATTTTGTTAGCATATCAAAATTGGACGAGTCAGTAAAATGACGATTAAGCTTATCAATATCAAGATCTTTAGGAACATTTTCTTGTTTAGGTTTTCCGACCCCCATCGATTTAAGAAATTTCCAGACTTTAGCTGGGTCTCCGTTCTGAACAGAATCATGAACATGTTGGCGTTGCGCATTCCTACACACCTTGTTGCAGTGATTTCGTATCCTTATATAATTTTCCTTGTTTGCATCAGACGACCGACACTTCAGTTTGTACTTTGCCGCTGCTTTCTTTTCTAAAAGGTCTTTGATAGTTCTTGTAAGCCACGGTGATGGTAGATGTTTGACTTTCACTGGCCTTACAGGAGCATGGCGATCGTAAAGTTTGAGTAAATTGGAGTTGAAAAAGTTCAGCTGGTCATCGACAGTCACAGAATTCAGAATAGGTATCCAGTCAATATTCCGAGCATCCTTAAGAAGACTGTCAAGGCAAATACCACTAAAATTACGCAGCATGAGGATCTTAGGTTTAATCTTAGGAGGACGAATTTTGTAAGATAAGAAGATCAAGTTGTGGTGAGAAAATACATCAGCCGAGCATTGCCCGTGCTTAGCGACGTGTTCTGAAGAAGATACGAAAATCAGGTCTAAAAGTGAAGGAGTAGAATTAGGAAAGTAGTGAGTAGCGTTCAAAGGAAGTATGTTCAGATTACAAGCTTGACCTACAGAAAGAAGGGAAGACGAGCGATTATCTTTTTTAAGAAGGCACGTGTTAAAGTCTCCCATGATTATGCTGTGACTGTAAGAGGGAATGAGAGTTTCTAAGATATTTTCGAAGGAGGAAAAGTAGTTAATGCGCAGGGAAGGACAATAATAAACACCCAGTAGTAGTTTGGTGTGATGCAACTCAACTTCAAGGAATAGGTGTTCGCCAGCGTTTGACGGCGGTGGCTGCGCTGACACATGAATAATAGAAAAAGGAATATGTAGTCGAAGGTATATGGCAACACCACCACCACCGCCAACCGAGCGATCATTCCTGATAAGTTGAAAGCCGGGTAAAGAATAAGAAGAAGAAGGGATACAAGGCTTTAACCATGATTCGGAAACGAGATATTCTTACAGCCAAAATTTGCCAGCATATCGGGGAAATGAGCCGGAATACTCTGGGCCTTTATGTGAATAGCATTGAAATTCCTGGGAACATCAGAGAACTGTTCTGTCAGTGTGTCAGCAAGAGAAGGGATACTTACAAAGCTGTTATCGTCGCTCGATACTGAAAAGAAACTTTCATCGACACTATCACAGTCACTAAACATATAAATACTATTCTATACTTAAATAAAAATATGATACCAAAAATATATAAATGTATATATGCTTATATAATAATATATATATATATATAAACAAGTCACAGCAGCACCAACTGCCGGTTGCGTGTTACAAAAAGGAGAATAAAATAAAATCATAATAATCTAAGGCTATCCGGGCATAAAGACAAGGTGTCAGGCGACATTGAAAATAACAAGTTTATTAAGCTGATTAGTATCTGTAAAAATAAGGTGAAACGAAACGCGATTGGATATTTGACGTTTGACATAAATGAAGAAATATGAGTGTCATAAATTGACAATTTCGATTGGAAAAATAAATAATTTAATACATACCTGACACATGGAGAAAAAATTAAAACAATATACCCGGACTATGGCCTTGTGAAAGATTGAGAACAAAAGCATCACTTCTTAACGGTGGCTGTACGTCTTGACTTCGTCGTTGCTGTCTTCGCAGTGGCGACCTGTTTAATGGGCTCGGTGGTGTCGGACTCAATTTCCGCCGACTCAATTTTACCCAGATCTGCGAAAGTACCAATCCGGTGTCGCGTGCCATTGGTTCCCAGAACATAAACGCTACCAGCCTTGGTCCAACATTGGGTGACACCAAACTTCGCCCGAGCAGCAAGAAAGACATCGTGACGCCCTTTCGTCAGAAATTCCGACATAGTCATGCCTGAGCCTTTCAACACCTTCTTGGCAAACCAGATCTTATCACGGACAGCAACATCCACCAACTTCAATAGAATGGGCGGGGGCTTATTAGTCATGGACCTCCCCATTCTGTGACACCGTCTTATATCACCCACTGTGAAGTCTTTAACCAGAAGTTTGTCACAAACAATCGCAGCTAGAACTTTTCCAGTGTCTTCCTTTGTAACCTCCGGAACACCATGAAGAAGCAAAATTTTTCTTCGTCCCTGCATCTCCAGATTATCCACACTATGTGCCAATACTTCCACCTGTAGCTGAAGGCTTTTGAGCGCCTGAATTATGAAAGCTCGAAATGCAGTAAACTCGGAGGTCAAGCTGGATGTACTGGAAGACGCTGGTGGAACCTTCTGCAGCTCATCTTCAAACTCTGACATTCTGGTCTGGAACATGGTCATCATTTCACCTATGGTCTTCTGTAGTGATTCCATTGTTGTGATGTGGGTGTGATTGTGAAGTGAAGTTGTGTGTTAAAATAAATATAGGATAACACTCAACCTGCTGGTATATGCTATTAACTTGTATTATATGTCATTAAAATATAAATTAAAAACTATTCTTATTTAAATTTAAATTTTAAACTGAAGAGCAGATCAAATATGTCTACACCTAGCAACTACCCTCCAGAAAAAAAAAAAAAAAAAAGCTTACCGCAAGACATCGTGTTAGCCAGTAACTGGAGGTCAGATAGACAGACACTTCATGTGAAATACTAATATTAAGCTGCACCCGGTTAGACTGGAAGCCGATCGCAATGTAGTTGTAGATACTTATGCATTAAATGTTTGAAACTACAGATAGTTATGTCTTTCTTATGCATTAACGCAAACGCGTATGGAGGAACGAGGTGCGGTGTTCCTCCATAGAAAAGGGAGGACCCTCCAACCAGGCGGGTGATATTGCCTGGTGGGCCACGGCCCAACGGTTAATGTCGGGAGGTGGTATATATACACACTCGTCGTCAAACTTTGATTGCGCGATGCAGAGTGTTGTGCGCGTAGTTACCATGTAGCGGTATAGATGTCGCTACATCACTCCCCTCCGAGACCGGAGGTCGATCGTGTTGATGAGTCAGCGGTCAGTGCGTCTGTAGAGCTTGCCAGTGCCAGTGAGGTCCCAGTGAGTCGGAACCAGATGCCGCGTAGTTCACGGTCAGTCGGAACTGAGAGCGGTGATGCTGCGTTATTATCAGTGAGTCGAGGTAGTGCAGTGTTGCGTAGTGGCTGGCTGCTGCGTCGACCAGGAGAGAATGGCTCTGCTTGTTGACCGGCCGAAGGTGCAGTGTGCTGTGCCGAAGTCGCTGTTGTGGCTGAGGGTGATGACCAGGTCTGCGCGTCTGCTACAGGCTAGTGGTCAGGGTACCCGTTATAGCCGAGTATGCTGGCTGGCTGTGTGACTCGCTGCTTGCTGCTCAATTTGATGCTGAGGGGGAGTGGAGATGACGGAGTGACGACGAGGTTGCTGCTGATCCTCTTCAGCGAAGGCTGCACTGATGTTCGTGCTCGGGGTCACCAGTATGGAGGAACGAGGTGTGGTGTTCCTCCATAGAAAAGGGAGGATCCTCCAACCAGGCGGGTGATATTGCCTGGTGGGCCACGGCCCAACGGTTAATGTCGGGAGGTGGTATATATACACACTCGTCGTCAAACTTTGATTGCGCGATGCAGAGTGTTGTGCGCGTAGTTACTATGTAGCGAGATAGATGTCGCTACACGCGAATTCTAAAGTAATGAACGCTTATATATAAATTTAATTTAATCTTAAGTACAATTAACGAATAGATAGCGATGACGTCACTATGAGATGTATTAAATGTGGAAGAAGAAGTTTGCCACGTTTATCCACTAGATGACTAGACCAACAATGCAGTATTCAAATACGAATAAACTATCATTTACACTAAGCATTTAAAGTTATAAATTTGTGTGAATGTCTAATCACTGTCGTGAGCAGGTTTGAGCCTGCGCCTCCCGGATAAATACTCCAGGCGCTCTGCCAACTGAGCTATCCTGACCTCTGCTCACTACTCGGAATTCTTCTTTCACATTTTATTATATCTTTTGGTGACGTCACTGCTATCTATTCAGTAACTATTGTCGTATAGATGCAATTAGCTTAACAAATTCAGATAAATCTTTCAAAATTAACGCATGCGTAGCGAACTGTAAAGTTATAATTTTTATCATATTTATTGTTTTTTTTTATACCTGTTGAGGCCATGTAATGCCTATATTAATTACTATTTTTCAAGGAAACATTGAAAAAATAATAGTAATAATCTTTGAAAAATAGATTTCATAACTTTTGTGTTAAGAAAAATAAAGTCGTGAGCAGAATTCGAACCTTCACCTCCCATATAAATTCTCTAGACGCTCTGACCACTAAGCCATCTCAATCTCCCTACCCTGTCATCTACCCCCTCACAAAACAAAACCAACAAAAGATATTTAACCCAAATAAAGAATAAAAGGGACCCTTAAATAAAGAGCCCCACCGTAAGGTCAGCATCCTTAATGAATGAAGTAATTAGGGCGCTACTTTATGTGTTTTTATTTCTGATTGCGGGTCACAATTGTATCCCTGCTAGGGTCTGATGCTTTGCCGAATCTGTTTTGGGACCTTACATCGCATCACGCGTATATTATCTGAAGGGTTAGGCAGAAGAACGTATTGCCATTTTTTTTATTGGATATGCGCCATCGAGCAGACGGATCGTCGGATGGTAAACGATTACCGTCGCCCTTGGACACCTGCAACCCCAGAGGAGTCGCAAATGCGTTGCCGGCATTTTAAAGGGTTTTGGCCTCTGGTACCCTCACGCATTCGGCGAAGCAGAACGCAATCGTTGTTTCACGCCGGTTTTCTGTGAGGCCGTGGTATCCTTAGAAATACTTCCTTCTAATATCTTTGGTGGTATCACTCCGGTGGAGCCGGCCCATTTGTGCCAAAGCATGGCTCTCCCACGGTAAAATCTATCAATCTATCTATCGGGCATAAATCTAAATCCCGCACTACTGAAAATGTTATACCAAAATTCCAATTAAAACTGTGATTTAAAAGTTGAACCCGGGTCACACTTACCAACCAGCAGCTATTAAATTAATGAAAAAAAAAAAACCGGCCTGGTTAGTGGAGTGTGATAGTAGGATAACATCAGAACCTGGCGCATGGATAACATTTGGTGTGACATAGCTAGATAGAAGGAGACCGTATCGGTGGCGGTTACCACCAACAACTGCATTCTCAAAGAGGGTTGACGTCAGGCAGGCGGCCGGTCATAAAACATAGCCAAAACTTTAGCAGCATTCCAGTACAAGTAGAGAGTATGTATGGAAGAAGAATACATGCTGCGCCGGCCCCAAATAAATTGGGATAAGGGCAGGGGGATGATGATGACGAAAAAAAAAGAAAAAATTATAATCATATGTGGTGGTTGGCGTCATTGGTCTTGGGATTGCAAGCGCGTGAGGGCCTCAGTTCGATCCCCGGGTCAGAAAAACTGTTATTTGGGTTACCTATTAGAAATTTTTTATGCCTGTTTGATGGCAATAGGCTATGTACATCTCTGCCTACCACACAAGAGAATACAGACAGGATGCAATTCACTTGACTGCAATTTGAATGCAAATTGGCTTCCATAAAATTAAACTATACTTAATATTATAAAGACGAAAGATTTGTTTGTGTGTCTGTAATTGATAAACTCTGAATCGATTGAACTGACATTATTAACTATTTCAGAAGTAACATAGGCTATATTTTAATTCAATATTAAGAAGATTTCAAGTTGAAATAACGGTATTTGTAAAGCAAGCCTTGCACTTATTCTGGGTCTGATACATGTCTGCCTACCCCCTTCGGGAGTAGTGTGTACTTAATCAAAAACTGAATTCCACGCAGGCAAAGGCACAGGCATAGCTAGTTGTCGATAAAATTTAAACAAAACCTGCGAGTACCTATCTTCTTCTTCTTATCGTGTGGTTGATGAACAACCTAGTGTCAGAGTTTAAACCACCCGTAGGTCTCTGACATGGCTTTACACACCATCGAGAACATCTCTCAGGTGTGCTGGTTTCCTCAAGATGTTTGCCTTCACCGTTTCAAGCAAGTGATAATTAATTTATAATACGCACATGACTTCGAAAAGACAGTGGTGCGTGCCTTGGACTTCTCAATCCAACGGTCATATCACTAGGCTATCACTGCTCATACCTGGTACAGTACCTAGATAAGAAATACCAATAAAAACACAGAACAAGACCTTAAAGGTATTTAAATTAACAAATGATCAATTTCGCCAATATCATCTGCGCCAATCGAGTCAATATTTAACAATTTAGTTAAATATTCTTAATATTAATTATCTGTTTCGAAGATTACACTGTTCTCGCATTCCTCTAACTAAATTGTATATACAAATACTGTAAAAAATATGAAGTTTAAAAGAGTAACCATGGAGTTTAAAAGAGTAACCATGGAGTTTCTTGCCGGTTCTTCTCCATAGGAATCGACTATTTTCGAACCGTGCAACTAAATTCTGACGTTTCATAAGTGCCTTTGAAATTGGTTTATGTGAAATAAAAACTTTTGACTTTGACTTTGACCACATGAACATGTACAAAATAAACTGCACAGACAGTTTGTGCGTAAAGCGTCTAACTTCTACAACAATCCAACAAACAGTGACTATGTTGCAGTCAAAACTCTTACCCGGTCAAAATTAGATGTTATTAAAACTACACTAGCCTGCAAAACTAAGTATCACACTCTTAAAATTGGACTAAGCTAAAAATAGCTATTATTATAGTTTTTTTTTTTTTAAGTTACATGGTTGCAAATGTATAGTTTGCTAGTCTCAAAGAAAGCCGATAAAATTGGTTTTAAAACTTTTTTTTTAATTTTTATAATCTAAAATCTATTGTTTAGAAAAAATTTAAATTTTAACAGTGTAGTAGTTAGTTTTGCAGGCCAGTGTACTCAAACTACTTAGTGGCGTCACGCGGCTGCAGAGTGCGAGATGATTCCCGGCTTAGGTAGTGAGTTTAAAATTGAGCCCGTTAGAGAGCAACAAAAAAAAAGACAGAAAATTACATATACCTAATTACACCTCTGCCATATCTTTCGGGGACAACAGGCGTGATATAGTTTTAACTAAAACTATTTTTTACTACAGGCTTTGGTCTAAAGCAGTCGCTGTTGTCGTAAGTCTATTATTTTCTTCATAAAAAGCGAAACGAGAAGCCTTATATCAAGAAATATTTATAGTCCGCCTGCAGGGCCCCAACAGCTAGCATTTCGTGAGCCCTAATATTACTCGCTAGACCGAACTTGGTTTCAAAGGTTAGGGTCATTGGCGCAAAGTCAAAATGGACAAGCGGTTGCGCTGGTGGAAGCCAACTCTTTCATCCTAGTCCCTGTAGTGGCGGTCCCTGCATTGCACTGGCAAACCAGTACGATATGCAGAGGTTAGGATGCATTACGTATTTTGAGGAAACCCATATTTTATACCCCTCAATCACTTCTTACGACACCCATAGTCAAAGATTCGGTGGTCTTTCCTTTTCGGGAACTACATGGAGAATCAAATACCTCGCTGAAATAAGACTATTGGTTTATATTTTTAGGAAGTATGTACGTGGCTGTGAAATAGATGAACAGATTCATCGACTGAGGTAATGCTACGCTTGTCACAGTCGTTCTTTGGGTGAGTGACGATTAATTTACATGGAAACCACTCCATGCCTCAGAGAGTACGTTAAACCGTCGGTCCCGGTTGGCAAATGAAGGAGAATCTGAAGGAGATTTGTGACAGCCGTTACTGGTAGCCATATGCTCGAAAGTCTGCCAGCCAGTCGTAACACGAGATATCTTGTTACCCAGTAAGTGAGTTGTGGAGGTCACATACACAGTACACTTATTATGAAATTACATCATTATGGAATAGGGAACAAAGCTCTCGACCTTTTGACTTCTTATCTGAACAATCGAATTCAACAAAGGGTCGATGTGAATGGCAAGAGATCTTCTGGGTCTACTGTTACTATGGGCGTTCCGCAGGGTTCAATTCTAGGACCGTTTTTATTCCTCGTTTATATTAATGATTTACCTTATTATGTTAAAGATAATCCCGAGATGGTATTGTTTGCAGATGACACGTCTTTAATTTTCAAAATTAAAAGACAGCTTCTTAATTATGACGAAGTAAACAATACACTATCCAAAGTCGTCTATTGGTTTAATATTAATAATCTTCTAGTTAACGAGAAAAAAACTAAACTTATGAAATTTACAACGCCTAATGTTAAATATGCTCGGACCAATGTACTATTAAACGGATTAGAGTTGAGCCCTGTTGAGTCTACTGTATTTCTTGGTATCACTATTGATAGCAAATTACAGTGGGGCCCGCACATAGAAAAATTGTCAGGTAGGCTTAGCTCAGCAGCATATGCTGTAAAAAAAATTAGACATTTAACTGACGAGGATACAGCCAGAATAGTTTATTTCAGTTATTTCCATAGTATTATGTCGTATGGTATTCTTCTGTGGGGAAACTCTGCAGATATTAATACCATCTTTGTCTTGCAAAAGAGGGCTATTCGTGCTATTTACAACTTAGGTCCTAGAGTTTCCCTCAGAGAAAAATTTAAAGAGATCAATGTCCTGACTGTAGCCTCGCAATATATATATGAAAACTTAATGTATGTACGCAAAAACATTCAAAATTTTGTTAAATTGTCAGATGTACATACTATAAATACTCGGAAGAAACACAACCTTGCTGTACATGCTACTCGTCTCCACAGAATAAGCAACTCGTTCATGGGTCAATGTATACGCTTTTTCAACAAACTGCCCATTAACGTTAGAAATTTACCCTATAATAAATTTAAGAAAGCTATTAAAGCTAAACTATGCCGAAAGGGGTATTACACTATCTCGGAATGTTTAAGCGTAAAAAAGGCATGGGAGTGATATGAAAAATGCTTAATTATATTGTTTTGATTTTACCTGACATTGTAATTTGAAAAAATTTGGACATTGTATAATGAAAAAATTTGACATTTAAATAAGATATAATTGACATTGTAATATCATAACAATTGACATTCTTTATTGTGACATTCTTAATAATACAGAAATTGTGAATGTGAGCATCATGTAGGATATTTTTCTTATTTTTTTAATTTTTATTTATTGTTATACATATTTGAAATCTGGCGGTTTTGAGGTTTTTATATGGCCTACGCAAATGTCCTGCTGATCTGGTATCGCCTTGCGACAGGTCGTTGAGCTCCCTATAACATGGTTGAGCTACACGATGACTGATGCATGTGTGCCGTCAGTTAGGACAGGTCAACTCGAAACTGATATAGCTCTTTCTTAAAAAGGCCATTCCAGATACCCTGCATGGTTACGCTCACATAGGGATGTTTAATGATGTCTGGACTTTAAAAGAGACCTTGACCTTTGAGTTTGTTTCGGCGTTTCTTCTCAGAGGTAGTCAGATAGGAAACGCCGACGCCATCTAGATTATAATGACATGTAAAAGAGTTTTTAAAAGACCTACTTACAGAATAAACAATTTCATTTCATTTCACATAGGCAGTCGCTCCATGAAAAATACTAGTATTAAACTGCCTTCAGTTAGACTGGAAGCTGACTCTAAGGATATACTATATATATTATCTGATATTTAAAGTCAACACAACTTTCGACCAACTTTTTTATACAGATATTTCCAACTTTGACCGTAAAAAGTTTTGACCGTAACAATACCATTTATAGCATTAGAAATTGTTACAATCATCGACTTAAGTGTTTATGACCATAGGCCATAGTAAATAATACCATATTAGGTACCTTCTAAATAAAATTTCAGCGTCGAATTGTTCCGATCCATCGGTTTGAACTAAAGGACTTAATAAAATAGTGATGGGGCTATAATATTTATTTGATTATCGATATTGTGGATATCGACGCGACAAACTATTATGGTTACGGCAGGATCATTGGTGTTTTCTCTGTAGGTAAGTACCTAATACAAATACTAAATGATTTTCGCGGAAATTCAACCCTTCGGAAACTGAAAAAACTGAATCCAATGTTCAGAAATCTAAGCTAATCTCTTGATCAGAGTGCTAATTCTGCCGTCAAAACCCCTGAAAGATCTAACTTTTTATTTAGTAGTTTACTTTAATTCAACTAAAAACTGATACTGTTTTAAATAATAAGAAAAAAAAACTATTATCTAAAATAATAATTATTAAAACTAAAACTATTTTAATAATGGTGCAGCTTGCGGTGACTGGTCGTCTTGCTGATCGTGGTTCCTAATTTATTGAAATGCATTTATTGAATTAGCCAAGCTGGTCCTAGTTAATGTGCAGTTTCTATCTCTTGGCATGTGTAAGTGGGTACGACCTTCATACGAAATAGTTTTAGATTGGACGCGTTCGGTAATTTTACATTGTTTCTTGATTAATTTAATATTTTTATGCATTGGCATGCATATTACATAGGCTCGTGCTAGCTAACTGTGCCCAAGATATTTTATCTCAATAGATACAATTATTTATATAAATTCAATTTTAGATTTGTCTTTTAGAATTTTAGAATCTATAAATAATTTTGATACAGACAGACGTGTTGCTGGAAAGTTTGTTGCGCCGCTTCTTCTTTCCAGCTAAAACACTAGGAAGCGGTGAAGGGTGGGCTTTTTTGGGGGCTGTCTTAATGTTTGACGTTCAAAAAGCGCTCATTTTTAGCCTAATTTGATTTTGATTTTGATGGTAAGAAAAAACTATTATTTAAATTAAAACTATAAGAGAGCATCGAAAAATTCATTCACTTCGCTGTCAACTGGGAGCGTACCCAAAAGGCTGGCAGCATTGCCACGTTGAATAGCAATACAAATTCTTTGTGCAAAATGGAGACCAGCCTTTGTAGTTTACTTAATCTTTTTTGATCTGGTTTAAGACAATTTCACGAAACTTATATTTTTTTGTAATAAAAGAATACGGTCGTGAGCAGGATTTGAAGCTGCGCCTGCCGGATAAATACTCCAGGCACTCTGACTGGACACTAAGCCATCTCGACCTCTACTCAGACTCAAACTCATACGTCGAGATGGCTTAGTGGTCAGAGGGAGTATTTATCCGGGAGGCGCAGGTTCAAATCCTGCTCGCGACCGTAACATTTTTCCATTTAATATAATAACTTCACGAATTAATTTACAATCTCTAGTTTTTACGAATTGCCCTTATTAAATCAATAATCTCACGCCCACTGGTTACCGTGGTAACTTTTTAATTATATTGACACAGACCATAATTATAATTAAAGCGTGGGCTGACAAAGTAATCAATTAATTTTTTAATTAATTTATTGTGTGGATATTTACTGTAGGCTTTCACGAGATCGGCATACACGCAATTCACTTTGCGTAATGTCAAAGTTTCCTTTGGTTTCAAAGCTTCTAGATATGATTATATTTCATTTCGCTCAAAACAAAACAACAAATAATATGAATACCTTACATTACTTTTTTGTCAACATTGTCGTACAAGATTCTGACCAAGATTGAGACCTCTGAGATCTAGAGGTCGAGATGGCTTAGTGGTCAGAGCGCCTGGAGTATTTATCTGGGAGGCGCAGGTTCGAATCCTGTTCGCGACCGTATTATTTTTCCATTTAATATTGTAACTTTAGAGTTCGCTAGGCATGCGTTAATGCTTTTCAAAGATTTATCTTGAATTGTCATACAAGTTTGTATTTGACCGCACATTGCATCATTAAAAAAAGCTGAGACTTAAGCGAACCTGCACCTCCCGGATAAATACTCAAGGCGCTCTGACCACTAAGCAAAATTAAGCAAAGTAAGAGGTCGAGATGGCTTAGTGGTCAGAGCGCCTAGAGTATTTATCCGGGAGGTGCAGGTTCGAATCCTGTTCGTGACCGTATCCTTGTTCCATTTAATACTGTTGTTAAATCTTTTACAACAATCTCAAATCATCAAATACAAAATTCCATCAGTATAACGTACCTACTCGTGTAACTCACTTAGTGGCTTGACTTTAACAGTTTCACAATAAACATTGCGTCGTTTCCTAATACTTATTCTTTTTCCATTTAATATTGTAACTTTAGAGTTCGCTAGGCATGCGTTAATGCTTTTCAAAGATTTATCTTGAATTTTACAACAGCTTTATTTTATCGATAGGGTCGCCCCATCACTAAAACTGTCAACCAAATACAGAAAGGGTCTAATAACATAGTGTTATACCAACTTTTAGTACCACATCGGTACTTTTATGAACAAAACTACTCAGTTTGGCCACCATTTCATGGTAAAAGCGTAAAACTTTAATGTCATAATTCTCAGATCGGTTGATTGGTAAAGCTATTTTAGCGACTCGCTCGTGGACGCGGTTACGCTCACGTGATTGTGGAATAACATAACTCAGTATTACGCCTTCTTTTTGAGTGTGGATCCATCACGGACGCTGGGCCGGACTGCTACCGATTAAGATCCACACTACTCTAGGCTTTACCGTGGTCCAGGGTTGGCAGCGGCATTCACCACAACCCCAGTAAGTTATAGTCCATTAAAGAGCGTCAACAGATACTTCAGAATTTTTGTGTTCAAAAACACAGCCGTGCATAGACATTTCAGTGTGGCGCGCGCACGTGATGAAGCGCGGTGCACGGCCGTGTCGAAAAAAGAATACGATAAACAAATTAACGCTTCCGCATTTATATTATTAAGTTGCCATATTCTACACTAAATCAATTTATTGTGGGAGATCAGTATTGTTTGGCCACGTGTTCTCGCATGATGCATAAAAAAATGCTACTATAGGCGGATGTAGAAAGAGACTAAAGACGTATTAAAATGAGGACAAAGAATTCGCGGTGGTGAGTAGAGGCCTTAGTGGTCAGAGCACCTGGAGTATTTATCCGGGAGGCGCAGGTTCGAATCCTGCTCACGACCGTGTTATTCTTCCATAAAAATGTATAACTATGTTATAATTCATAACTATCCTTGTAGAATAATAAAACTGAAAAATAATACTGTTAATTCCTAATACTTATTTTTTATTTTGTGTATGTGTGTACATAAAATATTAAATAAAATAAAATAAATAAATAAATATTCTATCTTATCTACATATATAACATAAAAGGTATCTACCTAAATTTTATACGGAACCCTCAGGGCGCGAGCCCAACTCGCACTTGGCCGTTTATTACGCATTTATTTATCGTCAATACTAAAATATTATTTTCACTCAGTTTTAGAGCTTAGACGTTTTATAAATTCCTATGTGACACAATTACTTTTTTCGCCGACCGTACTGTATAACTTTGCGGACTGTACCAAAGAATGCAAGTATCCAATAAATCCTCATCTCTCATATTTATTGCCTTGTAGATCTTAACAAGAATACTATTTCCGAATATGGTAAAGTTTAAGTAGAACAGATTTAATTACAGCGCTTAGACTTCGTTCTGGACCCATTCCACTAAATACTTTTGGATTCTTAATGAAAAAGACATCTTCTCCAAACTGTACAGAATGTGGCGTTATTGAAGACGTGTATCACATCTTGGTGGAGTGCGTCCGTAGTGAACCTGGGAGGTTAAGTTATTTAATTGAAAATAATTTATATACATGTGCCATAAGGTTATATAATAGTATTCTCGCTTCTCCTTTGACAAATAGGACAAAAAAATTATATAAAATTGTTAATTAAGGTTTAAAACGTAGAATATAAGAATGTTTTGTGAATATGGGGGGTGGCATGATCATATGTGATCAAACCATCAACATCTAATATATAAAATTCTCGTGTCACAGTTTTCGTTGCCATACTCCTCCGAAACGGCTTGACCGATTTTGATGAAATCTTTTGTGCTTATCTATGAGAATCGGCCAACATCTATTTTTCATCCCCCTAAATGTTAGGGGTATTCCACCCCTAAATTTTTTATTTATATGGAAAAACAACGTTTGCCGGGTCAGCTAGTATTCAATAAAGATTAAAAAAAAAGTGGTAAAGTCATAAACAAAATTAATTTGTATAACACGTACCGGGGTTAAGGTGCGGGATTTCGGAACCCCAGTGAAGGGTAGCAGGGGTACATGTGGTTTTATGTCTTGGATTACCATACGTCAAAGCACTATGAAACAACTTACCAAGTGGGGAGATTGCGGCAAAAGTCAGCTCGAATCTGTATCAAGTGGTCAGCTCAGGCGTTCGGTATCTAACGAAAGGTATGTTGACAAAATAAGAAATAGATGAGGCTCGTGGCTAAGTAACAGTCACACAGATCTATCGAGGTTAAGCTGTGCTTAGCTGTGCTGTCTGTGGATGGGTGACCATCATTTCGTACCGAGACCCCTCCGTGCCTCGGAGAGCACGTTAAGGCGTCGGTCCCGGTTGTCTAATTAAGATCTATGGCGTTACGGGTAGTCATAAGCCTGACAGTTTGTCAACCAGTCTTAGCATGAGTTATAGTGTTACCGAGTAACTGGGTTGTGTAGGTCAGATAGGGTTGCTCCATGTAAAACACTGGTATTGATCTGCATCCAGTTTGACTGGAAGCCGACCCCAATGTGATTGGAAAAAAGGCTAGGCAGATCGTTTCTGCCCAACCATTTAAGGAATACAGGCTTGATGCTATGTGGAGACATGACATATGTATAAACATACATACATAGCATCACGTATTATATACATATTGTATTCCCCGAAGGGTAGGCAGAGGTATGCACAGTTGTACACCCACATTTCACCAATGCTGTTATTAAGGCCCATGTAATATTTGGTGAGCCTATGTACCAGGCACAATTAAATACTCCGGGCTGCTACTGAGAGTTTCCTAACAAAAAACTCAATAACACTTTGCCCGACCCGGGAATCGAACCCGAGACCTTATGCTCAGCAGTCGCGCTTTATAAGACCAATAATGAACAATGTGCAAGCATAATAATACAGATCTTATACCATTAAGTCCCCTCTGACTCACATCCGGTCAAAACCTGACCATTCATTTAAATACATGCATATTTTAATTTCTCACAGTAATCTTTAGTGTATTCCCACGGCATTATCATATGGAAGGCCCATAAAAGGCGTCCTTACTTGAAAAGCATAGATTTTAAAGTTCTAAATAGATTCCTTAGGCTAGGGTTGGCCTACTCTAAAGCTTCAGACATTTTTTTTATGTTTTTTTTTTAATACGATCTCCTACAATAAATACACATTCTATTCCAAATCTTAGAATTTAAATTGTCTTCACTCCCTGTGATTTCTCAATTACAGGAGAACACAGCATGCATAAATATTAATTATTTATAAAAAATTACAAATTACACCATCGAGAACATCTCTCAGGTGTAACTAACACACCTCAAGATGCTTTCCTTCACATTGATAATTATTTCTACATCTTATTCTGGACCATACAAAAGTTAAGTTGGTGTAAAGCCAGTGACTAAGTGAATATATATGACGGAGAATGGTTAGAAGACTAGGATCAGAGGTCTGTGTCAGGATTTTAAAGGTAATAGTCAATAAACCCAACATTAAGGCACTCCGCCCGAGAGCACATTTACTTTGGGTTAGTGATTAGTAGTGAGTCACTTCATATTACAATGTACAATATAGGTATTCAAATATCAAGAAATCAGAGGTCTAGATAAGTCAAGGTGTAGAGGTCTGTTCGCCACATCGGCTCGCAAGAGACCGTTTCCTCACTCGCCATAGTCGCCGACCGCCCGCAGCGCCCAGCGCTGCCACACCAACAATGCAACACAGTGTTGCCATCTCCGACATATACATATTCCTGAGCCGTTGTTGATGGACGACGACACCGAAGCCGGCCCAGAAAGAAGTCACATCACCATCACAGCATCACGCCTGTATTCCCCGAAGGGGTAGGCAGAGGTGTACACAGTTGTACATCCACCTTTCACCAATTCTGTTATTAAGTCCCATGTAAGGGATGGTGGTGGCAGGTGGTGAGCCAATTGCCATCAACCGGGCACAATTCCAAACTCCGGGCTGCTACTGAGAATTTCCTAATAGAAAAACTCAACACATTGCCCGACCCGGCAATCGAACCCGAGACCTCCTGCTCAGCAGTCGCGCTTGGGATCACTAGACCAACGAGGCAGCCAGAAAGAAGTGGCAGGATGACCTCGCGTTCCAGGCTGAGGCGGCACAGGGAAAAACTATTTGCAGAAGGTGTGAAGCAGGCCTTTGCGACTTCGACTGCATGGACTTCAGAATTAGATCCAGCCGGGATAAAAATAATCCTATGTGTTAATCCAGGTTATAAACTATCTGTGGGCAAAATTTTATCCAAATCCATTTAATGGTTATGGCGTGAAAGAGTAACAAACGTCCACCCATCCTCACAATTTTTCGCATTTATAATATAAGTAGGATAGCGACGATAGCCTGTCTTTGTAACCGACTTCACAAAGAAAGAGGTTTTGAATGTGGTCAGTAAATATATATTATTATTTAAAAAAGTCGCAATCGACATGAAAGTACCCCAAAAAGACAAACATGTCGTACAGGCCCGACAACCCTACCTGGGCCACTCGTTTCGCATAAAACCAGTAGGTTGTCATTAGCATGGGCTGGGACTAGTTGAGCACTTGTTAATGGATTTAAGAACCTGTTTTATTTATCAAAATGAATGAGGAAGACACTAGGATTGTGATTTGCAAGGAGATATAAAAAGAAAGAAACCATTTATTTTAGCCTCGCAGCAGAAGCGACTTAAAGTGCTGTACATACACAAGAAAAAAAAAGAGACATATTAAATGGGAAAAGAATACGGTCGCGAACAGGGTTTATCCGGGAGGCGCAGGTTCGAATCCTGTTCGCGACCGTATTATTTTTAAAGAATACGGTTTGGTCACTTGTATAGGTATTGAATAGATAGCAATGACGTCGCCAAAATGACATTTTAAAAATATGGATGAAGAATGTCGAGATGCCTTAGTGGTCAGAGCGCCTGGAGTATTCATCCGGGAGGCGCAGGTTCGAATCCTGTTCGCGGCCGTATTCTTTTTCCATTCAATATAAAACCAGGTTTTCAGATAGGACCTAAGTAGTGAATCCACGATATCCCAGAAAAGAAGAAGTAAGAAGTCAGGTATTGTCAAGAAGTTAGCTCTGGAAACTAATAATATAGCCAGGCTTAACAGTTTATATTAATTTGAACAATAAAAAAAACTAAGGGCGAGTAGCTAAGTAACAGCCGCACAGATTGATCGGTCCAGGTTAAGCTGCGCTAGCCGCGGTCGGTCTGTGGATGGGTGACCATAATTTCATACCGAGACCCCTCATTAAGCCGTCGGTCCTGGTTGTCAAATTAAGATCTATGATAACCGTTACGGTTAGTCAGAAAGTCTGACTACCAGTCATACTAAGAGATATCGTGTTACCCGGTAACTGAGTTGTGGAGGTCAGATGGGCAGTCCATACAAAATACTGGTATTAAGCTGCATTCGGTTTGACTTGAAGCCGACCCCAATGTAATGGTTGTCAGACTTTTAGGCCTCTGACTACCCGTCTATCATAGATCTTAATTTGACAACCGGGACCGACGGCTTAACGTGCTCTCCGAGGCACGGAGGAGTCTCGGTGTGAAGTGCTGGTTACCCATCCACAGACCGACCGCGGCAAGCACAGCTTACCCTCGATCGACCGAGCCGTTACTAGTCACAAGCCCCTCTGTGCGACTGAGCCCTTTTTAAATATTGGAGTAACGAGTAGATACAATATCAGAAGGTTTCTCACTATTAGTTAAAATGTTAATATAATGGACACAGAGATAATGTGATGTGGTAAAATAAAAAAATATAGTTCGATGTCGCGTCCGGTCTACGATGCACTTAGTGAATGGTTTTATGTTAGAGGGAACCAACAGGTAAATTATTTATTTAATTGGCTATGAGACCAATGAAGTCGAATCACTCTCATATTTCGACGATACTATAACCCTCCTCTAAGAAAGCAGTAGTGCCACCAGCACAGTGTACAAAAACAGACCGCCGTCATTTCGGCCTCGCCGTTGAGGCCATCGCAATGTCTCCGAAATTGTCCACCCTGACCCTTGCTCGTGCCAGCCCCCACTGCTGAGCCTGTAGCTTTAAATTCGTCCCTTAATAATAATAATGATTTGAATCCGATCCAGCAAGTTCCTTGTTGTCCTCCCACCAGCGACGCCCTAAGCCGATGCTCGTACTCCGCAGGAGGTGCCCTTAGCGTGTTGCCGCTTAATTTATAAGCTGAATGCCCTGGCTGGGGGCCTTAAAATTATTAAGGCAACCACAGGAAAGCCCGTTTAAGCAGTCGATAACCTCCTAGGTTGACTTGCGAGATGACAAACTCAAAAATAATGAAGTCGAACGTTCATTTCTTAAGTGCCTTTTAAATTTGATTATGTGAAATAAAAACTTTTGACTTTGACTTTGAACTTGTTCTATCCATAAGATAAAAACCATATTGAGAACTTGCTTTTGGTATTATAGTTACTTGTTAGAACAAATGGTTGTGTGGAAGAAATTGATTTTAGTGATAAGACTGCCATTTATACCGTCCTTGCCTGTGTTTATTTCGGTTTACTAATTTATTTTTAATATGCGATAAAGTATAATCTTGATGTAGTATGATCATTGATGTAATACTGAAAACAATTAATAACTGTAGTGATACTATGCGAAAATAAATGTAGTGATGCGTGTTTTTGTGATACTGTCTTTATTATGATAATTACACTATTTATAGTATATAAATACTCCGACCGTATTTCGGTCACGGCTGCCTATCTCCACGGAGATTAGACAAGTACGCAGGAGATATTATAGTGCACAAGTGTATGCCGCAAACACAGGTGCAGTCCCTCTAACTTCACTCTCACATTCCGATGGGACGGCAATCCGACATGACCGGAGAGAGATCAGGCGCAGTACCGACGGCTTTACGTGCTCTCCGAAGCATGGTGTCACACCATCAACTTTCTGACTCCGTGCGGCTACTGAGAATTTCCCATCAGAAAACCTCATTAACACTTTGCCCGATCTGGGAATCGAACCCAGGACCTCACGGGCTGCTACTGAGAATTACCTAATAGGAAAACCTAATTGACTGCCTCGTTGGTTTCGTGGCCGCAAGCGCGACCACTGAGCATGAGGTCTTGGGTTCGATTCCCAGGTCGGGCAAAGTGTTATTGGGTTTTTCTGTTAGGAAATTCTCAGTAGCAGCTCGGAGTTCGGAATTGTGCCCGGTAGATGGCAATAGGCTCACCACCTATTACATGGGACTTAATAACAGCATTGGTGAAATGTGGGTGTGTAATTGTGTACACCTCTGGCTACCCCTTCGGGGAATATAGGCGTGATGCTATGTTATGTTATGAAAACCTAATAACACTTTTGCCCGACCTGGGAAACTACTGGGAAACGTGACCAGGACCTGACGCTCAGCAGCCGCGCTTGCGACCACTAGATTGGTCTAGGATCACGAGGCAGTTATATTATAATAACTTAGTATCAGCAGACATACATATAAAATAAGAAATAAAATGTATATATACACACAATTATAACTAACTGGGCGGTCGTACGCAAGCAAAAAATATAAAGCGCTAACAATAACCATTGTATGTTATTTTTATATTCTTAATGATTAGCGAATCAAAAATCAATTAAATATTCAAAGTATTTTTTTAAATATTTCATTATATATTTTTCTTTCCATAAAAAAATTTAATATCAAAGCGATGTTTGTAATATTTATCTGATTGAGATTTTTTATCAAAAACATAACATTAATTACAAACGTTAACAATAACTCCTATGACACTAAAATAATCCAAAAGTAACCTAGCCTCTCTAAATAGCCAAAGAATTCACCACAGAACATTTAGAAAATAAACAAAAAAACACTTCACATTTAGAAAAAAAACAAGAAAAAACAATATTTCTTTTGTCTTCAATGTTTGACAAGCTGAACCGCCTAGTCACGACATAGATGGCCTGCCTAAACAAAAACGGTAATGACTTGGTAATACTGGCCGAAAATAGGGGAGGCGTGGAATATTTAAGTTCTACGGTATAAGGTTTCGAAGTTTTGTTGTATTAGTTGAGTTATTTTGAAACTTGCGTATCATGAATGAAGAATTGAAGAAGCTAGGCTAGTATTTTGCTAATAGCCTTAATTAATTTTCTGTTAGATAATGTTTTAGTTGAAATTTTGTTAGAAAGAAGATACGGTTTTACTTCTTTGGTAAAATTTTGAACTTTCATCCCTCCCCCTGAAGATGAGGAAATGAGGCTTAGTTTGTAGAACGCTCAGCTCAACGCCGCTGTCGATGAAGCGTAAATCGTTCACGCTGCCGGCGTGTGCAAACAACGCGCATGATGCGTTGGGTTTGATTCCCAACACTCAGGCTAAATATTTCGTTTCAGAAAAAAAAACACCGTGCGATACGCATTGTGCCAATGTGTCGAAAAATGTATCAATAGTAGTTTTGTTGTTTGTTTTTATTTATTATCGTATTATTGTTGGCTTAGAACCTCCTCATTTCGTTTCTCCACAGAAACCGATCTTCTTCTTCTTCGTGTGGTTGATGAACACTCAGTCGAGTTTAAATCGTCCGTAGACCTCTGACATGGCTTTACACCCCATCGAGAACATCTTTCAGGTGTACTGGTTGCCTCACGATGTTTTCCTTCACCATCTTGACTCGAAAAGTCAGTGGTCTTGGATTCGAACTTCCGACCTTTGACTTTCCAACCCAACGGTCATTCGACTAGACTATCACTGCTCAGAAACCGATTTATATAAGCATCCCATTTAAAAGCTATTATGGGTGTAATTAAAAGCAGATATTCACTGGCTAATAAGTTAGTCTATGGTCCTAATTTTGACATTTTAATGGTAACTATTATCTGGTCTTTATGACACAATTTAATTAAATAAATTAGTAGAAAGGCTCGTGGCTAAGTAACAACTGCACAGATTGATCGATCGAGGTTAGGCTGTGCTTGCCGACCGCAATGTAATCCGGAAAAGGCTAAGCAGATTGATATTCAAAGTTGTTGGCTCGCTCATTAGCAGACACAATAGATTTTTATTGGTATGAAGTACGTATTTGTATTTTTAGCCCTTTGGTTCACCCACGTTTTGGTGAGCGACGGTTTGGTCACCCACGTCGTTTTTGGTGAGCGACGGTGTGGCCGAGGATGGAGCACGTAGATCCAGAATAAATCTATTCACTCTTAAGTAGAGTGGATACATTTTTGGGCAAAACGATAGTTAGGGAGTTCATGCAACTGCCCAGACCCGCCTCCCACAACGGTTGCACCGGACTACATCCCGAAACACGACTAGGTTTCACGGCATGGGTTCATCCGGCGGTAACCAGCCGCGGCCGAAGCCACCCACTAGAGTTGTGTTGCCTGTTTTGCACTACTCAGGGGCCACGTGTAGGGATACCATTTTAAGGGTGCAGTCCCACGGACGCGGGCAACTCAGCCCCAACATTATTTTGACCTCGTATGCAATTAATGATTCAAATTTTTGTTAAAGTTATAAAAAAATATAACTCTGGACTTCGCTAAGCATGCGTGAATGCTTTTGAAAGATTTATCTGTACTCCTTTTTATTATTAAATAATTGAAGTAGCTAAGTAACAGCTGCACAGATCGATTGACAGATTATTAGTGGCCAAACGTAGATCCATCTTTGATAAAAAAAAAGGAATTGGTATTCTCACCTCTTTGATACACTAAAAACAATACATACAAGAGAGAGGTACCATTTTATATATCCTATTAGATATTATGTTCTTGACTTATTCTTGCATAACGCGTCCCAAGCCCATGGGACCGGTTTGGCTATAAAAAGCGACAGTAACAGGTCGATAGCCGCAGGTGCATCGCGACTAACAGATGTGGTGCGGTAGGCAGAGTTGAAGGCATAGGGAGAAATGACTGACTATTCGATAAGAATGAAAAAGTCATAAATACGTCGTGAAAAATATAATGCATAGCCAGCCAGGATAGTGTTAAGAGTTTAAAATAATATTTTATTTGATGTCTTCTGAATTTGTAATATCATGTTACTAAGTAACTGGGTTGTGGAAGTCAGATAGGCAGTCGTTAAATGTAAAATATTATTATTATTAAGTTTTGATGTTTATGACAAGATTATTACTATGAAATAAGTTTAAATACATTCAATAAAATAATTTTATGTATATTTTGAAATAAAGTTTAGTAATTATTTAGATATAAAATTTTAATTGTGTTATACAAAATTATAGGTATTTGAAATTTGGTAACCTCTATGTATTGATTTATTGTAAACATAGTAATTTTGCATGACTATACATAGGCGAAAGGTGATATTTCGTGAGGCATATTCATATTACCTAATTAATTTTCACTGGTTACTACTCACGTACATTTATCGGGTTTGCTGACTCCATTCGAACTCGAAACTAGTCGGGCAAACCCGAAAAATGCACGTGAGTAGTAACCGGTGAACAATTATTAACACTTGTACAATTCTTCATTTTTTTTTTTTTTAAAAAAACGTTGCCCCACACTAGGAATTTCTTCCTGTGTCGTGGGTGCGTTTACAGGCATATAATCTCACAAGCACACTAACACCCAGACCCGGAGCAATTATCCGTAGATCGTACAAATATTTGCTCCGTGCAGGAATCGAACCTGCGACACGCAGCGCAGCAGTCGGTCTCTCGACCACTGCGCCAACCGCGCTCTCAACTACCGCTCATTAACCGGTACCTAACCATGTTTTACGCTAATAAATATTTATATTTCTATTTAATAAGTAAGTTACAACTTGTATTGGAATCTAGAAACTTAAAAAAATGACAAAATTATCTGTTCACTCGCAACTAAAATGAAGTTTATTATTATTGTGTACCTTCTGTGGGTCTCCGGAAGTGATGACCGATATAATCGTTAAATATATTCGGAGCTTAATCAAGGGACGGAAGAAGATCATATAATATGAGAGATTTCTTTTAGAAAGTGTCTAAGTACAGTGGAGTGACGATAAGGAGAGGAACGGAAGCGAAATCGATAAAAATTAGAAACAAAAAACCTCGATTGGTGTGACCAGAATTAATATAGGTACTACACTAAAATGATCAAGATATCGAAAGATATAAATTGTGAAAAAAGAATGTCGTGATCAGGATTTGTACCTACCCCCAGTAAGTACTTCAGACTAATCAAAATCAATATCAAAATATCTTTATTCAAATTAGGCTACAAATTAGCGCAACACGTGTCCGTACCAAGACAAATGGTTTCCTTTCAACTTTTCTGTCACTGGTGATTAAATACTACTAACCACTCTTTTTTCTAATACTGTGGAATCGGCTTCCAGTCCGACTTCATGCAGGTTAGACATGGGCGTTATTGGTTTTTTCTGTTAAGGGTTACATAACGACATGTACGGATGAATACTCCAGGCGCTCTGACCACTAAGCGATCTCGACCTCTGCTAACCACCGCGAATTCTTCTTCCATATTTTAACACGTCTTATGGCGACGTCATTGCAATCAATTCAGTCCCTATACTTAGGCTTAGTGGTCAGAGCGCCTGGAGTATTCATCCGGGAGGCGCAGGTTCGAATCTTGTTCGCGACCGTATTCTTTTTCCATTTAATATAATAACTTTAGAGTTCGCTAAGCATGCGTTAATGCTTTTCAAAGATTTATCTTGGGTTACATAACCGTTATGAAGTTGTCATACCGATATGTAAAACCGTTTTTAGATATCGATATGGAGCACGATTTACTTAACTTTACTGCAGTTATAGTTGTCAGCGACCAACTTTTTTTTTAAGTTGGTAAATTAATACAGCTAACGATATTCGCTTCGCCTCATTTTCACACCCGGTAGCGTCTACTACCTGCCTCGTTGGTCTAGTGGTCCCAAGCGCGACTGCTGAGCAGGAGGTCTCGGGTTCGATTCCCGGGTCGGGCAAAGTGTTATTGAGTTTTTCTATTAGAAAATTCTCAGTGTCAGCCCGGAGTTTGGAATTGTGCCCGATAGATGGCAATAGGCTCACCACCTATTACATGGGACCTAATAACAGCATTGGTGAAATGTGGGTGTACAACTGTGTACACCTCTGCCTACCCCATCGGGGAATATAGGCGTGATGCTATGTTATGTTATGATATGGTAGCGTCATCAGTTGGACAGAGAGGCGGTGAATATCTAATCCCGGAATAGTTATGAAGATGAGAAGTTACGTTATCTAAAGTTACAATATTAAATGGAAAAAGAATTCGGTCGCGAACAGGATTCGAACCTGCGCCTCCTGGATGAATACTCCAGGCGCTCTGACCACTAAGCCATCTCGACCTCTAAGCTTAGTGGTCATAGCGCCTGGAGTATAATATTGTAACTTTAGAGTTCGCTAAGTATGCGTTAATGCTTTTCAAAGATTTATCTTGAATTACGGTATCTACTTACATAAATGGTTGAAGATATGGGAAGTTAATTAATTATAATTATTATTTGAGCGTTATTGTAAAAACAGTTGTCTGTGTGTGGCACATCTATACGATATGTTAAATGTGTATTAATGTGTTTAGTTACGATATGATATATCGGCTATAAGAGTAGAAGAAAACCGAGGAAGCGATGGATGGATTGTGTTAAAGATGATATGGCTAGAAAAGGAGTGACTGACGATATGACAGATAATAAAGATGTATGGAATAAGAATACATGCTGTGCCGACCCCAAATAAATTGGGATAAGGATGATAAGGAATGATGATGATACATCGGACTCATGTCTAATGCAGCTTTATTTTACATGGAATGACTGCTTACATGACTTCCAAAACCCAGTTACTAAGTAACACGATATCTCGTGGTAAGACTGAGTGTAAGACTATCAGGCATCTACACGTATTGGCTATTATTGATCTTCATTTGGCTGTTGAAAGTCCTCTCCCAGGCCAGGTTTTTCGATGTTAAACAATGATCACACATCCATAAACTAACCGCGGCAAGTGCAGCTTAACCTCAATAGATTAATATGTGTAGCCGTTACATAGTCACGAGCCCCTCCATACACCTTTAAAATACCGAATATAAAATAAAATATTCAGTCCAACATAAAGATCACATCCCTATAGCTAGGGCTGTCACTCAAAACTTTATTTGTCACGTAACACCTGTGCCAATTATACGAACTAACCACCCAAACACCAATAACCGGTTGTAATCCACATTTAACCGGTTTAATGCAGTTCAATCCGGTTAACCGGACTCCCCCGGGCGTTTTCGATAAGCGATAACTACCCGCTAAATGGTTATTAGTTGAATTATAGCATTTTAATGGAACAAACTAGTAGGTTTAGGATAATAGTGATAATAAATTAATTGTTTATTATATTTGGGTGTTCGGGGTTTATTTTAATGGGCGTTTTGGTCAAATGTTGGCTTGGGAATTTCACAATTGTGGGTGATAAACACAAACATACGAAGTTTTCTTTATCACTTTAACTGACTGTGTCTCGCGGTTTCACCAGCTTTCTTCTTCAGCTTTTTACTTTTTGCTCAGCTCCTTACGGTCGTAGCGTGATGTTAAATAGTCTGTCACCTTTCTCAAGAATTGGGCTATCAAATGCAAAATGTTTTTTTGAAATCCGGCTGGGATTTCCAGAATTTATTTATTTATTTATTTATTTATACTTTATTGTACACCAGAAAGAAACACAAGAAAAATAATCAATACAAGTTTTAAAACATACAATGGGCGGCCTTATCGCGATCTGCGATTTCTACCAGGCAACCTTGGGATGGATTTGGATAGAAGAGTCAATAATATAAATGGGGTTGTGTGTGAAGAAAATATAAGTACAAGTACATATTATAAACTATAATATATGCAAATAAAATAATAACAAACATAATACATACGAATAAATAAATATTACAATACATAAACATATACGTATATAGGTATATACTGTATACATAATAATACAACTAAGATATATATAATAATAATAAAATAATATATAATAATTATTAGAACGACAAGTAATGTTCTTTCACAAGCCTTTTGAAAACTGGCAGTGATTGCGCACGTCTAATTGGCACTGGCAACGCATTCCACAATCGAGCCGCCTGAACCGAGAAGGATTTATTATTTTATTTATTAATTAATTTAGCGCGTTCAAAGAAAAAAAAGCAAGCTTGCTTTGTTGTTTCTAATAAGAAACAACCTAATGTCAGAGTTTAAACTACCCGTAGGCCTCTGACATGTCCTTAACATCGATACCATCTTCCAGGTGTGGTGTGTTTTCTTACGATGAATATGGTGGATGGTATGCCCTGCGACAGGTCGTTGATAACATGGTTGAGCTACACGATGACTGATGCATGCGTGCCGTTAGATAGGACAGGTCAATTCGAAACTGCTATGGCTCTTTCTTCAAAAGGTCATTCCAGATACCCTACATGATTGCGCTCACATAGTAGGGATATATAATTATGTCTGGACTTTAAAAGAGACCTTGACCTGCGCCTCCTGGATAAATACTCCAGGCGCTCTGACCACTAAGCCATCTCGACCTCTGCTCACCACCGCGAATTCTTCTTCCATATTTTAACACGTCTTATGGCGACGCCATTGCTATCAATTCAGTCCCTATAAAGGTAACCGAACCGACACGACTAACTTTGCAGTTAATACAATGTCGTAAAGAATGCAATTACCTTAATAATTCGCGACCGTATTCTTTTTCCATTTAATATAAAAAATTTAGAGTTCGCTAAGCATGCGTTAATGCTTTTCAAAAAGATTTATCTTGAGACCTTGACCTTTGAGTTTGTTCCGACATTTCTTCTCAGGCGCCATTTAGATCATTGTGACATCTAAAAGAGTTTGAAAATATCTACATATTTAATCCAATTTATTCTTTATTACCTCTTTAATCAGTACTTTAACAATATTTCGAGAGGTATCAGAATGGTTAAAGAAATAACTGTTTTTCAAAAGAAACTTCGAGACTTGTTAGTTAAGAAAAATCAAGAGAAATCAAGAAAACAACAGATCTCAAAACAGCATTAGTTACATACTACGCGTACGCATTTGCATGGCTCAAATATGGAGTCATCTTATGGGGAAATAGTACTGATGCGCCTACACTATTTACTTTACAGAAGAAAATTATAAGAATCTTAACGAATATCAAAGATACCGACTCCTGTAAACCCCACTTTATAGAGCTAAAAATATTAACGCCGCCATGTCTTTATATATTTGAAACTTGTAAATTTGTAAGAAAATATCCACATTTCTATACCAAAAGAGGAAACATCCAAACTAAAATTAAACTTAGACATGAAAATAGACTAAACTTACCCACTTCTCGATTAAAAATGCACTCTTCTAGTACATTTGTTATGTCCATCAAAATATACAATAAGTTACCGGAATACATAAAAAATACAAGTACATATAATATATTTATCAATAAATTAAAACAATTTCTAATAAACAAAAGCTACTACACTATCGACGAATACTGTAATGATAAATTTCAAGTACAATAAAACCACTTTTACTTATCAAATTAAACTTTATAAATTAATTTGCTTCAAATAACTTAATTACTCAATAAATATATTCATAGGTACTTAATATACATATTGATGGTAAAAATGTAATGTAACATACTTACTATTAGTTTAAGTAGGTAACTCAATAAAATTGTAAATATTGATTAGTTTATAAACTTATAGATATAATTATAGTCATAAGAAGTAAACCGTGCAATAAAACCAAACATACCAATAATACAAATTAAAACCTTATTTAATAACCTAAACCTAATATATACCTACAAAACCTCTTTAAATACTTATATAAATATACACATAAATATAAAATATAGAAACATTATAAAAGCAACACTATCTAATTACTAAAATGAAACTATACTTACTATTTATATAAATACTTAATTTTCACATAGCTATTCAATGTTACTCAAAACTATGTTTAATATATGTTTAATTATATTTTTTCAATTATAATTTTTTTAAAAGCGCTCTTCATCCTCTCCTCTATATAAATATAACTTTGCTGTGCCCGACAGGGTCCATAATTGTTTCTATTTTTTAACATACCAACTGTTATATGTACACATTATGGAATGCAATAAAGTATTGAGTATTGAGTATTGAGTATTGAGTATTGAGTATTGAGTATTGAAATGTTATTATACAGTAAAATATTACATAAATGACAAATCTCTACTCCTCTATACCTAATTCATGATGTGTTCAGTATTTATTCAGTTTATACCGTAGGAGAGCCATGCTTCCGCACGAATGGGCCGGCTCGACCGAAGATACCACCGGTGATACCACGGCCTCACAGAAAACAGGCGTGAAATAACGCTTGCGTTGTGTTTCGCCGAGTGAGTGAGGGTACCGGAGGCCCAAATCCTTTAAAAGACCGGCAACGCACTTGCGGCTCCTCTGGGGTTGCGGGTGTCTATGGTCGGCAGTAATCGCATACCATCAGGCGATCCGTCTGCTCGGTTGCCCCCTATCCCATAAAAGAAGTATTCAATATTTCGGATTATTATTGCCTGTTTAAAGTTACTGTAACATTACGATTCATATTGCCATACCTAATTAATTTCACTCCATAATGCATGCGCTATTAGACCAATATTGTAACTATTGTATGCGCAATTGGGCAGGTCATAGCAGAGCTAAATAATGTCACGATGACATCTGTATTATGTCATGTAAGCTACCTATGATCTACAATAAAGAATTGAATTCTAAAGTTATTATATTAAATGGAAAACCGAGTCGAGATGGCTTAGTGGTCTAGAGCGCCTGGAGTATTCATCCGGGAGGCGCAGGTTCGAATCCTGTTCGCGACCGTATTCTTTTTCCATTTAATATAATAACTTTAGAGTTCGCTAAGCAAGCGTTAATGCTTTTCAAAGATTTATCTTGAAGAATTGAATTGAATTACAAAATAAACAGATTCATTTTATTTCTATATTTTTCTTCAACATTGCAGCAAATTAAAATTAATTCTAATAGATGATTGGATTGAGAATCGACCTATCCTCTAGGCTATCACTGCATAATATCATAATGTAATTTTTTTTTTTTTTGTGAAACGAAAGATACTGTCGTGAGCAGGATTCGAACCTGTGCTTCCCGGACTAATACTTCAGACTCACTGACCACTAAGCAGTAAATTTATAACTTTAGACTTCATTACGCATACTTCAATGCGTTTAAACGATTGATCTGTAAGCGTAGGGTAACATTTCTAAATGATGAAACTGATGATAGGAGTATGTGGATATTAATCTCATATAAAGCTTTAAAAAAAACAAATATTCTATGCTTACGATATCTCCGGAAGACACAAGTCCATTTCTTGGTCAAAACGACCTTCCTGCGCCTCTTTATTTAGTGTTATTTATATTTAATAATTAGCCAGTTATCGTCGGATTATGTACCGGTCGTAACCGGTTGGATCCAGTTACGTCCGCCCCGAACCGGTAGCATAGAAAGGTAAGGAATTAAATGTTAATTACTTGCTTACCGACATTGTATTATTGTAATGGAGGAAGATTATCGCGATTATTAAAGTACTTAAAATTATTTAGATGTTTAGAGTAAAAAGAGGCAAAACAGGTGTGGGGGCTAGCTAGGATTTCGAGCTACTATAGTCAAGTCAGCGTATCGCAGTCCACTGCTTGACTCCCCAAAATGCTCCACAACATTCGCCTTACTAGTTCATCCCTCCCGCTTTCCTCAGATCATCGATCCATCTGTCTGCGAGGCGTCCCACGCTGCTGGACATAGTTTTCCGCACCACAATACTTTCGGTTCTTCGTCTTACTCATCCAGTCCCTCCCTGCTGTTTTTTGCAGATCCTATGTATCTGGGGGGCGTCTAACGGTATGGTTGCCGGTCCACGGTCTCCACTAAAGGACTCATTAGAATGTCGTAAGTCGAAAATTCTAATGTCGTAATACCCTGAAATCGATGAAAGAAACATCGTAATGAAACCAGCACACCTGAGAGATGTGCAATTAATTAATCATAAAAAATTAAAAAACGGTGTTTAAAGGCATGTCAGAGGCCTACGGCTGGCTCAACCTTGGACATTAGGTTCTTCATTAATCATACGACAAGAAGAAGAAGAATGAAGCATCATCTCACTTTATTAAATTAAGTCGTGATAGCCGAGTGGTTACGGTCCTGCCTCTTGAGCCACAGGTTGTGAGTTAAAATCTGGCATGGACTTTTTTAATGTCATATGTACTTTTTTACATCATCTAAAACATCACAGACATACGGTGAAGTAAAACATTGTGAGGAAACCTGAATCTAATTGTCTGAAATCGCAAACCCGCAGTGAGCTATCGTGGTGATCAATACTCGTGCCTTCTCTGTCTGAGAAGAGGCTCTTGCCCTGCAGTGGGACAGTTTATATAATTAATCTTTTATGCCGCAGGCTTTTGAATTTAACGAGATGAACAAAAAATAATATGAAAATAGTCAGCCATCCTTAACTGCATATTTCAACCTTATAAATATGACTCTCTGCCTATCCTTTCCAATACTACGTTTTCTACAGTCAAACCGGATGGAGCTTAATACTATTATTTTACATAGAGCAACTGCCTATCTACCCTCCGCAACCTAGTTACTGGGTAACACGATATCTCGTGTTGAAATTAGTTATCTGAGTTTCAGGCATCTGACCCGTACTGGATATCATATAATCTTCATTTGACAACCAGGTACGATGGTTTTATGTTCAAGATACGTAGAGGGACGTGGTATGGATGGGTCGCGAATGCCATACATTGTAGTTCTCGCGGCTCATCCACGAGACGAGGGTAGACACACGGCGGAATTTTTAGTGGGTGCGAGCCCCATATATCCGCACCCGCTCCCCTGGTGGTGCGGCATGCGTCAGGCATAATCTAAATAAAAAAAAAAGTATAAAATAATGGTCACCCATCCACACATCAAAGTCAAAGTCAAAGTCAAAGATTTATTTGCAGATAAATATGGTTACAAAAGTTCTTACAATAGTTGTATGATAGTAGCTTAACATATTTAATCATAACATAATGACATGCAAATTTTTATTTTTATATTATTATACACATTTTACACTAAGTCCGATTATTTAAATTTAAATTTGAGGAATTCTTTCAAGGTATAAAAGGAATTCTCTATTAAGCACCTGTGTAAAACCCTTCTGAAGCGGACCATTGGAAGTTCTTTAATTTGGTTCATCAACGGCGGCAAGCGCAGCTGCGCCAGCATCGGCAATTTCAGGGGTATTGCTGAAAATCAGCGCTGTTTACTCCACACGAAGGACAAGCAATTGTTATCATTGGCACATGTGAATTGTTTTTTTTTGTTATGATATAGTTTTTGCCTCTACAATTTGTTTTCTAAATATATCATCGTTGCTGTATATTCTTGGTGTGGGGATAAATAAATGATTTTTAAAGTTACAATATTAAATGGAAAAAGAATACGGTCGCGAACAGGATTCGAACCCGCGCCTCCCGGATAAATACTCCAGGCGCTCTGACCACTAAGCCATCTCGACCTCTGCTCACCACCGACTAACTTTGCAGTTAATATTAAATGATTTTTCTTTCTCTCTTTCAGCTTAACGTCTATCGATGGAACGGTGTAGCTATTAGCCACGAGCCCCTCATAAACGGAACACTATTTTCCAATTAGGTTCAACGTCAAAACCATACCCAGCACATGACTCGTTAAATTTATCCAATCGCAAATTAAAACGAATTATCGTTCAATAATTAATTAATTATTCGCCAATTTTGTCAAATAAACAATGTAGCAATTATAATGACCCGAGCATTTAATATAAAACAATATTAAGGACATTATCACAAACATCGGTGAACCTTCAAAAACACGTACATAGCAAATTATAAATTCCGATCTGACCGACTGCCTCGTTGGTCTAGTGGTCCCAAACGCGACTGCTGAGCATGAGGTCTTGCGTTCGATTACCGGGTCGGATAAAGTTTTATTTTCTACTAGCTGTGCCCCGCGGTTTCACCCGCGTATAAATTATATTTTAATTAGCCTAAGTTACTCCTTATATAGTCAGCTATCAGCCAGTAAAATCTTATCAGAATCGGTCCAGCCGTTTCGAAAATAAGCCGGAACAAACAGACAGACAACAATTTTAGAAACTGGTTTTTAGGCATAGGTTTCGTGAAAATAACTAAGTGCTTACACAAACAGACAATTCACTTTTATTGATTCGTATTGATTAGAAAATTCTCGATAGCAGCCCGGAGTTTGGAATTGCGCCCGGTAGATGACAATAGGCTCACCAATGTCGCTGGCGCTACTTTAAAATTTCCTCCAATATACTCATTTCTTTTCTTATTAATTCCCGTCACACATCCATCTCAACATTCTCATCTCCGTTACATGCAATCTTCTTTCACAGTCTTCTTTAAGTTGGATCAGTAATTTGAGTAAAAGTTAAGATTAATATGTACCGAAGTATGGGTTTCTACAAGTTACTTATAGGCAATAGGCACATCACCACATGGAATAGGTGGTGAGTCTATTGCCTATAAGTTGAGAGAATGTATGCTAAGAGAATGTTGAGATGGATGTGTGACGGGGAGGTCAAATAGGCAGTCGCTCCATGTAAAATACTGGTATTAGCTACAGCCAGTTAAACTGGAAGCCGACCACAAAATGGTTGGGAAAGGGCTAGGCAGATAGATTATTGGCAATATCATCGAGAATACACACATTGGAAATTTGAACGGAAACCCTGTTGTTCACCCTAACCTCCCCTGCTAACCACCTTAAGCTGTTGCGTCAGTCATTAGCAGACACAATAGATTTTTATTGTTACAACGTACAGATCTGTACGTTACTGAGCCGAAAGGTCTAAAAAGGGGTGTGAACATATAACTATAAATCGTTTTTCGTTCACAATGAGCGCCTCATTTGCAGCCGACGTATTTGGCTTTAAACTGAATGAACGAGAATGATTTATGAACAATATGCCGCTTACAATGTTGTTTTGTCTTTATTTTTGGTTGAAGTTTATTTTCTGTGTTTGTGCGTAATATGAGTTGGAAATTTTTGGTTGAAGTTTATTTTCTGTGTCTGTGCGTAATATGAGTTGGAAATTTTTGGTTGAAGTTTATTTTCTGTGTCTGTGCGTAATATGAGTTGGAAATTTTTGGTTGAAGTTTATTTTCTGTGTCTGTGCGTAATATGAGTTGGAAATTTTTGGTGCTGAAGCTGCCTCGTTGGTCTAGTGATCGCAAGCGTGACTGCTGAGCATTAGATCCTAAGTTCGATTCCCGGGTCGGGCAAAGTAATATTAAATTTTAGAATAGCAGGCCGGAGTTTGTAATTGTGATCGGTAGATGGTAATAGATTCACCGCATGGGACTTAATAACAGCATTGGTGAAATGTGGGTGTATATGGCTGCCTACCACTCCAGGGAATACATCCGTGATGACATATTATGTTTTGAATCCAACCTAACGTAATCCATTACAAAATCTCATCTTAATTACACCGCACCATTCCGATTCTTCACTTTTCTCCACCATCCCTTCTATAGGTCATCCTTTAAAAAGGTCGCAGCCTAGTAAAATGAGGTTGTTACCCCGTTTTACAAGCATATTGTAATAATAAATCATTTTCCATACATTAAGTTTATAGCTGAATATATTGCTTACAAATGAGAAGCATATTATGTGCGCCGGAATATTTATCGCTTGCGCTTGCCTTATATCATGGCTGTGAAATTTGTTTTTTGTCGAGTTTAATTTGAAGGAATGTCGTGGTCCCCGAGTGGTTACGGGCCCGCCTCCTGAGCCACAGGTTGTGGGTTCAAACCTGGCATACACCAATGTGAATTTTAGGCTTGGTAGTCTGAAATCGCCAACCCGCAGTGAGCTAGCGTGGTGATTAAGCTCGTGCCTTCTCTGTATGAGAAGTGGCACTCGCTCTGCTGGTTATTTATTTTTAATTTGAAAGATGTTCATACCTATTTCACATGTAGACAATATAGCATGTTAAAATTGAAAGAAGCCAGTGAGACTGGCAAGTCTAGATCGCAGAGAATAGAAGAGAGAACAGAAAAAATATTATGAGAAAAGATGCGATTACCTTAACAAATACAGATAATAATATCTTAAGTTTTCCTGGTCACTACACATTATGATAAAACAACTTTTAACCGGAAACAAACTCAGAGGTGACCTCTGAGTTTGTTTCGGTATTTCTTCTCAGGGATAGTCTTAGGAAATACCGTCGCGATTTAGTTTTAAATATGTATCAGAGACAAAAATAAATTTATGAATTGTATCAATTATACGTACGGCAGACTGAAATAATTTTAAATAAACTGTTGAGACGCCTGACACCTTAGCCCTGCTGCGAACACGAACACCGCAGTGTTCGAAACGTCAGGAAAAACCAAAACCAATAATACACGCGATTAATCCGGTTAAATACAGATAAATCTTACAAACGCATTATGGCATGCGTAGCGAACTCTATAGATATAAATTTTTGTGTAAAGAAAAATAAAGTCGGCAGGAATCGAACCTGCGCCTCCCGGAAATTACACTAAAGAAAAAAACACAAAAAATATAACTTAAAAATCATCATAATCCACCGGAACAAAATAAGAAAGCGTATTCGAATCCACGGACAGAACATCAAATAAACATGAAAAATAATCTCAACAAAATCTACCCAAAATTAGGCACACATCCCCCCAATTTGGCACAAAATCATCTGAGAAAAAATCAACACTAAAATTAACAAGTAAATGCCCAATTTTTATGCTCCATTTACCCTGCAACCCCTAAGGAAATCCCCCAAATGGCACCCATTAATTAATGGACCCCGTAATGGCAGTTTCTCAGTGTTGCCAGCTATAAATTTATTAATTAAGGCAAGTGGCGCTCGCGTTTTTTCGGCAGGTAACACTGTGTGTGAATTATTTGGGAATTAGTTTTTGTAATGTAATGTGTTTTTGTTATGTCGGTCATTATTGTGTGCCGAGAATTTTTAGGGTTTCGACCCAAAAGGAAACATAATAATTATAGTGTTAGTGCAACTAGTATTCTCAATGACTAAAAAAGCGTTATCTACTTATAATTTATACCTTTACATGTAGCTTATTTCCAGCTAAAACACTAGGAAGCAGTGAAAGGTGGGCTTTTTTGGGGGCTGTCTTTATGTTTGACGTTCACAAAGCGCTAGTTCGCGTAGCGTAGCGTAGCGCGGGTTCGATTCCCGGGTCGGGCAAAGTGTTATTGACTTTTTCTGTTAGGAAATTCTCAGTAGCCGCCCGCAGTTTGGAATTGTGCCCGGTTGATGGCAATAGGCTCACCACCTATTACATGGGACTTAATAACAGCATTAGTGAAATGTGGGTTTACAATTGTGTACATCTCTGCCGAACCCTTCGGGGAATACAGGCGTGATGCTATGTTATGTCTATGTTTTAATTTGGATGAAGAAATATTGATTTTGATTTTGAATATGATACATACATATGCCACCAGATTCTTTGACGAATCTTTTTCAGTAGAAGCAGCGCGTTTGTGGAATGCATTGCCGGTCCCTATTCGACGTGCCCAATCACTTCCAGTATTTATTAATTAATGAAGGAACATTTCCTGTCGATACCGTAATGCTAGAATGGTTTTCTATACTTTGCATTAGTGCGTCTGTTGTGTATTTTGTATGTATTTGTACATAAATAATGTTGTTATCTTCTAATTTAAAACACATTATCACCACCTATTACATGGGATTTAATAACAGCATTGGTGAAATTTGGGTATACAATTGTGTAAAGCTCTGCCTACCCCTTCGGGAAATACAAGCGCTAAGCTATGCATGTTTTTACATATTTAGAATAAGAATTTTATACTCTTGAAAGAAAGAAATTAAGTTTATTAAACCGCAATTCCACAGAACATATTAATAACAAATTCCAAAGACCGAAAAAAATAATTTAGGGATCTAAAAAACACAAAAAAAAATAAGAATTAACAGTTACACACACAAAGACAGAGATAACGACAATGATGCACACCAAAACGCATCGTCGCGTCACTCAACCATCGCGCACAGACTGCTATGTATAAGGCACAGCAATAGATCTCACCGTGGGAGAGCCATGCTTCGGCACAATGGGCCGGCTCGACCGGATTGATACCACGGCCTCACAGAAAACCGGCGTGAAACAACGCTTGCGTTGTGTTTCGCCGAGTGAGTGAGGGTACCGGAGGCCCAAAACCTTTAAAAGGCCGGCAACGCACTCGCAACTCCTCTGGGGTTGCGGGTGTCCATGGGTGGCGGTAATCGCTTACCATCAGGCGAGCCGTCTGCTCGGTTGCCCCCTATTCCATAAAAAAAGGTTATTGTAAGTAGGTATAACTAATGATATTACGTAGAAGTCATCGCACACGAATACTCTTGCAAATAAAACATTCATTCATTCGTTCATTCATTCATTCATATCATACATAGTGCTGACCACGTTAACTATATTTATAATTACATAATATAGGTCCAGTTTGTCTGTTTGTAACAATCGAACAATTATGCGTGTGAATGGGATGTGTTCAGATCACTGGCCCACGGTGTCTTGAGGTTTTATACAGGGTGTGTGTTTTATACTGATCTAAAATAAATATAAATTTTTATAATTTTTTTTTGTGCAATTAAAAATATGGCCGTGAACAGGACTTTGCAGCGGCCTACGGATGAAAATTATATTAGAATAAAAAAAAAATTAACATGCAAGATTGTACTATTATTTATTTAAAAATAGTGTCTATGGAGTTTTTTGCCGGCTCTTCTCCATATGATCAACTTTTTGGAACCGAGCAACTAGAATCATTTGACGTTTCTGAAGTACAATTAATTTGCTTATTTGTAAAAAAAATACTTTTGACTTTGAAAGAGGATTTTAAATAGAAGGTACTCCCTAAGTATTTTTATAGTGTATTTAAAAAAAACTAACAAATTGATACATGTAGGTATCAAAATTTGATTTGAAGCAATGAATGACCAGAGAACATATATAGGAATTAATAGAACTTTTAATTGAGGTCGGCGTAATCAAATCAAGGCATTTACTTAACAATTAAAACGTGACAGCGCCAAAATTTTATGAAAAAAAAAGCCGTGGCACTAAATTGGTATAACAATATATATCTTGCCTAGCCTTTTCCCAATTACATTGAGGTCGGCTTCCAGTCAAACCGGATGCAGCTTAATACCAGTATTTTACATGGAGGGACTGCCTATCTGACCTCCACAACCCAGTTACTGGGTAACACGATATCTCGTGGTATGACTGGTTGTCAGATTTTCAGGCCTCTGACTACCCGGTTGTCATAGATCTTAATTTGACAACCGGGACCGACGGCTTAACGTGCTCTCCGAGGCACGGACTTGTTTGTTTAACGGATTGTTATACCAATATATATATATATATAAATTGGTATAACAATCATAATGCCATTTAATTAATTGAATTTAGCAAAAATGAGAATAGGAAAACACAAATTAATTCAAATTCTTCGCAGGGTACTTTCGACCCAACCTGTACGCAATCGGGCGGCTATCTCCGTAACCCTACGCCGTCACAGTCCGCAGCCCAGTGTGGGACGGTCCCACGGACCGACACTGTTGTTTTAATAACCCGTGGGTTACAGGTTACAGATTAATGACCATAGCAAGATGAGGGTTAAGAAAATATTCAGGAATCGGAAATATATATGGAGGACGGTTTTTGTGCTATTTAATAATAATTATTGTTTGTGCTATTTAATAATTAAAGCATAGCATCATGCCTGTATTCCCCGAAGGGATAAGCAGAGGTTTACATACTTGTACACCCACATTACACCTATGTTGTTATTAAGTCCCATGTAGTAGGTGTTGGCTAACAGAAAAACTCAATAACACTTTGCCTGACCTGGAAATCGAACCGAAGACCTCATGCTGAGCATGCTAAATTATAATTAGATTGATTTGAAATGAGGTTGCCTTAATGATCTAGTAGATCTTAGTGGTCGTAAGCGCGGCTGCCGAATGTGAGGTCCTGGGTTCTGTTATATCAACTATATGAGAAGAACAAGAACCCACGTAAAGGTAATAAATGTATTGGAACATAGGCTTGCATAATTAAAAACTTGCCCTTACATTTATATTATGTATGTATTTCATTATATATTAAACTAGCCTGTACCCGCGACTTCATCTGCGTGACAAAAGGTAGCCTATGTCCTTATCCGAGGTCCAATCTATTTCCTTGCCAAATATCATTACGATCCATTCATCCGTTTAGTCTTGAAAATGTTACAAACAAACAAACAATTCCCCTTATATTTATATTATTTATTTATTGAAGGATTAACAACGATTCAAGATAAATCTTTGAAAAGCATTTACGCATGCTTAGCGAACTCTAAAGTTATTATATTAAATGGAAAAAGAATACGGTCGCGAACAGGGTGCGAACCGGCGCCTCCCGGATAAATACTCCAGGCGCTCTGACCGCTAAGCGATCTTGACATCTTCTCACTACAGCGAATTCTTCTTCCACATTTAATACGTCTTTTGGTGACGTCATTTCTGTATATTCAGTTCCTATACAGGTGACCGTGCTTTCCACAAAAAAATATAACTTTAGAGTTCGCTATGCATGCGTTAAGATTTATCTCTATAATAAGCAAATGATTGCCAAAAGTCAGTGGCGCATGCTTTTGGGTTCGAAGGAAAGCGGTAACTAATTCTGCTTACCCACAAAACCAATAAAATCTATGTAGCTCGAACACAATATTCTTGGAAAGTAATAAATTTCATTTTTCTGCTACACGTAGCGTAGAGTTTATCGATGCATTGAAAGATGTAGTTATTATGAAAGTCGGTCATATCGAGCGATATGACGGATATAGCTTGTAGTTGCATATCTATAGGTGTGTGCTATACTTTAACAAACTGGGAGATTGTTTTTTTACACATACCATAATATGTTATGGCAGCACCACGCCTGTATTCTCCGACGGGGTAGGCAGAGGTGTACACATTTCACCAGTGCTATAATTAAGTCCCGTGTGGTGGGCCTATTGCCATCTTCCGGGCACATTTCCAAATTTCGGGCTGCTAATAAGGATTTTTTAATAGAAAAACTCAATAATACTTTGCCCGACCAGGGAATCGAAACCAAGACCTCATGCTCAGCAGTCGCGCTTAGGACCACTAAAACAACATCAGTTGTTTTTTCCAACCAATTAACGATTTGATTTGTTTTATATAACTTATTTAATTTCAACATTTTGTAAATGTGAGAACTCAGTAAACCTGCCAAATCCGTTGTACTCAATAATTATAGCTAAATATTTTTATTATTATTTACTTTGTATCAAAGATTACACTGCTCTCGCGTTACTCTTAGTTAAGTTAATACCTACTAAAATCTTTCACCATGGGAGAGCCATGCTTCGGCACGAATGGGCCGGCTCGACCGGATTGATACCACGGCCTCACAGAAAACCGGCGTGAAACAACGCTTGCGTTGTGTTTCGCCGAGTGAGTGAGGGTACCCGAGGCCCAAAACCTTTAAAAGGCCGGCAACGCACTTGCGACTCCTCGGGGGTTGCGGGTGTCCATGGGCGGCGGTAATCGCTTACCATCAGGCGAGCCGTCTGCTCGGTTGCCACCTATTCCATAAAAAAAAAAAAAAACTGAAAATTGTGTAGTACCTATACGAGAAGAACCATGGTGTTTCATGTCGGTTCTTCTCCATAGGAATAAACTTTTTTCGAACCGGGGAACAAAATTTTGACATTACTATATGTGCCCTTAAATGGTTTATGTAAAATAAAACCTTTTGACTTTCAACTTTTTTCAGTAAAATGCCTTGCATTGGTGGCGTTGTATATCGGGTCATTGAGTTCCCTTCAAAATGGTTGAGTTTAGCGATGCTGATGCGCACGTCATACTCGTGAACGGGTGCTGTCTGTCGGGACTGATCAGCTCGTAATCATGTTAATAAATAGCCTATAATCTCAACATTGAAAAACACGAAAGACTAATCCATTTTATAAAATTCTACGCAGAGAATGTCTCCAAGCTAAATAATAATTCAAATGTATCATTAAATCCAAACTGATATTGTTAAACTCTGTCTTTTTGTTATGTTTTCACGCCTAAACTGCTGGACCAAATTTGATACATTTTGTTATAAAGTTAAATTGGACCTTGGAGGAAGACATAGGCTTCCTTTTGTCGCGTAGTAATAAAACTAATTTAATATAAAAAAATCTCGTGTCGCAGTGTTTGTTATAGAACTCACCCAAAACGGCTTGACCGATTTTTATGAAATTTTTTGTGTATATTTGGTAGGTCCGAGAATATGTCGTAGGCTATTTTTTATACCCCTAGGTGATAAGGGTGGCCCTATACAAAACAATTATATGGCCGAACAACGTTTGCGGGGCACAGCTAGTGCATATATAAAATCAAAAGATTATTTTGATGCCTTCAACAAATATATATGACAGAATTATCAATACTCCAGCAGATCAAACATAAAACCTCACAAATATATAAACAACAGTTTATAAACAACAAAGCGGTACCGTGTAGTCAACGGTTCAGTTAAGGGAGCAGCCGGCGGCAGGTGCCGACAATGGGAAGACGTGACTCATGTGCACTGGAGGACAGAATTAGATGGGCAGTAGGAAAATAGATAAATTTTGTATGTTACAGTTTATAACAAAGATATACCTAAATACAGTGCTGCAAAATTATTTATTTTGCGTCGGCAAACCTCGGAAACAAAGAAATAAAAAAAATGGCTGACAAAAGTAATTAGATCCTAAAACACTCGCAATGTCAACTTTATCACAAATAATGTAATTTTTTCTAAGAAGAGCGCTTTTCATCGGAAATACGAAGAAAGTTGATGCCCAATATCTATCCTGTAGGTAGTATTGTAAAATTATACATATGTATGTAATCATAATACAATAATTATCGTTTTTCTTTAAATTTTGTTAATTGATAACGCTAAAAGAACGAAATAGATTTGATGAAATTATACATTATTATAGCTCATAAATCAGAATAAGGCATTGAATATCTTATATTGTAATTACTGATAGCCACGCTGGCAAAAATTCTGTAGAAGTTACCTTGTTTTTTTAGAAAAACAAGAAGCAATACAGTTTAATTACATTTTCCCTATTAATTATCAAAAAGAATTCTTTATCAAATCCCATTTAAATGTAAATCAAAAGCTGTTTGTACATCATATTATAAATAATGAACACGCGTAGAGTACGGGCTAACCTTTTTGCCAATTAATCAAATTCACGCAACGCCATATAAATGGCTTTTTAATTGTTGACGATAAAAATCTCGTATGAGAAAGGGGTTTTTTGGTTCGTTATCGTACCTACGGGTTTTAACGGAAAACTTATATATGGAAGTTGTGGTAGACGAACGAATGAAAGCAGAAAAATATACTAAGATGCTTTTTTTTATCCCCTTACACAAAATATATTAGCTTAGTCATACTAGATAATAGAAAAGCAAGAAATCAAAAAAAAACAATGTAATAATATATCAACCGTATTTCGGTCACGGCGGCCTGTCTCCATAGAGATTAGCCAAATACGCAGGAGATATTATAGTGCACAAGTGTATGCGCAAACACAGGTGCACTCCCTCTTCCTTCACTCTTATAGTCGGATGGGACGGCAATCCGACACGACCGGAGAGAGATCAGGCGCAGGACAGATGGCTTACGTACTCTCCGAAGCACGGGGGTGTCACACCACCAACTTCCTAACTCCGGGCTGTTGCTTTCCTAACAGAAAAACCCAATAACATTTTTCTCAACCTGGGAATCGCACACCGGACCTCACACTCGACAACCGCACTTGTGACCACTAGAGCGACGAGGCAGTCAAGAAAACCAACGTATAGTAATACATACAATATATTATTATTATAAATAATGTCCCTTTTAACCATCTAAGTCATTGATAAAAAGATACCTATGATTTAAAACCTCGCACTTTTGGCCTGCAGTGTACCTCGCCACCTGTTCCTTTGGGTATGTTTCGACACATAACGATGAAATCCATCGACTTTTGAACCAACTTAAAATACATTGCTGCTTCAATCTATACAACACAACATTGTCTTTACAAGAAACGGGCAATAGATTTCAAATATATCAATATTTTCGCTTTTTTAGTACGTTTAAAGATCAGTTGGTAGGTAGGTTATATTTTTTTAAGTTTCAAATGTGGTTTTCGAATATTTCTTGAGGGGATACCAAGATGGGGAAGCAGGAAGTCTTGTTGTATGAAAGAAAGTGTATCTGTTAATATTACTTTCAACTGTTTTTGTCTGTTATTGAGTTGTCATTATTATTTGATGGGTACAGGAAATTTAAAATAATTAATACTTTTACCTGCGTCGTTGGTCTGGTCAAGTTGGTTTTGGGCTCGATCCCCAGGTCGGGAGAAGTGTTATTGGGTTTCTCCTGTTAGGAAATTATCAGTAGCCCGGAGTTTGGAATTGTGCCCGATAGATGGCAATAGACTCACCACCTATTACATATCAGCATTGGTGAAATGTGGGTGTACAATTGTGTACACCTCTGCCTACCCTTTCGGGGAACATAGGCGTGCTATGGCGCCTGAGACCACTAGACCAACGAGGCAGTTAACTAATATATGATTGTTAATATGTGATACAAGTGATAATAACTACATATTATAATAACTACTGACATGACAAAGGCTGGTGGGTAAAAATTAAAGAGAAACAAGTATGGACCCTGTCGGGCACAGCAAGTTAGTTTTTAGAGGAGAGGATGAAGAGCGCTTTTTAAAACATAATATATTGAAACAAAAGGAAGAAAATCTGATATTTTGATATTTAAGTAGGTATTATTATTGTGTAGATTTATTTTCATTTTATTTATTAATATTAATTTATTTATTTATTATTAATAGTTATATTCTAGATAATGTATTAATTTTTATTATTTATTTTATATATTTATTTATATATTAGCTGTAATTTTAATTAACTAAATAGTAAGTAGTTAAAGATATTGCATATGCATAGTAAGTAAGGTAAATAAATTTATTTAAGTACTGCTTGTTTATTCTAGTTATCCCTGTTGCTCTGGTTGGAATTTATCTTTGAGGTATTCGTCAATTGTGTAGTAACTTTTATCTAAGAGAAATCGTTTTAATTTATTGGTAAATATATTATTTGTTTCTGTGTTTTTTATGTATTCAGGTAATTTATTGTAGATTTTAATGGATGTAACAAACGCACTAGAGGAGTGCATTTTCAATCGTGAAGTTGGTAAATTGAGTCTATTTCCATGTCTAAGTTTGATTTTTGTTTGAATGTCTTCTCTTTTGCTGTAGATTTGTGGGTATTTCCTTACAAATTTTCAAATTTGAAATATATAGAGGCAGGGTAGTGTTAAGATGTTTAGTTCTTTGAAGTGTGGTTTACATGAGTCGGTGTTTTCGATGTTAATCAATATTCTTATTAGTTTCTTCTGTATTGTAAATAGCGAAAGCGCGTCTGTACTGTTACCCCATAATATAATTCCATATCCAAGCCAAGCGAACTCGGTGTCAAACAGCGTGTTTCTTCCATCGTCCAATGTCGTATTCTCACTTTCTTTGGACATATCACTCGTCGAGATGACACATCGGTAGAACGACTTGTAGTGCAGGGAAAAATTGAAGGTAAAAGAGCGCTTGGCAGATCTGAGCTAAGCATGCGTTAATGCTTTTCACAGATTTATCTTGAATTACTAGGTCCCGTATATTAAATAAAAGAAAAAAAAAAGGTCTTTTTATTAACTTTAACGCATAATCAATTCCATGACCTCATGATTCACATCAGCATTTCTTTATAAAAGCAGTTTATTCACCGTAATGATAAACCTATAGATTTAGCCGTCTACCGGTCAGACAGGTAGCATTACTACCATAATACCATGGGAAGTACCCCTCCTAGTTAAACGGTTAAACACTCATTTCTGTCGCTTCCTTTACTATGGTATGCGGTACTGGATAATAATTGGTCCTGGAAATGAAGGTTGAAACCGGCTTTGAAAGGCTTACAATCTATTAACGAATGCTTCTTTATAGGGAAAGCTACTGTTTCATTATTTATTAAAAAAAAAACAAACGAAGAACCTTGTGTAATATGCATGTATTTTATATTTAATACTTTTATTATATTGAATACTTTGGTAGGTACATAACTGTAAAAAATATAACCCATATAAAACTATTATAAAACCAGGCGTTCGGGCGCGGACCGTTGTTCGGCCCCGACCCTTGCTGGAGCCGGCCCGCGCCGAGCCAGTAGCTTCAAATTCGACATTTAGTAATAAGGAAACTGATCTGATCCAGCTAGTCCCTAATTGTCCCCCCAGCAACGCCCTAAGCCGAGGCTCGTGTCCCACAGGGGACGCCCTCAGTGCTGTGTTGCTTAGTTTGTAGTATTATAAAATATGCTCTGGATGGAGGTATCAAATTGTCTCGCCACAGCTATTGTTCGGTTACGCAGATCAAACCCCTATGGGTTAACTGCAAGAGGCCACGGCCAAACTGAGTCGCTAAAAGTAAAATGTATAGAATTTCATCGTCTTATCGACAAGATAAATCTTTGAAAAGCATTAACGCATGCTTAGCTAACTCTAAAGTTACAATATTAAATGGAAAAAGAATACGGTCGCGAACAGGATAATTGCATCCTTTACGACATTGTATTAACTGCAAAGTTAGTCGTGTCGGTTCGGTCAACTGAATTGGGACTGAATTGATAGCAATGACGTCGCCAAAACGACGTGTTAAAATATAGAAGAAGAATTCGCGGTGGTGAGCTCGAGATGGCTTAGTGGTCAGAGCGCCTGGAGTGTTCATCCGGGAGGCGCAGCTTCGAATCCTGTTCGCGACCGTATTCTTTTTCCATTTAATTTAATAACTTTATAGTTCGCTAAGCATGCGTTAATGATTTTCAAAGATTTATCTTGAAATATGAATTTGCCCCAAAAAATATTATACAAAATACATTAGCCTGACTTGGTTTACAACTATATTTTTAATAATGTTGAGAAGTAAGTTACTTCAATAACCATCTCGTTTAGAATTTCTATGAAAATATCGCAACAACGATTTCTGCGAACGTCACGTCTAAAACTCAAGTCATGCATATATTTCAAATGCGACTTGTTATTTGATATTTAATATTTCAAATCTGTATTTTGTAATACTTTCTAGTTAAATGATTTCTTTTATTGTGGTTATACAACAACATACTTCTGCTCAACTCTTAAAGAAATACGGGCGCGATATATACAGGGCTATTCACAGTACATACAAAACCTGAAAGTAGTTTGTTCAGAATTACTAATAGAATCGATAGTAATAATTTTTACACCATGTTATATTTCCACGAAATAATATTTAATCCTTTAATTTGGACATAGTGGGTACGCAGACCAGCTGATTGAGTACCTAGCGTCATGTTGGAGCGGCCGCAGTGCATCAACCCGCGCCGGCCTCGCGCTGTCCCCTCGCTGACCCCGCGCCACCACCTCAGTGCCCGGAAGCTAGCGATCGATACGTACGTGTCGCTTGCGCCGCGTTCCCATATCATGTCGTGTGTAAATAGTGCTCATGTAAATATTAATAATCATGACGTCGTGTAGAAGAGATAAATAATTATTGTTAATTGTGTTAATTAACATTTTTAAACACGCCAAGATGTATGTCTGTGCGAACGTTTTTATTTGTTTACAAAATATACGTAGGTACATAATAATATCTACAATTGACTATTATATCAGTCCAAAGCCTACAAGTGTGATGGTAAATGTTATCAATACATTACTGACAACCGCTCTGTGTGACACCTATCGGAAAAGTTACAATTAACGCAAGACGAGTCGTGGTGAATATGATTTTGCGCGGACAATGTCACATGACAACGAGCTTGTAACTTTGTGTTTTTTTTTTTATACCGTTTCTATAAATGAAAATATTTGACCCGTGTCTTAGGTTTCTTATATACTAAAAATAGCCCTGTATAATTCTTATAACAAATAATGATGAATTTTTCGATGCTCTCTTATAGTTCTAATTTAAATAATAGTATTTTTTTCTTATTATTTAAATAGCTTTAGATTTAATAATAGTTAATTTAGTTTACTACCTATTATCTAGTACTACATGAATATTAATTATAAATAAGTATTGGAGAACATAATTATTAAATAAGACCAAGATCAATTATTTAGAATAATTTATATAACAAATAATACTCACAACTTTATTTTAGATAGGTATCAAATTCTAATACAGAATATTAAAAACAAATAAATCTCTACTAATATCGGTCTATATGATATCTTAACGGCATTTAAACTTAGAGGGTGTGCAGTAATTGATCTTACGGCAAGCTTTATGAAAAAACTTTTGACATTATATAGATTTATGACGGTGGTATGAAAAAAAAAGTTTATGAACTGTTTTTTTTTAGTTTTTTTTTTTTAATGTCGGGATTGGAAATGTAATCTTGGGTTAGATTAGTTGGCAGAGCGCCTGGAATATTCATCCAGAAGGTGAAGGTTCAAATCCTGCTCACGACCGTATTATTCTTCCCACAAAAAAATATAAGGTTAACAATACATAGATTTCTAATTTAATTTTTGTAGTAACATTGGTACATATTTAGATATTTTACATCAAATAAATAAACTACTTCATTGGTCTAGTGGTCCCAAGCGCGACTGTTCTGGTTCTGTCCCTGGTTCGATTCCCGGGACGAGCAAAGTGTGATTGGGTCTTTTTATTAGATCGTTTTCGATAGTAGACCGGCCGCTCCGGTACTTAATAACAGCATTGGTAAAATGTGGATGTACAACTGTGTACACCTTTGTCTACCCCTTCGGGGAATACAGGCGTTATGTTATCAAATAAATAAATTGAATTTGCAGGGTTTAGAATATATGAATATACATATTTGTAAAGTATTAGTGGGAAATATATCATTTAGAAAACTTATTACTAGAAAATGCAAATCTCGCCTGTATACATGTGATGCGGACGAATCAAGACCATGTGACGAGGAAAGTTTTGAGTATGAGTGTGGATGTCTATATGAGTAGAGGAAACCGAGGAAGCGATGCATGGATTGTGCTAAAGATGGTAGGTTTGGTTAAAGATGGTAGTTAGAAAAGGAGTCACTACCGAAATGACGGCGGACAGAGATTTATGTAAGAAATAAACATGCATTAATTTGTTGACTCACCAATTAGCAGATATAATAGAATTTTATTGTTATGAAGCATAATTTTGTAAAGTTACAATATTAAATGGAAAAAGAATACGGTCGCGAACAGGATTCGAACCTGCGCCTCCCGGATAAATACTCCAGGCGCTCTGACCACTAAGCCATCTCGACCTCTGCTCACCACCGCGAATTCTTCTTCCATATTTTAACACGTCTTATGGCGACGTCATTGCAATCAATTCAGTACCTATACAGGTGACCGAACCGACACGACCAACTTTGTAGCTAATACAATGTCGTAAAGAATGCAATTACCTCAATTGCCTTTCGCTAAGCATGCGTTAATGCTTTTCAAAGATTTATCTTGAATTATAATTTTGTACTTTTCCGATTATAGGAATATGGTAAGTTTTAAGACGATATTGTTCTAATGATAATTTTTATTATTATTCATATTTTGTATAATTTCACATGGCTTCTTAAGTAAAATAGACCAAGCAAAGCAATTACGTATAATTAAGATCTATATAATCTGTTTTATGTGAAATTATTTATTTCACATGTATAATAGAGTATTAGCGTCTTAAATGGTTCCCTATCCGTCTGCGTAGAGAGCAAAGAGCGCTGACTTCTTGGTTCTCTTTCCTAGATTCTCCTTTTTCGCCTTCTTATCTATCGTCTCACTTTAACTATATTTGCTCTAATCACAATAAAAATCTTCGTTCCTCGTTTAATCGTCTTTTACAATGTCCCTCTCCTCGTTCTAATTTTCTCCACTCTTCTTTCTTTGTTCAGTCCATACTCCTATGGAATGCGCTTCCTAAGAATATCAGGATGGCTAAAAGTCGCTATTCGTTTAAATTAAAAGTTCGCAAATATCTTAGTAATAAACTGACAGAATTATCTCATCACTGAGTCTTTGTTTTTCTTTTATTTATTTCTTCAAATGTATATTTATTTTTGTATTTCTTATATTCCAACTTATTTATGTAAGTATATTGAATAATATTTTTCTTTCGTAAATGCCTTTCAATCTTTTAATGCACCCGCCACGTTATCTCTGCATCACCCTAGGGTTGACTGGTAGAAAATGCCTTTGGCATTAATTCCGCCTTTGTACAATTTGTTGTGCACAAACAATTAAATAAAAAAATAAATAATTATCAATATGCTGCGCCGACCCCAATTAAATTGGGATAAGGGCAGGGTAATGGTGATTCATAACTCTTTTATAAATAAACTTTTTGCATTAAATTCTCCAATAAATACGCCAGTAATATTATAAAGCAACCCAGTTAAACTAATTAAATTTTCGTTATCAATATTCATTAAATTAAATTGCGGTAATCTGTATTCGTAATTATGGTGATCGCAACCAGTTGCAAAGTGACCTTTGCGACTGGTTGTTGGTTGTTTTTATATGGTAATTGTATGTTGTTATTTCCGTTTCTTAATGCATCTTGTATTGATACAAAATATATCTGCCTAGCCTTTTCCCAATTACATTGGGGACGGCTTCCAGTCAAACTAGATGCAGCTTAATACTAGTACTTTACATGGAGCGACTGCCTATCTGACCTCCACAACCCAGTTACTGGGTAACATGATATCTCGTGGTATGACTGGTTCACTTTCAGGCCTCTGACGACCCGTAAGGCTGTCATAGATCTTAATTCGACAACCGGGACCGATGTCTTAACGTGCTCTCCGAGGCACAATTGATACAATCTAATATTATTATATAATTATTACTAACTGTGCCACGCGGTTTCACCCACGTATAATTAGCTTAAGTTACTCCTTTTATAGTCAGCTACCTGCCAGTAAAATCTTATCAGAATCGGTCCAGCCGTTTCAAAGAGTAGCCGAAACAAACAGCAGTTCAGACAAAAAAATGCTGTTTTTTTTTTATTATTTAAGCATAGGTATCGTACAAATTAGCTATATGAACTTAAAAAATTACTATTATTTTGACATTACAAACAGACACTTCAATTTTATTTATTTGTATTCATAATTTATTAATTAATCATGTAAGCTCACGCACGTATAACTATATACGTCATAACAATTAAAATCTATTGTGTCTGCTAATTAGTGAGTCAAAGGGATAAGGTCCTTCATTATTTTTGACTATCATTAATGATAATTATTATTATTAAGTCCCTTGGTGGTGAGCCTATTTTCATCTACCGGGTACCATTCCAAACTCCGGGCTGGAACTGAAAATGTCCAAACAGAAAAACTCCTCAATAACACTGCCCGACCCGGGAATCGAAATCGAATCAAAACCATCCATCTTCCGCCACACCGTCGCTTACCATCAGGTGAGTTGGTGGCCAACGTAGATCCACTATTGATAAAAAAAACATCGTGAGAGAAACACAACTAGCTCATAAAAATCATTATGAAAAGCCTATAGAAGTGTCAATAAAAAGCATTTAACTTACTTGTAAAACTATCCAACCGTGATTGCGAAACACGCTTGACCAATTTCTTGTTAAAAAAAATGCAACAAACATACCTATATGCAAAAGTATGTAAATTAAAAGAAAAAAAAAAACTATTTATTTCATGGGAAATTACTTCGGTCTGTTTTGTCTAGTAGCTGCAAGTGAGGCTGTCAAGTGTGAGATCTTGGGTTCGATTTCCGGTCGGAGTTGTATTGGGTTTTCTAGTAAGGAAATTCTCTGTTGAGTTTCCAATTGTGGTTAGTATAAGACAATAGGCTCACATCACGTGGGAGTTAATAACAGCATTGGTGAAATCTAATATATTAAAATCTCAGTGTTTGTTATAGAACTCCTCCGAAACGGCTTGACCGATTTTTATGAATATTTTTTGTGTATGTTTGGTAGGTCTGAGAATAGGTCGTCTATTTTTTATACCCCTACGTGATAAGGGTGGCCCTATCCAGAAAATTTATATGGCAGAACAATGTTTGCGGGGCACAGCTAGTATATTAATATAATAGTTATTTTAATAATACTATTGTTATACTGCCTCGTTGCTTTAGTGGTCCCAAATTCGACTGCTGAGCATGAGGTCTCGGGTTCGATTCCTGGGTCGAGCAGTGTTATTGAGTTTTCCTGTTAGAAAAATCTCAGTAGCAGCCCGGAGTTTTGAATTGTGGCTGATAGATGGCAATAGGCTCACCACCTATTACATGGGACTTAATAACAACATTGGTGAAATATGGGTGTACGACTGTGTACATCTCTGCCTACCCCTTCGGGGAATACAGGCGTGATGTTATGTTAAGTTATTGTTATAGGGATGATCTCTAAAATTGCTGCGCTCTTACAGGGTTTCATATTGTAACGAATCACATTCTCTGTAACAACCTACGTACATATGAATGCAATAAAGATTTTGAAGTTGAATGTGTGTGTACAACTGTGTATACCTCTGCCTACCCTTTCAGGGAATACAAGCGTTATGCTATTCTTTTTGTCTCGACGAACGCTGCTAAGTGCTTGAAACGTCAGTAAAAACATTAATCAATAATAAACGCGATCAATCCGGTTAAAAGGATTTTTTTAAAATAATTTTTTACATTTCGAATCACATATAAAAAAATTAAAAAAAATTGTTTAACTTAGACCAGATTACATGGTAAGGTAAATTTAGCACATGCTCACAACGTTATTTTAACCTAGTTATTGGGTTGAGCACTGTTCTCCTAGATAGGCCTCTGAATAACCTGTGATTAGGAATATTTATATGTCGGAAATATATTGAAGAATAGGATCGGAGGTCTGACAGGATTTTAAAGGTAATAGTAAATAAAACCAATATTAAGGCTCTCCGCCACTGAGAGCACGTTTACTTTGGGTTTGTTATTAGTAGTGAGTCACTTTATATTACAATGTACAATATAGGTAAAATCAGTGGTCTCGATGTTGCAACACCAATAATATAAAACAGTGTTGCCATCTCCGACATATACGCAACAACCCATTTTCAACACAAAAACTAAAATACTTAAACAATCACGGGCCTCATTACAATCTTACTCCAATTTCAAATAACCCCAAACCTGATGTAAACAAAAGGCTATAAAACAGTCTCCCACGGTTGTCATAGAGCCACTGACCCGTGTTCTGAGTCACTGTGATACGGTTCAGGAGACAACATAAGTGTTATAAGACTTGTTGCTTAAGTCGAAGGGTGGTTTTAGTAGCCATATGCAAAGTATAACGTATAAATGTACCTATTTCATCGTCTTACGTGTCGATCAACTGAAATACAGCTTCATATTCATATTATTTATTATTTACTAGCTGTGCCCGCGACTCCGTCCGCGTGGATGTCGTAGATTAACACCATGTCGTGTATGAACACAAATCAATACATCATCATCAATAGATATAATAAAAATGTAACGGATCACTGTCTGTACATGGAAGATATATGAGAAAAAATATTATCAGGACCTTTATCAACGCAAATAGCACCCAAAACAATGATTGTTAGATTTTTTGTCTGTTTATCTGTGCGTTTGTGCACGCTTATCTCAAAAACGGTATATCCGATTTAGATGTGGTGTTTAATTCATTTCAATATATAAAGAAGTTTTGCCAATTTAAATAATCATGTCGAACATTTGTTAATTATTATGAACTAGCTGTGCCCGCGACTCTGTCCGCGTGGATGTCGTAAATAACATGATAGGGTTGAAGGGCACAAAAAAAATTAACACATTAGAATATGTAAATATCCACAATAACAAACATATTATATTTATGAACGTATAACTAATTGCGTACTTGATTTTGTATTATGCATTTGAGCAGGTATATATTTATTATTATGAGATGAAAGACTATATTTTTAGGTGCATAAGAATCTTTTTATAATAAAACAACTTTTAACATGATTAATCGCGTATATTATTGGTTTTTGTTTTTCCTGACGTTTCGAACACTTGGCCGCGTTCGTGCTCGCAGGAGGAAGGACCTGATGCCTCGGACAGCCAACGAACGATATAGGTATCGATAGTAATAGTGTAAAAACTATCAATACAATCGATAGCATTCTGTAAAACTGTCGATACTATCATTACCATTGTGTAAACTGTCGATACCATCGATACCACTGTGTAAAACTGTCGATCCTGTCAATACCATTGTGTAAAACTGTTGATACTATCGACAGCATTGTGTAAAACTGTTGATACTATCGATAGCATTGTGTAAAATTATCGATACTATCGATAGCATTGTGTGAAACTGTTGATACTATCGATAGCATTGTGTAAAACTGTCGATACGATCGATAAGATTGTGTAAAACTGTTGATACTATCGCTAGCATTGTGTAAAACTGTTGATACTATCGATAGCATTGTGAAAATTTGTCGATACTATCGATAGCATTGTGTTAAACTGTCGATACTATCAATAGCATTGTATAAAACTATTGATACTATCGATAGCATTGTGTAAAACTGTCGATATTATCGATACTATCCATAGAATTGTGTAAAATTGTCGATACTATCGATAGTATTGTTAGTTTATACACAATATTATTGTTACTACCGATAGTAAATTCACTTAACTGGACCAAAACTATCGATACTATCAAAAATATCACTATTATCGATAGACTATCAAAGACGAATCGTGTGTGTTGTCAGAACAGAGACCGAACTTGGGCGGTTTGTGAATAATTGTGCTATTTAGGTATTAGTACGGATTGTAGCTCGTACATTGTGGCCCGGTTAGTGGAGTCTGATAGTAGGATAACATCAGAACCTGGCGCATGGATAACATTTGGTATGACATAGCTAGGTAGAAGGAGACCGTATCGGTGGCGGTTATCACGAACAACAGCATTCCCAATGAGGATTGACGACAGGCAGGCGGCCGGTCATAAAACATTGCCAAAATTTTAGCAGCATGCAATTTCAACAAGAATTAGAAAGTGTATACTCCATCAGGTCGTCTGTTAAGCAGGAAGTTCGACAAGCAGCATAATCCAACAGATGTGCCATCGTCTATTCTGGAATACCGCAGTCGTAATGGGTATCAGACACACTAATAATACCCCATCTAGATTATACCTGCATCGTCCAACCTAAGTTAGTCGGTCGATGGACCTCCACACAGGGAAGTTCTTAGCGATGGGGCAGTTCCTCAACAGGTGCAACAAAATGACGTTCTAATGTTGTAATCTCTGTATGGCCCATTATGTCACGGACCAACGACGCAGTCAAAATATTAACAGTGAGGAATATTTAAATTATTTGAATCGCGTGCGTATTGTAATATTCTACGAAACTAACTGATGCCCCTACTGTCTGCGAAACAAAAGGTAGCCTATCTCTGCATATCTCTGAAGATTCAATCTATCTTTGTACCAAAATGTTGCATTCACATTTATGTTATTATTAGATTGAATGAGTAACATTAGTTAAAGTATAACAATATGAAATTTTTAATTATTGCCAATGGTATTACTCACGTGCATTCTTCAGGATTGATCTCGAAGAAGCACGTGAGTAATAAACGTTGAACAATAATTAATATGATTGTGTCTCGCGAAAGTTAAACAAAAAACTAAAATTAAATGAATTAAAAAATGCGTATTAAAAAAAAGCATGCCTGCCACGTGTATATAATTTTTTTTCCCGCCTTTTTGTGTACTATGGCCACTACATTATTAATTTATAATCATAATAGTCTTTGTTACCCGGGATAATGCAAGGATTCTAACGATACCTCATACACCTAAATCGGTTAAGGCGTTTAGAAGTTATGGTGAAATAAAGAAACTCGCAAACACACATATGTAAGTACCTAAAAAATAAAGATTCTTGTTGTAAAGCTTTAAAATACGGTTTTGTCGCCCAAGACATACAATGAGTCGTTACGTCACGATTCAGATCACAATTTAAGTGCTATAGAAATAATATAATTTGTTGTTGTTTGCGAAATTATAAATGAAGGGTGGGGCAATGGAGTCTTGTATATTGTTATATTTTGTGGTTCGAAATGTTTAATATTTTCAGTCAACCCAAACTAATATTATAAATGCAATAATGACTCTTGTCTGTCTGTTTGTTAAGGACATGTTTGACTCGCGACATCGCTGCTGTCTCAGCTCATGACAAAGGGCTCCATTCGGGTTCGATCTTACTCAAACAATCCCGAAAAAAATGCACGTGACTAGTAACCGGTGAGCAATAATTAGCATTTAAAGGCTACTTTGCCTACAATTTGTCTTAGTTATTAAAAAAACAATAGGTATAGTTAATTAATAAAAAAATATTATTACTGTACTAATAATATAATAAATACGAAAGTAATTTCGTCTTATAATAAACCGAGTCCTCCTGCGACCACGAACGCTGCAAAGTGTTCGAAACGTCAGGAAAAACAAAAAACCAATAATACAAGCGATTAATCCGGTTAAAAGTTGTTTTATTATAATGTGTAGTGATCGCGCAAACCTAAGATATTATTATGTAATTTCGTCTGTCAATTTGCTTTCACACCTTAATAGCTCAACATTTTTTTTATGAATTTTTGTGTGTCGAGATAAATTGTAGGTACTTTGGAGACGGATATAGGCCTAGTAGTAGTTATTAGTAGAGCTAGTTGTGAATAATATAGAAAATTTTAACTGTTGCCATGTGGTTGGTTTTTGTGACCTTACTGTCACTTATTGAATCCATTGAAAGATGCGGTCAGAACTTCTTTGCAGTTTATTTTAGGTTAGGTTTAAAGATTTATTCTCAATAAAAATATTTTGCATAAATATAGCTTTAATTTTTTAATAGGGATAAAAAAATTAACATAAAAATCACTGATTACAACAATTTTCCCCTTTAGCTTTTAATTTTTGTGATCACTTTGAAGGCTTATGTTCAACAGTGACCATTTAGGCTGATTTGATCGCCTAATAACTGAAAATTTGACCGCTCCATCGATTTTTTTACAGCGATACATTATTACCCGGTTAATTTTAATGATAATGATAGGGTTTGAATAACAGGATTTCAGAAATAGGTATCATGTTGTCATTATCTTCCCCCTCCCCTTATCCCAATTTATTTGGGGTCGGCGCAGTATGTATTCTTCTTCCATACATACTCTCTTCTAGTACTGGAATGCTGCAAAGTTTTTGGCAATGTTTTATGACCGGCCGCCTGCCTGACGTCAACCCTCATTGGGAATGCTGTTGTTGGTGGTAACCGCCACCAATATGATCTCCTTCTATCTAACTATGTCGCACCACATGTTATCCATGCGCTAGGTTCTGATGTTATCCTAATATCACATTTCACTTACTTCCACTAACCAGCCTAACACTATAGAATTAATTATCAATCAAACAAAAATCATCTGGGGCTACACAAATCGGTCGTTAGTTGTACACGTTTTAATTTTTTTATTTCAGACCACATTCAGTACAAAAAAACTAGCCATTAACTTTGATAGAGGTATCTACAATCCTCGCAAACTCCTCTACTCTTAATTTAAAATAATGACAACATGATACCTATTTCTATAAAAAACCCTTTTATTCAAACGCTATCATTATCCATTATAATAAAACACTTTTAACCGGATTAATCGCGTGTATTATTGGTTTTTTGTTTTTTTGCAGTCCTCCTGCGACCACGAACGCTGCAAAGTGTTCGAAACGCCAGGAAAAACAAAAAACCAATAATACACGCGATTAATCCGGTTAAAAGTTGTTTTGCTATCATTATCATCAAAATAAACCGAGTAATTATGAATCGCTGTAAAAACTGCTGCCTGACGTCAACCCTCATTGGGAATGCTGTTGTTGGTGGTAACCGCCACCGATACCGTCTCTTTCTATCTAGCTATGTCACAACAAATGTTATCCATGTGCCAGGTTCTGATGTTATCCTACTATCACACTCCACTAACCGGGCCACGTAGCACGTTATGTTCTACTAAAATAAAAGCAACGCATCAAAAGTTGTGTCACCTTAAAACCAATAAGATGTTCTGAGTCACTTTGGTCACGGTTGAGGGCACCCGGTAATTACAATAACAACCAGACAGGTGGGCTTTTAAAGTGTAAGCAGGATTGGAAGTATAAAGTGAATAGGTAGAGGATATTAAGAAATCATTTTATTTTGGGGGGCTGTGTTACCCGCTTCCGTAGGAGTGCACCCTTAAAATGGAATCCCTACACGTGGCCCCTGGGTGGTGCAAAACAGGCAACACAACTCTGGTGGGTGACTTCGGTCGCGTTTGATTACCACCCACCGGACGAAGCCATGCTGTGAAGCGACCTAGTCGTGTTTCGGGATGTAGTCCGGTGCAACCGTTGTAGGAGACGGGTCTGGGCAGTTGCATCAATTCCTCAACTATTTTTCTCCCAAAATCTATCCACTCTACTTAAGAGTGAATAGGTTTATTTTGGACATTCTCGGCCACACCGTTGTTTACCACCAGGCGAGTTGGTGGCGTAACGTAGATCATTTTTTTCAAAAAAATAAATAATTGTACGACTGGAAAGTAATTGGTCGGCTTTCTGAGTTTCGGGTTGTGTGTTGATTCTGTCAAGGTACAGATATATTTTTCTCAAAACCGGCTAGAAAAATGTTGTCAGGTCTTAAAAATATATATTTTGTAAAATGTTTACTAAAGCCGTATACATAAATAGCATCACGCCTGTATTCCCCGAAGGGGTAGGCAGAGGTGTACACAGTTGTACACCCACATTTCACCAATGCTGTTATTAAGTCCCATGTAATAGGTGGTGAGCCTATTGCCATCTACCGGGCACAATTACAAACTCCGGGCTGTTACTGAGAATTTTCTAACAGAATAACTCAATAACACTTTGCCCGACCCGGGAATCGAACCCGAGACCTCATGCTCAGCAGTCGTGCTTGGGACCACTAGACCAACGAGGCAGCCGTATACAACATACATATATATATATATATAAACTCACGCCTTTCTCCAATGGGGGTAAGGCAGAAATTAGAGAACGCCACCTGCTATCATCTTTACATATGCGTTTTGCTTCGTCTCGTCATCTCGTCATACACGCGCGGCGGTTGCGAGTACTACGCACCTTACCTTTTTGGAAGATATCACTAATAAGGTCAGTGTATATCCTTCTAGAGCGTCCCCTTCCGGCATTTCCACTTATAACTGCCTTGTTGATACCTTTTGTTAAACATCTTTCATTCATTCTCTCAACATGACCAAACCATTTAAGCATAGGTACTCTTTTAAATTTTGGACACTACGTCTTCTTTTCTGCGTCGTCTTTTTTTGCTTACTCCTTCGAGAAATACAGCCGTGATGCTATGTAATGTACCATTAACTATAAGTACACACAGTCTCAACTCAGCACTAACTCTACTGACCTCTTAAAAGCAAAAAACGTAATGATAAGTTAAGCAAGTCTATCCTACTATTAATATATACCTACCTACGTCATTTCCTCCACAGCCTCGCTACGGAGGCTCCGCCGGATGTGTCATAAACACGAACTTTTTGTACTTATCTAATCTGAAGTTGGGAAGAAAATTAAATTCGAGAACCGAGTTTTATGTAAATAATGAGGGTTCCGTCAAGTAAATATGTGTTAAGTAATACAAGGTCGATGACCATATAAATTTAATGTTCCTAGAGTTAGCAATTACTATGGTGATAGAACTCTAAAGAGACGTGTGCCATATGTCAACAGTCTACCGGCAGACATCACACAGGAAAATTGGCGCTGCGTGGAGATGGGGTCTCGCTATGCATCGTCTATCGCCTATACTATGGGGAGTGCTCCGAGGAATTGTTCGGACTGATCCCTGCCGCCTCTTTCCACCATCGTTCTACGCGACAGCAGTTCCATCCCCATCATTTAGATAGTTGGCAGTCCACAACTGCGCTTTTCTCTAGAAACTTTCTGCCTCGCACAACAAAACTGTGGAATGAACTGTCGCCTGCGGTATTTCCGGACCAATACGACCTTCAAACCTTCAAGAAAAGAGCGTAGGTACTCCTTTTTAAAAGGCCGGCAACGCACTTGTGACTCCTCTGGTGTTGCGGGTGTCCATGGGCGGCGGTAATCGCTTACCATCAGGCGATCCGTCTGCTCGTTTTCCCCCTATCCCATAAAAAAAGACTTATTCCAGTTTAAAAATAAAGTTAACCAATACCTCTTAAGTTTGTAAAAGCATGTACATTTATTTTAGGCGACTCACTCATAGTTAAACCTCTACTCCGGTTTTGTGGGACAATATGTAACTTTTGAGTGTATACTTTGTAATTATAATAAATAAATTAAATAAATAAAAATACACCATTTTTGTGAGTGTGTAATATCCTGTGCTGGACACATAGTGACTAAAAACCACACGGATAAATCTTTGAAACGCATTGATGCACACGTGACTAACTCTAAAGTTTAGTAAACATTTTTGTGTATGCGGAAAGATATTACACTGAGCCATGACGTTATTAAGTTAACCAAACCAGTAGGCTTACTCTTGAAAATAAAACCGCTCGATTGACATTGGAAATATGTCAGTTCATACTTTATGCATGCAAAAATATCTTAAAAATAATTAAAGAATCGGGATGGTAATAAACCGACATGCTCTAAAATTAAGATTACTATGATAATAGGTAAATTTATTTTAACATTAAAAATTTATTTTATGGCACTGATTTAATACTGGAAGTGGATTGGAATTGGTATTAACTTCAAGTGTCCCCCTTGGCGTCCGACCACGGATCTTGACAAACTTCGTCGACTTGATAAAAGCTTTTATGTATTAAATTTTATTATTTTATCAACACTTTATGTCAATTTTGACGTCTAAAATCGACAAACGTGTCGACAAATGAACCGTGCTCGCACCGCAGGAGCCACTGAGAATTTCTTAACAGAGAATATCAACAGTACTGTTGAACCTGAGAATCGAACCGACCGCTGAGCAGCCATGTTTGCGTCTACTAGACTAATGAGACAGTATCTGTATAAAAACGCCTTTGCCCTGCATTGGATTATAATTATAGACTCATACATACTCTAATTACTATCTTCCATTTAAAACAAAGCCCTAAAAGTTCTCACGCAACCCTAAAAAAACGCCAAAATAAAAAAACATGGCGGATTCTTAGAGCTCACCACTTAAACTCCCGCGCAATGCAAGAGCGAGACGGACGGATGGGTGAACGTGAGCGCGCGAAAGAGATAGCTGTACGTCGTTTAGCTCCCACACCGGATCTTAAAAAGAAGAAATTATGAATGAAACTAGTTTGTAGTTCGTATAAGATTGTTTTATCATGAGATAAAGTGTTGATGCAATCTACTACTATATTGAAATAGAACAAGATTGGTTAAATGACGATGCAACTACATAATCTTCATATACTGTATTTTTCCATATTTGTCTCATTAAGTAAACAATATTGGTTTCTAATTCGTCGTACTAATACTTCGACAATAGTTTTTTTTCTTTTGTTTGTAATTAAATATGTTTTCTTATGAAGTTATTACATTAAATGGATAAAGAATACGGTCGTGAGCAGGATTCGAACCTGCGCCTCCCGGATAAATACTCCAGGTTCAGTTCGAATCCTGCTCACGACCGTATGACAACTTTAGAGTTCGCTAAGCTTGCGGTAATGCTTTTCAAAGATTTATCTTTAAATGTATTCTTATGTTTTTATATTATTATGTGTGTAGTGTGTAGTTAGTGGATAATTTTATTTAATAGTTTAGTAGATAAAATATCTTATTTACAAATGTTAACTGTAATTCGTCGTAAAACGATATTAACTGATGTTATTGTATTTAGAAAAAAGACGCTCGGGTTATAGTGAAATATGCTCAGGCTGGAGGCATCAAATTGTCTCGCCATAGCTATTGTTCGGTTACGCAGATCAAACCCCTATGGGTTAACTGCAAGAGGCCACGTCCAAAAAAAAAAAAAGGTTATAGTGAAATGAATTCAACATCGAATGCTTGATGACAATCGATCAGACCAAGTATTGCCTGTTGGGTTCTTCTGTCAAGAAATTATCAGTAGCAGCCCGGAGTTTAGAATTGTGATTGGTAGGTAATAGGCTACGGTTCGGAGTTCGGTGAATACTGGTGTAACGCTGTTTATTTTTATTTTTTACGAGCTGACCCAGCGAACGTCGTACAGCATTTTTTTTTTTATTCGTTTTATAATATATATGATTTATACAAACCTTGTCCTGACAATAACGAACACGCGTACAAACATTTCACCGATAAATTTTTATATATATTATTTATTTTTCATCAATGAAGATCGCCATCAAGAAGGCCTTACCTAAAGGGAAGTAAATGCACTTTTATTTGCCCGTTCATGTGTTGTGTTTGTGATGTGAGAAAGACGTGCCACCCGTACGCACGGGTTTTTTTTTATCGCGCACGGCACACGGGGTGAATTTATTTGTTTTACACAAAGCTATAAAAAATATTTATATTTATACATTTTTTACACGTCTGCCCAAAAGAATGGATTATGTTTTTGGGTTCATGTAGGTAATGTATGTGTGTATGATTGTGAGTTTATTTAATCCACCATAGCTTCTAAACACCTGAACCGATTTGACGACCTGAACATACAAAATGTTCCATGTAAAAATACGGAAGGAGTGCTTTATAATTTTTATAATAATTTATTTTTTATTATGCTGCATATTGTATCACCTAATAAAAGATGGCAACCCTTATAGAGCTCATCTTTACACGGAAAACGAAACGCGAAAAGAACCTAGATTTGCAATCAATTGCCATTTCCACTTTTCATGGGAAGAATTATCTTCTATGGCGTCGGAAGTCGTTCATGGGAATTGGGTTGCGTATAGTAATAATGATATTCGATAAGCTAATGGGTTTCCGGTTGGCTCAGGAACTGGGTGCGCGAGCGCAAGCTCACGACCTGTTTGACCGAACACCTACTTAAATTACTATCGATTTTAGAATAGCTTTCTTTTGAGATAATATCGCAGTGGCTCAGAGATTGGGGAATTGTTTGTTGAGTAGCATGTGACGGGTTCGAACCTATAACTACAAAATAAATAATAGTACAATCATTGTATTTATTATATATAATGATTTGATGACATAATGTATTTAATGTCAAATAGATCAATCATCAACAACAACAACACTCCCACCCGATCGTATTTCGGTCACGGCGGCCTATCTCCACGGAGATTAGCCAAGTACGCAGGAGATATTGTAGTGCATAAGTGTATGCGCAAACACAGGTGCACGCCCTCTTCCTTCACTCTCATAGTCCGATGGGATGGGAACCCGACACGACCGGAGAGAGATCAGGCACAGGACGGACGACTTTACGTGCTCTCCAAAGCACGGGGGTGTCACACCACCAACTTCCTGACTCCGGGCTGCTACTGAGAATTTCCTTACAGATAAATGATAAATGATTTTATTTCTGTAAATAGATCTGTTGAAGACACTTTTACAAGTCATTTTTATAAACTAGGTGGCGCCGGCGTTTCCTATCTCACTGTCTGTGAGAAGAAACGCCGAAACAAACTCAGATGTCAACGTCTCTTTTAAATTCCAGACATAACAGTACATGTGATTGTAACCATGCAGGGATTGTCTGAAAGGGCCTTTTGAGGAAAGAGTGACCTTTCCTGCCTGACGGCACATGTGCATCAGTCATCGTGTAGCTCAACGACCCGTCACAAGACGATACCAGATCAGGAGGACATTTGCGTAGGTCATAGAAAAACCCAATAACACTTTGGCCGAATTGGGAATCGAACCTAGGACCTCACGCTCAGCAGCTGCGCTTACGACCGCTAGACCAACGAGGCAACTTATGCAATGACGTAGGTAGCAAACCAGATGGCATCAGCCTCACACCTCCCATTTTGCACATAATCGATACTACCACCAACACATCTGCCTATCCTTGAAACACACTTAGTAACATAACATTAACATTTTGATGCATTCGTGGCACCGGTCGCGTGACAGGTGGCGGGGCTACCTATCGCCCCTAAGATACCTGAGCGAACAAAAAACGGTCGTTAAAATGTGTTCAGCGAGTCTTAGAGACATTTTAAAGGTTTTGTTTTAAGTTTGTCTTGTCTTTGGCATCAAGTTTTGTATGTAACTACAATAGGAATGATGACAGTATTAAAGAACCAAAGAATAAATGGTTTTAGAGAAAAATATATGATTCTAAAAAATGACCTAGTTTTATTAAAAACATTAAGAATAATAAAATGTTCAATAAAATAAAAGTATCATATGCTGCAATCGGACATGTTAACTGAAACGCCAATTACGGTGAATGACGTCACGCCTAAGTAAACTACTAAGTAAATATCTATCACCGCCGTATGTGTTGGTTGAACTTTTGTCAAATGTGACGCCACAAGCTGCGCCATGACACCCATGAGCGTTGGTCGCGCTTAATTCAAATTCGATAGATTAAAATGCAATATTTTTATTTATTTTTTAAACTTAGTTTATTGCTTAAATAATGTGTTTTTGGAAATAGTAGACGTGTACCTATAATTATTATGAAAGGAGATTTCAAAATCTGTCATCATGCCTATTAGAGCATGTCTATTACTAATAGTTTCTATTACAGCGGGACGGTATGAATTAAATTACCATCATCATAGCATCACGCCTGTATTCCCCGAAGGGGTAGGCAGAGGTGTACACAGTTGTACACCCACATTTCACCAATGCTGTTATTAAGTCCCATGTAATAGGTGGTGAGCCTATTGCCATCTTCCGGGCGCAATTCCAAACTACGAGCTACTATTGATAATTTCCTAACAGAAAAACTCAATAACACTTTGCCCGACCCGGGACCTCATGCTCAGCAGTCGCGCTTGGGACCCCTAGACCAACGAGGCAGTTAAATTTGAATTTAGGCACGTTAACTTAAAATCTCCGTAGATTTTAGTTGGAATACTTTTAGATGGCGATCAAAATTAGAGACACCAAACTAAAATTGTATAGAAATTTTAGGTTGCCATGAGTAAATTTGAATTTGACTTTTCTTAATTTTTTATTGACTCATTCGTTTTGTATTTACAAGCGCAGCTGCTGAGCATAAAGTCCTGAGTTCGATTCCCGGGTTAGACAAAGTGTTAGTCAGATTTTATGTTCTGTTGTTCATTTATCAACATCGCCCCGCTCTTATCCTAATTCAATTGAGGTCGGCGCAGCACGTCTTTGTTCTCCATACACCTCTGTCAGCGTCATCTCGCTAGTCACTCCTTTTCAAGCCATATAATATTTCACACAATCCATCTATCGTTTCCTCGGTCTCCCTCTACTTGTGTGGCCATCCACCTTCATACTCAAAACCTTCCTCGTCACATGATCCTCATTCCTCCGCATCACATGTTCGTACAATGACAAACGATTTCCACACAACTTCTGGGTCACCGGCGTAACTTTCAGGCTTTCTCTGACAAATATATTGATTATTGTAGGCAGGTGTAAGTGGAAATGCCGGAAGGGGACGCCCTGGAAGGGCATACATTGTCCTTATTAGTGATTTATTAGTGACTTTTGTTTGTGTGTGATCTTCTTCTCTATGTGTGTACTATTTGTGTTTCTAATATTTTTCTTTCTTTCTGATATCCGCCAAAAGAGTAAGGTGTGTAGTACTCGCAACCGGCGCGCATGTTTGATCAGATGTATGAACGTGGTCGAAGTGAAGGGTGGCGTTTTTGGGGATTGTCTTATTGTAATGTATGACGTTCAAAAAGTAACTAGTAGTAATTTTAATAAAGATATTTTAGAAAAGACATACGTAAGGATCGTAGCAGGTAGAGTTCTGTGGTTCCTGCCTACCCCCACGGGAGAAAGCTGTGAGTTTATGTATTGTAGTTTGATATTATAATGATTATACTACAGCCGATCCTTCTGACGTAATCCATAACCTTTTGAGAAAAGGGCCATTGCATCTTCGACTTCAAGATGAGTATATGCGTATTGCGTACATTAGGATAAATCAAGTGATGAACTAAACTCAAATAGGCAAAAGGAACGTCGTGAAGGACGCCCGAGAGCCAACATTCACTAAACACCGATCTATTGAAATGTCATCTGTTAGTTTATTGTGTAGAAACATTGCAGAATATCAACTAGGCAATGTTCACCGGTTACTACTCACATGCATTTTTCTTTAACAGAGACAGTGGTTGGACGTTGCCTCCTGCTTGGAAACCAGCTCTGAAGGCCTCGTCATATAAAAGTGAGTTAATCTGGAGTGTGACACAGCGCAGTATGCACCGTAATAATTTATATTACGCCTGTGTTCCCCTTAGGGCTAGGCAGAAGTGTACACAGTTGTACACCCACATTTCACTAAAGCTGTTATTAAGTTGCATGATGTTGAGCCTATTGCCATCCAACAGGCACAATTGCGAATTGCGGGCTGCTACTAAAGATTTCTTAACTCAATATCACTTCGCCCGACTCGGGAATCGAACCCGAGACTTCATGCTTAGCCGTCACGTTTGGATCCACTAGACCAACGAGGCAGTGAGACTTTTAGTGGGTAGGATCCATCACAACGTCCATGATGGGATTTTAAATTTAAGCGAAGATATTTTCTTACCTCGACTATACAAATTCAAGAGATGAATAGCCGTATAGAACTAGACACTGTAGACCTTCTGTCATTCACCTGTCCCTCGTACCCTCTCACTTTACTCGATACATAGGTTGCGTATACCACAGGTGTTTGTTAAAACTGCCAAGGCCATGACAATTAGACCATTATGATAGTGTTATTAACCATATTTATTGACTATATTGAGAGTGAATGAAGTGAGTCAGTTTGTGTCCGGGTGGCCAACATTTGAAGGCCTTGAGGACAACGAGTATGGAAATGGCTTTTGGATGAATGTGGTGGAACTTTTGTGTATTTTTTTGTTTCGGTGTAAGTTTGTATGTTTGTATATTTATACTTACAACCTATTAATGTCCAACCTTCGAATCCAAGGCACGCACCACTGTCTTTTCGAAGCCATGTGCGTATTATAAATTAATTATCACTTGCTTCAAACGGTGAAGGAAAACATCGTGAGGAAACCAGCTCACCTGAGAGGTGTTCTCGATGGTGTGAAAACCATGTCAGAGGCCTACGGGTGGTTTAAACTCTGTCACCGGTTTTTGCATAACCACACGATAAGAAGAAAAAGATGCATTTTTGAAAAGCATTCTCGCATGCTTAGCCTACTCTAAAGTTATAATACTAAATGGAAAAAGAATACGGTCGCGAGCAGGACTCGACCCTGCGCCTCCCTCGCAGACTATTTATCTTTAAGTTCATTATTTGTCGAAAAAAGTTGAAGGGTTTGAACTCCTAACCTGTGGCTCAAGAGTTGGGCTTGTAACCATTAGGCTATCACGACGTTTTCACTTATCGTGTAGTTCAACCATATCTAAGGGAGCTCAACGATCGTCAGGACATGTGCGTAGGCCACAGTAGGTAGGTACTGTCCTAACCATTCATGTTTGGAAACATAAAAATTTGCATAAAACCATAAAAAATAAAATGAGGGCACTGACCTTTTAACAAGATGCCATTTAAGCGGACCCCCCACTGCTTGCTATTTGTTTTAAAGCAGAGTTCTTTTTGATTTGGATTGTGTTTGGAGACCAGTATAACAAGACCTGGATAATGTAATAACTTCAAAAGAATGGAAGGTCGTCTTAGATTGGTAGGTTATATAGTGCGTAGGAGTTAACGTATAATTCGGCTAGCTAATTATGATTTTTGGGCGTGGATAAACGATAATCTTATTTGGTTTCGATCTTAAATGTTCATTAATATGTATAGTGTATTAACACAAATACATAACAGTAAGATAAAATCTGCAAAACGTTAAACAGCGTAGTGTCAGATTTTAAACCTCCCGCAGGTCTTTGACGTGTTACTAGACCTCCATAAAGGACTGAATAATAATAAACATACTTGGCCTATCTCCACGGAGATTAGCCAAGTACGCAGGACGGTGCGGAGTGCACCTGTGTTTGCGCATACACTTTTTCTTCTTTCATTCTCTTATTCCGATGTGCCAGCAATCCGACACGACCGGAGAGAGATCAAGCACAGGACCGACGGCTTTACGTGCTCTCCGAAGCACGGGGGTGTCACACCACCAACTTCCTGACTCAAGGCTGCTACGAAATTCCCTAATAGGAAAACCCAATAACACTTTGCCCGACCTGGGAATCGAACCCAGGACCTCACGCTCAGCAGCCGCGCTTGCGACCACTAGACCAACGAGGCAGTCAATAATAATTCAACATATGTATTAAGATTTCTTCTGTTACAAAGAAGAACGTATCATAACATCACGACAGTGTCACCGAATGGTCAGGCAGAGGCTTTTGATGCAATGGTCGAGAGTCTGGCTGCTGCGCCGCGTGTAGCAGGTTCGATACCTGCACGGAGCAAAATGTTGTATGATCTACTGATAATTGTCCCGGGTTAGGGTGTTTGTGCTTGTGAGATTATGTCTGTAAACGCACCCACGACACAGGAGAAATTTTCAGTGTGGGGCTACGTTATTTCTGGGGTTCCGTACCTCAAAAGGTAAAAAAGGAACTCTAATAAGATCACTTTCTTGTCCGTCTGTCTCTCTGTCCGTGTATCGTCACCGATTTTCTCAGGAACGGGTAGACCTAGCAAGTTGAAATTTGTACCAGATACTGAGGTCTATAGTCCCTATTAGGTGTATAAAAGTCAACGTCCTGAGTCCGACCGATAAAAAGATATGACTTTAAGACTTTTAAGTAAGTTCAAGATAAATCTTTGAAAATCATTAACGCATGCTTAGCATATGAATAAAATCAAAAACTGCTCGATCGATTTTAAAAATTGTTGCACCAGTAGTAAGCTACATTATCACCGAGTAATATAGGCTATATTAAATTTCAGTAATAGTAATATTTCAGCTTGAAATTTCACTCAACTGAAGCCGCGAGCACAGCTAATATATAATACTTTAAAGAAAATACTGTGCGTAAATCTGTTAAAATCACTACATACCTATGTAGAAAAAATTAATAACAATATTAACACATCAATCATAATTACATCTTCTGCAAACACAATTTTATGATCGAAAACCTATTTCGTTAAAAAAGAAAAAAAAAATATTAATGAAAAACTCCCGAGCTCCGAAATTGGATTAAAAATTAATATTCATATTTTAACTTTTTTACTGAAATCTAATTAAACTTAGTAGCTTCAAAGGGGTGGACAGAATACTGACGTTATTAACGCAATTGTCGCGGAAAAAAAACAACACAACAGCATCAAATAAGTTACTGGGTAACACCGTGGCATAGCATCACGCCTGTATTTCCCAAAGGGTTAGGCAGAAGTGAATAGATTTCTTCTGAATCTATGTGCTAAGCGACGGTGTGTCTCGAATGGATCTCGGCCACACCGTCGCTTACCATCAGGCGAGTTTGCAACGCCTGAAAAAGGCCGTTAAGCTGTAGGTACATAATATTTAAATTAAGCTAAACCTTTAACCTGTAATACCTTCACATGCAAATAAAGACTTTGAGTTTGAGTTGGTAGCCAAACGTAAATACATATGATGATAAACAAGATGAAATTAATTATAAAATTAAAAAAGCACGCCTGCCAGATTTTTTTGTCTTACTACCCTATGTTACCCTGGACAAAGTAGGGATTCTAACGATACCCCATACCTTGAAATTGGTGCAAGCATTTAGAAGTTATGGTGGAACAAAGAAACTAACAAACATACATAATTACATACATTATTATTACGAGCCCGTTGTGTCCCACTGCAGGGCAGTCCCGTCCCCCTATCCATGTTTTGCAATCAATTGCAACTAGAGGCCAATCCTTTTAGTATGAGTCCAACTCATCCCTCCATCTCCTTCTGGGCCTACCGCGTTGCTATCTCCTGGTATCCAGAACCCACTCTGTTCATGCGACATGCGGCAAATGTGACCAGCCCAGTTCCATTGTAATTTGGCATCTGTGTTACCTACGGCTGCAATGCGAGTTTTAGAACGAAATACATACATACATACATGAACCCTAAACACATAACACTCCTTTTTTGGGCAGTCGGGTCAAAAATAAAACTCTTTCACACCCAGATTTCACCAATGTCTTTTTTTTTTTTTTAAAACGTTGCCCCACACTAGGAATTTCTTCCTGTATCGTGGGTGCGTTTACAGACATATAATCTCACAAGGACACACACACCCAGACCCGGAGCAATTATCTATAGATCGTACAAATATTTGCTCCGTGCAGGAATCGAACCTGCGACACGCAGCGCAGCAGTCGGTCTCTCGACCACTGCGCCAACCGCGCTGTCAAAATCAAAAATCTTTATACCTATGTCTCATCTCTCATGTAAAGGTGGTGACCCTATGGCCATTCCTCTCTGCTTTTGTGTGGTTATCGCCATTTACTGCTGCTACAGAAAATTTCCTAACAGAAAAAGGAATCGAACCATGGACCTGAAGCAACAGCAGTTTGGTAATGAGGAGCTGATAATGGAAGTGGAATATAGCTCTATTAAAAGAATGCACCATGAGCGTTTTTTACAGATAAATCATTAAAAAACATTAACGCATGCATAGCGAACTCTAAAGTTAAAGAGACGGAGTATTTATCTGGGAGGCGCAGGTTTGAATCCCGCCCACGAGCATATTTTTCTTTCCACTAAAATGTATAACTTTATCAGCGTTTTTTTTTCTTTATGCTCCACAGAAGTCCTCCTTTATCCTTCTAGGTATTAAAAGAAAAACAGTGTGAACAAAAATAATCACGTAGGTATGTCGTTCACAGTTCATAACTTTCTGAGAAACACGACCAATTCCAATTATGTAATTACGTTCATTCATCTACCGCTCCATACCAAAGACATACGAAAGTACAGCCAGGATATTATTACCATCAAACTACCTGCAGACAAAACACCTGTTCATCAAACACGGTATTAAAAAAACAACAAGAAGTAAACCAAAATACCACTTGACATCAGTCGGATACCAATACCAACTTAATCACAACACTAATAATAAAAAAGCATTCGAAACTCAATCTTAAAACACACCTTTTAAGTCCTTCGCTAGTGGTGGGAACATGTCGAGATAATTCGGTATCCAATACCAAAAAAAACGGGCATTGAAAAAACCGAAACGGGTTGTGTGAGAACAAAAAATCGGAGTAAGATGCTACCATTTTTTTTTCGTCGCCCAAAACACTGTTGTTTATCGCTTGTTTTTAGTAAATAAATCTTTTTTCGTACCGATTAGTAATTATTGAGTATTTGTGATATTTATTTTTACGCCGTTCAGAGTGTAAAGGAGATTAAAAACTGGTTTTTGATCCACGGAAGTTTAAATGGCTTGTAATACGCTAGCGAAAAGGGATATTTATCTTAATTAATCGTTGTCTGTCAGTATAATTATTATATTATAGATTATACATGAATGAATTTGAACTGTCTTTTCTCCCACAGACAGAGAAACCGTATTCCGTGTTCAGCCTGAATAGTAAACAGGTTTTTGAGTTAATTCATAATTTAATTGACCGTATATATGTTGGTCGGATAGATCTTAGCGCGAATGCACGTTGAAGTATCGAATGATTGTTAGGAACAAAAGGTCTTGATCATTCACATTATATTAAACTGGAAACATAATGCAATTGTCAGTACGAGTGCATTAAAATTAACGAAATCCAAATTAATTGACATTAGGACTAATGTTTCCTTTCATTGCTACTGCAGTGCATTTATACAAAATTCTTACACTAGTTTTGCAGTTTTCTATCATCACAAAATGTAGGTGGCTGAGCCGAAAGGTTAATTTAAATCCCAATCTAATCAAATGAACTAATTAAAACGAGTAATTTTAAAATGATTTTCCCTAAATCATCACAGTCATCTCAATTTTGAAACACCTTGCACATTAGAATCCAGTTTTATTCAGTCAAAAATATATAATAAAAATATATAAAATATATAATAATATAATATCCAAAAGTACTACGAGTAACTTAAATCCAATATCTCTTGAGCGGCATTATTCTCATCAGTTCATGACTGATACAAAATATCCTAAATACTGACTAGGTGCTTCTGTAAACACTTAAAACAGTTGTCTCGCACTATGCTGTGTCCCAAGAAATGTAATTGAGAACCTTTCCTAGCCTACCTCCAATATGAACTCTTAGTATAATATTGTTAAGGGTAACAAAGCAGTGGCTACCATGTTTATTTCCATTATCATCGATGAAGACGAGATAACAAAATGTGACGGTAGACCTTCAGGTCCCTTCACAGACAATTGCCTACCATACATCTTGTGCTACGTGCTTCTGACATTTTTTAGCATGAAGATCTTATGACCGTTACTAAACAGGTAATGCGTGGATATGAGAAAAAAAAATGTGTGTGCATGTTGCTGTTGTTGGATAATGGCCTATAAAAGTTGATTTCATTTGCTGTGAGGAAAGCCTAGGGGGAAATATTAGAATGATAAATGAAAATGCTACTTAACGTGTGTTTAAAAAAAGTTATATACACTGTTAATAGATAAACTATAACATACTCTACTGTACTGTAAATAAAACTTAGTGACCATCATTTCGATGTCAACACAGATAACCTACACCTGCTGTTCATTATTTGCTCAATATGTTAAGTGTTTTATAACTTAAATGTTTCTATAAACTGTAAGTTATCAATGTGTTCCAAAAATACCAAGAATTAATTGATCTTACTGGTTCGATAATATTTATCCCAAAAATACATTTTAAGAGGTTTGACATAACAAAACTGTAATTATATAGATTAATTATCATCATCATCCCCCTGCCCTTATCCCAATTCATTTGGGATCGGCGCAGCATACCTATATCTGGCATGTTGCTAATGTTTTGCCTATGTTTTATGACCGGCTGCCTGCCTGACGTCAATCCTCTTTGGGAATGCTGTTGTTGGTGGTAACCGCCACCGATACGGTCTCCTTCTATCTAGCTATGTCACACCAAATGGTATCCACGCGCCAGGTTTTGATGTTATCCTAATATCACACTCCACTAACTGGCCTAACACTATAGATTAATTATCAATCGAACAAAAAATCGTTAGTTGTACGTTTTAATTTTTTAATTTCAGTTCACATTCAGTAAAAAAAATCTAGCCTTTAACTTTGATAAGAGTATATACGATCATTGCAAACTCCTCTACTCTCATTTTAAAATTTGCTCCGGGCAAGCTTCTAATAAATTCAATGCTTACGGTACCAAAAAATATTTTATTTCGCCTAAATTATGTAGTTTTTAAATATTAAGAGCTATTTTTCAGAGAGTGTACATGAAAATAGATTTTCAAATTGAATATGTCTTTGAGAAGCTTTTTAATTAACGTTCGTTTACGTTTTTTCTAGACGTTCATAGAAAAAATCTGAAACTGGGGTGTCAACGGCAGAATTTTCATTTTTGATATAGGTTGTACAGCTAATTAAGTTAGTGTTTAGATTTTGGATGTTGGCATAGGAACTGTGTTTAAATTTCGTTGCATGAAGGCTGTCTGTTGCCTTGGTCGTCGTTGAGGGTGACAAAGGGATTACGTCAATAGATTGGGCAGCATTTCTATGTCCCAATGTGGGAATGTTGCCTCCCGATGCCAAAGCATTCATTGTAGAGGGTTCCAATGGATTCGTATGTCGATCAAGTCAGTTAGTATGATGGTTTCTAGGTGAAAATTGCTACAAACAATCTGCATAGCGGTATTATTGTTGTCTGTCTTTGTTTTTACATACCTGTCCAAAAAAAGAAGTGTTATATTTTTAGGGTTCATGTAGGATGTATGTATGTTTGTGAGTTTATTTATTCTACCATAACTTCTTATTGCCTGAACCGATTTCGACGATGGCGTATTGTTAGAATCCTTACATAGTCCCGGGTAACATGGGCTAGCCAGATTTAACTTAAAATTAAACATTTTCAACTTGTTCTTCGATAGTTTATTGTATTCCCATCTTTTACTAGGCTTTTCATAACCCTTTTCACTACCGACTTACTATGTAGGTACTTGAAGTGTCTTTCTTCTCAAAGTTCGATCAGTCGTTCCTATTAATAAAAATGTTTTACCTATTTCATTGTAAACTGAAATAATAATTCTTCTTCTTTCGAGTGGTTCAAGCAAACCCAGTTTTATAGATGCTTAAGCTGCCCAGAAGCCTCTGACTTGTCTTAGAAACTGTTATTATTTACAAACATCCGGAACCGATGATTTAATGAGCCTTCTGAAGCATAGACACACTGTGAAAATGCTCCGGTCACCCATCTACAGACTGATCAGAACAAGTATTGCTTGACCTCAACGATCGATACTATGGGCTATGAGTGCCAGTGAGTGTAAGAATAAAGTTAATTTTCTATAGATATGTGAAACAGAATGCTAATAAACTATTGAAATTCATGTCATTGATGACCCACCCACCAACATTCTAGTAGCCCCGATCCCTCTAACTAACAATAAGTAAACAAACCCTTGTACATTCGATAAACATCTAATACTATTTATTTGTTTAAGTAAAACTAAACTACTACAAGTATACTAATCTTTACTTCAACACCGGGGTGAGTAAACTGAAACTATTCCGTCACTACCGCAATTGAGAGGACTATTATATGTAGTCGGTCCACTAGTTAGAGGTTCTTGAAGGAAAACATACAAATATTGTTTAAACTCACTACCTTACCATGTGATTGACTGCAAGCATTTCCTGGACGCAAGTGTGGCTACTGTACTGAGTTCAATTCAACTCTTATGATCGGATTAGTACAAAATTGTACTTATTCATAATAAATTTCTATTGTGTCTAGTAATGAACGAGCCAACAGATTACGAATATTTTAATAATGTTATAAATGACTTCCTTAAATATATTGTAGATTTCTTCTTCTTTCTTTATCGTATAGTTGATGAACAATCCAGTGCTAGCGTTTAAACCACTCATAGGGTCCTGACGTGGCTTTTGACACCATCGAGAATATCTCTCAGGTATGCTGGTTCCCTCACAATGTTTTCCTTCACCGTTTCAGAGGGTTTGCTGGAAGAAAACTCATTCTGAGTTGAGCTCGCCTTTGTACATTATTTTAAATGTCTCATGCTACATGTTACTTGATCTGTGCAAAATAAAGAATAAGAACAACTCAACATTTTCTATTTCAAATAGACCAGATTACACGTACTTATGAAAAGTCGAAGCTGGGTGCACGGTTCAAAGAAGTTGGCCTTATGAAGAAGAACTGATAAGAAACTCCATTGATACTCCCGTTCAGCAAAATGAGTAGTTTTATTGAGATCGTCTTGTAGAAAATTTTCAATAGCAGCCTGGAGTTGGAAATTTCGCTTAGGAGATAGCAATATGGCCACAGGCTCCACAATAGTATAACCCTGACCAATCTTTCGGGAAATAATCGCATGATGTTAGCTTACGGTATAAAAAAGAATCTTTGAGTCATTTACACATCTTTAACGAAATACATACATAGCAAATCCTTCGAAATTCAAAACATTATGTTTTGAATTTCGAAGGATTTGCTTGTCTACGACTCTGTTTGCCTAGAAATCTTATTATAATATGTTTGTGCCGAATTTAGCAAAATTCTTTTTATGTCGGAGTTTATGTTCGACATACAGATCCTACATGTCAGATCTCAAACCTTTGGATACAGACACCTACCTGACAAATCAGACTTCATAAATCAATGTGAATAACGTAGTCTATACAACATGTAGATTTAAGCATTTTTTCAAAAAGAAAAGCGTGTAATCATTGTCAAAATCTTTCATCTTTCTTCTGTTGGCGTCCAAACATTTTATATAATTATTAAAATATTTTAGAAATCTGAACAGTGCATTAGAATCATAGGAAAACTTAATGAAGTATCTACGGCCAATTTTTTTCATACTAAGTATAATAATGAGCCAATGTAATTTTAGGTACCTACAGCGTCAACGGAGTTCTATTTATATTAAACATTTATCATGGAACCACATACCTAACTACCAACACGATTAACCTTTTAGAAAATTCTTCATCGTCAAAAGGCTTTGTACGTAGGTACACAATAATAAAATACCTACACTAGTACGTTTAGTAGGCATACAAGAAACATCGAAGTTGTAATCCATCATAATACGATGAAAGGCGCAAACAGAACGATTTAATACACAAGCAACCAAAATCTGGAATCAGAAATAAGTGGTACGCTCAATGAAAAACCGATACCACATCTAAAATTCACATCACTATAAAAAATAAAAAATCTAAATTCGAATATCAAAATTCGAGCACTGAAATTCTAAATTTAAAATTAAAGAATAGCTGCAATCAAATTAGGTAATCAGTTAGATTTGAAGAAAAGAAGGTTAGATACCTACCTTCCTTTTTCAAATCTTAAATCACTACGCAATTCATCCCCAAATTATCAGTACCTACCGAGTACGCAACAAAAACGCCCTAGCGTAGCAACGTCAAGCCTGAGCACGCAGGCTCTGGCGATAGCTCCCCGGGACGCTGTAGTGATCATCCCCTCCCCTTTCCCCCCGCTCTGACAGCGCACGCCCCGACCAAACGGCATCCGTCGCCCGTCGCGAACGCACGTATACCCACCCGCGCGCTCACCTGTGGCGCCGACCCAGTGTTTACGGATTACAGTGAAAAATTGTGCCGATGGTGTGTGTTACTCAGTGTTTTTATGAATGAATGAATGAAAATCATCGTGCATAACCGGTCGCCGGATGGTTTGACTGTGGACCGGTTCCGATTTCCGCCGATACGAGTTTCGTGGGAGTAAGCCTATGTTTTATGCCTTATTGCTTGGAACTGGATTTGTTGGTGTCTTTAATTAATTTTATAAGAGTGGATTAGGATGTGTGGTTAAAACCTTTGTTCTAGTTTTTTTTTTCAACTGTGAAGCTGACGCAATTCGTTACTTGAAAATGATAGGCGCGCGTTCCAAATTCGATTATGTCGGATAGTGTGTAAAAAAAATAGAAACAAATTCATAAATATTTATTATGCTTCGATATTTTTATAGCAACAATAAATACGAAACGAATATGTCAAAATAGAAGATAAAATTTTACGATACTGGCACAAAATAATTTGCTCGCGCAAAAATGTGTTCTCACCTACCCTGTATGTCGAGATTATGATCCTTTCATAGAAATTATATGTACATTTTCTTTTGCGGATAACAAAATGGATATAAGAGTATTAAAACCAACATTAGGTACCTATTGTATCGAATATAATAGAGGTCTAAATATAGTAGTTGAAACTTATTTGTAATTTTTGCGTAGGCGGCTTAATCCTAAGGCTTTTGTCGTGTTGAAAATTGAAAGCCAATTAATGCTTTGAAAATTGTTCGAAAATTTCGTACTTAACCCTCAAAATACTGCGTCCCCGGTTTGATGAAGGTGTATTATAGAACAATCTGGCATGATGGACAAATATGTTGGGGTTTGTTTTCAGTCCAGATATGGTTAGAATGTGTATCTAGTCTATGCAAGAGCTAGTCGACAGTTTACGTTAATTACCAAGTCTATCAGAAGGTCAGAAGGTATAGATATAGTAGGAGTTAGTGTAAACGCTTGGGGACACTTCAAGCTGCGAATAAAACGCTCAAAAATGGATATTATTGGGGGTACAATATTTTCGTTTTTTTTTGTTACGTGCGTTTTTTGTAATGAATTTCTCTGAATTTCTAATAATAGAATCAGCTATCGCAAAACTCCTTAGTTTGCTCATGAATCACAGTGATTCTGTTTATCACAAACATAAATAAAATAGGTAGCTCTCATATTAAAAGAGTAACCATGGAGTTTCTTGCCGGTTCTTGTCACCGGTGCACTAAATCGTGACCATTCATAAGCGCCTTTATATGGTTTAGGTGAAAAAACAAACGAATACAATTTAAAAACTTACAATGACATCACACCATCATCATCATCATACCATCACATCATCACTATCGTCAGCCTTCTTCCATCTACTTCTAAGTGTAGGCTTCTTACCTTTTATGCCATGCTTCCCTGGTTTAAGCTATTCATATCAAAGTGTTCCTCAATAATTTGTAGGGTAATCATCTACACATCTGTCTGTTGGTTTTCCAAGCCTCTTACCGACCTCTGTTAGTAGTAAAAGTGGAATAGGATAGTGAATCCAGTTTTTATTCTTTCTCGTGAGGTGACGAGCCTAGACACTAGTGTCTGACTTTCCGAGACTGGCCTCGCAATTTTTTTTTTCGACTGCTTCCATCTGTAGTTGAGACCGACGGTTAAATATGTCCTCCGAAACACAGAGGCCCTCTCATGAAATTGCAACCAGCAGTCCCTGTTGTCTGTTTGACGATCCTTTACCGACCACAGTTTACACAGAGCTTGATGAACAACCTAGTGTCACAGTTAAAACCACCCGTAGGTCTCTGACATGGCTTTACACACCATCGAGAACATCTCTCAGGTGTGCTAGTTTCCTCACAATGTTTTCCTTCACCGTTATAAGCAAGTGATAATTAATTTATAATACGCACATGACTTCGAAAAGACAGTGGTAAATTTTGATCGACTTGTCAGTCCAACTGTCAACTAGGCTATCACTGCTATCATGTTTGGTATTGTGTCCGGTAAATGGTAATAGGCTCACCACCACATGGGACTTAATAACAGCATTCGTGATATGTTTGTGTACTGACGTTCAACTCTGCCTACTCCTTCGGGGAATACGACATATGTTAAATACATATTTTAAATATAGAAATAAAATAAGTTATAATTTCTCGTGGTAAGGAAAAACGGTCGTGAGCAGGATTTGAACCTACGCATCCTGGATAAATATTCCTGGCGCTCTGCCAACTAAGTCATCTTGACCTCTGCTCACTACTCCAAATTCTTTTTCGACATTTTAATACGTCTTATGGTGACGTCATCGCCCGTAGTACCCAGTGATCATTTCACATTGATCACCACGTTAGCTCACTGCGGATTAGCGATTTCGGTATTATATCCTTACGACTCGCAGTTTGGGGCTTCCCACGCTATCACTGTCCCGTTTTTGTGGCATGTAGGTAGGCAATATTCAGTGTAGGTATGCAAATTTTAGCTTTTTTCTATTAACTTTGAAGAGGTTGCATATTTCAGTACTTACTCGTTATTTTTTTTTTTATTGAATTGGCGGTCGAATCAACGACTATTCGGCCAGCATCAAATACAACAGATGACGTTTAAAAGTTTTTAGTCGACATATGCACGAACCTTAAAAAAATACGAACGGAGCGTTGCGTACGACATGCGAGAATCATGCCTAGTCATCCAATTTCGCTTGCAACACGAGCTAAACGCATACAAATACTTAAAACTCATCCATTCGGCGCCAGTACGCTGCGTGTGTGTGCGTTATCATGCTTCGCTTTTGATAAGGCAAGGTTCATCCGTATTTTTTCCAGATCCGTGGACATATGTTGTTAATTTTTTGATTTCGAGATGCCGCCATGTTGAATTTTTTTATTTTTATTAAAGTGTAATATTACGTTCTAACTTGTTTATGTTCAAGTGAGATTTTATGATGTACAGAGCTACTTTTTAATGTTATAATGTAACTACAAAGTAAGATAGTTATTACAGTGTTGAAATTACGACAAGTGCATGAACAAAATGCTACCTATGCAGTGGGTGATGCGGTATTTTGACAAATGACAAAATTCTTTGACATTGTTATTAATGATTCATCATCACCACCATACCCCTGCCTTTATCCCAATTTATTTGGGTTCGGCGCAGCATGTATTCTTCCATACATCACTATTAGCTGTCATATCGTCAGACACTCCCTTTCTAGCCATATCATCTTTAACACAATCCATCCATCGTTTCCTCAGTCTTCCTCTACTCTTATAGCCATCTAAATTCATACTCAAAACTTTCCTCGTCACATGACCCTCATTCCTCCGCATCACATGCCCATACCATGACAAACGATTTATTTCTACACAACGTCTCAGTCACCGGTGCCTCTTTCAGACTTCCTCTTATATACTCAATTCTATCGTTAGTAATGATTTTTAGCACCAAATATCACGACCTACGCTGAGAAAGGTAAGGAGAGATGTGATTTGATGATTTCGTAACGTAGTTTGGTAAAATTGCGGGGCACAACCAGTATTAGTATAGATTGCATATTTTTATTATGAATATCGTTTCCTGTCGTGTGAGCTAAAATAATTTTGCGAAAATAAACAAGGGACGGTGACATTTTTTTACCATTGCAATTTCCTGTCATGTGTCATGCTTGATTCTGATGAAAACTTAAAAATAATCTATACATTCTGTAGGTAGTATTGTGATGACAAATTTGTGAAACTTCCTGAAGTCATTTCTGTAATTCGGAAATGGGAATACGTAATACGATTCTGACACACCTCTCATTTCTTCTATGTTCATTAACCTCTTCAGGCATGATAAATGATAAATGATTTGATTTCTCTAAATAGATCTGTAGAAGACACTTTTACAAGTCATTTTTATAAACTTGATGGCACCGGTGTTTCCTATCTGACTGTCTCTGAGAAGAAACGCCGAAACAAACTCAGAGGTCAACGTCTCTTTTAAAGTCCAGACATAATAGTATGTACATATCTATGTGAGTGTTACGATGCAGGGATCGTCTGGAATGGCATGCTCTACGGCTTAGTTTCTCGAGGGTGAAGGCAAAGGTGCACACAGTTGTACACCCTCACCATTGCTGGTTATTAAGTCCCATGTAATAGGATGTGAGCGTATTGCCATCTACCGGGAACAGTTCCAAACTTGGGTCAATTTTAAAAATTTTAATGAAATAAGAATATGTAATATTATTTAGTGTTTTACTTATAGTTTCGACTTAGTTTACTGTTTATTCTGTATCAGTGTTGCACTTTGTGTATTATTATACACTAGACCAACGAGTCAGTCTTTATTTATTTCTTCTTCTTCTTCTACTTTGAATTTCCTAAGAGAACATCTCCCAACCATCTTCTTTTTAAACTACATGGTCCAACTCTAACCTTTTCCGAGGTCCCGTATTCGCAGCTGCATTCACCGCGACCCCGGCAGGTTACGATCCGTTAAAGGACATTGTCGACGTCAACAGGCATCCCAGGATTTGTGCACTGATACTAAAGGACTCGGAAATTGAACTCGAAACCTCAACCAACCTTTTTTTTTTTTTTTTTTTTTTATTATCGTGTGGAAATCCTCATGGATGCCCTCTACCTAATGGCGAGGGATATGTCGGACTCCTACCGACTAAAACCACACGGCCGTCGCAGCACATAAGAGAGGGCACCGTTAACTCGGGTGGATCAAACCAGTGCCCACTCTGTGCTATGCCTATGGCACTCCACGGGCGAAACCGTTAGCCTCCCAAAATCGTCGCGGTGTACAGGAACACACACTGGAGGGTCTATTCAGAGTCGATGACCCTTCTTTTCCCCTACCAGTAATGGTGGGGTTGCGGCTTTTTATCCTATCTGGGATGAGCGCCGAGACGGTTAGCTCTCCGTCGACTTCGTCTCCGAGCCGGATCGGCGTTCTCCCGATCCCGCTCTGCGGCCTCCTTCTGGAGCATAACCGATTCACAGAAGGAGGCTACAACCCTCCATGACCCAGCGGTATCCGCGACTTCGTCTACGCGACCAAAGTTAGCCTATGACCTTCCCCAAGATATAATCTATTTCCTTGCGGAATTTCATTAAGATCCGTTCAGCCGTTTAGTCGTGAAAAGGTACAAACAAACAGAGTATGGATATGGATGATTCGGAAATATCAAATTCTGTATGCAATAGAATCGGAAACTAATTGAATTCAGTCATTGTGACCGATCAAACCGATTATATTTGGGGGCGTCGCCACTATCGCGTGTTCTGTTATTTGTCAATTGACTAGGATTAGGTCATTATCGTCAATATGACATGCGGTTAAATTTTATGAATGTGATCGAGAGAATTTGGATTGGGTTTTATGACAATGAGAGTTAGATTGTTTTATTTGAATCTGTTTTAGATATAAATAAAATTAATGTGATGTTCGTGGGTAAGAGCATTATTTGAGACAGGCTGGAATGATTTGGCAGTTTCGGGATTGCCTGACTAGTTTCGAACTCGAACGGAGCCCTTAGTCATGAGCTGAGCCCGTAGCGATGTCGCGAGTCAAACTGTGTGAACATTAATAATTGAGATGATTTGGTCTCACGAAAGTTATTATACAAATCAGTTTCTTTATTTAACCATAAAAGTCTAAATAACTGCCTCGTTAGTCTGGTGGTCTAGAGCAACTGCTGAGCACGAAGTCTTGGGTTCGATTCCCCGGTCGGGCAGTGTTATTGAGTATTTCTGTTAAGATATTCTCATTAGCAGCTCGGAGCTTGTTACTGTGCCGGGTAGATGGCAATAGGCTCACCACCACATGGGACTTAATAATAGCAGTGGTGAAATGTAGGTGTACAACTGTGTACGACTCTGCCTACCTAATCGAGTAATATAGGCGTGATGATGTCATGCTGTTAGGGTTTTAGGGAAAGGAAAATAAATATAAGTAAAAAGTTCCGTTTTTTTTTTGAGTTTTTTTTTTTTCGGAAAAATACGGTTTGAGCTTTTTTTGTATGAACTATGGACATATTGAATTTGGACAGGATGACATCTGTATGAAATTTCAAAGTTGGTTGTAAGTTGAAAATTCTAAGTAACAGGCCGTAGTTAGGAATTGTGCCCGAAAGATGACAATAATGAGGCTCACCACCCAATGGTGATGAGCCTCATCGGACTTAACATCGGGATCAATGAAAATTTATTAAAAGCTGTTCGCCTCTACTCAACCTACCGGAGAAACAGGCGTGATGTGATGTTAAATTAGGTTGCTAACGTTGCTATCGAGCAGTTGCTGCTTCGATTTCCGGAATGTGCAATTTCTGTCTTATTGGCGGTAATTTGTAGAGATTAACACTTACGTACGGATGTTCAGTAAACTCAATTTTGATTTGTGTAGAATCTATAAATAATTATGATACAGACAGACGTGTTGCTGGGGAGTTTGTTGCGCCGCTTCTTCTTTCCAGCTAAAACACTAGGAAGCGGTGACGGGTGGGTTTATTTGGGGGCTGTCTTAATGTTTAACGTTCAAAAAGCGCTCATTTTTATCCTTATTTCATTCCAGCATACCTGAGAGATTTTCTCGATGGTGTGTAAAGCCATGTCAGAGACCTACGGGTGATTTAAACTCTGACACTACGTTGTTCAAATGTTCATCAATCACACGATAAAAAGAAGATGAAGGGAGATTTATATTTGAATATCTTCAAACATATAAAAATCTCGTGTCACATAGTTTGTTATCGAACAGCTCCGAAATGTCTTGACCGATTTTTATGAATTTTTTTGGGTACATTTTTTATATCTGAGAATAGGTCGTAGGCATTTTTTTATACCCCTAGGTGATAAGGGTAGCCCTATCCAGAAAATTTCTATGGTAGAACAACGTTTGCGGGGCACAGCTAGTATGAATATAAATATTTGTCCCGCGCAAATGAAGTCGCGGGAACGTATTACGTACAACGACGTCTATGGTCAAGTAAGGATGCCTATAAAATAAAACAACATCGACTCGGTACTTTTGGAACCTGTTCCGAAGACATACAAGTTCTGCGTCCGGTGCGCCTCCTACTTAAAGATTAGTGCGGGTTCGGTTCTCATGTCGAGCTTTTTTTATTGTAACCGGATGGCCGGTTGTTTTGTTGATTTCTTGGTTATTGAAGTTGGATTTTGTTTTTTTATTTTTATTTTTTATGCGGTGTTTTGATTAATTGTAACTGTTATGTAAATATTAAGTATCGTATTAAGATTTGCCATTAGTTTCAATAAATAAATGATGTGTATTTCTTACATAACATCACGCCTGTATTGTCCGTAGAGGTAGGCAGAGGTGTCGGTCCTAATGTACTTGACATTTATTTATTTATTTATATTTATAACTTTCTACAGGGGCGGACTTAATGCCAAAGGTATTTTCTACCAGTCAACCTTAGGATATTGCAGAAATAACATGGGCGGGTGCTTTAAAATATTTTTAATTAGGAGACACAATTAAAGCAAAAATATTGCACGGTTAGTGGAGTGTGATATTAGGATAACATCAGAACCTGACGCATAGATAAAATTTGGTGTGACATAGCTAGATAGAAGGAGACCGTATCGGTGGCGGTTACCACCAACAACAGCATTCCCAAAGAGGGTTGACGTCAGGCAGGCAGCCGGTCATAAAACATATCCAAAACTTTAGCAGCATGCCAGATATAGGTATGCTGCGCCGACCCCAAATAAATTGGGATACGGGCAGGGGGATGATGATGATGAATTAAAGCAAAATATACACATATATTTTACTAAAATAAATACATACTAATACTACATAAATAAGTTGGAATATACATATATACATAAAGATATATGTATATTCCAACGTGCAAGCGATAAGTATTCATTTAAGCCATAATTCAAAATTTTACAACAATTTTATTTTTTTCTTAATGTTCGCCGTTCAAGGAGCAGTTTTCGTCTTGCTAGTACTATGTTAATTACAAATAATTTGTTATATCCATTTAATTCTTAGCTAAAGTGAATGTATTCGACTTATATATTACCCCTCAAAGGAAATTACCTAATAAATTAGGACCTTATATATATAAAATAAATAAAATAATAAAAATCATGCATTTATTAAGTCCCATGTTATAAGTAATGAGGTTTTGTAGATACGAAAGTGCTAGACAACATAATTGTATCTACATTTATAGAATTAACAACTTTTTATATGCTTGTTCGAGGACGGGTGGAACAGGTTATATAATTACATTCGTAGAGGGCAAGTATCACTGCCAAGGTACTGCGTATTTATAGAAATGCGCACCAAAAGAGATCAGCAGACCGCTAAGGCAAGTAGTCGCCATGGGTGATTCGCCGCGCGACCAGCGCCAGGCCCGAGTCGACAGCGCACCGCTTCACGTGCGCCACACTGAGTCAATGTGCAGGCTAAATGTGGCCAGCTTGCAAAAACCTTGGAGTACCCGTTGTTTAAAATCAAATCAAAAATATTTATTTCAAATAAACCATTCACGGGCGCCTTTGAATTGTCAGATGCGAGTTGCCACGCTCCAAAGTGATTCCTATGGAGAAGAACGGGCAAGAACCACGGTTACTCTTTTTCATCATATGTTTTTACGGTGTTTTATATTGTGATCAATGCTCGTGCTTTCTCTGTATGAGAAGAGGCCCTTGCCCTGCAGTTGGACAAACTGTTTCTTCTACCTTCTTCCTTCGTTAATGTTGATGTATATTAATTTCCAATTAATTGTGTTGTTGCCACGTGCGGGTAGGAGTCGTGCCGTTGGTCGCGATGCTGTATTTTTATCAACAACTTGTCATATTATCTTGTTATGAATATACAGGATGTGTCTTTATTACAGACGGATATATAATTTATATTACATGTGAAGTGATTTTTTTTTCATGGAAATAAATAATAACTAACCACTTTATAAAAAAAAAAAAAGAATTTGGAATAGACACGAGGAGTTTACGTAATTTTTATTTTATTAAATAATCGGATTAAAATCGTAATATCGGATTTTTTTAAGAAAATAAATCGTAATATTTTCATTATTTCCCATTCCAAAACATAAAGTAATTTCATTATCTATGAATCAAATCTAATAGAAGTCTGATTAGCGATTTTTTGCGTGATTGATGAGAAACTTCCATGCACTCTTATTAAATGAGTATGATATAGACTACATCTCTTACAAATATGTCCGTTGTAGTTTATCGAATATATGTATTTAGTATTTATTTGTTTGTGAATTCTCATTCATATAGAAATTGCATAGATGGTTGCTGAGCTTAAAGTCCAGGCTTCGATTCCCGGCTCGAGTAGTGCTATTATTTGTTTAGGTTGCTGTGGAATTCTCAGTAGCAGCCCGGAGTTTAGGATTGTGCTCAGGAAATGGCAGTAGGCTCACCACCAAAAATTGAACTTTATAACAACATCGTGGTAATGTCATGTTGTAAAGTCTATAAGTATGAAAGTAGGTACTCCACTGCCTGATTTTTCTACGAATACATGCGTGATGTTTTATGCATATCTGGTTGCGCCTGTAAAAATCGCGTATTTTACATGATAACGTATTGTATTCAAATTTGCGGTCAAAGTGATCAATTTATTTCATCTGAAAGATAACAAAAATATTTATATTGTGTGTGTTTTTGTATGTAAGGTCGGTGCCAGGTAGAAATTATCGTGTGAATTTGTAACTAAACAGTAGTTTTGCATGTTTATATGTGGTGTTGGTTTGTTAGATCATTATTAACTGCCAATTAAGAAGACCGAGCCTAGATTGCGTGTTGAGTATTTAGAATTCCACTATAATTATACCTTTATAAACAAGGTTGTTTCAGCGATAAATATTTATAAACAGAATTCACCTGCCTTCAAATTCTTATTAAAAACTATATTTTCTAAAAGATCACAAAAAATGCAAATTTTTATAGAAAAATTCGAAGATAAGTATCAACTAAATTATTTAAAAAATCTTTTAAAAGCGTATCGCCTCAAATCCAATTACATTTGACTTTGACAAGTGCGAACTATTTTATTATTAGAAATTGTTAGCATGACTCGATCCCACATTGCAGGGCCCTTAAATGTAACTCAAGATTTTTCGTACCCACCTAGCGTAATAAGCGAATCTTCTAAACTAATTCTTAGAACCATTATTGTTTGCTAGAACTTTGTAACTTATATTTTAAATACCATTTTCTTTTAAAGTGAGTGCCATCCAATTTATTGTTCTAGATTCGAGTCGAAGATATGTCAAAAGTATTAATTAATTTTGTCTTTTTCAAACTAATTGAGTTTTGAGAAGCTGTAGAATAAACTTAGTTTAATGACTTACTTATTTCAGTCACTATAACTGTACTAAGAATTATATGATGTACAATGGTGAATAATTTCATTGATGTACAATAAAGAATATATATCTATAAATATAAATAAATAAGAAGGACTGAATAGATGACGACGACGTCACCATAAGACGCATTAAGACGTGGAGGGAATATTCGGCTTAGCTTGCAGGGAACATGACAGAGAGAATTGGAGAATCTATGTTCATGTTGAAATCCTGCTCGCGGATCTATTTTTCTATTTGCAATAATCAGTTACTAACGATTTGATGGTCGCTTTGTAATAAGTATTTGTGTCGTATGTTACAGCATGTCTATGATAAGCAAAAATATTAAAAACATACACAGCAATGTACTATCTAGTGACCATCAACTCGTGCTGCTATGCGGCAGCTACTTAGCCACGAACCCCTAAAATTTGTTTACTAGTAAAGTCATTAACTTTATTAAAAAACGTATTACATTATTTGAATCAGCTCTCGGGTTAGCTTTGAACCAAATATTGTAATCAACAACTAAATAGCTGCTAGTAATATCTACATACCGATATCAAGTTGCATCTGGTTAGACTGCAAGCGCCTGTGTAGTTAATTAAGTTTTAGATTATTACTTTGATTGAGTTAAGACTTGGTTGCGGGTTATAAGTTAGGCGATGGGCAGATAGGGCAGTCCTCATCGTGAAGTTTCATGAAATTTAATTTAAATTCTATATATTTTCCTACTTCGTTCCTATTTTTAGTCGGTACTGTGTAATTTTTGACTTTATTAAAAGGCATTATTGCTTACATGTCTACATTTTATTTTTAATCAAAATCCTTATTCTGCTCTCAATATTTTTGGTAAATCGATCATAATAGGTATCTTTTTTTTATGTGTTTATTTAAAATAACTGTAGTATTTTTTCCGTAGATAAGTATGTGGCAATTATGTTTCCAAAATATGTTTGGCGATTAAAAAGCATTTTAGAAACCTGATTCAACACCTCTTTACTATCGTATATTATATTTAAAACATTTTGTTAAAAAAAAAGACGTTGAATCGGACTTATGCAAGAAAATATAAAAAACATCGTATCATGTATTAGAAGATAGAAAACAACATTCTACCAAAATATTTACTCGGTTTAATTCAATAGACTTTTTTATATTCTGTTCCTAATGTTCAACCTTTTATATTTAGTTATTTTATATCTTTCTCAAAATCAAACAGCCTGTATATTCGCTCGGCAACACTTGTCTCCCACGTAGCAATGTGCGCGCCATATTTAGTACACAGATGTGACAAACCAATATACCTACGATGTATGTTGTGTTTATACTGTTTGCGGCTTTATAAAGGGGTAGGCAGAGTTCCAGGGTAGGTCGCTAAAGTACCACGTTTAGTAGTTATATCGTAAGTTTTCGCCATCTTTAGAAAATAACTTTTAACCGGATTAATCGCGTGAGATTTTTTTGCTGGTTCTTCTCCATAAGATCGACTTTTTGGAACCGTGCACCTAGTTATGACGTTTTTTAAGTACGTTTAATGCCGCAATTAGAATATTAAAAAAAAGGTTCTGCTCGCTGCCTCGTTGGTCTTGTGATCTCAAGCGCGACTACTGAGCATAAGGTCCTGGGTTTGATTCCCAGTTCGGGCAAAGTGTTATTGAGTTTTTCTCTTTGGAAATTCTCAGTAGCAGCCCGGAGTTTGGAATTGTGCCCGGTTGGTGGAAATAGGCTCACCATCTATTACATGTGACTAAATAACAGGGTTTGTAAAACGTGGGTGTAACTTTGTACATATAGAGATAAATCTTTCAAACTAATTGACACATGCGTAGCGAATTCTAGGATTTGAACCTGCGCTTCCCATGTAACTACTCCAGGTGATCTGGGAGTCTAAAAAGGCCACTTTGGCTGAATCACAATAGAATCATAATATGATTCATGTCCCAAACCGTAATTTTTTTGTTTTTTTATATAAAACGTTGCCCTAGGAATTTCTTCCTGTATCGTGGGTGCGTTTACAGACATATAATCTCACAAGCACACACACACCCAGACCCACAGCAATTATCTTTAGATCGTACAAATATTTGCTCCGTGCAGGAATTGAACCTGCGACACGCAGCGCAGCAATCGGTCTGTCGACCACTGCGCCAACCGCGCTGTCAAAATGGTCACTTCATGGACAAATCATAATATCATTTACGTGCAACTCTAATTCATCTATTTGACAGTTTTCTATGGATATTTGTAAAATGGCTCACAAAATAGGAATTGCTAATGTGTCAAAGAGAATAATCATAAAAAGTTACACAATTCAAATAATGATTCATTTTTAGGAGAAATGCTCTGAGTGGCCATTTTAGACCCTTTGACCACAAAGCCATCTCTAACTCTGCTCCACTACTCCGAATTCTTCTAACTTGTACACCGCTGCCGAACTTTTTTAGGTGTACAAGTTTTTTAATTTTTTTAAATAAAAACGTTGCCCCACACTAGAAATTTCTTCCTGTATCGTGGGTGCATTTACAGCCATATAATTTCACAAGCACAAATACACCCAGACCCGAAGCAATTATCTATAGATCGTACAAATATTTGCTCCGTGCAGGAATCGTAGCTTCGACACGCAGCGCAGCAGTCGGTGTCTCGACCACTGCGCCAACCGCGCTGTCTGTGAATGCGTGATGTTATTATGTTTTTGGCGTTTCATTATTACGTAACTATATCACTTTCCTACCTACCTCTCAAAAATAATAAAGCACGTTATTAATCTACGTTCATACCAGACAACAAAACATAGGTTATAAATAAACTCAATTTGTTTACAAAATATTTTCCTTTTGTGTTTAAAAACAATAAAATTACGTTGTCTATGGACTGCTTTTGTTGTGTCGTATTTGTTTTTTTTTTTTTGGAGGTGTTTATGTCATATTTACTGATTTGAAAGAAATATGGATGGAACCTTGCCTTGTCATAAGCGAAGCATAGATTACGCACACACACACGTAGCGTACTGGCGCCGAGTGGATGAGTTTTAAATATTTGTATGCGTTTAGCTCGTGTATGTCAAGCGAAATTGGATGACTAGGCATGCTTCTCACATGTCGTACGCAACGCTCTGTCCGTATGTTTTTAAGATCCGTGGTCATATCTTATTATTTTGTAAAGTTACAATATTAAATGGAAAAAGAATACGGTCGCGAACAGGATTATTCTTTTTCCATTTAATATTGTAACTTTAGGGTTCGCTAAGCATGCGTTAATGCTATTATTTTGTATTTGCATTTTGTAAAATTTCTTTGTTCGCCGGTAGATACCTGTACTTATATCTACCATTATCATAGCGTAGCATCACGCCTGTATTTCCCGAAGAGGTAGGCAGAGGTGTACAATATTGTAAACCCACATTTCACCGAGATGTCGTTATTAAATCATATGTTACCATCGAGAACATCTCTCTGGTGTGCTGTAATATCCTTGACCGTTAAAAGCAAGTGATAACTAATTTCTAATTCGCACGTTACTCGAAAAGTGTATTAATAAATAGTAATATCTTAAGTTTGCGCGATCACTACACATTATAATAAAACAACTTTTAACCGGATTAATCGCGTGTATTATTGGTTTTTTGTTTTCCTGACGTTTCGAACACTTTGCAGCGTTCGTGGTCGCAGAGTACACGCGATTAATCCGGTTAAAAGTTGTTTTATTATAATGTATTATTACAATTATATGTATTATTTATTTATATATTTATTTCTCTCCACAAAAATAACAATGCATTAACATGTACAAAAAAAATTATTAATACGCACATGATTTTAAAATTAAAGTGGTGCGTGCTATGGGTTCGAGCTTTGACTTTAAAAAAAACTATAATAGATCTACATTTAACCACCAGCTCGCCAGATGGTAAGCGACATTGTGGCCGAGAATGGAGAACGTAGTTTCAGAAAAAAAAAACACTATTCACTCTATCCTTGAATACGCGTCTTTGTAGCTTTGGATTTGAACTTGCGACCTTTGACGTGGCAGTCCAACGGTCATACCACTAGGCTGTCACTGCTCTAAGTAATAGCAGTTGCTTACCAAGTCGAAGGCCTACGGCGGCTTTAACAACTTCTATACACTAGATTGGAAATAAGAACGGAACCTAATAATTATTAGTTAAGTACCTAAAATTTATTTATTAAAGATTTCTACCTTCCGATCTTTCTTCCCAGCAAAATTGTTACAGCAAAATATCATTAAAACTGTCTCTCAAAGCAAATAACCGATAAAATTATTACTTAAAAAACATCCAAGAAAAGAAATCTATAGGAAACATTATTAAAAAGTTTCGGCGAACGTCGAACACATAAAATGGGGCACGATTTTTTTAAGTTCGATCATAAAAAAAAAACTTCGTTTTCCAACAATAATTAGGATAGATATTATGGCCCGAAAAGTTTTTGGGGACATAAAAAAAATATTTTTTCTGATTATTTTTGAAGAGCTGATATTGTATGTTAGCAATAACTTTTGCCTACGCCCCCACGATCACAACAGTGGGGCTTTCATAGTCTTTGTACATTAATGATCAGAAACAGGACAGCCCAGTGGTATGAACGTTGGCCAGGCAATTCAAAAAGTGCTCGTGGAAATCCAGAAAATTCGTACGCAATGATTTGGATCCACGTTCATGATACGTACTGCCCATGAATGGCTCCCAAACTCCCTGCTGTCTTCCATGTTTCCTGAGAATTACAATCTAGACATATTCAAGGCTTTTTTCTCCATCCTCCGCCATACCGTCGCTTACCATCAGGCGAATTGGTGGCCAAACGTAGGTCTAGTTTTGTTTAAAGAAAGTCAAAGGTCGCAAGTTCCAACACATGGTACGCATCACTGACTAATCGAAGTCATGTGTGTGCTAAAACATATTATCATATGCTTAAAACCGTCAAGGAAAATATCGTGAAGAAACCAGCACACATGAGAGATGTTTTCTATACACACCGTAAAGGCATGACGCCACGGTTGGGCCATTGGTTGAGAGATGGGTTTCTGCGCTGCGTGTTACGAGTTCGATTCTCACACAGGAAAAGAAAAAAAAAACGCCTGTATTCCCAGAAGGGGTAGGCAGAGGTTTACTGTTGTAAGTTTACCCTTATTACAATGATGTAACAGTAATCCAGATGTACTCGTATCTCAAACTAGCGACCTACCCCCGCTTACCTTCTAATGAAGCATTAATGATTTTTTATTTTAGGTTTTCAAACGAAAATACCATCACTTAATAGACTTTACAAAAAAATAATAATTATAGAAAATATAGAAACCTTAGGTATCTTGACAATTACTAACACAAAAAGAAAATAGTCAGTAATAATGATTTTTCCTACATGTGGTAATTGATTTTTATTTAAATACGTAAAGATCGTCTGTTTACCATTTAAACAAAAAAAAAAAAACTTAACTCTCCCCATACGCGTTTAAATCGTTTGTCTTGTTAATTATTGCCATGTAAGCAAAAAAGGTTTTAACATGCGTAAAAAGTATGGGTCAGTAGACGCCATTTAAAAGTTAAATAAAAAAAGTTACACACATCCGTTGGGCAGATGTGTGGCGTTCACACGATGCCTGTGTACTATAGGCATTATAGAGTACTAAGTAACGGTTTAAATAAATAAATTCTTTATTGCCATAAAAAACAGATTACAAAAAATTTTAAACCCTGGCTCCAGAGCTAGGTTACAATACCTGTGTTTCAGGAGCCAGTGACTTCTTCCATTTATGTCACAATTGGTCAAGTATTATGCAGCAAGAGGTGATAAAAATATGCTACTAAAAATTAAGTTTAATAGTTAATTTTAAACTGTGTTGACTAACTGTGTGTACCAACCTTATATAAATGACAAAAAGCATTAAATGCAATTTCTCTCGTGGAATATATAAAAAATACGTTCTGCACCGTCCTTAACTCGTGCGTAGCGAACTCTAAATAATGTATACAATACATACATAGCATCACGCCTGTATTCCCCGAAGGGTTATGCAGAGGTGTACACAGCTGAACCACTCACATTTCACCAATGCTGTTATTAAGTCCCATGCGTCCCAGGCGGTGAGCCTAATGCCATCTAGCGGGCACAATTCCAAACTCCGGGGTGCTACCAAGAATTTCCTAATACAAAAATCTAATAACATTTTGCCCAGCCTGGGAATCGAACCCAAGACCTCATGCTCAGCAGTCGAGCTCTGGACCACTAGACCAACGAGGCAGTCATTAAGACAGGTTATCTGACGCAATTACTAACTCAACATCGGAATCGAACCCTTACGCTCTCGCAATCACTAGACCAACGCCATCATTAAAAATCCAATTTCCTTAATATTCAAAATGTTAAATCGACACGTTTGACATGATGGTCGGAAGTTAAGCAATGTTGTCCGTTAGTGTGCGCAGGCGTCGCTGTGGGCGACAGTTTGTATAACGCTTGATTTAAGTAGGTAAATATATGCCAATGTTGTTTGAATGGTGACATTTGACTTGACTCAACTGCCTCGTTGGTCTAGTGGTCCCAAGCGCGACTGCTGAGCAGGACGTCTCGGGAGTGTTTCTGTTAGGAAATTCTTAGGAGCAGCCCTGAGTTTGGAATTGTGCCTGGTTCTTCTTTTTATCGTGTGGTTGTATAAACCACCCGTAGGTCTCAGACATGGCTTGACACACCATCGAGAACGTCTCTGTGCCCGGTTGATGGCAATAGGCTCACCATCTATCACATGGGAGTTAATAACAGCATTGGTGAACTGTGGGTAAACGACTGTGTACACCTCTGCCCTCCCTTTCGGGGAAAACAGGCGTGATGCTATGCTATGTTATGTTACGTCAACTTTTGGCAGTTTATATATTTTTTATTTTGACTCCCTCGCTTGTCGGGTCGTCGCAACTCGCAAGCGAGGCTGCGGAGCGTGACGTGCTGGGTTGGATGATGGATTCCCAGGGGGGCTAATGTTGAACTTAATACCAATTAATGTTAAAATAAATTTCCCTACATCATAGATAATCTCAATTTTAAAGCATGTTGGCTTATTATTATCCTGATTTTATAATCATTTTTAATCCTTTTTTTCATTTAAAAGTATGAACTGTCATATTTCCAATATCAATCGAGCGGATTTATTTTTAAGAGTGAGCCTGCAGGTTGGGCTAAGTCTTTGCTGGGGTTGCGATGAATGTAGCTGCCTAGCTGCGAATCCGGGAAATTCGTTAAGATTAGAGTAGGGTCGTGTGGTTTGCCTTGGGGAGGCTGCTGCCCAACGTCGGGTGCTCGAGCGCCAACTGCCGTCAGCTGTACTCCGGAGTCATTCGGAGTATGGCCATGTATGGGGCACCGGTCTGGGTGGATGCCCTCAACCGTGGAAACAAGACCCTGTTGCGACGAGGTCACCGGTGAAGATTCGGGGGACTCCTCGCCGGCTTGCACGGCACCACACATGCGGAAGGGAGGTGGCCTTGGTGTGCGTGGTCACCTCCCTCATAGCGTAGTGGCCCGGCCTGGCTGAACCTACCGCCGGGGCAAGACGGTGAATGCTAGCCCGAGCCTATCTTGCCCCACCTCGGCGGAGGACTGCTCACGGGGGGGTTTAGTGGGTTAGTGCCCCACATACCCCCTTCCGTCACCCCCTTGGCGGAGGGTACCAAAATAGGTTCGTGTGGTTTTCGTCGGTAGAAGCTGTGGCGGAGTGGCGGAGAGTAGCGTCCATATTGGATTTTGCACACTCAAAGAACTGTTGGGTCAAAGAAGTGTTATTGAGTTTTTCTTGTAGTAACCTGGAGTGTAGACTGTGCCCGGCTTATGGCAATATTTTCACCACCTATTTGTAAGATAGAACTTCGGTTTACAACTGTGTACACCTCTGCCTACCCCTTTGAGGAATACAGTGATCTTGCTCTTGTATCTTTTGTCCACTCAAAAACCTAGAAGTTTATCTTCTTACCAACTGATAACACAACATGCTTTACACATTTGCAGACACAAACGAACTAAGTAGATTGTAAAGCTTAAGCACTATATACATAGTTTATTCAGTCGTTCTATCAAGTGTGTATCTAAGTCGGCAGTGTGTATCAGGTCTTAGAACTTGGCATTGGGAGATTAGTTATGTATTTCTGAACATGTCTTGCATTAATAGTACATAGCATCACGCCTGTATTCCCTGATGGGTTAAGCAGTGGCGAACACAGTTGCACATCCACACACACATTATTAAGCCACATAGTTGGTGAGCGTATTGCCATCTACCGGGCACAATTCCAAGCTCCAAGCTGCTACTGATAAATTAAAATCAGTAAAACCCAATAACACTTTGCTCGACCTGGGAATCGAAACCAGAACCTCACGGTCAGGAGCTGCACGACAAGGCTATGTAATATATAAAACTGTGACAAATTTGTGAACCTATTAAGTATAGTACACTATCGAGAACATTTCTTAGGTGTACCTACTGGTTTTAAACAAGTAATAATAAATATTTAATACACTTAAGATTATTAAAAGTTAGTGATAAAGTTTGAAATTGCGACTTTAGTGGCCATTTTAACCGTCACTAAGTTATCACTGCAAGCGATGTTTCGGACACAAATTCTTCATTTGACAATAACTTAAAACATAAACGTTTAACGATCACCGAAAACGCTTAAATCAAATTATATTGTGCATAAAACTATGAGGATTACACCTAAATATAATATGGTACTAAAAGTGTAATATAAACACTTTATTTGTTAATAAAATTTATTATATGTGCCACTTAAAGTGTCATGGCGGCGCGTTTAATTTATTGTTTCGTGTCAAATTTTCAATAATTATAATTTTGTGTCCCGATATTTTTTAAGGTTTGATTATTTTGAGGCAGTTATATTTTCCGTTTTACATTTACACTTGTGTGCTTTTTCGAGTCTTTCTGGTTTGACGCAGAATGGCCGGTTCGAGATGTCAGGTTGGAAAAAAGACATATGACAATGTCCGATTCTCAAAACATCCGATTTGCCGATTGTCAGGCTCGCATTATGTCCAAGTCCCGAAACATCCGATTCTCAGGTTTTCTTTGAATGGCTTATGCAGTATTTTTGTTTTTGATTTTTTGTACGAATATATTCTGTAGTACAGACTACAGAATATGTGTAAATGCAATAAATATAAATAATAACATAATAAAAAATTTGTATTTTTAATACAAACAAGCATCTATTTGTGTACAACCAAAAATAAGGTGTATCAGTAGAGAATAGACCACCATCCATATCAAGTTTTTCTATTTATACAGCGCGGTTTTAGACAGTGCGGTTGGCGCAGTGGTCGAGAGACCGACTGCTGCGCTGCGTGTCGCAGGTTCGATTCCTGCACGGAGCAAATTTTGTACGATCTATAGATAATTGCTCCTGGGTGTGTGTGGTTGCGAGATTATATGTCTGTAAACGCACCCACGATACAGCAAGAAATACCTAGTGTGGGGCAAAGTTAAAAAAAAAAAACTCAATTATAGCTGGGAGTTTGGACTTGTGCCCGGTAAATGCCAATAGGCTATTACGATACGCTATGGGTGAATAACGCCTTTGTCTAACCATTACGGAATATAGAAGTAGTACTATATTACCATTTCCTTTAAAATTTATCTATTATATAATTCGATCTACCTTCATCTCATAAACGTTACGTAACCTTAAAACCCTCAAATTGAAAGTTTTTCTTACATCAAAATAGTGTTCATCTTGTCCACACAGAAAGGTAACAAAAGCCATGTAAACAGACAGACAGACAAAATAATTGTCTCTTGCTAACATTATACCGCCTACATGTGACTTTAAAGTTGTGGTGTCGGTTATAAGCGCTAGCGGGCGATGAAGCGTTTCTACTTATTTCTACATGCGTAGTCTGGTTATGGAGTTTCTTGCCGGCTCTTCTCCATAAAATCAACACCTTGGAACCGTGCACCTAGTTTTGACTTTTCGTAAGTGCCTGTAATATGGTTTATCAATACATATAATAAAAATGTAACGGGTCGCTGTCTGTACATGGAAGAAATATGAGAAAAAATATTATTGGGACCTTTATCAACGCAAATAGCACCCAAAACAATGATTGTTAGAATTTTTGTCTGTTTGTCTGTTAATCTGTGCGTTTGTGCACGCTAATCTCAGAAAAGGCTTATCCGATTAAGATGTGGTTTTCATTAACATATTATGGTAAGCTTCACTTAACATTTAGTGTTCGTTTTATCTCAATCGGTTCATAAATAAAAAAGTTATGCCAATATAAAGAATCACGTCGAACATTTCTTAATTATGAATTTGTGTTCATACACGACATGGTGTTAATTTACGTCATCCATGCGGATGGAGTCGCTGGCACAGATAGTTTGAAATAAAAATATTTGAATTTGAATTTGTAGTGAGTACCTTTTAAACATCACTTTAACACTTTTAACTTTCAACGTCTTCTTAGAGATATGTACCTAACTAAATAAATATTTCAGTAAAATTTTACCCGACCGCCACAAGTCATGAAATCGCCATTTACTGTTAATCTTTCTTCAATAGCTTTGTCAAATTGAGAGGCCGGCCAGAGGTTTGAAAATCTGACAACCAGTCATACTACAAGATATCGTATTACTCAGTAACTGTGTTGTGGGGGTCAGATAGGCAGTCGCTCCATATAAAATGTCGGTATTAAGCTACATCCGATTTGATTGCAAGCCGATCGCAATGTAATTGGGAAAAGGTTAGGCAGATATTTCTTCAATAGCTCTCTTGTATTCATATACATAATTGTAATAAATAATATTAATAAGTTATTATTTTATACTTATTTATTCTTTGGAATAAAAAATATCCTTTTTCCTCGACTAGTTTATCAGCTATAAGTCTATGAAGTTTCATAAAAATCTCTTCAGTACTTCTTGCGTGATTGAGTAAAGAACATCCATCATAATAATTATTATAATTGTAGCAAGTGGAAATCGATAGTCTCTGCCTACCACAATGGGTAACCAGTGTGATTGTATATGTATATAGTCACAAAGTTTCACATAATTATTAAGATATTTTACTATGCAGGTATAGTTTAGGAATAATTAGCGAAATGAATATTCAATACAAAGTGACTTTTCGGTTCACTAAAACTAATTCTATATTCGTTATTAATATTCCACGATTCTGAAATACATTTTCGCATTTATCCTTCCGTTCACCGTTTCGTTCCGTTTCGTATCCGGTTATTACTGTAGCGTTATTTGTTTTAATTAATAATAATATATATATTTTGACGGCTCAACGGGCGCTGTGACAGAGCGATTAGTTTCTACGCTGGGGATTACGGATAATATAGACTAGTAACTGTTCCATTGCTTTGCAAAAGAGTCGACAATTATATATTAGTATCAAGCTCGTATTCCCAACTGATTAGGCAAGGTTAAACAGTTGTAAACCAACATTTTATCAATTTATTATATCCCATGCGATGGTGCGGCTATTACCATCTACCAGCCACAATTCTGAATCAGGCTATTACTGAGAATCACGTTATATTACATAGACAATCACTTGTTTTCAAACGATCCCTGATGTAAGAAAGAGTACATACAAATACATGACCACTTTTTTTTTAAAAGAACAAAAATCTTTATAAGGCTTTTTTAAGAGGCATTTTTTGTAAAATCATGTTTTATTCATAAAATATAAACTGATGTCGTTAAATACATAATGTATACAATCATAAATAAAATATGTTCAAGACATCAATCATTTACTGATTCATAATTAAACAAAAACTTATATTATTAACTATGTTCATAAGTTATACAATTAAATCCATTGAAGTTATGAAAGTTAAATATTGAAGTACAAAAAACTAGTAGCAATTAATTTTATATGAGTAATTAGCAATATGGTACTGTTATAAGCGTTCCTTTTTCCAGAAAAAATATTTACTATGTTTCATTCACAAATTTACGCTAAGAACGCTATTCTTAGCGTAAGTATGTGAATGAAACATAGTAAATATTTTTTAAACTTTATATATTTTTTACTTAAAGATGAAAACAGCATCCCTTGCCGAACTAGGTCAAAAACCTGTATTTCAGCTAGCGGCGCCACTACCCGACTCTATTATAATAATAGCGATTATAATCTGATTTGGAATTCCCAAAAAACAATCAAATGTATAATATAGTTAAGTTGAGGGAATTCTGATGAAGAGTGTTCTTATTACAATGTTGACAAACACGTAGTGTCAGAGGTTAAGCCGCCGCTTTTTAAGGCCTCTGAAATGGCTTCACAAACAATCGAGAACTGAGTAAAATAAAATATAAACTACTTCTCATTCCTGTTTCTCATTAGAATATGGAGAGACCTGTATATTTCCATTTTGTATTTCTTTCGCTTCACCTCTCCCTGCTCGTTTTCGGTACGGATCTCCACTTTTTTTTTTGAGAATGACCTCAATTTTATTGCGACAGTCGTTTTTCCCACTAAAAACAAGACATATAGTGACCACGGAAGGGACCCTTGCTTCAGAAGCTCACAACGCAAGAAGCGATTTTCTGAACCCGCTAACCGCTTATAGCTTAACCAATACGTCAACATTAAACTGGGCTAAGCGTGGGTTAAGCTGTGTCGTAAGCAGAATCAAGTTTTTAACTTAATGATTTTTTTTTCGAGTGGGCACTGGCTACCTCGTAACTGTTTTGGTGAGATGATTTCATTCACAAAACTTAGAAAGTATTAGTGGGGTTGGTAGGTCCTTAGTCATTTGAATTTATTTGTAGATTTTGTTGTTACTGTGCCCAATAATACGCCTTTTCCTTATCCTCATTTAATTCATGTTGTAAGTTTTTATGTTAATATTGCTTTTTGTTGACAATTATTTCCAAGTTGGTAAATTTGTTAATTCATCTAATCATAGTTTATACCTATATTATATAAACTCAGTTAGTAGATATGCCAGTCGGAAATACTTCGAGATTTATATTATTATTGATAATAATATATGTTTTACAATGAATATTTAAAGCCGATTTATTTAGTGAATTGTCTCGGATTTTACGCCTTTCTTGGCTTTATAAATATAATGATTTATTCATTAAAAATCAATAGTGATATCACCATAGTATATCCAATGCAGACAGATAAAAAACTAAGTTAATGATATTCACATGTTTTAGTTTATTAGTCTACGAATTTGCATAGGGTTTTCGTGTTGTCAAATATTTATCAACTTTGTCATAGTCGATGTTTTTTGCTTATTTTAGTTTCTTTTTGTCTTTTTTTTGGGTCAGTTCTGAGTCATTCATGACTAATATTCTTTTTGGGATAGATATTCATTACTGTCGTAGCTATAAACGAGTAGAATTCAGCTTATGAAATGCTTATGAAAAAAAAAACTGTTTTCAAAATAAGATTCAATTCAGTGGTTACTTTTCAAACTTATACCAGTTCCAATATTAAATAGACGCCTTAAAATTATGCGTAGTTTTAAAATAAATGTACCTAAATTACAGTTGCCTCAATTTTAAAGCATGTCATATGTCATATCTTCATATTATCCCGAATCTATAATTATTTTTTAGACATTTTGGCATTTTAATGTACGAACTGTCATATTTGCAATGTCAATCGAGAGAAATTATTTTCCGGAGTAACCCACAGATTTGTATAAACTGTCTGTTAAATAAAAAGTAGACAGATTTAATTTATATATTATTAAGGTTTACAAACGTATATAAAATGCAATGCAAGGCAATTTCACCTAAAGTCAGTTAAAAAATTATGAAGTAACAAAAAATCCCAAGTTATTTAGCGCATGATGTTTTACGGCCCCACTGAGACCCGAAACATATTATGTCAATTTTTACAACTATGACCCCAAACTCGACACAAGCTTTATCTCCAAAATTAATGTGTCATTATTCTTTTATAGACCATTTAAAAATACGCCTTTAAAAAAGTGTTTAATTTCTAAATAAAAAGCCGAAAGATTTTTTCGTGTTCGTATTTTCGTTATTTTAAACCAAATATGTGTAGGTTTTACTTCGTATTTGCAAAAAAGTGGACGGCTTTTATATTTGGTAGTTAGTTTTTTTTGTTATGTTAGCAAAAAATGTTTTGTTTTGTTTACTTAGGATCCCGAGTGACTAAACGTTATTGTAATGTTTGGGAATTTGTTTTTAATGCTGAATACTTTTTTTTATTTGGAATTTTAAAATATATACGTATTTTACCTTTTTTCGTATTCTTTATTTAAGTTTTTCAAATACTAAATCCACTCTATTATTATTACTTTATTTTTTATACTAGAAAAATATTAACCATATTAAAACGATTTTTATTAACGTTTCTTTTTTCTTTTCAGAATCGCGGACTAACTTTCAATTGGCGAGAATGAACAAGTGACGGAAAATAAACGGTAGTACCTACTTAGTGACAGTGTAGTGACACTTTTGTGACGAAATAGTGATGTGTTAGTGTACAAACGGATTTAGTGACAAAATGTGGAGGTGATTCTCGGGACAGACTTTAATTAAATTATGTGCTGTGTCGTTGTTAGTAAAAAATCAAAATGTGTGCCAAAATTAGAAATTTAGTCGCCATTTTCTGTGGTAAGTTTTTTAATATTATTTTTTCAGTCTGTATTTAGTTTTAACTAATGACCCTTTAAAAATGATGCTGTTGGTTTTTTGGTGGCAAGCGTGGATGCTGAGCGCGAGGTCCTGGGTTCGATTTCCGGGTTGGGTAGTGTATTAGGTTTTTCTGTTAAGAAACAATAACAGATCGAAGTTTGGAACAATGCCCGGCTTACCACATGGGACCTATTAACAGTATCGGTGAGATGTGGGCGTACAATTGTGTACCTACACCTCTACCTATCACTTCGGGGAACACAGTCATGATGCTATAATGGTACTTCCACAAATCCATTTTAAAAGCTATCATACTACTTGCGGAGTTGCAAGTAAAAGCATCTGTTTCTAGTACTTGCGCAAGTTCCATTAAAAATTGTTCCGTTGACTTAAGTAAGTGGTTTTAATCTAATGGAATAAAAAGTAAAGCATGATAAGATTAGTTCAATATTCATCATAATATTTACGTTATCTATGTGAGATCGAGATTTTAATACCAATAAATCTTGCAACAAATTCTAAGAGTTTAAAAAAACATGGGCGTCCGCATATACATAAGACATCTCGATATGTAAAGTTATAATTTTAAACGGATAAAGAATTCGGTCGTGAGCAGGATTTGAACCTGCACCTCCCGGATAAATACTCCAGGAGCACTGACCACTAAGCCATAAGACCTCTGCTCACTACCGTGAATTCTTCTTCCACATTTTAACACGTCTCTTGGTGTATAGGGACTTGATAGCAATGACGTCACCGGAGGCGCAGGTCCGAATCCTGCTCGCGACCGCATTAAATTCCATTTAAATTTATAACTTTCGAGTTCGCTAAGCATGCGTTAATGCTTTCCAAAGATTGATCTGTATCTCGAAATGTACCTGGTGAAAAAAAAAGTTGTCTATTATTTTCTATGGAAATTTTGAAAAAGATAGACACGACCGGACTCGATCCCGCGACCCTTGACATACCGTGTCACGTTCGTTTAGTAATTTTTAAATGACAGATATCAATGATGAATAGATATCGCCAGGCCTTACAGAAGAAGGTAACTTGAAATTTAGTGGATGCGAGCACGACACGGCTGCTCCGTTGGGAGCGTGGAATGGGATACAGTAACTGTGGTCGTGAATTAGAATTCCGTTCGTGGCTATTATTTTTCACTGTTTCCTTTGAACATAATAATTAATATAGGCAGTACACGGCCGCCACATACAAGTCATTTAAAAAAAAACTGTTCATGGCTACCCTTTCGCATCTAAAAACGTTCACGTAAAGTGTTTTGAAACATAAAAAAAATCACTGTATTGTTTTTTCTATTGTAAATAAAACTTGCCAATATGGCGGGCGATCGGGTCTGTGTTAACAGGACTTTTCAAATAATAAAAAAAAGAATAGGTACATACACATTTATAAATGTTCTATTGTGGAGTTTGTATTTATTGGGCTCGCTTCTGTAGGGTTGGGTAGGGTTGTCCGCGCGGATTTATCCGAGACACGGGTTTTTTACCCAAACGTTTTTTTTTTATTTCTGTTAGTAAACCTCCTAGTCGTTTTGGTTACGGTAGGTACTAAAAACATAAAAGTAGCGAACTATCAAGTTTTCAAATACATAACACGTAATTGTTTAATTTACTTTCATCAGCATCCCCCTGCCCTTATCCCAATTTATATGGGGTCGGCGCAGCATGTATTCTTCTTCCATACATACTCTTTACTTGCACTGGATAGTGTTAATCACGTTCTATAACTTTTTGTAGTAACACTTTTCTTTGTAACTTATATTTCCATTGAAAAAAATTGTCAAAAACACTGAGACTTAGCAAAATAATAGAATAAAAATAATACATTTTAACATATAACTTTAAATACTTACAATTAATTTGTAAAAACTTAAAATCACTTCAAATTCCTATTCCAGAAATAACTGCTGTTGTATTTTTTAATTTTTTAATTTAAATTTTTAAAATAATTTAATACTTGCGTAGCGATAAATCAAAAGTAAAAAATTTTCAACTAAGTAAATGTTTATAAAAAAGAAAGAATGTTAATGTTTATTTCACACAGTCAGGACACAATTAATGTAGATATAATACAAAAAAACAATCTAAATATTTGGCGGCCATTGTGTGCCACACAGCTGCGCGAAAAAGTTCCAGTACAACTCATCTTTGTCATCATCATTCTAACTGGAATATTCATCCGGGAAGCGCGGATTCAAATCCTGCTTATGAGCGTATTTTTCTTTCAATAAAGATGGTGTACACTCGAGATTCTTCCAAGTAAAACTTTTTACTACATCGTCACAATTTTCCTTGTTTATCCCAATTTATTAGGGCGCAGCATGTGGTCGCGGTGAATGCAGCTACACTCCCGAGACTTCAGTAATGGTTAGCGAAGGACCGTGTGGTTTTTAGTCGATAGGAGTCTGGCATAACGTCACACTGGATGTCCCAACACACGTTTTTAGTCGGTAGGAGTCTGGCACAACGTCCAGGCTGGATGTCCCAACATACGTTTTTAGTCGATAGGAGTGCGGCACAACGTCCGGGCTGGATGTCCCAACACACGTTTTTAGTCGGTAGGAGTATGGCACGACGTCCAGGCTGGATGTCCTAACACGTGTGTGTGACACAGGAAAAATAAGGTGCTTTCATACACTTCTATTAGCCATCTTCTCAGTATTTACTTTCTTTTCTAGCGATAACATCTTCCACAAAACCTATTCATCGTTTGTTGGTCCTCTATTCTTGTATCCACCCACATCTGTACTCAAAACTCTACTAACTTCCTCGAGTCTTGATACGGTACGGTATCTGAAATTTTAATTAGCATCCAAACGCCATAATTAATACACGCTGATGCCGTTTATTTGCCATTTCGAACGTCGACAATATCAGCGCTATCTAATATACATATCTATGTATATGTAATATTAAGCATATATGTATGTGCTTACTAAATATTGTAGTATGTAGCTCTGTTTATTGTGGTTTCGTCACGCTCTCTTGCTCCCTGAGATGACTTCTCCAAACACCAGTAATTATATACAAACATATATTGTAGTAACAGTAATAATTATGTGTCGTGTTTAATAACATATTCGGAAATTGGTGGTAGGAATCTGTCATACGCATAGGAAGTTGGTTGCAAATACGCCTAAATACGGGTAATTCTTACATTTTGAGCGTTTATCCAGAAGGCGCAGGTTCGAATCCTGCTCATGTCCGTATCTTTTTTACCACAAAATTTTATTTAAATTATAAAATTACTTGATATTATGTGTCTTCACTGTAAAATGAATTTTAATGGCCATTCTACATTTTAGTCACGACAAAAAAAAACATCATTATTTCAAATATCCGCACGGTGCCAACCCTATTGCGTAACAAGGTAGGCCACCATTATTTATAGAGCAGACCGGCCACCAATTAAACTTTAATTAAAATACTACAATTGTTACCTTTGCTGTATAAAACGTATTTATTTAGAAGTATTTTACCTGGACTATTACAAAGGATATAAAAAAAACACTGAAATAACCTAAAATAGACGCAAGAGTAGCTGCTAAGCGTGAGATCTTGGGTTCGTTTTCTAATTTGCCTGTGTTATTACGTTTTTCTGTAAAGAAATTCTTAGTAGAAGCCTTAAGTTTGGAACTATGAACATGCCCGGTAGATGGCAATAGTCTCAGTACCTATTACATGGTGATTAATATAATAAGCAAGAAAAATTTGGTGTACATCAGTTCTGAATAATAACTTTCGTGAGCCATACCGATTCATATTAATTATTGTTCATCGGTTAGAACTCACTTGTATTTTTCTAGTTTGCCCAACTAGTATCGAGGTCGAACAGAGCCCTTAGTCGTGAGCTGATTCCGCGGCGATGTCGCGTTTCAAAGTGTAGTAACCGGTAAACAATATAATTGTTAAGAATATGTGCCACTAAAGTTATTAGATATATAAAAATAAGTGTTTAAGGTGCTTATAGGTTCAGAATTGGCTTAGTGTCTGATATTAACAATAGCAGGGACCGACGGCTTGATGGGCTGCTGTCGGGCCCCAAGGTTGAGTCCTCACACGTTCGGTGGAGCATCTATCGACGCAATACCCTTTATTTGTGTATCGTCTTCAGCCTCGCCCCAACACCTTTTCCAGCGCAATATCCGATTCGATATGTGGCGGTATGGGGACAGTGGTTGTCCCGCCACACAATTCATGATGATTATGACAGTAGTTTCTTAGAATTGATGATTGAAAGTTCAATAGGTTTGAACACAACAAGGTAGCTCGGATGGTAGAGTGATGACACGGAAGGTCAAGGGTCGAGGGTTCAAGCCCCGTTCTTGTCTATTTTTTTTTCAATGTTTTCTTGTAAAATAGTAATTATCCATGATATTTTATTCAGAATGTACCATCCTTTTAATTATTATTTCTGTGTGATTTTTAAAGAGTTTCACTTTTGTTTCAAATAAGGGTAGGGGCATGTAAGGCTTCTTGTTATTTAAAGGGTTCAAATATAATTGACGTCAAAATTGGTAAGGTTCAAAAATGTTTTGATTAATTTATTGTTTGAATTTTTATTAAGTTTATTATGCGTGCCAACCGAACATGCATCGTAGTGATGTTATGAAACATTTTTTTTGTAATTTTATCGATAGTTTTGGAGGTGCCGAATTTGGTTGTTTACTCTTTGACCATATTTATAATGTTATTTTCTGCACAAAAATAATGACGCTGATGTCGGTCTGTCTGTCACATAAATATTTTCCACAGACTATTTGGCCAGTGGCTAGTCTAGCTCTTTAATGTTTTCCAAGAAAATCTATATAATTAAAATCTAGGCTTGACAAGCTCCATTCAGTGATTAGCCATCAATTATATCGATGAATAATTCAAAATGGCTGCCGACATTGGCCGTTATACCTAAAATTTACCCTGAAATTTAATAATCGCGTACCTAATCCAATAATTAAACAAGAGATTGGACTAGATTTTAGCTCAGATTAGAAATATGTATTAGCTGAAGTAATTTATTTATGTGTTCAGCTGATTAATTGGTTGGGAATGTTAGTTTACATTTTAGTAATAATTTAGCTGTTTTATTAGACTATGTAATCATTTTGTGGTTAATATTATTATTGTAGGGCGCGTCTGCATAATCTCAAACTGAGTTATACATAGCATGACGCCGGTATCCTAGAGGGGTAAACTGGGAGTACTAGTGTATAGCCACATTTCATCGATGCAGCTATTAAGTTCCTAAAGTGGTGAACCTATTGCCATACCGGGCACAGTTCCGAACTCTGGGATGCTACTGGAATTTCCTAACAGAAAAAACGCCACGACACTGCCCGACCCGAGAATCCTACCCAAAACCTCACGCCCACATAATACGCTTGTGACCACTAGACCGATGAAACACTCTGAATTTTGCTTGAGATTTAACTCCGAAAACCAAGGCTTTGCGTCTGGGGTCTTTCTGGCTTAGATTCTCCAGACATCCTGAGAATTTTCATAATCGTTCCTACAGGATATTTGTAGTGTTTTATTATGTCCCACAGTCCTACTAAAGTGCGAAAACCTCTTCTCATACAGACAAATCATGAGCTTTGATTACCATGCTAGCTTGCATGTCGGCGATTTTCCATTTGTTTGACCATTAAGTCCTGGTTTCCTCGTAATGTTTTCCTTCGCCGTTTGAAAATGATATTGGTGCATGCTTTAATCCCACAACCATGCAAATATAATGCTTCCAAAACATCTACGAAAAAGAGACTAGAGGTATGATAGTTGGGCTTGCAAATCAAAGATCTCAAGCTCGAACCCAAAGCTTTTCGAAGTCTATTCTTTTTATAAATAAATTATCACTTGCTTAAAACGGTGATGGAAAACACCGTGAGGTAACCAGCACACCTGAGGGATGTTCTCAATGGTTTGTATCGATCCCAAGTCTATATCAGAGGTCTAAGTACGGCTGATTTAAACTCTGACACTAGGTTCAGAAGGAGGTTTTTAAAGTGCACATAAATCCTGTAAATTATCTTTAATATTGCTAGTTGGGATAGGTAAGCCTGTGAGGCAACATTTATTTCTTATACGTCTATAATACCATCCCTCATCTCCCATATTGCTCGTCTGACACAAAAATCTAGATTGATCAGCATTCAAAAATCTTTCCAGACTCGATTGGCATGAAAATAGGTCAAAATAGAAGCAAAACCAACAGACCGGGATCAGTGGGTGTAATAAAATCGTCCCGGACCTCTGTGTGGGCAAGGGCATGACCTTATTCTCAAATACTTTGATCCCAGGACAGCGAATCAAATCCCGGGTAGGGATGGGTCGTGGATCGACAGTTACGTAATAATGTATCGATGTTTTATTGGTTGTCGATAAAAAATTGCGTTTACGAATTTGATTGGAAAATATTTTGGTAGTGGAAATACTCAATACATGCTTTCTTTTATAATTCATATCCTAATTAAGTACAATATGGTTTAGTTTATTTTTGGCAATGTTCCTTGTGATCATTCGCTGTAGTAGTCTATCAAAAGACCAATTGAAGTGTAATGACTGACACGACGATGATTATTTAATAGTCACGGGCATTCACCACGAGTACGACGACTAGATTTTGTGTTTATGTGCCAGACAATATCTTGTTTACTTTGGTTTTAATTTACTTAATGGATCAACTATCGATATTCAATTAGAACAACACTAATACTCTTCCATTAGCTTCTAGAAATTAATTTAATATATTATTAACTGGTGGTTTATCACGACCAAAAAACATTTCGGCCGGATAATACGAATATTTGCCGGTTAAAAAGGTTTGTAAATAACTAATTTTAATTAAGTGACTTCGGCCCTTCAGAATCATAATGTATATCGGTATTTGAGTTTGCTTGCCAATTTTGTGTTAAAAACTTAACTTAATATGAAAATTTTGTATTTTTGTTGCAATAACGAAATAAAAAATTTATATGTTGATGAGATTTCGACATATTTTTTGAGGAAAAAAAAATGTGTGGCAGTCTTTGGGGACTGCCGATAGAAGTGAAAACTAAGTAACTTGTGAATTGTATCGTCGAGCTATAAGATTATTATTTTTGGTTTGTAACGAAATGTTAATGACCAATTTAAACTTTATTCCTTGATCATAAACAGTTCTTTATAAACCAAAAATAATTCGAAAATAATAATCTAATAGCTCCATGACACGGGTTTCACGCTTTTTGTTCACCCAAAAACTACACATATATGCACAGTATACATATAGCTCATGGAAAGCGTTCGGTGACGATGACGCGAGTTCCATAAAGTCCCAAAAAGTGCTCAACGCACCTAAAGAAGATTTCACTTCAAAAATCTCTCGATTTTTGGCCCTAGTACCGTTCGCCGACATAGTCAGACCTTGATTTTCTTTTAAATTATGAATGTATAACATCACTCAACACTTGGCCTTTTCTCTTAATAGATTGCTAAAAGCCTTAAATAAACTGTTTGCCAGACTTTTAATTTACATAGGCCCTTCAATCATCTTTAAGTTATGCCCTTTTTCCACTCAGCAAAGCAGTCATCAGTCTTCGACGAAACGGCCTTAAAAGATTCCAGCTATATACAGACTGTTTGATTGAATACAGGGATGGAACAATTAATAATAACAGGAAAAATAATGTGATCAATTATGGTTGTTGGCGAACGGTAGTGATGGATAGGCCGCAGCCTGTACCATCTGTTTGTGGAGCGAGTTTCGGGTGAGATTTTCTCGAATGCAAAGTACGTAATTTTTTCTAGCAATTAATGTATAAAATTACCAAAAAACGTTATGCTTTATTTATAATTATCTAATTAATCACAGCACTAGTGATAAAAATCATAGTTTTTATCAATGTAACTGCGGTTCTATTGAGCAAGTTTACATTGTAATTCATTCATTGTCATTCGTTCTCATTCCCAGGGTAGGTACAATTGAATGTATCTCGAAGACTTCGGTCTGGCTTAGTATTGTGAGCTTGTGGATTTCCCAATCATAGACAAAATCAATTTGCGACAGTTTATTTTTGTATGTTTTGTGTATTCTATAGTTTAATTATGAGTCAGTATGGATGTCAATAATTACAATATCTAGCTACTTCCATAATATTGAGGGTAGTCATGCAATTACCTGTGCACCGCCCTCCCACTAATCTATGCACATACGCAAGCGATGAAAAATTGCAAATACCACCAATTACTCTTTACGTGTTTCGCCTCCACACGGAGCATCATCAGGAGCTGTTAGACTATGCAATGGTGGCTATTGTGGAAGCAGACAGAGTATTGTAACTTTAGTATTCGCTCCACATGCGTTGTAAAACTATATTCCCCATCTTTTCTATGACTCTTCGAAAATAGGTAGTAGGGGCGCAGAATAACTCGCTGTAATACGGCTACAGGGTGTAACATTAATACAGGAATTAGGAGTGAACGAACGAACGAATGATAAATAATATAGGTTGTATCGCTTATGACGTCAGTGATCGAGTGGCAGCCATCTTGGTTTCGACAGAAAGGACATTCACATCTAAGATAATGACAGTATGAGAGTTTTAAGATTATGAAGGAATAGGGATTCCATTCAATGATGACTCAATAGACGGCGATGTTGGCGCAGTGGTCGTGTAGGGGTTCGATCCCCACACAGAATAAAAATATTCTGTAAACCTTTCCTGACTGCATCATCTTGTGGTCGTAAACGCAGCTGCTGAGCATAAAGTTTGATTCCCGGGTCGGGAAAAATGTTATTGAGCTGTTTTTGATCGACTTCAAATAAGGTGATTCTGTATCCGACCCGAATGTACCTATGTATGTTTGTAAGTCCGCGATTTTCAGAAAAACTACTGATCCGATTTGGAACGGGTTTCCGTTATTTAAATACGTACTATCGTGGACACGCCCGCCTGACCACCACGATTTAAGCACTCTGTAGTCCTGCCAAGGTCACATTAGATCGTCCTTAAAATTCACTTAAGGGAGTACACGCGATGCGTCACTAAGCTGCGCAGTGAAAATTGAAAAAACAACTAATTAAGTTCTCGCTTTCCTAATAGGCGAACACTTTAAGGGGGCGTGGCATAGCGCTGGCGCAGGATTTAGACAAAAAAAATTTAGTGGTCAGGCGGAAAAGGCCGCGATAGTACGTATTTTTTAGGGAATGTTTTAATATTTAATATATTAGGATTTGATGAAGATCTTTAGAGATAGACAAGTAGACAGTGGAACTCTTCAATAACTAACAGCAAATGACCCGCAATTGCTGCGATCGTATGTGTAATATATTGTTTCCATTGAGGCCAAAAATGTTTCCTTAAAAAAAATGTTAGGAATTCTCAGTAGCTGCGGTTCAGTAGTTTCAAAGTTTATCGATTGCAAACAAATAAATCTTTCCTCTTTATAATATTAGTGTAGACAAGCCCCATCACACCAAACTGTCGTTATGTACAACTGAAACAGTTAACCATATTCGCGCGATCGATCAAACTTCAGTTAACTTAAACTTGTCTATTATATGATAACTTGGCGGAAACCCCATCCTCCATCAACTAAGTTATCAATATGTATTAATTAAGTTTTGTACGATCAAAAACTTTTGCATTAAACATAGGTACGTGATTTGAGAATTATTGTTAGCGAAGTTAACTATTGTTTTGTAATTGGATTCTCGCTAAATGATGGATTTATATTATACACTAGTGGTGCCCCGCGGTTTCTCCCGCCATGTTAAAAACAATTCCGTAAGATTAAAAAACAAAAAAACTTATGTAAATACCTTGTCCTGACAATGAAAGACAGACAACAAATAAAGAATTATCCAATTTGGTGCAGTCGTTCTTAAGTTATGGCGTAACCAAGGGTAATAGGGATTCATTTTTATATATATTGAATATTGTTGATTATGAAAATCTAATAGACATGAACGGGATTCAAACCCGTGTCCTTGGGCAGTGCGTGACATCGCTCTACCATGAGCTACCGTGTCGCGTGTTCGCATTTATAAAAATTTTTGTTCCCTTTCTTTTCGGCTTTAAGGACACGCCTGATGATGTCTATTTTTACTAACTACCGGATTAATCGCGCGTATTATTGGTTTTTGGGACATTTCGAACACTTTGCAGCGTTAGTGGTCGCACGAGGACTAAGGTGTCAGGCGTCTCAACAGTTTATTTAAAATTATTTCAGTCTACCGTACATATAATTGATAAAATTCATAAAATTATTTTTGTCTCTGATACGTATTTAAAACTAAATCGCGATTGTATTTCCTACGACTATCCCTGAGAAGAAATACCGAAACAAACTCAAAGGACGTTTTAAATTTAGAGATACAATTTTACAATTTTATCGAAATATTAACTAAAAGGTATTCCGATGCACGCAGTAATTGCTCACAGTATCTTGATTTTTCTTGTGACTTGACTGTGTTTGGGACTTGATTATTTACAGTACAGGGTTCCAAATAGGTGGTAATTGCCAATCATCTTCTCTATTAAAATTCTGGTATTTTTTTATTTCAATAGGCTCGCGGAGCATTCTCGGTATATATCGGTTTTCTTTCGCGAGGATTTGGGGTTTAGAAAAACGTAGAAAATGGTTGGGTTTATCTGTTGTGTGTTCACAGACTGCAGATTTTGTTGAGCGTCTATTCTTGACGTCAGCTATGTGTTCTTTCAACCTGGTGCCAATGCTACGCTTTATTTGCCCTATGTATGATAGCCCACAATCACAATCCATCTTGTAGACCCCTGCATCTTGTAAGGGAATGTGGCACTTACCATCAGACGATTCGTCTGCTCGATAGCCCCCTATATATAAAAAAAAAAAAACATTTAAGACATTTCATTTCTTGGTTCCAACTTTCTTACAAACCCAATTATTTCCTTGTAAGTATTTTTAAAATCCAACTACACAAGTTATTCCGGACCGACCATACCGGCACTTTATATCAGCTGATTTATTACCAAAACAGAGTTGTGGTCTAAAAATTCTTCACTTATCATTAGAAAATTTCTAGTAAAAGCATTCCTGCCTACCCCATTCCCATTAAGGATAACTTAACAGTTCATTTAGAAAGTGGCCTAATACCATAATTGGTTGGAGCCGCCTACCATAATTGGTTGGAGCCGCCGTTGGAAGCCCTCACAATATTTGTCGTTGTCAAAAAACAATGTTCTACGATAAAAGTACTCATTAATTTTGAGTATACTTTACAAAGTTCATTTGGGGGTAGACAGAGAGGTGAAGGAGACGTTACTTTTTTATTTTTGTTTTTGGTTGATATTTAGTTTGTTATTTAAAAGGTGGAATTGGATTTGTTGGTTGCCTTTTTGGTCTAGTGACCGAAGACGCGATTGTTGAGCGGGAGGTTAGGGGGAATCCAATAATCACGTGACGTTTTTTTAGCATTTTTTAACCGCCCCGCCCCCTTCATGATACGTGGTGAGGTTTAAGACTAACCCCCCACTCCCACCCTAAATCACGTGCATTTTTTAGTACCTATAAAAAATCTTAATTTTTATTTTTTTACGTGATTAATGGACGGCCCCTTAATAGATTCGATGTTGTCAGCTAGTGTTGTTGGGTTTACTGTTCGGAAATGATGCAGCAGGCTAGCAGCCTGTCCAGTTTGGATTTGTGCTCGGTGAAGACCAATAAGTCCACCACCACCATATCATATGTGAATATCTACCGAGAAGTGATAAACCTCGAGATGAGGGTCTCGTGGCTAAGTAACATCCAAATAGATCGATCGATCGAGGTTAAGCTGCGCTTGCCGCGGTCGGTCTGTGGATGGGTGACCATCATTTCATACCGAGACCCCTCCGTGCCTCGGAGAGCACGTTAAGCCGTCGGTCCTGATTGTCAAATTAAGATCTATGAAAACCGTTACGGGTAGTCAGAGGCCTGAAAGTCTGACAACCAGTCATACCACGACATATCTTGTTACCCAGTAACTGGGTTGTGGAGGTCATATAGGCAGTCGCTCCATGTAAAATACTGGTATTAAGCTGCATCCGGTTTGACTGGAAGCCGACCCCAATTGGGAAAAGGCTAGGCAGATAATTATATATAAGTGATGAACCCTAATAGTAAAGCACCTTCCGAATAAATGCTCGAGCGAGGCGCAGGTTCGAATCCTGCTCACGAATTATAGCTTTAGTGTTCGCTAGGCATACGTCAGTGCGTTTGAAAGATTTGTCTGTAATTTGAAACTTTTAATGAACGAACGAAAAGACTCATACTTCATTCCTTCTCACAAAAAGTTCGTTCTTGACTGTTTAAAAAAAAATCAATACATCCAAGATGTCACCATAATTGAGTTGTAAACTTCTCTCGCAGCTAAATACTGAAGTTTCCTACTATATTACAAAGTTTTACTCGTCGTGAATTTTTTCGAAGTCCGCCCTTGTATGCTTTTCGAAAAGTTTTTACCTTTATTTGACACCTTCAGTGTTTGTATTAAACATAGTTCGGTGATTGGTAGAGTTGGAAAATAAGTCTCCTCTTCGAATTTCTCGGGGTAAATCTGAAAATAAAAACGGGGCATATCGAGGACCTTAAAAAAATACGGACGGAGTGTTGTGTACAACATGTGAGAAGCTTGCCTAGTCATCTAATTTCGCTTGTCATACACGAGCTAAACGCATACAAGTACTTAAAACTCATCCACTCGGCGCAAGTACGCTGCGTGTGTGTGTGCGTTATCTGTGCTTCGCTTATGAAAAGGCAAGGTTACATCCGTATTTTTTTCAGATCCGTGGGCGTAGGTATCTGTTAACTTTTACATTTTGGATTGTCACGTTTGAGAAACTCAGTTTGTTTACATCGGTATTTGTGTTTGTGAGTATGTATGTTTGTGAGTTTCTTTATTACACCATAACTTCTAAACGCCTGAACCGATTTAGATGTAAAAAATAAACAACGCCTAATAAAACCATAAAATTCGTATTTACAAAGGAACTAACATCTAACTTTGAAAAACGACCTACAAAACATTAAAATAAATCCACTATGAACTGAAAACCAATAAGTACTAAAACAGTTAATTGACAGACAGACTGAGTACCGAGAAATATTCTGAATTTTACGTACAATATTTTGCTAAACAATTCGTGATTTGTCAAAGCTAATGAGTTACAACTGCTCTATAAAGTAGCTAAAGAGTTATAATATGACTTTGAATGAACAAATATTTGTATGACTAACAGATAATTGTTCTTAGTCTCGCTGTATTTGAGAATTAAAGAAGTTACTAGGTAGGGGTAACTTAAAAAAAAATAAAAAAAAATTGTAAAGGGTGCATTTTCTAATGTGGCCCTCCTATATCAGCGATATCTGTTTTGGAACGTTTAGTACTGTTACAGTTTATATGGTCAATGAGCTTGACACTCAGCGACCTACGTTCCATTACGCCATAGCAAACTGGAACAAACCACACAGAGAAAAGTGTGGACGAATATGGGGGAGGTGTTTCCCCAGCATTTTTATTTCTAGCCGCGTGTGTCCCACACGAGGCTAGAAATAAAAATAGTAAAGAATGTTGTTTTTGGAAATTTTGATTCATGCTATCTCGCTTTTACATATGTGGTTTGATTAGAAATGTGTGCTAAATTGGTGTCAAGAGTTTTTCATGCTGTCCAGTGGCCTCTGAGTTGTCTTAACGACTATTAATTTTTTGTTACTGCGACGTCAACCGGGACTAAAAACTACTAAAGCTCAATTCCACCACTTTAACCGTAATCGACGTGTTGGGGTTCTCACATACTAGCGAAACATTATCGACGATTGCTCGGTGGCGGCCGCCGAGCATCAACGATTGCCGCCGAGCGTCAATGATTGCCGTCGAGAGTTAACGATTGCCGCCGACCGTTAAAGATTGCAGCCGAGCTTCTTCGACGCGCGTTGACGGCTTCCGTCGAACGTACAACCGAGATTTTGTTCTATATTCTCTGAGCAATGGAGTACGCTTCTGTCAGTATCTCTGGACTGACAGATGGACGTATGAACTATCTTCTTCTTCTTTTTCTGTCGTGTAGTTAGGAGTCTATTGTAAAGAATTGTCAAGCTTCCCGCGAGTCTCTGATGGCTCATTTGCTCTCAGCAACTGCTATTTATTAATAAACAACCAGCTGGCTTACTCTTGAAAATTATTCCGCTCGATTGACATTGGAAATATGTCAGTTCGTACTTTTAAATGCCAAAATGACAAAAAAATAACATTATAGATTCGGGATATTATGAAGACAACATGCCTTAAAATTGAGGCAACTGTAATGTTGGTAAATTTATTTTAAAGATACGCGTTTTTTTAAGGCGTCTATTTAATATTGGATTTGGATTGGAATTGGTATTAGTTTCTAGAGTAAACCCTCAGGACCGACCAGGACCGACGGTTAAACGTGTCCTCCGAACCACTGACATGGTCATGCTAAAATTCTCCTAGCAATCTGTAGACAGACCGCGCGTGGCTTAACTTGACGATAGTGTATCGTTATGAGTGCCTCGACTCAGTATTGATATTATTATACATAACCGTAGGGTGACCTCATTGTAAACTCTTCGAAGTATAGGTCTCCCGCAAAGACTTCGAGTGACAGTCCAGGGGGGGATTTAGTCAAAATAGACTTCTTGGTCGCCGGACTGGTGACCGAAATACGGTATAAATAGTTATTCCGGTTAATTTTGTTCATAGTTGTACAACCACATTTCACCAATGCTGTTATTAAGTCCCATGTAATAGTGGTGAGCCTATAGCCTAGCCGGGCACAATTCCAAACTCCGGGCTGCTACTGAGAATTTACCTTACAGAAAAACTTAATAACACTTTGCCCGGCACGGGAATCGAACCGGAGATCTCATGCTCAGCAGTCGCTCTTGGGACCACTAGACCAACCGACAATTTTGTAGATGTACCATATATTTAGAGACCGTTTTTTTAAGGTATGATTTTCAAAATTAAACTAGTTCGCAATGTTTTATTTGATTTTGTGAGTTGATCGAGTTTTATTTGATTAAGTGTCCTGGTGGCCGAGTGGTCATGGCCTCAGGAGCCACAGATTGTGGGTTCAAATCAGGCATTTACCAATGTGAATTTTTCAGTGTCATATGTACTTTCTTAGTTAATCTAAGACATCACAGACATACGGTGAAAGAAAACATCGTGAGGAAACCTAGACTTAAAATTCTGAAACCGCGAACCCGCATCTGCCCTCCGTTTACTAAAAGGCCGTTAAGTGAATGACAGTTATAAAGTGATATCGCCGTATTTCAGTGTTGAACGATCTCCAAAGTCTTCAAATCTTGTAGATAAATATGACCCAGACTGAACGATAGAGAAAAAATTGCTCTTTTATTTAATAAATATAGCTCAAATTTGACAAAATATCACATAACGAATTAATTCATACAATTGTCAACCTTTTTATTGTTTATTTACACTATAATAAAACTATAGAGGTATAACTATTTTTGTACATTGAATATTTTATACTAAATTTTAATGATTGTGTTCATAGGTTTATTAAGGTTTGAATCCTGCTCGCGACCGTATTCTTTTTCCATTTAATATAATAGCTTTCTTATTTCCAACCGATGTGTTTATATTAAGATGAACTACAAGATTTATCTTTCGATTAAAGAGACTTACTTGTTTTTCTAACACACCAGAATTTTGATTCATAAAAAATCTCTATAAAAACAAAGTTATATGAATCTTCAATAACAGTAATTAGGGCTTCGCTTTAATAATCCCGGGGTAACCCATAAAAAATATACACACACTGTTTACTTGACATCCTTATTTAGAACCTGCATCTTAAGCGATGTAGAATAAGTGGCCCTTAATAGCTAGGGTTGTCTCACTGGTACTAAATTCTGGTTTTCGTACCGGTTTAATTAAGTTCGGAATCCGTACCACACACTTATTTAATATATCTGTTTGTTGACTTCTTGACACCTTGATTATTGAAATAATTACATCGCACAGAGCTTAAACGCATCTTGGAGTAGGATAAGCAGAAGAATTATAGTAATAGATTTTATAAATAGTGAAAAGTTGCTAGATTTTCTAGGGAGAATTAAATTTATTAAGATGGTAATGATATCGATTTAGTAAGTTATGGGTATTATTAGCAGTCGGGTAACATTTTAAGACACAAGAACGATCCAAATGCTCTCGCTAGCTCGGAACTACTCGAAAAAAGAAGAAATCTTACTAGTATTTTTCCTAGTAGTCGGCGTCTAATCAAGCTAGATGGAGAATATTTGTATTTTGTAATATATGCATGAAGGCATTAGGATTAAATTGTTTATGATAATTTGCATTCTAGGAAGTGGTTCTAGGGATCATATAGTTTATTAGTGCATCTAGATTGGATGGCAACCTGTTTAGACCTTAATGGTGTCGTCAACATCTTAAAAGGGTATATGCAGAGTTAAAAGCGTTAATACGTGGAAGGAGTATGTCGTATTATCTACTAAGTGTCGTTGACTTTAAAAATACTATAAATATAATCGCTAATGATTAAAATGGTATGGCGTGATTACACAGATGCCTTTGCTTTGTTAATTAAGGAGAAAGGAGTAATTTTTGGGTTACTGGATTGATTTTTAAGTGGATGAAATCATGGCTATCTCTCTATATTGCTCTTCCATGCCTCAAACGGTTTGGAGAATAATATTTAAAGAAAATATTATAACAAAGTGACAAGTCAGTTTAAAAAAATTGTCATTCGAGCTGGTGTCTAGATTAAATCATTAAAAAAAAGCGTATGTTAAAAGCACTATATCAGGTACCTATTTATTAATTATGACAAATAAATAATTACTTTTTATTTGGTTTTACGCTTGTTCGACAACCCTGTCAATATAATTTGTACCGCAACATAAGTACCAGTAACCTTTCATATAAAAACCTACTTTATTACGATGTAATAAAGCTTAAAACAGTTTACTAATAGATTCTCTATAGCTGAACATAAAAATAGTAGTTACTATAATGCTCTTTAATACCCCACATTAAGGTCTAAAATGCTTTCATAATAGTCGTTCTAAAGATTATATTTCTTACGATAATGCACCTTAAATGGGTAGCGATAAAGTAGAAAATTGTTGGATTAGAGGTTTTTTATGAAGAAATAGTTCTTCCTATAATTGTTTTAGTTCCCGTAATATAATGATGGTGATTGTCGGTTAGTACAGTAGAATTAATAATTTCCTAGTTGTGGTTAAAAATGGCTTCCCGGAATACGGGAGAGGCGTAAGATGACGGGACGTCGACTTCACGTAATTAACTAAAAACGTAACAAGTTGCGGGTTGAAAGCCTGGTATATAAACATTCTACTTTAAGACACATTTTTATAGTTAGCACATATTCTGGCCTAGCAATGTTCACGTCACTATCTTGCATTTGTAGTTTGACGAATTTTCTACTAGAAAATCCTAATAACACTGCCTGACACTGCAATTGTACCTAAGACTTCTTGCATAACAGCCGCACATGTGCTCACTACATCAGAGAAGCACACCAGTCGAAGCGGCACAATAATAAATTATATAAAAAAAAAAAACACACTTGTAGACTAAAAATAAAAAATCTTTCTGTTAAGTAAAATTGCATTAAAAAGTTATAAAATAATTGCATTATTTACTTACTACAATTTATATAAAAATATATTTTTAATTTTAGAGGATTCTGAATAAAATCAATTTATTAGGACAATAATATACAATTATTATTATTTTTGGAGTCAATAATTTTCCAAATCGGTTCATAAATGAAGGAGTTCTGAGGTAACAAACATAAAAAAAAAAATACAACCGAATTCATAACCTCCTCCTTTTTGGAAGTCGGTTAAAAAGTAGAAAAAAGTTTTCTATCAGTTCAAAAAAATTATAATAGTGCGATCAATAAGAATCGTTTTATCGTATTAAAGCGTGGCTATCGTGTCTAAAAGATGGGCTAGTAACAATAGCGTGTTTTTTTTAAAACTATGATTGAGTTTTGTTTTTTTTTTTTATGCTCAACCGTTAATCCTGAAGATAATCGGAATTAGGATAATCGGATAACTTGTCAAATTAAGATCTATGACAACCGTTACGGGTAGTCAGAGGCCTGAAAGTCAACCATTCATACCACGAGATATCGTGTTACGCAGTAACTGGGTTGTGGAGGCTCCATGTAAAATACAAGGTATTAAGCTGCATCCGGTTTGACTGGAAGCCGATCCCAACGCAATTGGGAAAAGGCTAGGCAGATTGATTTTGTATTGTAAAAAATTTGGTATTTTGCTGTTTTCCTAAAGCAGTCTTTTACTTTCGCTTTGTATAATATTAGTATAGATTATGGATTATTTATCACATGCTTAAAACTGTGAAGGAAAACATCGTGAGGAAACTTCCAATTTTAGTTTCTCGTTTAGTTTTTCATCCATCGATGGTGTCAGTCGTATCTATGTAAAGCCATCTCAGAAGCCTACAGGTTTTTTAAGCTCTGAAACTTGGTTGTTTATCAACCACACTATAAGAAGAAGATTGAGACCTCAAAGTGTATGCTGTCGTGCTCCAGTACGATATTCGGATGAACTTTCAATTTCCTCCGTGACGTGCCAAGGCGTAGCATAGAGGTTGCACTGGTTTGACCCACCTGAACTAACGGTGCCTTCCTTTTTATGTTGCGACGGCTATAAAATTTTAGGTACTAGGAGTGCGACATATCCTTTGTCATCAGGTAGAAGTTATCCATGAGGATTTAGACACGATAATAAAAAACGCTGCAAAGTCTATGTGTGGCCTGTCCACTGACACTTTCTCACATCATTTTCTTGCTTCATAGGCGTTTACTGGCAATGTCATTGCTAATAGTGTCCGGATAGTAACTACCTAGTTGGTCTAATGGTCCCAAGCGCGACTGTTGAGCAGGATGTCTCGGGTTCGATTCCCGGGTCGGGCAAAGTGTTATTCAGTTTTTTGTTAGGAAATTCGCAGTAGCAACCCCGAGCTTGGAATTGTGCCCGCTTGGTGACAATAGGCTATTACATGGGACTTAATAACAGCATTAGTGAAATTTGGGTGTATAACTGTGAACACCTCTGTCTACCCCTTCGGGGAATACAGGCGTGATGCTATGTTATGTTTAGTAAATGCGGAGCATTCTAATTCAATGGTTGCAAATAAATACAATACCTAGTTACTTCCACAATATTGAGGGTAGTCATGAAAATACCTGTGCATCGCCCGCCCGCAAATATAATAAACACATACGCAAGCGGTGAAAAATTGCAACTACCACCGGAGGAGTGTCCGCTACCCAGTCGGTGCCCTCAATATTGTGGAAGTAGCTAGATACTGTATTTATTTGCATCCATTGTAATGGACTTCCGCAAAGTAACGCCTGAATCTATTCAATGTTGAAATTCCCTTCCTAATGACATTATTGACGTTCGCCATTTTCATGGAGATGTTTTTGTATATCCATACACATATACATACCATCATGCCTGTCTCCTATTGGGGTAGGGAGAGACTATCGTATTAGATATGCAGATTCAAACTATTAACATTTAAGACAATGTTTTCTACAAACAATACTAAAAGCATTTCGTCATACATTCACGCTTTTAGTTCTAAAAAAGGGTTCGGATGTCCACCAATTAGTGAACACTATTTTACCGGTACTTTACATCTATAATTCCATATTAGGAACTTGTCAATTTTGTCACAAGATTTTTAAAAGCTATCAATTATTTGAACCTGTCCACCCAATAGGATATGGGGGCTTACCAAAATGGGAAGTGTTAATTGTAAAAACTGTCGCATTGATCTAAACGGAAATAACGTCTACTGCGTGTTCGGTTTTGGCTTCGATTGCCGTGTCAGGTAAAATATTATTTGGTTTTTCTGTTAGCAGACCGGAGTTAGGTATTGTTTCCGGAAGATGGCAATAGAATCTCTAGCTTTAACATGGGCTTCAATAACGGCACGAGCAAAATGTGGGTGAGTGATAGGAAAACCTCTGCCTAACCCTCTAGGGAATACAGGTAGGGATGATTGTTTAAGAGGACGCATTCAAAAGAATTGTTTTGAACAGACACTGTGGTTACAGATGTCAGACTAGTCGTGTTAATTCACGCACTTGTCGCAAGTCGCGAGTGTGGAGTGGCTCTTAGTCTGTGACGTGTAGGGCCACTTGGTGGTGTAAGTCACGGGCGGAAGCGATTTTAGGTAAAATGTGTTTTAGTTCGGCCTTGACTATTTCATTTTAAACTTGGCAGGCAGCCGGTCATAAAACATAGCCAAAACTTTAGCAGCATGCCAGATATAGGTATGCTGCGGCGACCCCAATAAATTGGGATAGAGGAAGGGGGATGATGATGATGAAGATTCATAAACTGGGACTTGGGACGGGATATCGGTTTTCCTAATATATTTCTCGCTAGCGGCCCGTCCCGGCATTGCATGGAAAAACTTTGCAGTTAATACAATTAAGTTCGCTAAGCATGCGTTAATGCTTTTTCAAAAACATATCTTGAATTATTAAGGTAATTGCATTCTTTACGACATTGTATTAACTGCAAAGTTAGTCGTGTCGGTTCGGTCACTTGTAAGTACTGAATTGATTGCAATGACGTCGCCATAAGACGTGTTAAAATATGGAAGAAGAATTCGCGGTGGTGAGCAGAGGTCGAGATGGCTTAGTTGGTCAGAGCGCCTGGAGTATCTATCCGGGAGGCGCAGGTTCGAATCCTGTTCGCGACCGTATTCTTTTTCCATTTAATATTGTAACGTTAGAGTTCGCTAAGCATGCGTTAATGCTTTTTCAAAAACATATCTTGAATTATTAAGGTAATTGCATTCTTTACGACATTGTATTAACTGCAAAGTTAGTCGTGTCGGTTCGGTCACTTGTAAGTACTGAATTGATTGCAATGACGTCGCCATAAGACGTGTTAAAAAATATGGAAGAAGAATTCGCGGTGGTGAGCAGAGGTCGAGATGGCTTAGTTGGTCAGAGCGCCTGGAGTATCTATCCGGGAGGCGCAGGTTCGAATCCTGTTCGCGACCGTATTCTTTTTCCATTTAATATTGTAACTTTAGAGTTCGCTAAGCATGCGTTAATGCTTTTTCAAAAACATATCTTGAAATTATTTTTGTGTTCCAGCTTTAGTCATAAAATGTCTTTCATCGCAAGCGCTGCGAAAACTATTGATGATACAACAAAAAAAAAACTACAGTATTGTAGATACAAAATCATAGTCTAGTATAACTTTTAGTTTAAAAAATATCAACCTAAGTAGTTCTAATAACACGTGACTGAGGCTGTCATTTCGCTTTCGTGTGATTAGGGAAACAATCTAGTGCTCCAGATGTTATAGTCCACAGTAGTCCATCATATTTTTAGAATGTATGTATCGTATGTATGTATGGTATTTATATTATATAATTGTATGTATGTAATATTTATTATTAATATTTTTTATTAATATATGTTTTGTACACCACATACTGCCCCTTTTCCAGTCCATGCCACACTTATTCATCCAAAGGTTGCCTGGAAGAAATCGCCGGTTGCGATAAGGCCGCCCATTGTACTTCTTTTTATTAGAATGTGTCCTATATGTTTGTTCTTTTAGGTGTACAATAAAGAGTTAAATAAATAAATAAATAAATAAATAGACATTGATCATGACTCGGTGACTGCTATTAATGACCAACAGCTACGACCAATAGTTAAACGTGCCTTCCGAAGCACGAAAATGCAGATAAAAATGTTCCTATCTGTCACAATGACCGCGCCAATGGTCGCTTGGTTTACAGAGTTTGTAACAGGCTATGAGCACCTAAAATTAACATAACATAACCGGCTCATTGTCCCACTGCAGGTCACAAGGGCCTCTTCTCATAAAGAGAAGGTACGAGCATTGATCACCACGCTAGCTCTGTGGGTTGCAGATTTCAGACCAAAAAACCCATGTTTCCTCACGATGTTTTCCTTCACCGTATATCTGTGATGTTTTATATTAACTAAGAAAGTACATATGACATTGTAAAAGTCAGATTTGGTACATGACAGATTTGATCCAACAACCTGTGTCTCAAGAGGCTGGCTTGTAGCCGTTCGGCCACCACGACACAACCTAAAATTTGTTTGAACAAAAACAAGTGATTACACATTAACCTTTCGGCTCAGTAACGTACAGATCTGTACGTTGTAACAATAAAAATCTATTGTGTCTGCTAATGACTGACGCAACAGCTTAAAATAAAAATGTCGCTAATGAAATCGAAAAACACATACATAATTAAATTCCATCATCATACAATAATGTATTTGAGTTACTCGCCGTATTGTTTGTCTTTGTATTGTATTAAACAGCTTAATACAATAATTGCTCACAACGGTTTAACTATAAGCATTTATTAGCGAATATAAATTAAATTTTACTTATTTACAAAGCTGTGAAAACGTTTGTTTCATAATGTTATTTTATTCATGACCCCAGCGATGTATTTGTGGAGTTAATTATGTGTATTAATAATTATTATATGAAACGTGTTCAAATAATAATATTTATTCAAAGACGCCCGATAAATTTTTGTATGTTTAAGCTGGGAGTTCATTGTGGGGTAAGAAATATGCACATGTACAAACATAACGCAAGCCACATGTTTTTAGTGACATGATGGCCGTCATCTGTTTTAGTGGGTGATGTTATTTGATGATGACAGAGTAAAGCCAAGCACATACGTTGGCATTTTACTATCTCGGTGTCTCGGACTTGGTGGCGTACACTGCACGGCTTATCACCTCATGATGATGCTCCATGGAGGGGCGAAACACGTGTAGAGTAGTTTTTGGTAGTTGCAATTTTCATCGCTTGCGTATGTGCATATATTTGCGAGAGGGCGGTGCACAGGTAATTGCATGACTACCCTCAATATTGTGCAAATAGCTAGATATTGTATTTATTTGTATCCATTGTAATGGACTTCAGCAAGGTAACGACTGAATCTATTCAATCTTTACTCTCAACTAGGTATCCTAAAATCGATTATAATCGGCTTTATTGAAAACTGAGGGGTTACTCTTGAAGTAAAAACCAATTCCATTCCAATTCCAATATTAAATCAGTGCCATAAAACAATTTTTAATGTTAAAATAACTTTGCCTATACCATAGTAATTTTAATTTTAAAGCATGTCGGTTTATTAGTTTCCCGATTCTTTAATTATTTCTATGACATTTAGCCCATTTAAAAGTATGAACTGACATATTTATAATGTCAATCGAGCAGTTTTGTTTTCAAGAGTAAGCGTACTGATAAGGCGATCGTCCAGTTAACCTTAGAACTACAGAATCCTGGTCTTAAGTTTTCAAGGGTTGATGGCAGGTGGCAATAGGCTTGTCACCTAGTTCCTATTAGTATTGGAGTAGGTAAAAGGGGAAAAATAGTCCATCTCTGCCTACCTCTTTAGGGAATATAGGCGCGATGCTCTGATATGTATTGTAGTATTGAAAAAATGTAATACCAACCAATTATTGTATAAAACTTTCGTGAGACATATTCGTATCAATTATTGTTCACCGGTTACTCGAACCTAGTCGGGCAATCCCAAAAAATGCGCGTGAGTAGTAACCGGTAAACAATAATTGATGCCAAACAATTATCTTTTATAGATATGATATCTGAAACGGTGGCAAAAATCGTAACATAAAACCATCTTGTACGACACCCTAAATCGCTGTCACTCCGCTCGTCGCTAACCGCTCACAGTGACACCTACAAGGGTACATTCACCTCAGTAGTCTCGCCGCTCTCTCAACACCCACTCGAGACACTGGTGTCATATTAGCAACCAATGTACTTGTGTTGTTTCTTTTGTTTATGCAAAATAATCATTGATGTGATTGGGGTTTAGTACAACAAAAATACACTTCAATACAAGCGTCAATAACGATTCTTTATTGATTTTAATAATAGGGTCTTTTTCGAATGAATAGGTTTCAGTTTAATAAAACGCCGCATTTTGTTGCATTTGTGATCGCAGGATGCCAATGGTTTACCTTTTTTTTAGAAACAAGAGCTTAGTATTTGAGCTGCGAACACTTGGCAAACGAATGAGGCGTAACTATAAATTGACTTAATATAAAACAGCATTACGCATGTATTCCCTGAAAGGTCGGCCAGTGGTATACACCACATCACCATCATCGGGTATTAGGTGGTTGAGCCTATTGCCGTCTGACGGTCACTATTCCAAACTCCGAGCTGTTACTAACAGTTTCCTAACAGAACTTCACTTTCCCTGACCCAAGAATCGAACCTACAGCAGGTGCGTTTGCAGCCACTAGACTAGCAAGGCATAAATTAAGGCTTCATCCTTTTGCTTTTGTTATTACAATTATTTCTTATAATGTTTACTAATTGCTACAATATCTACTGAAAATAAAAAACATCTATTCCTTTGTGGAAAGAAAAATACGGTCGTGAGTAGGATTCGTACCTGCGCCTCCCAGATAAATACTCCAGGCGCTCTGACCACTAAGCCATCTGGACCTTTGCTGACAACTCGAATTCTTCTTCCACATTTTAAAACGGCTTTTGATGACGTCGTCGCTATCTATTCAGTCCCTTTACAGGAAACTGAACCAACACGACTAACTTTCCAGTTAATCCGATGTTGTACAGGTGCGATTAGCTTATCAAATACGAACATTGGAGTGTTTATCCAGTAGGCGCAGGTTCGAATCCTGCTCACAATAGTCATAAAAAAAAAACTGTAAAGGTTCTACGTATGCTTTAATATGTTCGAATTATTTATCTGTATTTATAAAGCTAAATCTCTCCTTAACGCATGCGTAGCGAATTTGAAAGTTATAAAAACTTCATACTTATCCTATGTTTCTTTGTTACAGTGCTGGTTTCCGCGAGTGGCTTCCAGCAGCAATACTTCAGGGTTGTGCCTCGAAGCCTGAGGGTACAGGAGGGTTCCGAAGCAGTTCTAGAATGCGCAGTCGCCAACCTCGCGGGCCAGGTGCAATGGGCGAAGGATGGATTTGCACTTGGTAAGTACTTTTTATTACTTTTTGATTGCTCATTTTGAAGAGCTGGACTGGAGCATGGAAAGGAATTGTTAGATGGTGACACGTAAACAAGTTCAGATCGAGGCAGTCAAACAATGATAAAACTTAATAATAAAGGTACGAATAAACTGCCTCGTTGGTCTAGTGGTCCCAAGCGCGACTGCTTTGCGTGAGGTCCTGGGCTCGATTCCCAGGTCGGGCAAAGTGTTATTGGGGTTTTCTGTTAAAAAAATCATAGTATCAGCCCGGAGTCAGAAAGTTGGTGGTGTGACACCCCCTTGCTTCGGAGAGCACGTAAAGCTGTCGGTCCTGCCCCTGATCTCTATCCGATCGTGTCGAATTGCCGTCCCATCGGAATATGAGACTGAAGGAAGAAGGAGTGCACCTGTGTTTACGAATACATTTGTGCACTATAATATCTCCTGCGTACTTGTCTAATCTCCGTGGAGATAGGCCGCCGTGACCGAAATACAGTCGGGAGGAGTATTATTATTAAGTTTCATATATCAATTATTGTTCACCGGTTACTACTCACGTGCATTTTTCGGGAATTGCCCGACTAGTTCCGAACTCGAACGGAGCCCTTAGTCATGAGCTGAGCCCGCGGCGATGTCGCGAGTCAAACTAGTCGGGCAGTCCCGAAAAATGCACGTGAGTAGTAACCGATGAACAATAATTGATATAGGAAACTCACGAAAGTTATTATTCAAAAAAAAAAGTTTCATATAATAAGTGGTGACGCTATTGCCGTCTACCGGTTACTATTACAACACTTTATTCTCCTGTTTGAATTTTATTTTTATTTAAATATTTTTTTATACCTGAAAATTGTTTGAAAATATTCTTTTTATTTTGACGTGTTTTTACGTTTCTTTTTTATTATAATGTGTGTTTACATCTCTTTGAATTTTAATGTGTTTATATTTATTTATTTTTTACTGATTATTAATTGTTCTTTTTATATAACGACCTTTTAAGTTTTTATTTTTATATGCACTGTACAACGCTTTAGATGACCATCTGTAATGTTGTTCATGTACGTATAAATAAATAAATAACAACGGTAGCGAGCAGAGGTCGAGATGGCTTAGTGGTCAGAGCGCCTGGGGTATTCATTCGGGAGGTGCAGGTTCGAATCCTACTCACGACCGTATTCTTTTTCCATTTAATATAATAACTTTAGTGTTCGCGAAGCATGCGTTAATGCTTTTCAAAGATTTATCTTGAATTAAAATCCCTCTTCATCCAAAATATGCACAGCTTATTTATTACGTGACAACCACAATTTGGTAATGACAGCTTACTCTTGAGTATAATAGGGGACCCATTTGACCTTTACATCTTGGGTCACAAAGGAAACCTAATTTTTTTCAGGGTAGTGCCCTACTTCAGTAACTGAATAGAAGTCTGAAGGCATTATGATTTGAAATCCACGGACTTTAAAAAAATACGGACGGAGCGTTGCGTACGACATGTGAGAAGCATGCCTAGACATCCAATTTTGCTTGTCATACACGAGATAAAAGCATACAAATACTTAAAACTCATCCACTCGGCGCCAGTACGCTGCGTGTGTGTGTGCGTAATCTATGTTTCGCTTATATAACAAGGCAAGGTTACATCCGTATTTTTTTCAGATCCGTGTTGAAACTCCAATTATTACTGACCTGTTAGCCAACGATTTCATAAAGCGTTTGTGAATTTAACTATCACTTGAGTCTAGTGGATGAAAGCATGGCTGTTGAGTGATTGGTTATGAGTTTATTCAGTGCTTTTGGGTTTTATTTTTGAAATATCAGCAGTTCGCACTTTGAATTTGTGCCAGTTAGTTGGTAATAAGTAACATACATATATTCATGACATCACGCCTGTGTTCCCCAAAGAGGTAGACGGAGGTGTACACAGCTGTACACTCACATTTCACTAACGCTGTTATTAAATCCCCTGTAATAGGCAGTGAGCCTATTGCCATCTACCGGGCACAATTCCAAACACCAGGTTGCTCCTGAAAATTTCACTTTTCCTGACCCGGGAATCGAACCGGAGACCTCATGCTCAGCAGTCACGTTTGGGACCACTAGACCACCGAGACAGTATTTAATTGATCTTAAACTTTCGCAATTTGTACACATTTGTCTGCCCGTGACCACGGCCGGTGCAATTAGGTCGAAACGTCGGGAAACAAAAAAGGTATCGTAAAAGCCTTTTATACAAAATATCGCGATCTAAACCCGATTTATATATTTCTAAAATGAGACAGTATTTATATTAGAACCAGACTTTTTTAGTATCTAATCAAAAATTTGCTATACAATACATGTCTTTCGTTCGTAAGGACCGAACCAACAAGCCACGAGGACCAAATTTCAGGTTTCATTATACTTTATATTATAATGAACATAAAACGTTGTTAATGTTAATTTAATCTTACTCCGTCCACATTGTTTAGGATTAAATGTACTATACAGAAGGTTTATAGACTTAATTATCTTTGGTCCTAGCTATTTCAGATTATGTAGTCTTTAGGTAGGTACGAGACTTTAATTGGGAATGTTTGTTACACGACTGCCCAAAAAAGGAGTGTTATGTTTTTAGAGTTCATGTATGTATGTGAGACGTCATGCTCCGCAGTGGCAGTGACGTAACAATTGGAAAAATAATACATTAAAAAGTTATATATTCTTGTGGAAAGAAAAATATTTTCGTAAGCAGGATTCGAACCTGCGCCTCCCGGATAAGTACTCCAGGCATTCTGACCACTATACCATCTCGACTTCTGCTCACTACACGTAATCTTCTTCCACATTTAATACATCTTTTGGTGACGTCATTGCTATCTATTCATCTCCCGTGGGAGAGCCATGCTTCGGCACGAAGGGGCCGGCTCGACCTGATTGATACCACGGCCTCACAGAAAACCGGCGTGAAACAACGCGTGCGTTGTGTTTCGCCGAGTGAGTGAGGGTACCGGAGGCCCAAACCCTTTAAAAGGCCGGCAACGCACTTGCGACTCCTCTGGGGTTGCGGGTGTCCATGGGCGGCGGTAATCGCTTACCATCAGGCGATCTGTCTTCTCGGTTGCGCACTATTCCATAAAAAAAAAAACAGATGTACATTTTACTGATGAAATAAATGAACATCTCATCTCAAAGTTAGAGAAACTGTATTGACAGTTAACCGAATTTGATATAATATTCGCGGACAGATCTATCTTGAATTCCAGAGTAGGACAATGAAGGCATTGTCTATAGATATTTGAGACACAAAGGCTGTTGTCGATGGGTTGCCTAGTCACCCTCTGAGACAGAATCCGTAAGAATCTTTATTGTTTCCTTACTCAAGGAAAATTCCTAATAAATCTATACATGTGTGTATAAACAGCAAATACCATTTGGTAGAGATATTTTAGTTGTTTTGTACAATCATATCTTACAAACATGACACAAATTTCACATACGGACACACTCAGACCCTAAAACAGTCATTATCTGTGGATCGTACAATAGTTCCATGAAGCAATCGAACCCACAACCGGTTGTGCAGCAGCAAGTCTCTCAACTACTGTTTCAGATGTGTCGTCATCCCATTTCACGTACTCGTTAAATATCCTTTCCCCGTAAATTGAATCATGTTTAAGCTAGATTTATAGCATTCTCTGTTGACTAGGTCAAACAAATCCTCAATGCACATGAACCGCAATAGATCTTCCTCACTGTTAATCCGTGACTCCGAATCAATCGGTCCTGCACCCAGTAAAGACATGCAGAGTGAATGCATTGGATCTGAGCATTCATCGGCAATTGATACCTAATGAACAAGGTGACGGGATTTGGTATCGCTGTAGACTAATTAGTGAGGTTTAAGTTTCAAGCGACAGCGATTTAGTCATTAACCTACCACATTATGCAGATTGTCAGATGTCACTTGCTCAAAGATCATCTGTCCTATTCAGAATGGTCATGCTGCTCTCAGATCTGTTTATACCAAATTTAATGTCAAACATGATTGCTTTGAAATACTCGTAATAAAATGTTAGTCCACACTCAGACAACATCACAAAGCAATACACTCGTAGAAAAGGATAAAAAGTTTGGGTAGATACCTCCTTGAAATCAATTCCACCATCTATACACACCTTTAACTTGTTTGAACTGCTATAGATCTCTTTAGAGCTGAGTTACCTGCGCCAGTTGGAGTGCACCCTTAAAATGGAACAATGGGCACGTGCCCCTGGGTGGTGCAAAACAGACAACACAACTCTGGTGGGAGGCTTCGGCCGCGGCTGGTTAACACCCACTGGACGAAGCCATGCCGTGAACCGACCTAGTCGTGTTTCGGGATGTAGTCCGGTGCAACCGTTGTGGGAGTGACGGGTCTGGGCAGTTGCATCAACTCCCCAACTATCATTCTCCCTAAATCTATCCACTCGACATAAGAGTAAATAGATGTTATCTGGATCTACGTGTTCCATCCTCGGCCACAGCTTCGCTTACCATCAAGTGACTTGGTAGCCAAACGTACACCGAGTATCTTTGATAAAAAGAAAGTCCTTTCTCACTCCTAAATTTTTAATACGGGAGTTCGGATTCGGTCCTCTACTCAGGCTTCGTCACCGGGTCTCCGTCCCGCGCCTCTCAATTGCTAATAACCGTGCGTCAATAATTAATGGTATCAATATTCAATCAGATCCATGTCTATTCGAAAATCCATTGAAATACATTTTCATGAATTCTGATCTCAATAGTCTGATAATACGAAGGCTGTATCAGAATTTCAGTCTATTGCATTCACAGTTACTATCAATTGATACTGAACTGCGAGGTGACGTCACACATAGCTCTGCTAATTACAGAGACTTAAGTCTCAAGCGAAAGCGATTTCGTGGCGAAACAATTATTGCTTATTTCCGAAGAAAAATATTGAGTTTGGATTTAAAGTCAAACAAAACGTTAATTGTCAGATAATTTAATTAGTCAAATTAATTTAATCTGCAATTGTGCTTGTGCACTCGAAGTCAAAAGGACCATTTAGGAAAAAAAAAGCAAAACCAGCGATAGTGTGTTTTTGGAATTCGTGTTATTAATCTAAAATTAATTCCGTAACAACATCTATCTTTCAACAATAAATGCCCTCTTCACAGTGGACAAAAATTTACTAGACAAAAAACATTCCACAAACCTATCGCGACCTGTTATTTTTTGGACCACGCCATTGCGGCAGTCGCATGGGTCATGAGCTGTTCTGATGTTCCATAGCATTGGATCCAATGAGAAATCCTATTGAAAAAACTTTGTATCTGCAACTAGCGTTTAATGCTTATATACTTATAGTGTAATGGAGAACAGTGTTGTTACTATGATTCGTCAGGGTTCTAGACTAGAGGAAAGACTGTGTAAATTGTAGTAAGGCATGCTAAAGATGTTCAAGCAGTCTGCAGATTTCTAGCTTAGGGACTGCTTATTAATTATTAAGAACAGCTGGGACAGATAGTTTAAAGTACGCTCTGCAGTACGGAGACGCTCAGAGGAAAATGCTCGGTCCTCTTACATTTGTCGACACAACCCCAGCAGGTTATAGCCCGTCGAATGTAACGAGGCCCCCGTCACCTTTGTAGGTGGGCTACAATGGGTAGACACTCCATAGAGACGCGCGTACTGAAGCGCTGCAAGTTGTTGTTTCGGGCCTGTAATTGGTTGGGTAACGAAGTACCCAGGTCCGTCGCCCGAAAGCCACGGCTCACGGTGTTCGGAGATTATTGAGTGCCTTCCGACGCCTGGTGCGTCTTCTACGGCAGGGGTGGGACGAGTTCGCATCACTCTCCCTTTTTGCTGCCTCCTTCAGAAATGCTCCTGGAAGTCATTGATTTATTTGACCTCTTCAATCATTGACCGACCAGAAGTTGCATCAGACTCTTAATGCATTGATTTAGAGCAAGTATTCAATACTTCGTGTAGTGACAAGTTTATACGCGGAAATTATATGTCCAAATCGCTACCACTTATGCCTTGCGCCGCTGACACTGCGTCATCCGTATGGGTCACAGCCCCTGTGTACCATGACATCGGATTCAATGGGATTTATCAGCTTTATGTCTGCATCCAACTCTCTGATAATAGGGTAGGCAGAGGAATGGTAATGGTCTGAAAATGTAACTAGTACTGGTTTCAGCAAATGTGATGCAAATGGTGCAGAATCGTAATTACGGCTTACACTATTGAGCCTTGTTCGGTTTTGGGGTCGACACCTAAGTTGGTGCTTTCACGTTTTTGGGTACAACGAACAGTGTTTGTTAATCATATAGATATTGAACTATTAATTATTGTTCAACGGCATTCTTCGGGATTGCCTGACTAGTTTCGAACTCGAACGGAGCCCTTAGTTATAAGCTAAGCCCGCGGTGATGTCACGAGTCAAATATGCAATTAATATGAATGTGTCTCACGAAAGTTTATATAAAATAGATATTTAACGACTCTATTGGTCAAATGGACACAAACTTGGCTGCTAAACGTGAAGTCCTGGGTTCGATTCCCAATTCGAGTGTTGTTGAGTTTTTCTGATAGGAAATTCTACGTAGCGCCTAGGAAGAGGCGTAAACTTCAACGGTCTGAGTTCACAGTTACCAAGCGTGACGTAAATACTGACCCGAGAATGTTCAAAGTTAAAATCGCGTGACTATGGGTGTAACAATTTCATCAATTAACAATTCGATGGCAATCGTCTCTCCGTCTGTAACAAAGCAATGATACGGTGTTCGTAATAATTTTTGATCTATAATTGCGTTTTTGGGTTGCGAAATTGAATTGGTAGGTTTTTTTTGTTAGTGCTGTGATGAATGCTGGTTGCGGTCCGGATATTGCGGGCTTTTGTGTGGAGTTCTGGATTTTGATCCAGAAACAACTTTTTCAATACTCATAAAGTGAACAAAATTTATTTTAGTTAATAATAATAAGAGGGGCCCGTGGCTAAGTAACAGCCGCACAGATCGATCGATCGAAGTTAAGCTGCGCTTGCCGCGGTCGGTCTGTGGATAGGTGACCATAATTTCATACCGAGACCCCTCCGTGCCTCGGAGAGCACGTTAAGCCGTCTGTCCCGGTTGTCAAATTAAGATCTATGACAGCCGTTACGGGTAGTCAGAGGCCCGAAAGTCTGACAACCAGTTATACCACTAGATATCGTGTTACCCAGTTACTGGGTTGTGGAGGTCAGATAGCCAAAAAAAAATAGGTAAAATACTGGTATTAAGCTGCATCCGGTCTGACTGGAAGCCGACCCCTGTTATTGGGAAAAGGCTAGGCAGATATATATATATATATAGAATAACAATAATTTTACTTTATTTACGAAAAAGTCTTGCAGTGATTACATTAAAGTTGGATGCAGTTTTACAGAATTTTTATATAATGTATCTACAATAAGTGGGTATAGTGCTGCTCTCCTAGATAGGCTATTAAGCAAACTGTGTTTAGGAGAGACAGTCCTAGGCCCCTCATTTGTGGGTACTAGTTATATACAGCGAACGTGTCTGATATTAACAGTAACAACTGAGGTATTCTCAAAGTATTAGTGTATGAAACAAGTTACTAAATTCCTTTTCTCTTGCAGGTTTCTCATCAGTGATACCCGGGTACCCTCGCTACACGATGTTCGGAGACCGTCGCCATGGTGTTTACAACCTTCGGATTGTGAACGCGACGCTGGAAGACGATGCTGAATACCAGTGCCAGGTGGGACCTGCACAGATGCACAAGGTCATAAGAGCCAACGCATCGCTGACTGTTATATGTAAGTACATAGATTAAAAAGTTTCAGTGTGTTTTTTCTTTTTTTTTTTGTTTCTGTCGTGGGTGCGTTTACAGATATATAATCTCACAAGCACACAAACACCCAGACCCGGAGCAATTATCCATAGATCGTACAAATATTTGCTCCGTGCAGGAATCGAACCAGCGACACGCAGCGCAGCAGTCGGTCTCTCGACCACTGCGCCAACCGCGCTGTCAATGTGTTTTGAAATGAACATAAGCTCGTCTCATCATGGGTAAAGCCTGCAAATGGTTGTCTACTATCTGTGTGTGCGTGCCTTCGCGCGCTACGATAGGTAGAGCTGTCGCTGGTTGTCGGATCTTGATGTATTTGTGTGCGTGAAGCTCACGTATTGACAAGTGAAATTGTAGGACTTAATAGTCCCATATTCTTTGCTACGTTTGTAGATCTTTTTTTTTTTGCTGGTGTAATTTATTATATTATTATTACTTTACGTGTGTGAAAGTGCTTTGACCTAAGAATTATTTTTATCAACATAATAGTAGCGTTTAAATTTATGGTTCGTTCATCAAAATACGTACGTGCTAATTTATTAATTTAAATAGGTGAAACTTTAATAAAATACTCTAATTAAAATCGAAATGTTTATACGGACTGAATATCTAGCAATGACGTCATGAAAAGACGTATAAAAATGTGGAATATGACTTCGCGGTAGTGAGCAGAGGTCGAGATGGCTTAGCGGTCAGAGCGCCTGGAGTATTTATACGGGAGGCGCAGATTCGAATCCTACTCACGACCGTATTCGTTTTCCACGAAAATTTATAACTTTAGAGTTCCCTATGCACACGTTAATGTTTTTCGAAGATTGATCTGTATTTAATAAATTTAATAAAAAAATAAAATTAGGTAACTACCTTTTGTATTTTTTTATCATAAAATGTTGTTTTCAATAAGTTTTTTTTTTCTATAAATACTTGTAAATGACTGCTTCATTAGGTATTTAATATAGCGGTAATAAGCCCGCCACTTGTAATCGGAGTTACTGGTAAATCAACATAATATCGGATAAGACTACATAAGGGACCTAATCCTTTATACGTTTGGCCGAAGCCTAGTAGATTTTATATACACACTTGTGCTGAATTACAGCACAAGTGCTAAACTCTTCGAAGTATACAGGCGAGATCCTACGTTTAAAACATCAAAAATTCATGCAACGTACCTCATAATCCCCCAGCTCTGATTATTTGGGGTCGGCGCACCATGTATTCTTCTTCCATACAGCTCTATTAGCCGTCATATCGTCAGTCACTCCTTTTATAGTCATATCATCTTTAACACAATCCATCCATCGCCTCCTAGGTCTTCCTCTATTCTTATAGCCACCCACATTCAAACTCTAAACTCTCCTCGTCACATAATCCTCACCTCTCATACCTTCATCCTATAATATTTTACTTAATAGTTCCATTTCTAGAAAACGGTAGCCCTAATCAACGACTTCTTGATTCATTAACTTTACTGCCAATCCCCTTTTGTCATAGCTTTACGACGTCATAAAAACTTAAGAATTTTCTTTGAATAATAGCCGACTAAGGTTTAACTGCGTTACCTTTTTTAATTGTTGCGAAAATGATAAGATTTTGTGAGTGAAGTGTACTGAAAATGTCTGACGAACTGATTCGGAGTAAAGATGTAAAACGGTATGACTTATTCCACCGGAGATGTGCCAAGAAGCTGAGCGGTGCTGGGGTGCGAAGGCGACGCTTTACAGCGGTGCGTTCACATGATTTGCACACATTCCTCGCTCGCGTCCACCGCACACATCTGTGGAGGAACGAGATGTGATGTTTCTCCATTAAAAAGGAGGGGATCCTCTGACCTGCAGATGTTATTGCCTGGCCAGCCAATGCCCGACGGTTAATATCGAGTGGTTTTATATATGCGCGATCGCGTCAAACTCTGCTTGCGCGATGTAGGGTTCATGACGTCATTTTTTAAGAGATTTCTAATGTGCGTAGTATTTCATGTAGTGTGGAAGATGTCACTACACATTTCTCGCTTTGTGTGTACAAATACCTTGCTCCACTAGCCCTTTTCCAACAGAGCTGCGCTGAGTTTAACTGCCTCGTTGGTCTAGTGGTCGCAAGCGCAGTTGCTGAGCGTTTATTCACAGGTCGTACAAAGTGTTTTTAGGTTTTCCTGTTAGGAAGTTCTCAATAGCAGCCCGGAGCTGTTATTGGCGGTGTGAAACACCCGTCCTTCGGAGATCAAGTAAAGCCGTCGATCCTGCGTCTGAACTCTATCCGATCGTGTCGCATTGCCGTCCCACCGGACTATGAGAGTAAAAGAAGAGGGAGTGCACCTGTGTTTGAGCATACACTTGTGCACTATAATATCTCCTGCGTTGGCTAATCTCTAAGCCGCCGTGACCGAAATAAGGTCGAGAGCACTTTCATTCCCCATATACACCATGTCCCAAATGTCACGGTCCATTATCGGGTCGCTATAGTACATTTTACATTGCTTGTTACAAAACAATAATAATAAGTACCAGTTACTCGTATTACCCAAAAAACAAAACAATTTCGATCTTACATTTAGTTAATTCCATTTAATTTGCAACCTTCAACTGGCAGTCTTGATTTTACGAGATTGTAAACTTAGATTTTTTGTGAGTGTCATGTTCGGGTTACTGCTAAAGTCTGAAACTAATCTAAAAGTAATTAAGCTCACACAAAACTATGTTAACTTCTTGAAGTAAATTAGAATAAATATTAACGTTTTCAAGTTAGTTTTGTATTTTATCACTCAGTACTATAAGAAACGGAGTGAGGAACAGCGTGATAATGGAACGTTATGAAGTGAAAGAGGATGTAGTGACGATGGTTGAGAAAGGTATGCTAATGCTTGGATGAAAGGCAATTGACAATACTAGTATATGAGGCAGTAGATGAAAAGAGTCGGGGCGTGCCGACCTCGATAAACGTACAACAAAATAGCGGAAATTCTCAAAAAGGACAGGTCAGGAGCAACCGAAATCGACGAGTAAGGTTAACAAACCTAGATAATGCTATGTCAATAACGTAGCAAGTTGAAATCGACATTCTCTGCCTACGTCATTGGGAATTAGGCGTTTGTATGTATGATAGTGATGGTGGCAGAGCCATGTGTCGGCACGAACGGGCTGGCTCGACCGGAGTGATACCGCGGCCTCACAGAAAACCGGCGTGAAACAACGTGTTTCGCTGAATGAGTGAGGGTACCGGAGGCCCAAACCCTTCAAAAGGCTGGCAACGCACTTGCGACTTCTCTGGGGTTGCAGGTGTCCATCGCGGTAATCGCTTACCATCAGGCGATCCGTCGGATCGTTTACCAGTAAGCCCATAAAAAAATATTGAAGTCTAAAAATTTTTGTTGCACTACTAATGTGGCAAGCAAGGGTATGGTCAGCCAGATGGTAAGTGATTACTGTTACCGTATGAATGATTGCAACACCAGGGGTATTTATTGCTGATTCTGTAAGAGGAATATCTTCGGCAATATAGAGGACAAAGATCGGTTCCCCTACTGCCAACACAACGCTTCCTCAAGCAGCACTGGTGACCTTCGTCACCGTTCCAAACACAACACTACAGAGAAGTGTTATTTGGCTGGGATTGTTTGCAAGGAGATACTTCCCCAGACAGGCGGTTGATAAAGGCATTTAAAGCCAACTCCCTCGTTGGTCTAGTGGCCCCAATCGCGACTGCTGAGCATGTGGTCTCGGGTTCGATCCCCGGATCTGGCAGTGTTATTTAAGTTTTTCTGTTAGAAAATTATCAGTAGCAGCCCGGAATTTGTAATTTTGCCAAGTAGATGGCAATAGGGTCACCACTTGGGCATTGAACTTAACTGCGTTGGTGAAATGTGGGTGTAGAACTGTGTACACCTCTGCCTACCCCTACGGGGAACACAGGCGTGATGCTATTTTATGTTATTTTCTAAATAATTAAAACAATTTCCTCCCTATACCCATAGAAATATAAAATAAAATCTCCCTGTTTATTCTTATTACCTTTTCATACCTAAAATTCTGAAATGTAAATTTTCCCCTATCACGAACAATTACAGCAAAAAGTGACGTTTCAATCTTTTCAACCCTTCAGTGCGCGCGTAATATATTTTACAGCTATCATATAACCAACCCACAATGATACAGGCTGGTTATAAAACATAATATGGTACTCGGCACTGTCGTAAATTTCCTAATAACATCCCCTTCTAGGGTTGACATTCAATTTGATGTGAATTTTTTATTATTTTCACCCTGCTTAGTTTATTGGTTTCACCCTGAGGGTAGAATACGTGTGAAATACTTTCAGGTGGGTTTGTGAAGTGTAACGTTTATTGCGGACGGCTAGACTGATTTTAGCGAATCCGAGGGGTTTAAAAGGGTGAGTTTGTTTTGTTATTTATGTTTTTCCTGGGACCGATCATCGAAATGGTTGAAAATACCGATCGTCCAATAGAGGGGGGCTAGACGGAAAAAATTAAGACGAAAAGTTGTAACGAAACTTTTTGCTATAGTACGAGTAAGCTATTGTAAGCCATGCGGCGTGCGCATGTTTCTCTGTCTGTCTCTCTCTCTCTCTCTTATAGAAAGCAAGCCAGATATATATATATATATATTTGTTTTTTTTTTATTATCATTTTTTTTCTCTTTAAATTCGTTCCATCGGGGTGTCTCTTGACACCTCAAGTTTTTTTTATTTAAGTAACTCTTTTTTGTACACCAAGAAAAATAAAAACATAGGACATATTATTTAAAAGAAGTACAATGGGCGGCCTTATCGCATTCGGCGATTTCTTCCAGGCAATCTTTGGATAAATGTGTCGACAATTGGACTCGAAAAGGGGTTTATGTAAATGCATTTCCACAGAATCATTAAATTTTTATTATTATTAAAATCTTGGAGCTCTGTGTGCTGATTTGGCGTATAAATAAATAAGAGACCTTTAAAATATTTACTAAAAGTGAAGTAAAAAGTAACTTTAAACATATAAAAAAAAAACTTTTTGGTACCTATCTACAGATTATACGAACAACTAAATAAATAAAGTTATTATATTAAATGGAAAAAGAGAATACGGTCGCGAACAGGATTCGAACCTGCGTCTCCCGGATGAATACTCCAGGCGCTCTGACCACTAAGCCATCTCGACCTCTCGAGATAGAAGTCCTGATCCAGAATCCTGTTCGTGACCGTATTCTTTTTCCATTTAATATAATAACTTTAGAGTTCGCTAAGCATGCGTTAATGCTTTTCAAAGATTGATCTTGAACTAAATAAATGAAAATTTGGTAGACCCCTTATTTTAAATTCATTCCTTTATTCTCTTTCAAACAACCTTATCAGCTACCCTCTAATTACCCTCCAACATAGCAGCCATTCCCAAAAAAAAAAACAAAAGACAAAATCCGCAAAGACCCCAATATAACTCAAAAGCCAATATGACGGTAAGCGAAAACTCTTGTAAGTAAGGGATCGCAAAAATTCCGCTTAAAGATACGTCATATAGAAACGGTTTAACCCGGCCGGGGTCAAATATACCCCGCCCGGTTTATGGGGGTACGATGATAGGCCGGGTTAGGGAAGGGTTAGATGTCGATGTTTTTTTAGGGTTGATTGTTTTGTACTGGTTTTATGTTGGAACGAATGATTATGGTTTGGAAGTTGTGAGGTTTTTGCTGTTTTTTAGGAGTCTAGATCTTTTTTTTTTCTTGTTTTTTATATAAAATAATAATATGTAAATCGGTACTAAAATCGGGTAGATACTAAAGTTTTTATATAGGTGGTTGCAGAGCTTGCGTGTAATAACCACGAAATGGCTAAAATTATTACCTATGTGCTGTGATATTAATAAATAAAAAATAAAAATCCCTTTATTATAATATTATAATAAATAATATTATAATCAGAAAACTAAGAACCGTCCCAGGGCTCTTCATAGTAGATTATTATGTAAAATGTAAAAATTAAAGAGAATTTTCAAACAACATTTATTAGTAACTTTCGCATTAACATTTATAATTTAAGTTCTTTACCATTTCAAAGTATATTTCTAGAACATTATTTAACCCCAAGAATGCTATTCAAATTACAATATTATTTCAACTATCGATACTCGAGCATCCCTATTCCGTCACAATAATAGCCCGCGACTATTTTATGGCATCCTTTTATTCAAATTCGCCATCTCTATGCCCAATAACCAATCGTAGGGCCCGCTATATTTCTTCAACCTTACATGCATGACGGTCCCAAAAATATAATTATGTAAAATAACGTTTTTACTACCAACCTTTAGTGAATAAGGTGGAAATTATACGTAATTTTGCCATTTATTGGGAACAGTTTCCAATGTATAAGTGTGGAGAGAATGGCTTTTTTTTTTTTTTTTTTTAGCTTATTCATTGGATTTTTTATGTCTTTTTTTAAGTATACTGAGATCCTTTTATATCGTTGTGGTAAGTAGGTATTGAAAGTTTTATCTGAAATAATTTTTTAAATTCTGAATATCTTACCGACTAAACCTAGTTTTCTCAAACAACTCGACACATAAAACATGGACAAGTAGCGCACTTAGGGATTGCGTAGTTTCCCATTGAGTTGACTTTGTTGATTTTGTTATTTAATATAACATATTTTGTTAATATTTAAACTGGCTACCTAGTATCTACAGTTAAATAGATAACTGCAGCTCAAGACAGGCACAAAGATATCGGTACAGACACCTTTGGTACCCTTTGGCAACGTAACACTGAGATGTATTGTGTTTACTGAACACAAAAAAAATATAAAATAAAATATTAAAAAACCCTTGTTCACCGCGCTGGTTCTTCACACTTTAGTACTGTCATGGCAGACGTGCATTTTTTTTTTTTAATAAAAACAATATCTCAATGTACCACAGTTACAAATTAAATGTTTTTTTTTTTTATTATTAAAAACTACTACTAGTTCAAGATAAATCTTTGAAAAGCATTAACGCATGCTTAGCGAACTCTAAAGTTATTATATTAAATGGAAAATTTCAATTTGAATGCTTTAAATAATTAATTAATGGTAATGGCATTCCTTACGACATTGTATTAACTGCAAAGTTAGTCGTGTCGGTTCGGTCACCCGTATAGGGACTGAATTGATAGCAATAACGTCGCCAAAATGATGTGTTAAAAATATGGATGAAGAATTCGCGGTGGAGAGCAGAGGTCGAGATGGCTTAGTGGTCAGAGCGCCTGGAGTATTCATCCGGGAGGCACAGGTTCGAATCCTGTTCGCGACCGTATTCTTTTTCCATTTAATATAATAACTACTACTAGCTGATGTTACTCGGGAAAATGCAAGCATCTTAAATATATCTGAAACATCTAAATCGGTCAGGCATTTAGAAGTTCCAGTGTAATAAATAAACTCACAAACAATCAATCATAATGCGTGAAACCCAAAAACACAAAAAGCTCCTTTTTGGGCAGTCGTGTAAAATATTTTTTTAGTTTCATTTTTTATACTAATATTGTCAGAAGTCGTTGTATACTGTATTATATAACATATATATATAAAATTCTCGTGTCACAGTTTTCGTTGCCATACTCCTCCGAAACGGCTTGACCGATTTTGATGAAATTTTTTGTGCTTATCCGGTATCTATGAGAATCGGCCAACATCTATTTTTCATCCCCCTAAATGTTAGGGGTAGTCCACCCCTAAATTTTTTATTTATATGGCAAAACAACGTTTGCCGGGTCAGCTAGTATAACATATATATTAACAAAGATTTTCTCAGATTCGCTAAAAATAAAAAACAAGCGAACCCCTAGTAAAGTCTAGTTAACCTTAATAATACGCACGTACACGAAAAAAGTACGTAACACGTACTACTGCGAAATTACACTTAATGTTACGGATTCGGGGTCATTCGGACCCCTCGTAGTCATTCGCAGGGTTATGACGTCATTAATTGATCGTTAAAGAGACAGAGAGATAAGAATTTCATATTATAGCTTGTGCTCTTAGAAATAGCTCTAAGAAGAAACGTGAGTCTGATAAAAGTAATAAAATGTACCAATGGTTTAATTTATGGAATTTCCTGGTTAATGAGGTACGAGTTGGTTTTTTATAGTCAAAAATGGATCTTCGTTTTACGAAAATAAATTAAAAAAACCGTGTCCTTATTAAAACTCTCTTTACTCTGGCGGGGGGTTTCGGCCGCGGCTGCTTACCACCCACCGGACAAAGCCATACCGTGAAGCGACCTAGTCGTGTTTCGGGATGTAGTCCGGTGCAACCGTTGTGGGAGACGGGTCTGGGCAGTTGCATCAACTCCCCAACTATCGTTCTCCCCAAATCTATCCACTCTACTTAAGAGTGAATAGATTTATTCTGGATCTACTTGCTCCATCCTCCGCCACACCGTCGCTTACCATCAGGCGAGTTGGTGGCCGAACATAGAACCATATTTGATTAAAAAAACGTGCTCTAGCATGGATTTAATAAAATAAAAAACAAAAACAAATGTTCCTGAATTTCACATAACCAAAGGCATGTTTTAAAAAATTCCATAAAGAAAATAATGTTGAAATTTTTCGACCCAGGTTACGCTCAACTGAAGCGGTAACAGGGTTATCTTTTTATAAAGTACCTACCTAAAAGGTAAATACATCTTTTTGTCTAAAAACTAGTTTTACGGGAGCATATGAAATTAGTCTAGCAAATATTAGTTTCTGGGGCCGTATGTTTTATTAAAATGGTGTATTTTAATGGAATGGATGCAAATAAATACAATATCTAGCTACTTCCACAATATTGAGGGTAGTCATGCATTACCTGTGCACCACCCGTCCGTAAATATATGCACATACGCAAGCGGTGAAATTTCCGACTACCACCAACTACTCTCTACACGTGTTTCGCCCCCCCACGGGGCATCATCAGGAGCTGTTAGACCGTGCAGTGTCCGCCACCGATTGGCTGAGCGTGAATATTGCACAGTCCATATTGTGCAAGTGTCAATAGTCTCCATATTGTGGAAGTAGCTAGAATAATATAGATATTTATTTGCAGCCATTGCATATTCAATATTTTAATGGAATTTGTTTTGAGTTAACAACATAGTATCATGTTCAGGGACAGGTGGAGATGTACCTTCTTTTGTACAGTTAACCGTGCACTTATTAAGTCCTATGCGTGGTGGTGAGCATACTGTTATTATGCACCAGTTGCCTGAAATAAAGGTTTTATTATTAAGGGGTAATTAATCTTTTTTCTTAGCTTTTTGGCTAATTGTAAATACATCTACGAGCCTAAGCTAACTAATTTATTATTATTAACAGAGCATAATTCCGAACTCCGTTGCCACGAGAATTTCCAACGAAAAGTTGTTACTGAAAACTCAATAACGCTTTCCCTGACCCGGAAATCACATCCAACACCTCACGCTCAGCAGTCGCACTTTCGACCAGTATTATCCTACTAACATTATAAACGCGAAAGTTTTTATGTATGTATGTTTGTTACTCGCAAAAACGACTGAACGGATTTGAATGAAATTTGGCACACAGATAGTTTATAGCCTGGATTAACACATAGGATACTTTTTGTCCCGGCTGGACCTAACTCTGAGTCCACGCAGAGGAAGTCGCGGGCAGAAGCTAGTACCAAATATTTTGTTTTTAACACATAAAAAATTGCTTTTAAAACCAACTGACCGAAAACGTGCTATAACTAGTTATCGATAAGATATCTTTCAAAGTTTTCCTATTACACAGTCAAATTATATACTGCCTCGTTGGTCTAGTGCAAGCGCGCCTGCTGAGCATGAGGTCCTGGGTTCGATTCACAGGTCGGGCAAAGTGTTATCCTTTCGGCTCAGTAACGTACAGATCTGTACGTTGTAATAATAAAAATCTATTGTGTCTGCTAATGACTGACGCAACAGCTTAAAATGCTAACTAGCAACCCTAGCAAAGACAAATTTTAATTGGTTAAAGTTAAAAGAAAACACGAGCAGTTACTCGCTCCGACCAAAAGATTAATATTACTCATGTTTTAACAGTTTTATTTTTTTAAAGAAACAGTTTCGTAATGGCTTTTGGCGAATAACTTGATAGTTTTTTATTGTGATACTTGGCATGGGATTCGCTATGGAATGGCCTTGCGAAACCATTGTTACCCCGAAGGACAGTTCATTTTATTTTTTATACGACTCTATTCATATGCTTTTGAAGTTGAAACAACATTTTTAGAGTATGGTTATGTGTCGTAAAAACTTACTTGAAAATGGTCTTTCTTATTTTGGCAAATAGCTTTGTGGTGTGACCGTTGTACTGGCTAGTGAAAGGCGCAGGTTCGAACACCACTTTATAAAAAGACTTAAACAAAATGGGCTGTTTTTTCGTACTCTACTGCCTCGTTGGTCTAGCAGCAAGCGCGACTGTTGAGCATGAGGTCTGGGGTACGATTCCCAGGTCAAGGTAAAGTGTTATTGTGTTCTTCAGTTAGGAACTTCTCGGTAGATGGCAATAGGCTGATCACCTAAAACATGGGATTTACAACTGTAGCACCTCTATCTACCCCTTCGAAGAATATAAGCGTGATGCTATGTTATGTTATGTATCGATAAAACCGGTATTTCAAATTATCAACACTTAATAAACCTTACTTAAATATTCAGTACATAAAGCCTTTCGATACCTAACCCTCGTCCCACCACGCCGATAAACAACTCGTGTAATATTAAAATGACATTCAACCCTGTCAACGCTGCGTTCATTTTTATTGCATTCGACCGTGTATTTATTTATATATATTTATTGTAAATATTTTCAACGTTTGCTGTTAATTTTTTGGCGGTGGCATGAGTATTTTTTCCCATGTATTTTGATTTTATCCTGTGAAATACTGATGTTCCATTTCGAACTTTTGTTCTTTTTGGCAATATTTCTGGGTGGGTTGTCGGATTCGAATCTCCCCAAACCACATCGTTTGTCTAATAAACTTTACCAGGGTTCCAGGGAATTTGGACTGGAAGCCGACCAATCAAAATCGAAATATAACATCTCAAAATAAATTCAATATGTCCCTAACAAAACTGGTCACAAAGATCACGCACTTCGCTGTTATTCCCGTTGCCATGGTTACCACACAAATCCAAACCAGCTTAACACTACAGATTTATCCCGAACATCTACCGCATATGTGTGTCTGTCTCTTTCTAACTGTATACATCTGTCTCGCTTCTACTTAAGATTCGCGCAATCTCATGAAGGCATAAAATTTGCAATCGGAAGGGCGAATGTAACGTTTTCGCATAAGCTCAGCTGAAATATTGATAAGTTTTTTCTTATGTTAGGGTTTGAGTATATGGGTTACATAGAAATACCTGTTTCTACGTATAGTACAAACACATTTTTGCTTATAGGTACCTTATTAGGCATAATTTTTTCCTGTCCGCAAAGCGGAACAGTTTCTTGTTTGTTTAAACGTGCTAATCTCTGACACTAGGTTGTTCATCAACTACACGATAAGAAGAAGAAGGTTTGTTTTTAAAATGCTAACTACCAACCGTAGCAAAGACAAATTTTAATTGGTCAAAGTTAAAAGAAAACACGAGCAGTTACTCGCTCCGACCAAAAGATTAATATTACTCATGTTTTAACAGTTTTATTTTTTTAAAGAAACACAGTTTCGTAATGGCTTTTGGCGAATAACTTGATAGTTTTTTATTGTGATACTTGGCATGGGATTCGCTATGGAATGGCCTTGCGAAACCATTGTTACCCCGAAGGACAGTTCATTTTATTTTTTATACGACTCCATTCATATGCTTTTGAAGTTAAAATAACATTTTTAGAATATGGTTATGTGTCGTAAAAACTTACTTGAAAATGTTCCTTCTTATTTTGGCAAATAGCTTTGTGGTGTGACCGTTGTACTGGCTAGTGAAAGGCGCAGGTTCGAACACCACTTTATAAAAAGACTCTTAGACAAAATGGACGGTTTTTTCGGTTCTAGTGGTCTCAAGCGCGACTGTTGAGCATGAGGTCTTGGGTACGATTCGCAGGTCAGGCAAAGTGTTATTGTGTTTTTCTGTTAGGAACTTCTCGTTAAATGGTACTAGGCTCATCACCTATTACATGGGACTTAATAACAGCATTGGTGAAATGTAGATCTACTTTTGTGTACGTCTCTGCTTACCCTTTCAGGGAATATAAGCGTGATGCTATGTTATGTTATGTATCGATAAAACCGGTATTTCAAATTATCAACACTTAATAAACCTTACTTAAATATTCAGTACATAAAGCCTTTCGATACCTAACCCTCGTCCCGCCACGCCGATAAACAACTCGTGTAATATTAAAATGACATTCAACCCTGTCAACGCCGCGTTCATTTTTATTGCATTCGACCGTGTATTTATTTATATATATTTATTGTAAATATTTTCAACGTTTGCTTTTTGGCGGTGGCATGAGTATTTTTTACCATGTATTTTGATTTTATCCTGTGAAATACTGATGTTCCATTTCGAACTTTTGTTCTTTTTGGAAATATTTCTGGGTGGGTTGTCGGATTCGAATCTCCCCAAACCACATCGTTTGTCTAATAAACTTTACCAGGGTTCCAGGGAATTTGGACTGGAAGCCGACCAATCAAAATCGAAATAATTTATAATTTTGAGATGTTACAAAATAAATTCAATATGTCCCTAACAAAACTGGTCACAAAGATCACGCACTTCGCTGTTATTCCCGTTGCCATGGTTACCACACAAATCCAAACCAGCTTAACACTACAGATTTATCCCGAACATCTACCGCATATGTGTGTCTGTCTCTTTCTAACTGTATACATCTGTCTCGCTTCTACTTAAGATTCGCGCAATCTCATGAAGGCATAAAATTTGCAATCGGAAGGGCGAATGTAACGTTTTCGCATAAGCTCAGCTGAAATATTGATAAGTTTTTTCTTATGTTAGGGTTTGAGTATATGGGTTACATAGAAATACCTGTTTCTACGTATAGTACAAACACATTTTTGCTTATAGGTACCTTATTAGGCATAATTTTTTCCTGTCCGCAAAGCGGAACAGTTTCTTGTTTGTTTAAACGTGCTAATCTCTGGAACGACTACTCGGATTTGAATGCAAGTTACTGCATCATCAAGACAATATTATGAAGATAAACTTTGTTCTGTATAGTATATTATTTGGACGCATAGTTTAAGAGATAATAAAAAATGAAATAATTCAACACTCGCGTGAGCGAGCCGTGTGACGCATCAACCCCGCCTCGCGAAAGCCGAGTAGAATTATTTTCTATTTGTTGGTTAGTATTAAATAGGTAATTAAAATATAATTATACGCGGGTGAAACCACGAGGCACAGCTAGTATTTAAATAAAATAACACACATAGCCTCGAAGAGGTAGGTAGAGGTGTACACAATCGTACATCCACATTTCATCAATGCTGTAATTAAGTCCCATGTACCTAATAGGTGGTGAGCCTATTACCACCTAGGGGGCATAATACCAAACTCTAGACTGCTACTGAGAATTTCCTAACTGAAAAACTTAATAACATTTTGTCCGACCCCGGAATCGAACTCAGAATTAAAACTAACCCCAAAAAATATATTGCCAGCTTACGGGATATAATTTATAATCCGGGCTGCTAATTATTATGTTGTAGACAAAATAATCCACTAATACTATCCGACCTAGGAATCAAACCTCACGTTAAGCAGGCACACTTGAAAGCACTAGTCTACCCAATGATGCTTTGACCCATCCAGGAATCTAAACAGAAACTTCAATCCCTCGCGTCCAAAGAGGCAACACTTGCGTCCTTGCCACAATCTTACAAACCAATCCAGATTCATAAAGTATGCAATACCTCAAAATTTTCAATGCATAACGCTACACTCTCACACTCCCAAACTTCTGCATCAGTATTCCAACTGAAGATAGACCATCAAAAATTCCATACTAGTTCTTCACGCTCAAGTTTTTATTCGTGCTGCCTTGCCTACTCTACTCGACCGAACATGTTCAAAACTGTATGACTTTAAAAGTTGTTGTTCCGCCATCTTTATTTTAGAATATTGTGTTTATCCCTGTCCGCCATCTTGTTGGCTGTGCCAGGTATTTGCCTCCTTGTTTTCAAGTTGTATTTCAGATGTTAATGCTGTGTTGTTTTAAAATTGTATTTTTATTGCTTTGTAATGTGTAAGAGGATTTTATGTTTGAGATTGTTTGGTTGTGTTATTCCGTAATAAGCCGTTGTTTTTGATATTGAAACGATTTCTTACTCTCGTATTATATACGCCTTTTGAATCAGTATTTGTATTAAAAACTTTACTCCAATGATCTTAAGATTCTTATTATAATGTCTGACCTTCGTAATAGTACTTAATGTGCTATTTCGTCATACGAAATAAAGCTTAAGATATAAAAACTGATTCGAAGAAAACAATATTCAGGCATTGATCACTACAATAGCTCTTTGCGTGTGGGTCGTTTCAGATTATTAATTTCTGGAGTTAATCTTTGGCTAAAGTCCATTAATAAATAAAAGTGCAGAAAATATGAGCTGAAAATGAACACTCCACCACGAAACCGATGAACAATGCCAAACCGTAAATAAACTAAAACCGGTTACTATTCTGTAAATTATAATGAACACAAAACCCAGGCAGTAAACTCCAAAATAACCAAACAAAATATGAAACACCGGCTATTGAATGAAACTTTTAAATAAACCGTTATATGCTAGTAGCAGGTACCATTAACTATTATAGTTTAAACACTCGTGTTGTCTGTTAATTTAAACTTGGTTCTAGCTCTATTGAAGTTAGAAACAATTTAGATTCACTCAACTCATTACCGTGTACGTAACTTAAGTTATCTTGACAACATTTATCCTGAAAAGGGTGGGTAAAAGTCTTAGTGAGAACAGTATTGGAACTAAATTTGGTAAAGATTCTAGCATATAAGGTGTTGCAGTTGTTGAAAAAGATTACACTAGATTAAATAAAACGAAATCTAGAATTTTCGAAGGCAAAGTTTCCCAGCTAGGTAAATATTTTTAACTCTTCAAATTCAAAATTCAAATTCAAATCATTTATTCTGTAAATAGGATTTTTTGGAACTCTTTTACATGTCAAATTAAAAACTAGAAGGCTCTAGTAAACACAAAAGTTATAGTTTGAGGTGGTAAGAAAATTTGGACTGCAAATGCCATTAGAACGTAGGTGATCCTGTTTAAGAATGCCCAGGTGTCCGAGTATGGATCTTTGTCGACTCGATAAAAGTTTATCAAACATCTTGTATCAAATTTGACATTTAAAATCGATAGAAGTGTTGACAAAAACCATGTTTGCACCAATCCCACTATAGGAAGAAAAATTCTACCTACAAAAGTTGTAACCCAAGTTGCATATGTCAAATTTGGAATCACAATACAGCTAAAAATATGACAGTTAAAAAAAAGACAGATTTTCGAAACATATTTTACTTCGAACATAGCTCTGTCAAAAAGAAACGTTATAAAATTGTATGACTGTTTGTAATTAATGTGAAAACAAAGCAGTCGCAGTTACTTGAAACACGTTAAAGTGCCATTCGCCTTTCATCCAACATCACTTAGCTAACAAAATGAACGTATAATACCAACAACTGCAAGACTTTTTACAAACTCCAAGTCTAAGGTGTAGGTTTTAAACTTTTTACGTTAGAAAGAGACCCTCTTCTCAATGAGGCTAACATGAAAACTTCCTGGCGAGTTTATTCAAGACCAAAGTTTGAAATTAACCTGTTTGGACTTGGCTGTTTTGAAGTAATAAGTACATTGGAGTCAGTGAAAGAGTTTATGTTGGAACTGAATAGAGATAAAAAAAACGGTTAAAGGGAGACTGGATCGTGTTTTTGAAATACGGATAATGTTGTTGGATGTGATTTGTTTGGAGAGGAATCGTGGCCTTTTCATAAAAGGTGTTTTTTTTTTGGATAGTGTCGATACGAGTATGAACATTTTAAGGCTTTAACAATTTAAACGTGATTTGATTCAAGATTTCGTCGAATATGAACAGTGAAAACGAAACAATTTGGTTCAAATTTTAGTAGAAAATACAGATCAGACTCCTCTAGTTTTACGGGGTTGAGGTTTAAACCTGCATTGCCAAAAGTGTTGTTGATTTGCCTACTTTGAAGCAATTACGGTAAATGAGAAAAGTGGGGATAGAAGATGTGTGTTTCAACGACAAAACTAGACACAAAAAGAGCTGTAGCGCTACTTAGATAACATCGAAGTGAAATCCAGGGGCAAAGTAGCCAGATATTGCTCACTGTGGCCGGAAATCTCTGAACGCCCTCCGGCGCTTGGCACGGCTCCTGCAACAGGGGTGATAGAGGTTCGTCTCTCTCCCTTTCCGTCATATCCTTTGCGAGCATCACCTCCTTAAAGGGTGGCGACGGATCTCCAAGCGTTCTCGCTCCCCACCATATTTTTGATCACAGCAGCCAGAGGGATACTTAAGAAAAAAAATTATACAAGAACAAGTATCTAGAAAACTGTTGGAACTTTGCTTATGATAAATACGTCCTCAGCCCTTTATGTTAAAATTAATTATTCCCTCCATAAAGTAGTCTGAGACTGTTATAATTAATTTAACTTTGAATACTTTACAAAGTTTAATTAACTTCCACTTAGTAAGCACTTTAGTGGCACAGTTGATTTTATTTGACACAACCAAAATTTAATCTTTTTATGGAAGGGAATTTTCTTCGTGTATGGAAGGTTTTTTTGTTAAGGCACTGTTTTTGATGGGTTTACAAAAATACGTATTTTTGTTAACTAGACTTTTAACTTTAATTTATAATTTTATTTTAAGGCAAAGCGTGACAGGACGCTATGAAACATGCTTGCTTGACAGGTGTCTAATGTCGAATTTAGGAATATGGCGCAGCATAAATAAAAAGTAGTTGTTCCAATATTGTTGAGCAGATGATGATGATGATGATGATGACGTTATAGTTTTCACGAAATACTTTTCAAATACAGATATGTGTAAAAACTTTTTATAAAATGTATTTAAATACAAAATGCAAATTCTTTTTATATTTCAAATACAAAATAGTTTTTTAATTTATATTTCAAATAATTTATACAAAATAGGTATTTCCAAAAGCTTTATCAAAATAAATAATATATATATATTATTTTGATAAAGTATTTATATATATAAATACTTTTACAGTTATTAACTTTCTTTATTTTATTATTAAGCTGGCAATTTATGTGAGTAATTATAGTAACGGATTTCAAGAAGCTAAGAAAATGAAGTTCTATATATTTGCATCCGTTATCAAGAAATAATCTCAATCTAAATGCCCGACTTGGGAATTGAGCCCAGGACCTCGTGTTTAACAGTCACGCTTGAGACCACTAGACCAACGAAGCAGTCTTTACAAGAAAACCGAACTAATTCAATTAACAGTAGCAACAGTTTCTCACACCTATACTTTTATATCTGTTCTTCTCAATTCAGTATTTTCTATAAAAATACCCTTCTATTTTGCGGCCAAACCAACTAATAATGGTAACAGACCACTAAATTGCTTGGAATGTGTCGCCGGAGATATGTTATGTGTTGTCCTGGCGAGATAGTGTGAAAAAATGTTGCTCGCACCCACCTATATATTTATTGAAGTCCTCTGCTATATTTAGAACGAAAATGGTTATATTTTTTGTGAGATTTTAAGGCTGTAATAAACACATACCGGTTCTTCGCATGAGAACTTGAAAAGTGTAATTATAATTCAGGATAAATCTTTGAAAGCATTAACGTATGCTTAGCGAACTCTAAAGTTATTATATTAAATGGAAAAAGAATACGGTTGCGAACAGGATTCGAACCTGCACCTCCTGGATAAATACTCCAGGCGCTCTGACCACTAAGACATCTGATCACCAACGCGAATTCTTCATCCATATTTTAACACGTCTTGTGGCGACGTCATTGCTATCTATTCAGTCCCTATACAGGTAACATAGGTTAATTATAATTATACGCCGGTAAAACCGCGGGGAACAGCTGCTATATATATACAAATACATCTAAACATCTTCGGAACAAGAAGTCGGATTTGAAAAAAATCTTTTTACTTTACATAGCCCATTTCTTGAGAGATGTTATTGACTATTTATCATCACGCTACGGTCATTAGGAGCCGTGCAAAAAGAACAAAACGAGTGAAACCTCCGCGAACGTTTAGTGTGCACGTAAAATGAGTTCCCAAAAATACCTACCTTTCATTGGTCTACGCCAGGTTTTGTACCCATAACCTGCTCTGCAAAGTGTCCATAAACAACCAAGCCACAACAACAGTAAACATAAAGGTTCCATATATTTGAATGTCATGTTTTCCCGCGACACTGGAGTAAATAATGAATGTATCTGCCATATCTTACAGTACATTAATCTTGGAAATGTACTGAGACGGTTCCTTTACGTGTTGAAGATATTTTAGAGAGGAGCTAGGAACATACTCCTATAGGTACCTATAACATCACGTTATTAAATGAACATTAATAATAATCAGACCGTATTTCGGTCACGGCGGTAAATCTCCACAGAGATTTAGCCAAGTACGCAGGAGATATTATAGTGCACAAGTGTACGCGCAAACACAGGTGCACTCCCTCTGCCTTCACTCTCATAGTCCGATGGGACGGCAATCCGACACGATAGTAGAGAGACTTTACGTGCTCTCCGAAGTACGGGGGTGTCACACCACCAACTTCCTGACTTTGAGACAGAAAAATCCAATAACACTTTGCCTGTCCTGGGAATCGAACCCAGGACCTTACGCTCGGCAGTCGCGCTCGCGACCGCTAGCATAACGAGGCAGTCAAATTAATATTAACATTAATTGGGTTATAAAAAAAAACCTAGGTTCTATCGTACAATGCGATGGCGAAATAGACCGAAGTGTTAAGCACAGAATTAAAACAGGGCGGATGAAATGGCGGCAGATCACGGAAACTATTGGTGACCCCCGAATTTCCCTTAAACTTAAAGGGAAATCTATAAAACAATTATTAGGCCTGCTGTCTTGTATGGTTCAGAATATTGGCCCACGAAGGGTATGAATGAATGCAGCTGGGATGAGAATGTTAAGAGGGATGTGTAGTGTGACGTGGATTATTTTAATATAAGGCTGTTTGGCATTTCGTCACTGAGCCTCCTTCTACCTGCGCGCGCATAGATCATAGACTTGGCGTACGATAAAATAAATTTGCACACCAGTTACAAAATGTATTTATTTCAAAGTCTTTACAAAATGTAATTTTATTCTTTTTTTTTCGCTAATGTTGAAAAACCGTATGAAATGTGTGCTTTAATAGTCAATACAAGTCTCGGTCATTGCTATGCTCGCCTACAGGCTCGGGTAGAAATTCAACCTCGACTTAGGCTACTTGTATCATAATGTACTATTACATATCACCGATGCCATTAGTACCTAAGTCCCGTGATGGTGATCATGGGGCGCTATTCTTACGTCCGAACTTTTTTTTTTTCTTATAAATCTAATTATACTTTGCTCGACTAAAAGAATAGAATCCAGGACCTCAGAAGCAGCCGCGACTGCACCCACTAGTTTAATGAGGCAGCAAATCATATAACCATTTAATTTCCCAGCAAAACCAAGAAAATATTAACAAACGATCAAATCGAAAGGTTAGTCTTACAACTCGATTTGCATTTAACCTTTCATTTCGCAATCGGCTTAGCTCGCACTATCGAGCGATACTCGATACTTATTGCTTCTAAATCGACTACTATTTAATCGAGTTGCTTTGATAATATTTGTGTGCTGTATAGTAGCTTTTTGAAATGCTGTTTCTCTTTTAAGTTTGTAGTAAACAAATTGGTTAGATGGCCTTATGAGTTTGCACCGTCAGGCTATGAATTCAACGATTAAGTAAGTTTTATATTTGTAAACTAGCTGTGCCCGTGACTCCGTCCGTGTGGATGTCGTAAATTAACACCATGTCGTGTATGAACACAAATTCATAATTCATAATTGATTGTTTAAATTGTCATAACTTTTTTATTTATGAACCGATTGACATGAAACAAACACTGAATGTTAAGTGAAGCTTACCACAATATATTAGTGTAAACCACATCTAAATCGGATAAGCCGTTTTTGAGATTAGCGTGCATAATCGCACAAACGCACAGACAAACAGATAAACAAACAGACAAAATTACTAACAATCATGGTTTTGGGTACTATTTGCGTTGATAAAGGTCCCAATAATATTTTTTCTTATATATCTTCCATGTACAGACAGCGATCCGTTACATTTTTATTATATGTATTGATGATAATACACTATGTACCTATAAACTGGATTATTATATATATGGTACTACTACTAAATCATATAAACCAATAAATAAAGTTGTATATTTGAAGAATTTTACCAGCGAAATGACCTCAAAATGGCGGCGCTCCCCGACCACTCATTCTTCAACTCTTCGCTAAACGTAACGAATTCTTTGATTCTTTAGTTATCAAATAGATATTTAGTAATTAAAACTTAGATATAGATGATAGATTTGTAGCTGCAACACCTGTGTCCCCCAATTTTGTTATCATCAGTTTTCTGAAATATCTCCTGCTATGGAAGCAAATTTAAAGACGTATTGACGTCATAATTATATAATATTAGTAAGATTACACAATATCCTAAGCCAATATGACCACACATCTTCACCACAAAATCAATTAGTACACTTGAGATTAAAAAGCAATGTTCTCATACAAGATACCCTCTCGAGTCCCAGACACTGAATGAGTCTATTGTTCTTCGTATTTTCCCATGAGACCGTTTTATATTCCGTAACCTAACTGTACTACACTTTAGAATTGATGAGAGCTCATAATGTTCAAGAATATGTTTCTTAGCCGTAATATTTTGTAATAGGATGTGCTTGACAAAATTGCTTTAATAAAATCTCGGGTAGCAGCAGAGATCGTTAAATCAATGCAAGGATTCAATGAAGAATGACAATCAATCTTTTCCCAACCATATTGGGATCGGCTTCCAGTGTAACAGGTGTAGATTAGTACCACTATTTTATTGAGTGACTGCCTATCTGACCTCAACAATCCAATAACTAGTTTACAGGATATCTCGTGGTATGACTGGTTGTTAGACTTTTAGGCCCCTGACTACCCGCAACGGCTGTCATAGATCGTCACTTGACAACCAAAACTGAGGACTTAACGTGCTCTCCGAGGCACGTAAGGGGTCTTGACATGAATTTATTGTCACCCATCCTCACAGACAGCGGCGAGCGAAACTTAGTCTCGATCGATAAAGCTGTTACTTAGCCACGAGCCCCTCAAAAATTGACACAGAAGCAAAAATATAAAAGAATATAAAAACCCAAAAAGTAGAAATAATTACAATTATTGTACATATAAACTACCCATACAATCTGGATTTCCTCGTCTCCATCCTAAGGTTGCCTGGAAGAAATCGCATTTCGTGATAAGGCCACCCATTGTACTTTATTTTGTAAGAAATTTAATATTAAGTACCTAATAAAATGTACAATAAAGAGTAAATAAAAAAATAAGAAAAATAAAAAAAATACACAAATCATTCCATAAAAAAGTAGAGGCGCTCTGCACATAGAATATTTTAAGTAAAGATCTGAAGACAAATGGTTGGTCCTCCGCCTAGCCTTTTGCTAACAACGTCGGGGTCGGCTTCCAGTCAAACCAGATGCAGCATAATACTTCTTCTAACTTCCACAACCCAGTTACGGGGTAACATGATATCTCGTGGTAAGACTGGTTGTCACACTTTCAGGCCTCTGACTGTCCGAAGTTTCTATTAGTTAAAGACACAATTTGATTATAATTTCTGTTTTTACGGTGATTGTATAGTAGTTTAGAGACACTAGTCCATAAAAGATGCGTTTTGGAACGACGTACAGAAATATCTAGTCCACATTGCAAGGTCCAGTAAGACATTTCACGAATGCCAGACATTCTGACAACTGTCTAGCCATAATGGAACATCTAACATGAAATACACCCCTTATATAAAGCAGGGAAGCAGCGTATTCGCATCACTAATGTATTGAGTCAAGATTTCCCTGCTGACTCAAACGCCACCTCTTTGCTTTGAACTCTTTGCAGTTATGCATCCCTGGTACCTTCAACATTGAAAATTTAGTTTTATACTGGCATGCTTTTTGCTTATTGCCCATATTTTGTATTTTATTTCTATTAATACAAATGTATGTATGTATCTGCGAATTACATGCATACAGCAAGCCGGTGTCCCATTGGGGTAAACAGAGACTATCGATTTCCACATGCTACGATTCTGCCACATCTCTTTCGCGTCTTTTTTTTTTATTATTTTTTTTATTTTTGTGGATTAGGGTGCAACCGAGCAGACGGCTCGCCTCATGGTAAGCGATCATCTAGGTTCCTTAACCTCTTCATGCGTGCTTGTCGATTAAGGTTGCTTCTGACCTGTCCTTCTCGAAAACGTCCGCAGTTCGATTGCGGTACATTTGTCGAGGTCGGTCTGCCCCGACTCTTGCATCCACACTTGCCTCATATAGTTACTAGTTTTATCAATCACCTTTTGTCATTGCGAATTACTATTCTTCTTATCGTACAGTTGACAATCATGAGTATGAGTTTAAACTATTTCTTAGACCTCTGAAATCGCAAGAAATGAACAAATCATTATTACTATTTACCGTCGCATATATAAATAAAAAGTTAAATAAATAAATATTTGTAATAAGAAACAACGCGAGTATCCCGAGACCATTATGTCCAGGTCTGAAATCGCCAACCCGCATTGAGATAACGTGGCGATCAATGCTCGTACCTTCTCTACACAAGAAGAGGCCCTTGCCCTGCAGTGGGACAGTTATGATATGAAATCGTATTTAATAAACATCAGCATCTTTACATAGTAGTATCCTATTTTATAATTATTTTTAAGCCGAACTTACATATTTTCTGTGTGTACCGAACGGTGTTACTTGCAGGAGTCACCCATGTAGATGATACATTTACAAAGTATTCTGCCTACTCCCTCAGAGTAACAGGATACATTGAGCAATAGAACACTAACACAACGAGGTAGGTACAGTGAACATTAATGTACAGGTAAAAGATTTCCCAGTGGAATGCTGCAAGTGTCTCAAGGATGGGAAACCGTGCTGAATTCATTTTTTATGAAACCATCTTCCACCTGTATGAAGTTGTTGGGTTTCTACAGTCTAATACTATGCAATGACGATAATTATAATACAGTATTACGCCTATATTTTCCGAGGGGGTAGGCAAAGGTGTACAGAATCGTACACCCAAATTTGATTTTATTTCTCTAAATACTTCTTAATACTTCTAAATTCTTCTTCGTTGTACTTCTTGACTCCGGGCTGCTACTGAGAATTTCCTAACAGAAAAACTTAATAACACTTTGCCCGTCCTGGGAATCGAACGCAGGACTTCACTTTCAGCACCGCGCTTGCGACCGCTAGACCAACGAGGCAGCCAATACTTACGTTGTACTTCTTGACTCCGGGCTGCTACTGAGAATTTCCTAACAGAAAAACTCAATAACACTTTGCCCGTCCTGGGAATCGAACCCAGGACTTCACGTTCAGCACCGCGCTTGCGACCGCTAGACCAACGAGACAGCCAATCACGTATTACATGGGACTGAATAACAGAATTGGTGAAATGTGGATGTAGGTACGATTGCGTACACCTCTGCCTACCTCTTCGGGGAATAAAGACCGTGATGCTATGCTATGTAAAGCAAAGAAAAATCTAGACTAACCCACAGCTCGTGCCAAAAAGCCTATTTATTCAGTTTCACTAAAATTCTCCAGGCTTCCCACATTTTGGAGAAACGGGCGAGCCAGCGAATGCCGTTTCATTTCCCTAAGGAAATCTTTTTCCGTTTTTTAATTCAGATTTTCTCTCACTAATGATGGCTACAGCCGAATCCGAACTAAGTGTATGGTCCAACATAAAAAAAATATTAATTTTTTAGTGCATTTTAAAGTCTCATTAATCTAGTGGTCGCCAGCACGACTGCTACGTGTGATCTTGGGTTTGATTTCAGAGTCGGGCAAAAGTTAATTCCAACTGTGATTGTGTAATTTACTTACATTTTGTTAGTTGATTTCGTTAAACATATTATATATTTATACGGTTTTTTTATCAACAATGGATCTACGTTTGTCCACCAACTCGCCTGATGGTAAGCGACGGTGTGGCCGAGGATGGAGCACGTGGATCCAGTAGAAATCGGTGGGTGGTAACCAGCCGCGGCAGAAGCCTCCCACCAGAGTTGTGTTGCCTGTTTTGCACCACCCAGGGGCACATTCATTTCATCCATTTCGGATAAAGAAAAAAAAAATATGCTTAATAATTATAAAAACGTATTCGACATATCTACAATCTTTGACGACAACGCGCGGCATAGGTACATACGATTTGCTTTTTATTACAAAGCTATGACACAAATGCAAAAATAATTTGCTATCGAGAATTCGCAATCATGCATTGAATAGGTATTCAGCAAAATCTAGAATCAGATACCGTTTCTAGGAAAAGTGTAAAGTTCAAATGTATGGTGCAGGCGTAAAATTTCATAGTAAATATAGATAATTTTTGAATTTAACGAGTATTGGAAAATAATCTTTGATTTTAGTGTTCAGTACACGTTTCGCCTGCCTTCTCCGAAGAGGCAAGTAATTTACACCCACATTTCACTGATACCGGTATCCCTTAAGCATCTCCTTACCCCCTTCGCAAATACGGGCATTTAAGCTTTGATATCCTTTTATGGAGAACAAAACACATCAACACTTTTCTCAAAATCTATTTAAAGTTCTTATCAAGTTGGTTTTTCCAAAAACTTGTGTCTGCTTTTGGCGGAGTACTATCGGACACAATTCCGAATATCAGGCTGGTATTGATAATTTCCTGATAGAACATATCAATAACACGCATGACCCGGGAATTGAACCCAAAACCTCACGGTCAGCTATGCTGTGCTTTGTCTGCTATGCTTGCGAACAATAGACTAATGAAGTAACTTAGCATATTTCCTAATATTGGTTTTCAGCTAATCTTGACCTCGAGTAATTCTTTTTGCTTCCCTTATTTCATGGTAAGATGCTACCTCTTTTCAACTGTACCCCACTAATTAACAGATGCCCCATATTATCCATACCAATAAATAAAATTAAAGAATCTATCTTTGATTTCAAAATAAATGCCAATAAAATAGATAGCAGTAACGTCACCAAAAGACGTGCTAACATGTGGAAGAAGAATTCACGGTTGAGCAGTGGTCGAGATGGCTTAAGGGTCAGAGCGCCTGGAGTATTTATCCGTGAGGCGCAGGTTCGAATCCTGCTCACGACCGTATTCTTTTTCCATTTGAAAAATTGTAACTTTAGAGTTCGCTAAGCATGCGTTAATCTTTTCAAATATATATCTGTAAATGCCAATATTTATATAAAAACTACTATTTATACGATGCCTGATAATAAATGACCGTTTTTAGAATTGTTGTCTCTCTGTCTGTTTATATGAATATTTGTCTCGAATAGGCTCCGAAACAGCTTTACGAATTCAATGAAAATTTTAGGGATTAAAACAGCAATTTTCATTTAAATTTGCGTGTGTGTCATTTCGATTTCTTGCAGAGCTTAGAATATATATATTCTAAGCTCTGCAAGAAATCGAAATGACAATTACAAATTTAAAATGCAATAATTCCGAGACCCCCGCGAACGAAGTCACAGGTAAGATAGTACCCATTCTATTAAAATATCTTAAACACTATACATTACGATAGCATATATTTTTCTCAAACATTTTTATCGACCGCCATATTTTAGGTTCCATAAATTCCTAGATACAGCATACTTGTAATATATTATTAAACATTTCTGAAATATTTTAAAATATTTCGTAGATACACGCTTGGAGAACGTTTGCGTTCTGAATGGCATTTGATAAGAAAATAATATATTTTGAAGCTTGTCTGGGACGTATATTTTATTTAGAATTGGTACTGAAACCAGATTTTTATCGTGTTATTTTTTTAGCAGATAATGTTTTATGTTTTGTGTGGGTTTGTCCTCTATCTTACCAGATGGTAAGTAGGTACATACATATATAGCGTCATGCCTGCTATATTCCTCGAAGGATACTGTACAGTCACGAGCACAAACATGTATACATATGCACTTTCTAAACTCCGTATAAATAGTTATCTGTATAATATAGTAGTATTAATGTATGTCTATATGTAGAAGCAATGGTTCTTCTATCTGTGTTACATACCTAATTATCTTAGTAATACATGCTAGAGATATTGTCGGTGAGTTTTTATAAGTTTGTGTTTACATGCTTGTCCTCGTGACTGTACCACATTTCCCTTTAAAAAGTGAGAGTCTATTGCCGCCAACTGGTTACAATTCCTAACAGAAAAATCCAGGAACTCCTTGCCTAGGTGTTAATTATAGCGTAGGTGAAATTTGGGAGCACTACATACATCTCTACCTAACAGGCGTGATGCTATATATACTTTTTAGAATCAACCTCGAATAGGCATGATGACAGATTTTGATATCTCCTTTTATAATGTACGTACACGTCTACTATATCAGAATAACACCTTATTTCAGCAATAGACTAAGTTTCCACACAGATTATTAGGGTTATGACGCTGGGTGTTATGGCGCCGTTTTGACGTCATTCCTCAGCATATTTGACATAAGTTGAAGCCATAATGTTCGTCGATGATTGACATTTGACTGAGGCGTGACATGACCGATTGCAGCATATTATACTTTTATTTTATTGAAAATCTTATTAATCTTAATGTTTTAATAAAACTAGGTAATTTTTTAGAATCATTTATAGGCACAAAGGATTCTAAAAAAAATTATTTGCCTCTAAAACCATTTATTCTTTGGTTCTTTAATACTGTCATCATGCCTATTAGTTCGTGTTCATTCTAAATCTATTCTGTATATACATAACATATTCTTAGTATAGTACATTCTTTGAGGCACTCTTTATGATTTGAAATCATATTTCAAAATGTCATTCGAGCTAGAAAATGCAACCTATCTTTGAATTCGAAATCAGGTTAAAATGTCTTCGAACTGAAATTCACGGCTCATTCTTTGACACACAAAAGTATGTCTTCGCACCTTTCGCTCCATCGTTGTCACCGAAAAGATTTCCTTTTTATTCGTGACACTGGCATTTAGGAACAACATCACAGGAATAATCTGGTTCTCTTTGTAAAGAGCCGAGATTCGTAGCATTATGATTGTTCAATTTGGTATACAGCCTCCTTAGGGATTTACCGGCTAGCACTCAGATACATTAAGTTTATCTCCCGACTTCGCTCCTTTTCTTATTCAAAAGGTTGGAGACGGTTTAATATGGTGTTTTTAGCTCGATTTTTGCTTTTAAACGTTGGGGCGTTAACGGCTTTTTTCTGAACTTCGTCCGGATTAAAACTGTGTTTTAAATCTTGGTTAAGTTTGTGCTTGTGAACGTTTACAAAATTTCCGAGATTACGAAGTGGATTACGAAGGAAAAAAATCGTTGGCTATATTTTTAAATAACAAAGTACCTGTTTATTATAGATTCGTATAGAAACCTCTTTATAGAGGGTAGAAATAAACTTAATTATGCCAAATTAGACCGTTGTGAGTTTGTGACAACTAAATACCTAGAGTAAAGTTGTAATATTAAATGGAAAAAGAATACGGTAGCGAGCAGGATTCGAACCTGCACCTCCCGGATAAATACTCCAGGCGCTCTAACCACTAAGCCATCTCGACCTCTGCTCACTACCGTGAATCATTCTTCCACATTTTAACACGTCTTTTTGATGACGTCATTGCTATCCATTCAGTCTCTATACAGATGACCGAAATGATTTATCCGGAAGGCACATGTTCGAATCCTGCTCGCGACCGTATTATTTTTCCATTTAATATTATAACTTTAGAGTTCGCTAAGCATGCGTTAATAATTTTCAAAGATTTATCTTTAATTACCTTGAGTAGGTCGTTTTTTTAAACCTGTGCAATCTGCTCCCTATGGATTCGTCCCGTGTCGTGCGTTCACAGACATATATTTCATATGCAAATTTACCTAGATTCAGAACAGTTATCTGTGGATTGTTCATGTGTATTATCAGTATTTCATCATCATCATCATCTCCCTGCCCTTATCCCAATTTATTTGGGGTCAGCGCAGCATATCTATATCTGGCATGCTGCTAAAGTTTTGGCTATGTTTTATGACCGGCCGCCTGCCTTACGTCAACCCACTTTGGGAATGGTGTTGTTGGTGGTAACCGCCGGTCGCCTTCTATCTAGCTATGTCATACCAAATGTTATCCATGCGCCAGGTTCTGATGTTATCCTAATATCACACTCCACTAACCGGTCTATATATATATCGTTATCAGTATTTGTAGTTAATTAATCAACGTGCTCGTAATAAATGAACGGTTATTTAAGAATTATTAACTAAATATGAAGTTGCTTAATCATCGCTTGCGTTCACGGTCGCCCATTAAAACCCTTACAAAAACCTTCCCTACCTACCCTCAAGGGTAATTCAAAGAATATAAAATTTCAATTCAACATTTTACTGACAATATGGTGTTCAACGTAATAACTCATGCTAAGGTTTTTTACTCGACACGATCATTTCCTAAATCCCATTTTTTGTCGTTTCGGAATTAAAATTATTATTGTACCTCTACGTCGTATTACGTCGTAAAAAAATTGGTGATATTTTTTTTTGGGAAATTGTTTTTTTTTCGTGTATTTTTTATGTAGTGATTTTATGGTGCGTATGGGGTTTGAAGTGATGTTATGGGAGGTTGTGTTAATGTAATGCATACTAATAACTTTCTTTCTTTATAATATGGTTTCCTCATGCATCTTACGAATTGTCCCTAAGTACTCAGTGCAAAAGAAAAAAAAAGTATTTCTTGCTCAGTGTAATTTGAAAAAAAAAGATAAGTTTTTTTATAATCTCTTGTGCTTCTGTAGGTATGTTAATGGAAAACAATACGGCCATATTTGTTAATAAATATTGTTGTAAATAGATTGTCTAGACATGTTTTTGCGAAACAAATGAATTGAGATTATTTTCTATAAGAGAAAAAAAAAACAATATTAGGTGGGGTTATGTTGGTTTAAGTTTTAGGGTAATTATGCCCGTCAAATATACATATTTTTTAATGTAAATGTTCCAATCTACTGGGTAAGTATGTGTCAGTAAGAAACATCTGCCTTGCTGTTGTTGTTGTGAGTCTTACCGGGGTTTGGTTCCCGCATCGGCCAGTGTCAGTTGTTATTCTGGTAGAAAAGTTACATACCATAGCATCACGCTTGTATTCCCCGAAGGAGTAGGCAGAGGTGTACACAGTGGTACACCCACATTTCACCAATGCTGTTATTATGTCCCACGTAATAGATGGTGAGGCTATTGCCATCTACTGGGCATAATTCCAAATTCAGGGCTGCTACCGAAAACTTCCTAACACACAAACACTCAATAACATTTTGCCCGAACCGGGAATCGAACCCGAGACTTCATGCTCAGCAGTCGTGCTTGGGACCACTAGACTAACGAGGCAGTTACCTACACATTGACCTCATAAAGACTTGCATTAAATCAAAGAGGGTATTACAATATGATTGTTTAGGAAACCTTCACCAAATCCTTATTTACCTTATTTTCAAAGGGTCATTCCAAAAAAAAAAACAATTATAAACATTCAAACTCCATATAATATAACAACAACCCTAAATTGCTCGTGTAAAGAAAAACTCCCATTGCCCAGGTAAAATAGCAATACATACGGGCAAGACAAACATGCCTGTGCAAATTTGTAGGCTACACATTGAACGTGTCATTCATCCCCGTCGTAGGGTAAAGGAAGAAAAAAAACGGGTAAAAAAATGTGAATAAAACGAATTTAGAGGTAAGCGGAAAAAAATTCCGAAATAAAAAATTTTTACCTACGTACTCGTATGTACCTATTTAAAGAGATGTTGAATAATGGTTCTGTAGTTGAATTAAGGTTGGGCATTTAGTGATGCAGTGAAGGAAAACATTGCGAGGAAACCAGCGTACCTATTCGTTATCTGAATTACCAATTGTAGTACATTGCGTTGTATGTTATAACTTATGCCTCATCGGTCTAGCGGTCGCACGCGCGGCTGCTGAGCCTGAGGTCTTGGGTTCGATTCCCAGATCGGGCAAAATGTTATTGGGTTTTTCTGTTAGGGAATTCTCAGTACTAGCCCGGAGTTCGGAAGTTGGTCGTGTGACACCCCCGTGCTTCGGAGAGCACGTAAAACCGTCGGTCCTGCGCCTGATCTCTCTCCGATCGTGTCGGATTGCCATCCCATCGGAATATGAGAGTTAAGGAAGCCCAGCATTTCCTGCATCTGTGTTTGCGCATACACTTGTACTCTATCATATCTCCTGCGTACTTGGCTAATCTCTGCGGAGACCGAAATACGGCCAGGAGTATAATAACTTATCTATGATGAGTTAAAATATTAAAAACATACGAAGTAATGTACTCCAAAGTGACCATCAATTCGTTGGTAAGACACCAAGATAGTCAATTGCTATGGCGTACTGGTCGAGACACCGGCTGCTGCGCCACGTGTCGCAGGTTCGATTCCTACACGGAGCAAATATTTGTATGATCTACAGATAATTGTTCTGGGTCTGGTTGTGTTTGTCTGCGAGATGATGTGTCTATAAGGCAGAGGAAACCAGAAATAAAACTTTTATAAATAGGCTAAAACATATACTTATTAATAAAGCATACTATAATATTAAAGAATACATTAATGATAAAGATTTAAAATAAATAACTAATTAAATTAAATGATTGTATATTATATATTAATAATAATAATTATCATATAATAATTAATAATTATCATAGAGTCATCAATAAATTTATATTTTAATAAATAATTCATTACAATAATAAAATAAATACATAAATATTGAATATAATACTTTATAAAATCACATAAATATACTATAGTCTGAACAAACAATACATAATAATAATCATTCTCAATCATTTATATAACGAATTCTTCACATAAATAAAGTTAACCAGAAGAAATGTTAGCATCCTCCTCTTTTCTACGTTGCCGTGCCCTACAGGGTCCATATTGTACTGTAATTATTACTATATTTAACACCTTTATAACATATGGAGTGCAATAAAGTATTGAGTATTGAGTATTGAGTATTGAGGTGTACACAGTAGTACACCCACATTTCACTGATGCTGTTATTAAGTCCCATGTCATAGGTGGTAAGCCTATTGCCATCTACCGGGCGCAGTTTGAAACTCCGGGCTGCAATTGAGAATTCCCTAACAGAAAAGCCCAATATCACTGCCCGACCTGGGAATCGAACTCAAGACTTTATGCTCAGCAGTCGCGCTTGGGACCATTAGACCAACGAGGCAGTCTTATTAACACCACGTAAAAACATACGTAACCCTAAAATTTCGCGGCGACAAGCACACGTCACACAAAGCCGGTGAGATAGGGTTATTTTTATTACACGGAATAAAAGTAAAATGGCGGTTATGTGTTATTTTACAACTTTATTGTCCCTGAGGATGTATTAAGAAAATTACATAGGCCGGAGTGAAAAGAATAATTTCTTTCAATTGTATGGGGTGTGGGGTAGGCAGTGGTGTAGCCTGTAGGCGGGTAGGTGAAGTTATGAATGATAATATTTAATACAATATGGTATAGGTCTTTTAATATTAATTCTACTGTGCAATGTGTGATGGTGCACTGTATAGTCGGCATCAAAATAATAGTGGGCGATCGGCAAGCGGTAGTCAAAATTATTCGTAAAACATTGTATTAAAATGGATCCGAATAATTTGTATTCGAATATAGTCGATACCTTTGTATTATATGTAAAATATTTGGGTTAATTTTCTATGGTTTGCATACGAATATCAATTTCATCAATAAGGACTTTTATTTAAAAGATTTCTTCTGAGAATTTTATAGTGTTTTAATGGCCGAGTAGTTACGGGGCCCACCTTTTGTACCACAGGTTGTAGTTTCAAATCTAGCGTGTCATGTCGTGACTTTTTCAATGTCATATGTACTTTCTTAATTAATCTAAGACATCACAGAAATTCAGTGACGGAAAACATCATGAGGAAACCTGGACTTAATAGTCTGAAATCGACAACGCGCGTGGTGATCAATGTTCGTGCCTTCTCTGTAAGAGAAGAGGCCCTTACCCTGCAGAAGGACAGTTATGTGCTGGTTATGTTATACTAATTAAAAACGGTTAAAATCGCAAAAGAAAAGTATTCCCTTAGCCCGAAATGCGTACACAAATAATCCAAAAACAAACACATTAATTGCCAAGCTAATTAACCCATATGTTTTTCAAATTGCCTATAACAGTACCGCGAATTATTCAGCTGTGTGTACATCGAATTATTTTTATTTATTTCTGCTAAAAGGATCCAGGGCCGTAATGGGGCACATTTGTCAGACAGAAAAGGTATTGTGGCAGGATGAGTTACATGTGTTTATACCTTTTCGGAAGGGGGTAGGTAAAATTCGAGGTCGTGGGTGGGGTTAGAATAGGCCGAATTCTTTCTTTTCACGTTATTTTGAATAGGTTGCGGTGAGATTCCTGTTTTGGAAAAGTTTTTATTTATTTATTTACACACACCGCACTGTTGTCCGACTCGAAGGTTTTTTATATATCGGGTCGTGTTTACAGATACACAATGTACAACATAACATCACGCCTGTATCCCCAAGGAGGGTAAGCAGAGGTGTACATAATATCATATCTACTTTTCACCAATGCATGAATTCCCATGTAATCGGTGGCCTGTGGTGAGCCTATTGCCATCTACCAGGCAGAGATGCAAACTCCAGGCTGCTACTGAAAATTTCCAAACGGAATAGCCTGATCACACTTTACTAGACCTGGGAATAGAACCTAAAACCTCGTGTTCAGCAGTCGCGCTTGGGACCACTAGACCAACGAGGCAGTTTCAGTAATTAAAAGCAATAAATACAAATGAATCTTCTAAAAGTATTAACGCATGCATAGCGAACTCTAAAGTACTACTAAAGTACTTATATTAAATTTTTGTGGAAAAAGAAAACGGTCGCGAGCAGGAATCGCACCTGCGCCTCCCGGATAAATACTCCAGGCGCTCTGACCGCCAAGCCATCTCGATCTCTGCTTACTACCCAGAATTCTTCTTCCACATTTTAACACGTCTTTTGGTGACGTCACTATTCAGTCCCTAAACAGTCTTATACCCCAAAAAAATAATATTACTTTGAAAGCAATAATCTACCCAGTTCTCAGGAGAGCTCTCCTACACAACAGGGTGGTACAAAAATATATTCTAAAGACCAAAAGACCAGAAAATTATCGAAGGAATACAGATTTCAACATGAGTCTAGTCTTTCCCAATCAATTTGGGTTTAAATTCCAATCTAACCGGACACGGTAAATCTGTATTTTACGTACTGGAAGCGGGTGCAATCTGACCCCCGGACCCCAATTATGGGGACACCGGTATCAGAAGGTTGATCGGGCAAATCGATCGGTCAAACTTTTGGAGCTTAGGATGACCTAAAACAACTTGAACCCGAGGGTTTCTGTAATATCCAAAGGATTTTTAGGATCCTTTTTTATTAAGTGTATTGAACATATAGCATCATATCATCACGCCTGTATTCCCCGAAGGGGTAGCAGAGGTCTACACGGTTGAACACCCACATTTCACCAATGCTGTTATTAAATCCTATATAAATGGTGGAGAGCGTATTGCCATCTACTGGGCAGAATTCCAAACTCCGGGCAACTACTGAGAATGGCCCGACCCGGGAATGGAACCTAAGACCTCATGTTCATCAGTCGCGGTTTGACACCACTAGAGCAAAGTGGCTGGTATAGTATGTGTATTAAGGTAATATACAGGGTGTTTGGCGCAACGTTTGCCATTGGCTGAAAGGACAGGTCAGTTGTTATCTGTTGTGGCCTAGTAACTCAGCTTATTTACTTGTTCTATAAACTTTGTGGATTAAAAAAAAACACGATGTTACAAACAAGTAGTTGAATTTGAGTTTTTTTTTTATTTATTTTTTAAAAAGCTATATCACAACAGTATACATAAAATAAAAAATAAATTTTGACTAATATACTAACTTTTTTTTTCTATTTAAGATTTAATGACGAAGTTAGTAAAACAAAAATTTGTGTTAAAAATAAAGATTTAGCAAAAACTGAGTTACTAGGCCACAACCAACTTACCTGACCTTTCGGCCAATCCAGTTTAGCAAACGGTGCACCAAACAGCCTGTATATTATTTATTCTGTAATTAAAGATTTGGGTCAGTTCAAACTTGCAGACAGTACGACAGACAATTTTAAACTTTATAACTTGAATGTTAGGGGATTTTAAGTGATGTGCCTATTGCCTGCAACCGGGTACAATTCTAGACTCTGAGAACTGAAGACTGAGCGCCTGGAGTATTTATCCGGGAGGCGCAGTTTCGAATCCTCTTAGCGACCGTATTCTTTTCCCATATATAATAACTTTAAAGAAACTTTAATTACGATAAAAGCAATACTTCGGCTAGTGGTGTCTGCGCAGTAGTAGAGATGTGCATAGTTCACATTCGGTTAAGGATGAGCACAGGTTTTGGAAGACACTCATTTTAAATATTACAAAAAATCGAGCACAGGACCTCACGCTCAGGCCACTAGACCGACGAGGCCGTATTATTTTTTAGAAGTCGGTCATTTCAAGCAACGTTAATCACATTTAAAAGTTTACCGCAAAAACTTTCGTCATCGATTGTACTAACAAACTAAATCTCAAATACTTTTTTATAAATCAAAAAATACAGTTGGAAAATTGATCTCCATTGAAAGTTTCTGAAAAAAGTAACAGTTCGCAATCCACTTAAAACTAAAAGATAGTTTTTTATGAAATAATTTTTCTCTCGTTTCTTCGTCCCAAATAAGATTTTCTATCAGAGAAAAACTTGGGAAAGAAGTATGAACACTTAACTTTAATGAAATACAAAACATAATGGTAACTAGAAAAAAAAAACTTACTGGAACTACTTTTAGTTTGAAATGATGGGATTTTGTAGAATAGAATAGAATAGGTCTTTATTTGCTTAAAATGTAGGTACATTAAAAATAAGTTGTTAAATTAGAATTATTATAGGAGAATATAATACAAAGTAGAGGTTAACAAGGATATTAAAAAAAAAACATTTAAGAAATCCTGCACAGAATAATAACATTTATCTACAAGTAATTCTGTGAAACGTTTTTTAAATCTTTGTAAAGGTAAATTTTTAATTGGGTCAAATGATCAGGTATTAATAGGCTAAAATAAAACAAACACGTCAGGCTAATCTTTCTAAAATTAAGTATTAAAACATATATATTTTACGAGCACACTTGCTAGTGAAGTGGCTCTTATTACACCGCTTTTAGGTTAGTATAAAGTGAAAAGCACGTGTGGGTAATGTAGCTGATTACGCACACGTGCTTTTCACTTTACACTAACCTATAAAAAATATCTTTAGTGTTGGAGCTTTGAAACTCACACTGCCTCAACTATTGCAGTCATGGCAGGCGAAAATGACATCCACACAAATTTATTTACAAAATAAGTTTATAAAATCTCACTTCTTTCTGTCAAGTGAATCGTCATTACACTCGGTTGCATTACAACCAATCAAGCAATAGCTCGCTTGTATCATAATTAATTATTTCTCCCCTATCTTAGCAGTTAGCAAGTTCAATTCTATTAGTAAACCTGCGCCCCCCTTCTACCATAATCGTGTAGGTTCACTACCTCGATGCAGTTAAGTGTATTTTCCAATATCGTTTGATGTGAACTAGCTAAAACCATGTCTTCTATCTTGGGTGCTTATTTTTTATGGTTATTACGTGGAGGGAGGTTCTGTATCCTATAGCAGGGTAGCGTATGGTAAATGTTTGAATATTAAGCGACAGTTCGCAAGTAGGTTATCATACCTGTTAACTTATTTTGTTTAGAAAATGGTGTGGATATGTCATTAAGGCCATGCCCACGAATAGTTGAGACAGTGCGCGTTCCACAGAGCATCAATTCGATACTGATTAACGTTTAGTTAACTGCCTCGTTGGTCTAGTGGTCTAGTAGCGCGACTGCTGAGCTGAGGTCCTGGGTTCGATTCCCAGGTCGGGCAAAGTGTTATTGAGTTTGTCTATTAAAAATTTCTCAGTAGCCCGGAGTTTGGAATTGTGCCCGGTAGATGGCAATAGGCTCACCACCTATTACATGGGATTTAATACCAGCATTGGTGAAATGTGTGTGTACAATTGTGTACACCTCTGCCTACCCCTTCGGAGAATACAGGCATGATGCTATGTTATGTTATGTTGTTATGTTTACATGTGCGTCAAAAGCTGCATTATGAACTCAGAAGCGGTGTAATAAGTGTGTTGAAAAAATTGTTTTGATTTATTTTAGAAAGATTAGCTTGTCGTCCTTATTTTATGTAGCCTATATACTACATAATCCCGTAATTTCAAACTAAAAGTAGTTAATGCATTATTTTTTGTTTTTCATTAAACTTAAGTGTTCATACTTCGTTCCCAAGTACTTTTTGTGACGAAAATCTCTTTTGGGTGAAAAATTAAAAGAGAAAAATATTACTTAAAAACTATTTTTTAGTTTTAAGTGGATTGCGAGCAGTTACTTTTTTAAAAAACTTTCATTGAAGATCAAGTTTCAAACTGTATTTTTTTATTTATAAAATATTTAAAATTCAGTCTGTAAGTACAGTCGATGCGAAAGTTTTTGCGTAAAACTTTAAATTGTGTTTAATGTTGCTTGAAATAGCCCACTTCTAATATGGCTGCGTATTTGCTCTAGTGGTTGCAAATGCGCCCGCTCAGCGTTTCGATTGCTGGGTCGAGTAAATATTTGTCCCTCCAAAAAATATGACCCTATTTAAACACCTAAAAAGCAAACGACAGTAAATCAAAAAATCTAAAATCTAAATAAAAAATATCTTTATACAAATTAGACCATTTGAAATGGTACTCTTTGAACGTCATACTTTACAATAAGCCAGTCCCCAAAAACGCCCACCCTTTATAACCAGAAAGTGTGTTTTCCACCAAATAAAACTGCACAATTTAATAACAGTGTATATTGTATGGCGCCGAGAATCTACAACTATCTACCTAAAGCCATCTTAGACAGCACTTTTTTTATAATTGTGTTGGAATCCTCATGAATGCCCTGTACCTTACGGTGACGGCTATGTCGGACTCTTACCAACTAAAACCAACACGGCCATCTCAGCACATAAAGAAGGAGCACCGTTAACTCGAGTAGATCAAACCAGTGCCCCTTTCATGCCTTTGGCTCCTCCGGGGAAACAGAACAGTTTCCCCAAATCCCTCACAGTGTACGACTACATGTGAGCACGCACACTATAGGATCACTGAAACATAGCGCCCGCGACCCAAATTATCCCCTACCACTGTTGGTGGGGATGCGGCTTTTCCCTACCTGGGCTGAGCGCGGGAGCTGTTACCTCTCCCTTGGCGCCTACGTCTCCGAGCAGGATCGGCCCTCTGCCGATCCCTCAAATGTAGGTAAATTGAAATTGAAATTAAAACAATTTCTTATAAGCAAGGCCTCTTATAATGTGAACGAATATCTCAATGACAAGTTAATTATCCTGTTTAATAAATTTATTAGATTGACATACTCTCCGTAATAATTTGACATTAAGTATGTTTTGAATTACCCACATTAACCACAACGAGGTCAACTCTGTCGCTTAATCTGCCTAGCCTTTTCCAACCACGTAAGGGTCGACTTCCAGTGTATCTGAATGCAGTTTAAAACCAGTATTTTACATGGAGTGACTGCCTAACTAACCTCCACAACCGTGTTACTGGGTAAACGATATCTCATGGTAAGACTGATTGTCAGACTTTTAGACATTTGACTATCTGACGGCTGTAATAAATCTTTATTTGACAACGGATCCATGCCTCGGAGAGCGCGTTAAACCGTCGGTCCCGATATGAAATGATGGTCACCTATCCTCAGACCGACTGCGGCAAGCACAGCTTAACTTCAATGGATGGGTCTGTACCGTATTAGCCACTTTCCATTCCCTGCTGACTAAATAAAAATCATACTGAACCGACCCAAAATCCTTTTTTATTAGAAACAAACAGAGTTACGATTTATAAGCAACCATTTTTTACAACGGCCGGCCGTAATTCGCGGCCCCGGCACAACTATTCAATGTCCAATGATTACAGCAACAAAAAGAAAAACTAACCGTAAAAGATAACTCTGTTTACGTAAAAGTAATAAAGATTACACACTCCAGCCATTTATTACAGCAAAGTGGACAATATCGTTCCGTAAAAAAAGGGAAAGAAAGGTAGAGAAAGGTCTTTTCGGATGTAACAGACTGAATTGTGTCGACATAACGAATGGTAAACGAAAATTGCCGAATCTGCCCGATTGGTGACGAAGTTAGTGTGACGCGAGTTTATTTATTATTATTGGTATGTGTTTTGTTCGTGATTGTACTGTTTGTTTTTGGAATTATTAAGAAAAAAAGACACAGTGTTTTCCTTCACCGTTTTAAGCAAGTGATAATTAACAGTGATAGAACTCGGAAAAACTGGTGTTGCCCGACTGGGGTAGTACCTCCACCTTTTCACAGTCAAATAACACTGTCCTGTAGTGTTGTGTACATAACGGTGCGCAAGATCACCAGTGCTGCTAGAGGAAAAGTTATGTCGGCAGTAAGGGTACTGTTTTTGACGTGAATACATCTTGGAATTTGCTTCCATGATAGGGGGAGTCAATTCAGAAAATTGATGATAATAATATGGGGAAATACAGTTTGGTGTTGCAGCTTCATATCTATCATCTACACCCAATTACACCATTTGGTAGCTAGAGGATTAAAGAATTCGTTACGTTGAGTGAGGACACATCGCGCGCACTGGAGGGGAATGTGATGCCATTTTGAGGTCGCCAAATATTACCCGTTAGGTACACGTATTTGAACATGCATCTGTACGACATTGTAATAACTGCAAAGTTAGTCGTGTTGTTTCAGTCACCTGTAAAGGGACTGAATAGATAGCAATGATATCACCAAAAGACGTATTCAAATGTGGAAGAAGAATTCGTTATAGTGAGCAGAGGTTGAGATGACTAAGTGGTCAGAGCGCCTGGAGGATTTATCCGGGAGGCGCAGGTTCGAAACCTACTTACGACCGTATTTTCCTTTCCACAAACATGTATAACTTTAGAGGTCGCTCTGCATGCATTTGAGAGATTGATCCTGGTGGTTATGGGCTTACCATCAAGCCATATACTTGTTTGCTATCTTAGTGGTATAGAGGTAGTATCAGATAGATTATGTCCGTTTTTCCTACTTCCTTTTCTGCCCACCTCTGTACTGTAAATTCTCTTAGAACACTTATATATCACTTGTAACACCCACGGGAGAAATTATTTAATAAATTTTCTGGGTTAGTAATAATAAAGCGTTCTTAACATTCCTCGTGGGAGTAATATTACAAGAGGTTGTGTCAAAATTTTAACAAAATCTTCATGTAGCACGTGTCAACTTAATATATAATTATTTTAGTGGTATGAATGTTTTGGGGGAACGTCCCTTCTTCCTTCTTACGTATATTGTTCTAGGGGACGCTCTAGAAGGATACACACTGACCATATTAGTGATTTCCTCCAAAAAGGTCAGATGCACTCGCAACCGTTTGGAATTATTCCCAATAGAAGTCAATATGTTTACATGGGACAGCATTGGTGAAATCTGGGTGTACACATCTGCTTATCTCTTCGGGAAATACAGGTCTGATGTTATCCACCCTTTCCACCCTTATTTCTGTGCCTACCCCGGAATGGTAACCCTGTGTACACACGGTTGATTGGTGACGTATTATTATTGGTATGTGCTATTGTGTGCGTGAAATATAGCCGAGGGTAGTCTTATTTTTATGTTGATTTTAGGGGCGGGAATAGAGATTGATTTGTGTTTACAACTGTTTCTTTTATTTACTAGGAAAACATAGTAATGATGTAGTACAAGTGTTAAACATCACGCTTGAATTCACTAAAGGGTTTCTATTATCAAAGATATTTGTGCGTGTGTCAAATGCATGGTAGTGTATGTATTGTTTTTTTATGGATTTCTAATACATATTATATATAAAAATTTTAGCTTTCTTCACTCCTTCTCCATATATACTTTAACTGTGCCAAATGTCAAACTCCAAGGTCCGCGTAATTTTCTTAAAAAGAGGTACAAAGTTGTTGCTTCATGATACTATCATATTATGTATAACACTGCCTCGTTGGTTTAGTGAGTTGGTTTGCTGAGCAGGAGGTCTCGGGTTCGATTCCCGGGTCGAGCAAAGTGTTATTGAGTTTTTCTGTTAGGAAATTCTCAGTCGCAGCCCGGAGTTTGGAAATGTGCCCGGTTGATGGCAATAGGCTCACCATCTATTACATGGGACTTAATAACAGCATTGGTGAAATGTGGGTGTACAATTGTGTACACCTCTGCCTACCCCTTCGGGGAATACAGGCGTGATGCTATGTTATGTTATGTTATATATAACACTATTCTATATATAAATATATATATTTATCAAAAATTGATCTAAGTTTGGCCACCAAGTCGGCTGACGGTAAACGACGGTGTGATCGAGGATGGAGCACGTAGATTCAGAATACCCGAAGCCTCCCACCAGAGTTGTGTTGCCTGTTTTGCACTACGCAGGGGCTACTTGTAGGGATTCCATTTTAAGGGTGCACTCCTACGGACGCGGGCAACTCAGCACCCAAAATGTATTACATATAATAACTACTCAATGAGAAACAATAAAGTATACTTCACAAAAAATCTGATTGCTAAAACAAACACAGCTACCTTACCACTGCTTACCCACAAACTGACACGTAACGATAAAGACACTTACGAAAGTCGTCCTGAAACGGTCATTTTTCACGCGAAAATATTCCTACAAAAGAAAATTGCCACAGACGCCTGAATTTCAGGTGGTGGCCTGAAAATGGTGGCGTGTCTGTTTGAGGGCAACGGTATGGCTGGCCATGTATCTGGGACGCTTGTTGTACATGTGAACAGAAAAGTGAATTGTAAGATATTTTTTGTCCGCATTTTTTTTCAATGTTTTTTCCCTTTAAACATAACTTTGTCGCCTCTGCATTCTTTTAAGGGGTGGGCAGACGTGTACACAATTGCACAAGTTTAGTTAATTTTTCGTTTGTACATTGATAGAAATAACCCAAATGAACGTACCATAAACGCAAATGTAAACGCAAAATTTCTTTTTTATTTTTTTTGCGGTTCACCCGCTTAAATACTTTAACTTAAATAAAGTTATATGATTTTGTAATGTTATAAATATGTACTTTATTTTTTATATTGTTTATTTCAGGTAAGTACTCCACTTTTTGAAGTATGGTCGTGAGATTACAGGTAACAGTAAATTAAGTTTTAAATGTTAAAACGAATAATAGTAAAATTTTTTAGCAACTTTTTCTAAAACTACTGCCTAATCAATCCTATTAGAGAAAAAAAGCATAATATCGTGTTAAATATAATAGCTGTAAAACGTTAACCGAACAACACCCAATAAACGTCACATCAACGTACTCAAAATCAAATCTACCCTCAATCATTTCCAACCAAAACTAGACAACAGAAGACATTGATGAAGGGGTAACGCCAATTAGACGCTCTCAGATGATGTGGGGCCAAACATACCACTTGTCTTAATAATGTAATAGTTACTGTGAATTCGTTTGAACATTTGACATGAGAGGAAATTCTGAGTAGGAACTGAGGTGGGCAGAAACGTGCCACGTGTAAGGATCCTCATGTCTGTTTGTATGATGGTGGAAGTATAATTGTGTTATGTTGCATAAGGTAAAGGTCGTTGTCTTTTTACGGCAAAGGCATCAATCATAAATGTACCAAAATTATTGTAACACAACATTTTAAAAGAGTAACCATGGAGTTTCTTGCTCGTTCTTCTCCATAGGAATCTACATTTTAAACGTGGCATTTCTTGACTTTCAAAACTACCTTTATATGGTCTAATTGGAATAAATGATTTTGACTTTGACTTTGTCTAGGCCTTTAACCCTGCAGTCGGGTGATAATTAAATAATAATAATAAAAAATTACGAGAAGTCTATGAAATTTGAGGCAGTAATAAAATACTGTAGGTTGTAAACATAAATGATATTGAAAAAAAAAAACAGTTAGTAGTTTAACTAACGTTTACAAAAATAAAAATAGTTTTACTACACTACTAAAGCTCAAAAATATCGTCGAAGTTTAAAATGGCTTCTAAAATTGACTACACGAATAAAATTTAAAAGTACATTGCCATTTTAGTTATAGAGCTAACTATTTAGTCCTCAAAATACGTAAAATAACTATAGTAATAACAATTTTAGACATAAAAAGTTAACAGTATCCCCTATAATTTGGCACCGTATGCCAGCCGTATGGTCATTTACGTGACAATAAAATAGCCCAACGAGCCGTCACAAGCACTACATTCCGAAAAAATCCAATTAACTACGCGGAAAAATAATAAAAAACCAAAAATAAAAAATAAACATCGCGAAAAAGAGCACTTCTGTCCGCGACTGTCCGTCGGAATTCTGTTGCCAAGCGAAGCGTTACTTTTAATCTCGAATATTGCAATGGCGACAATTTGAAATCTACCCTGTAGCTGTCCTTTTCTCCCTTCAACATTCCTGCATATTGGTATCTCTTTTCTTGAGTGCGTAAATTTATTTTTCCCTATTGCGAGATACAGGACCAATTATTATGTAATTCGTGTCGACTTTCGGTGCCGAATTTCGGAGCATTCGGGCGGAAATTTCGAACACAATTTGGGATGTAGTTACCTTTTATGCCTGTTTGGGGATTGTAATTCTTAATCTGCTATTTAAGCTGAAGTAATTCAGTGTTGACTGCTAATTGAAAATTTACAGGATCAGTTCTGCCATTGTCTATTTTTATTTGAACATGAGTAAAACGTAGTGCACTATTATCATTTAAGTAGCTCTGCTTATTGCTAAGTGTCCTAGGCTGTTTGGTCCTTTGGTCCAAACAAAATTTTATTGGAATTTTTCATTTGGAATTTGATGTTTCCTATTACATGCGACAATACAAGAGATATTTGTTTTTTAAGCAATGGAAAGGACCAAAACTGAAGGCTAATAAACTTAACGTCATCTGGCTTCGGCTGGGACACTTCAATAAACACAGACTCCAAGATTTAACAAGTTCACTTCCATCTCTGTTCGTTCCACAACCCTTTCATTGGGAAAACAATAACAGAAAATCAGAGCTAACACAAACAGCCCTTGTGCCAAGGCAATCAGAAGGGCGGAGATTTTTTTCTGTTGTATCAATATTTGATCTAACGTCTGCAAAGTTTGGCGCAAAGATTTAGGGGAGTTTAGATATCTACCGACGAAAATTGAAAGTGTTAATAGGAATTCAACAAGAAATTAATATGGTGTCGGTGAATTTGTTATGAAAAGAGGTCCTGCCAATTTGTAACCATCAATATATAAAATTTTAGCAGTCTGTTTTAGCCAAATTTTATTTAACCCCTGTTGTAAAAGATCTGAATCAGACTTGGATTTAAAGTATTTTATTGCTATTTCACCAGCGTCTTACTGGACATATGTATCTTAAGATTCATTGGTTTCCTTGGTTATTCTCATCCAGCCCCTGCCAGCCATCTTGCGCAAATCGTCATTCCCCCTTACTTAAACTTGAGCGTTCTACACGTGATTCGCGGTCACTGCTGCAGAAACCGTTTAGCTCTGTGCTTGTAATTTCTACCGCTAATATGGCCAGCATACACACCGGCTAGGTTGAATTTAGATAATTTTTTAGACGACTGCCCAAAAATGCTATTAATATGTGTGTTTGTGAGTTTCTTTATTTCATCGTTACTTCTAAACGCCTGAACCGATTTAGATATATAGGGTATTTATTGATGGAATCCGTACATTATCTCAGGTAACATTGGCTAGTAATACGACGCCCGCTAGTTACCTAACTTTTTTGTAAATTTGTATCTTTTGATTGTGTCCTTACTAACTGTGTCAAATAAACGATTCTTTCTTTAACATAAAATAAAAGAAATAATGTGGTACCCAAGAAGGTATGAAATAAATATCATACAAATGACAGGCGTCCTATTTTAATTTTTTTTCATCTTTTTAATACAAGAAGATTAAATGTCGGTGCGTTTGGCAAAGATGTCAAGAGACTGGTTGCTGTGCTGCATGTCGTGGGTTTGACTTACCTGAGGGTTACGGTGAATGCAGTTAAAATCCCAAGACCCCGGTAAAGATTAAAGGCGGGACGTGTGGGTTTCTACGGCACAGCGTCCATGATGGAGTGGAAAAAGATTTGACTCTTGTTTTTTTTTATTAATTATTGTTTAACGGTTATTACTCACGCGCATTCTTCGGGATCGCCCGACTAGTTTCGTACTCGAACGGAGCCCGCGATGTCGCGAGACGAACTGTGCAATTGTAGATAATAAAAAAATAGTATTATCTACCATTCCACAGATAATTATTGTTCCGTGCCTGGATTGGTGTGTAGTGAGATCTGCGTATCTAAAATCACTCAAGATTTAGGCTAGACTCTAAGTTTTAAAGCAACGTTTAAAAAACTGCGCCCTATAAAACAAAACTATTAAGTTTTAACTATGGTGTAAAGATGAAGACACGTGCCAACTGTTCCAGTTAAAACGATTACTAATCGATTCAATTCGATGCGGTGGAATCGAAATCTGAAGTTAATCGATTATATTCGCCGAGTTAACTGAATAGAAGCCGTTTGGCATGCAACCAGTATTTTACGAAACTGATAAATATTAAATAAGATTTTGTAAGGAAGTTATTAATTAATGTGATCTGCTCTGTTAAATCTGTCCTTGACTAATAATTTAACATAGCATCACGCCTGTATTCCCCGAAGGGGTAGGCAGAGGTGTACACAGTTGTTCACCCACATTTCACCAATGCTGTTATTAAGTCCCATGTAATAATAGGTGGTGAGCCTATTGCCATCAACTGGGCACAATTCCAAACTCCGGGCTGCTACTGAGAATTTATTAACAGAAAAAGTCAATAACACTGCCCGACCCGGGAATCGAATCCGAAACCTCCTGCTCAGCAGTCGCGCTTGAGACCACTAGACGAACGAGGCAGTTATATATATCTTCTATCTATATATCTATCTATATATATATAAATCAATTGCTGTTCGTTTGTCTCGCTAAAACTCGAGAACGGCTGGGCCGATTTAGCTGATTTTGGTTTTGAAATGTTTGTCGTAGTCCAGGGAAGGTTTAAACGGTGAGAAAATGTAGCGAGGAAGATAGTAAAAACAACAACTTCATTTGCCCATATAAACTGTTCTACCTACTTTCCTGTCAAACATTTGACGTTCGAGGTGATACGAAGTACTATCGCGGACACTCCCGCCTGACCAACACTAAGTTCATTTTCGCTTGCACTAAAAAAATAGAAGCGCTCTGTAGCCCCGCCAAGGTCAAATTAGATCGTCCTTAAAATTCACAAAAGGGAGCACACGTGATGCGTCACTAAGCTGCGCAGTGCAGATTGCAACTAATTACGTTCTCGCTTTCCTAATAGGCGAACACTTTAAGGGGGTGTGACATGGCGCCGGCGCAGGATTTACACGAAAACATTTTTAAGTGGGCAGGCGGAAAAGTCCGCGATAGTACACCGAGTCATCTAGTATATAATATATAATTTAACATAGCATCATAACATAGCATCACGCCTGTATTCCCCGAAGGGGTAGGCAGAGGTGTACACAATTGTACACCCACATTTCACCAATGCTGTTATTAAGTCCCATGTAATAGGTGGTGAGCCTATTGCCATCAACCGGGCACAATTCCAAACTCCGGGCTGCGACTGAGAGTTTTCTATCAGAAAATCTCAATAACACTTTGCCCGACCCGGGAATCGAACCCGAGACCTCCTGTTCAGCAGTCGCGATTGGGACCACTAGACCAACGAGGCAGTTATATAATTTAACAAAAACATAAAACGCCTCTTTCTGGAGTTTTTCGGTACAAGGGTTTACTTGTTTACCCCAAACAAATATACGGTTCGTTTAATAATAAGATTATAACAGCCCCGTTGGTCATAAGCGCAAATGCTGAGCATGAGGTCTCTACTCCCGGGTAAGGCAGTGTTATTGAGTATTTCTGTTAAGAAATTTTCATAACCACATTGGTGAAATGTGAGTGCACAGCTGTGTACACCTCTGCTTACCTCTTCGCAGCTTTTCCGCGAAGATTGTACACCCAAACACCAATGGTGTCATCAAATCCCATGTATGGTGAGCCTATTGCACTTACCGGCCACAATTCCAACTCCGGGCTGATACTGAGAATTTCCCAGAAGTCTTAATTTTTTTTAATTAAAAATAATACTTTGCCCCACACTAGGAATTCCTTCCTGTATCGTGGGTGTGTTTACAGACATATAATCTCACATGCAAACACACCCAGACCCGTAAAAATGATCTGTAGTACATACAAATATTTGCTCCGTGCAGGAATTGATCATGCGACACGCGACGCAGCAGCCGGTCTCTCGACCACTGTGCCAACCGCGCCGTCTATTAGAAGACAAAGATATTGTATTAATGATTGTTCACCGGTTACTACTCACGTGTATTCTTCGGGTTTGCCCGAATAGTTTCGAGCTCGAACGGAGCCCTTAGTCATGACTTGAGTCCACGGCAATGTCGCGAGTCAGACTGATATTGTATTGTAATAATAATTATGTCGATTAGTATAATTTACAACACGTTTTAGTTTTATTTAATCTTTTAAATCATAGTTCTAATTCCGTAATCCTCCATTGTTCCGCCCAGTTAGTTACCTAAACACCGTATAGGCATTACGATTTCATTTAATTCCAAAGCCTTCGAGATTATTCTAGAAGTTTCTCGTGATTGTCGTGGCGAATTGTACGCCTTTTACGGTTTTGAATAAAATGCTGCCTCGGTGGTCTAGTGGGATTAAGCGCGACTGCTGAGCAGGAGGTTTCGGGTTCGATTCCCGGTTTGGACAAATTTTTGATAGAAAATTCTCAGTAGGAGATCGGAATTGTGCGCGGATAGTAGCTATAGGCTCCATTAATTGCAGGGCATTAGTGAAATATGAGTGTACAAATGTGTACATCTCTGTCTACCCCTTAATATTCGTCTCTCTCTCTCTAAACATGAAAATAATTACATAACATAGCATCACGCCTACATACCTCAAGCAGGTATGCAGAGGTGGACACAGTTTATACCCACATTTTACCAATGCTGTTATTTAGTCCTATGTGATAGGTGGTGAGCCTATTGCCATCAACCGGGCACAAATCCAACCTCCAGGCTGCTACTGAGAATTTCCTTACAGAAAAACTCAATAACCCTGCCCGACCCGAATCCGAACCCAAGACCTCACTCGGCAGACTGCCTTGTGACCAAACAGGCTGTTTTTAAACGAGTTCAAACGAGTATTTTACTAACCCCCACAGTTTAAGGGTCAAATAGACCCATGGGGTGTTACGTTAGGATTACAGACAGGTTAAAAAGCGGGTATTACAAAGTTATTCCAGTTTTTATGACAGTTCCTGGGTTATGCGAAAAGTAACGGTTATTGCGATAAAATGGCCGCCGCCATTGTGCATTTTTTTTTTTGTTTAGGTCGTGTTGTTTAGTAGTGATGATATTTTATTGTGTTGATGTTTAATATTGCGCCTGTTTTGTCTCAAGGGGTAGCCGGATGAGTAAACTCTTTTGATAAAAGGCTAGTCTTATTCGTTTGTTGAACTAATGCTAACTATTTTTGTACAATAACTTTCGTGAGACATATACATATAAATTATTGTTCATCGGTTACTACTCACGTGCTAGTCGGGAAATTCCCGAGAAATGCACGTGAGTAGTAACCAGTGAACAATAATTCATAATCGTAAGCAATATTATAAATGCGAGAAAGTAAGTTTGTATGTTTGATTTATACTTTTTCACGCCTAAATCACTGAACCGATCATCCTGAAATTTTGCATATATGTTGTCGGGTATATAGAAATGGACATAGGATACCTTTCATCCCGAAAAAAAAGTTCTGTTCCTGAGGGAAACAATAATCTTATGATAATAGATAGCGCCACGCGTTTTCTTTCCACAACAATGTTTAAGTTTAGTGTTCGCTACGAATGCGTTAATGTGTTTGAAAGATTTACCTGTAAAAATAAATGTTTTTACTTTTGAAACTGCTTCATTCGTCTGGTCACTAGACTCTAGTGGATGCAAGTATTCTTACGTGATGTTTTGGATTCTACTCCTGGATCGCAAAGGATTATGTTTTTCGGTAACAAAATTCGCAGTACTAGCTTGGAGGAATTGTTCTCGATAGATGGCAATAGACCACTTAATAAGGGGTAGTAATAAAAGTTCCGACAAAAAAATAAGAATTGTCCTTACTCAAAATATTGAATCTACTGCCTAAAATACTAACTTTCCGACTACTTTTGTCCAAATAAAAATGTTGAAATGACCGAATGAGTTACTGAAATCTGCGAAAAATAAACATGACTCTTTATTGCTATAATACTTTTCTACCAGCTTTAATTACATTCTACTGAAAACTATGATTTGTAATTTTTATCTTTACTTGACTACTATTAATTCATTAATTACCTTTGATATCTCATAGACTGTGGTGCTATTTTAACTATCACGTTATACTGAAAATACTATTCTGAGTGAATAAACAGAAACTTATAAAAAATATAAAAATGTACTTGCAATAATACCTTTATACTTGCATCCCCGTATCAAAAATTTTACTTACTACAGGTATGTTTCGGTATCCGTACCTACTTTAGGCGTTATGAAGTAATTATGAATACGACTGGTTTCCTAGAATATGTTCATATTATCCTGTATTATTATTCGAATAATACCTTTGTTTTATAATAGCGAGAACAAAGAGTAAATAAAACAAAACTCAGTAAATTATGAAAATATATTTTAATATGTAACAGAATTTTTTATACATAATTGTACTTACGAACTAAATAGGTAGGTAGGTAGTCAGTTGTCAGTATCATAATTATCTTCATTGTATTATAAGAGCAGGTCTGGATTTAGTAGGACGACCCCGTTTCCTTTTTTGTCCAATAGGTAGTGCTTTCGCTTCCATGGGCGGGGTCGCGAGCTTCAATCTAATAGCGAGCCCTAGAAGATGTTTACAAACGTATTTTTTATAAAACTGTGGGCAAGTGCAGGATTTTCTCCATTCTTCATTTTGTGTTTCGTTTTTAGGCACTGCGGCTCTCCAGAAAGCGAAATGCTTCATCTTGTAATCGTCAAAGCTTAACCACTGCTCACCGTACGATACTTCCCCTACTTGGCTATTACTTGCTATCAAGTATTCAGTGTATGCCGCGTTGGATGAAAGGATCTTTATTCTTAAGTTTTTCCTTGCCCAGCAATACCCATCAGTCCAGTAACTCAGTTCCAGTCCAGTAGTTCAGGTAACGATTGTTTGCAGCTTTGTAACGACCACTGAGCAACCATCTCAGTGGCAATTGCCAAGAAAAGTGAAAGACGTTCACGTAAGGTGTTGTGGTCTTTAATGTTCCGATTGAACGCTTCTAATGCATTATTTGTGGCAGGTGAACACGGCGCTGCGCCTAAAAACCAATTCGGATGTTTCGTTAACCATTCTTCTTTGAAGTAGTGAATGAACTCTGTTTGAATCTGCCATTTTTCAACAAAAGCCTGTGATGCAGTGTTAAATACTTCAAATGATGTAGCATTATGTAGTGCGTCTATGTCTTGTATGATTTCTTTTTGTTTCATTTTATTGTTCACAGTTTTCTGAACTTTTTGTTGCATATTTTTCTTCGCGTGAGCCCAGCACATACGAACAACTGGTGTAGTACCAAAAACTGCGATGAAAGCATTTCTTATACTCTGAGCAGCGTCACAAACTAAAACTTTGGGTTGCATCACGTGATCAAATAAAAACAGAACCTTTTCTTTAAGGCCACCAAAAATCATTTGAAAATCTTCTTGACGTTCATTAGTACACCAAGACAAAGCGGATGAAACTTACGGTTCTTATCAGTGGTACCAAGAACTAAAACAGGGAACCCTTGCCATATGAGTTTATATGTGGCGTCTATGTGCAGTATGTCCGTGGAACAAACTATGTTAAGTATTTTTTTTGTTGACAGTGCGAGACGAAAACTTGGTTCTGTCGCTTCTATCACGTGATAGCTGAACACGAATACTTCATTTTCATCATCGGGAATAGTTGTTCGATCGAAAATCCATTTTTCAGGTTCACCTAAGTAGATTGCAGCTCTTCCGAACTTCTCGCGCCTTCTGCCATACAAGTAGTTGTTAAGTTGGCGTTTCGAAGGCACCTTTATCCCTGTCATGTTGTTCAGAGCCTCTAATATAGCTTTTGGCTTTAGGCGTAGCTCGAACAGCTTATTTATTTCCCTTTTAACGTTTTCCGGAATCCCGTACTCACTTCGCGTACCATGGTCATGATTGTGCTCTGAATTAGTTTTAAAAATAAGAATATCTTCGCAGTCGTTCACAAACAACAAATGCAAGGCACAATCACACTGTGGCCCCTTGGATTTTACCTTGTTACAACGATAGAAACGTTTTTGGCCTTCATCACTGTCCCGCGTACAGTTTCTTGACCAAGTCTTTTAATTACTGACAAATTCCTCTGCTTCTTGTACATTATAGCACCGTTTGATCAACACCCAACTTTTATTACTACGATTCTTCTTCGCTAGTACAGATGGACCAGCTCCCACCTCTTCCTCCGACTCAGAACGGTACACAGGTACCTCATCCATATTTCACAACAATACAAGTTTCGTGAATAGATTTATTAGTTAGTTGATACGAAAATATTAAACTAATAGCAACTAAAAATTTTAATTTTGTAACAAAAACGAACAAAACACGCAAGGATAGGTTGTTGCAAGCGCTCGGCGCTGGGAATATCCGATCTTGCACGCTAAAACAGCCGAACACGATCGCGCGGGCCCAACGGTTGAGGTACTTTCATTACTCTTGAGAGTTAAAAAATATATTTGATAAGCAACGATAGAAATTAAAATATCTCATGCAAGTCATAAAAATATGATTATTTTGACAGAACCTATGTTGTCGGTAACTTAGTAATTTTGTCGGAGGTTCAGTATTTTATTCGGAAGTTTAGTTTTATTGATCGAAGATCAATTTTTTTTAGTAGTATTATTATTTGAACAAGCTGTTATTTGTTTGTTAAGTTGGTTTTTTTTTTTCGGTAGGCATTGTTTTTTTTTTGTCGGTAATTTTTATAATGCAGCTTAATTAGTTTAATAGTCGGCCGCAGATCGCTGGCGATTAATTTGTTTTTCGGAACCATTATTATTTCCCCTTAATAAGGTTATCAGTGAAGTGTGAGTTAGCAACATCAGTTACCTACCGTTCTGCTTACCCCTTCGGGGAATACAGGCGTGACGCAATGTAGTTTGTGTTAAAAAAAAACTTAGTTTTTCATCCCCATAGCTTTGTACCGAAACCTTTAAATCCGTATACATATCGAGTTCAAAATATTAACGGCAATGAGTAGTGACGGGCCCGAAGCCTGTGCCAACCCTTTTCATCTGATATAAACCTCTTGCCCCAGTGATGGGCCGAATATGTGGTTACGGCTCTCGGCTTTCGGCTTTGATGAAATACGATCTCGACACGCGTTGTTGAATGACGCTGAATTATTTGGCTTTTCGTGGTATTGGATTAAAAGGTGTTATGTATCGTATATTGTGGGAGTCAATGAAGGTTTAATATATTGCTTTAGTTTCATAATTTTGAATGTAGCTCACGACATATTAATTTTAAAACAAAACTAATAACAGTTGACTCGAGTCATCCTGCGACCACGAACGCTGCAAAGTATTCAAAAGGTCAGGAATAACAAAAACCAATAATACACACGATTAATCTGTTTAAAAGTTGTTTTGTTATAGAACTAATAAAAACAGAGATTTTTAATAGAAAACTTTATCGAATTGTGCTCCACAAAACTTATTTTTTTATGGACCCGCTTGTTGCGGACTAAGTTGCATGCTTTTTTATTATTTTTACAAGGAAAACTCTTTCCTAACGTCACATAACAGCGTTAAACTTTGCATTTTACCTACATCACGTAGTAACAAATTCGGCTTTCGGCAAACATAAAAACCATGTTTCTGTTCACGCTAAATTTTTCCCAACACTAAACTAACGGTAATCCCGGGGGCGTAACTCTGTACAATATAATATATAATAACAAAGAATATTATAATCACAATAGGGTAAAAGGGTTTCTATTATTGGCCCTTAATTGCTTAGTTCAAATAAATGGGGTTTAGTTACACCGATGCGTAGAATTCCCTAAAGGATTGTAGTTTTATACGCTTTACAATTTGCAGTCGTCAGCAGGAAGGTAAGTACTACCTACTAGTTTGTGAGGATCGATGGATGTTTATCACTCTTTCACGCAATCACTACTGAACGGATTTTGATGAAATTTGGTGTACGTATAGTTTATAATCTAGATTAAGATAGAGTCGATAAGAAGGTCGCTCAGTTGGTAGAGTGATGACACGGAACGTCAAAGGTCGCGGGTTCAAGCCCCGTTCTTGTCTATTATTTTTTCAATGTTTCTTTGAAAAATAGAAATTAATATAGGCATTACATGGCCTCAACATGTATTAAAAAATATAATTATATATGATTTATAAAGGATTGGGATGTTGTTCGGCGATTTACAACTGCAAAGTGGTAACGCTGAGTTTAGTAAATCTGTAAATGATTACTAGATAAATATCACCAGGCGTCTCCTTAAGACGTATACAAAGAGGATTGAAAATTCAATAGGTTTGAACACGACAAGGTAGCTCAGTTGGTAGAGTGATGACACGGAACGTCAAAGGTCACGGGTTCAAGCCCCGTTCTTGTCTATTATTTTTTCAATGTTTCTTTGAAAAATAGAAATTAATATAGGCATTACATGGCCTCAACATGTATTAAAAAATATAATTATATATGATTTATAAAGGATTGGGATGTTGTTCGGCGATTTACAACTGCAAAGTGGTAACGCTGAGTTTAGTAAATCTGTAAATGATTACTAGATAAATATCACCAGGCGTCTCCTTAAGACGTATACAAAGAGGATTGAAAATTTAATAGGTTTGAACACGACAAGGTCGCTCAGTTGGTAGAGTGATGACACGGAACGTCAAAGGTCGCGGGTTCAAGCCCCGTTCTTGTCTATTATTTTTTCAATGTTTCTTTGAAAAATAGAAATTAATATAGGCATTACATGGCCTCAACATGTATTAAAAAATATAATTATATATGATTTAATCAGCAATACTAGTTTTCAAGCCCGGAGTTCGGAATCGTGCCCCAAACCCATACATAGGACTTACCTAATAACAGCTATGGTGAAATGTGGGTGTACAACTTTGTACACGTCTGCGTACCCCTTCAAGGAATACAGCGTGATGCTATTATTTATTATATTTTCTGTAATGTCTACTGTAGGTATATTATAAAAGTGGTAGTGCTTTAAGTCTAGCTTTGTGGAGCAAGTGACAGTTTACAAAATTGAAATCAACGAAGCGCTGTACATCAATTCTCTAGAGATGAGATTTTCTAAAAATAAACCTTTTATCGTTTGCGGTTTTTCCCTTTCTTCCCCTTTCAACACGTTAGCACTGAAAGTGTTAAGATTATTGTGATTTAAAAGAATTCATTCGAAGCCATTTAATAGTTTTTTGCTGACCGTATACAGAATTAAACAATACTTTATTAATATATTAGGTTTTCGCGCTCACTACACATTATAATAAAACAACTTTTAACCAGATTCATAGCGTGTATTATTGGTAAAAAAAAAAAAAGCCGAATAATACACGCGCTTAATCCGGTTAATAGTTGTTTTATTATAATAATTTATTAATTCATGGCGTTAATTTATTTTTTAGGCATACCTATTCCATTTTTAAATATATAACTAAATAAAAGAATATATATTTAAAAATAGCTGGGCATCGGCATCGGGAACAGGGTCCAAGACACCGGTGGCTAGGGCTCTAGAGAGAGGAACCTCCTCACAAAGCGTGCCGTGTCGAGGAGTACCACTTTCTGTATCAGGCCCTTGACCCAGCCGTCTAACGAGAGCCTCTTAGTATTATCGTAACTCCAATGCCTGTCACGGTGGTTTAGTGGTTCCAAGTGTGACTGCGGAGCATGAGGTCTTGGGTTCGATTCTCAGGTCGGGCAGTGTAGTTGAGTTTTTCTGTAAAAAAATCTTATTAGCATGCTTGAAGTTTGGTTTTGTGCCGGGTAGATGGCAATGGGCTCACCACCTATTACATGGGCCCTAGTAACAGCATTAGTACACCTCTGCCTACCCCTTCGGGAAATACACGCGTAATGCTATGTGTTATGTTATGTTATTGCTATTCTCTAATCGAACATTCCGAACTACGAACTGCTACCGACAATTTCCTAACAGAAAAACTCAATAATACTTTGGCCGACCCAAGTATCTTCTCTAGAATATTATGGTATGCTACCACGCTTTCGTCCACTAGACGTTTGAATACACATTTCACGTATATCTACACGAGATTTTAGGAGGAAAGGAAATTCAGCGACACTTTACTAATATCTTAAGCTTTTAACAATGTTTTTGTTTGTCAGAAATGTGTTGCTGAATTTCCAAAGTCACCTCCGACCCAGACAGGAGTTCCCTATTAGTTTAAGATTGACTTCCACTTCGATAAGTCTTCCAAGTCCGAAACCACCACAATCGGTTCTCTAGAGAACATTTAATTAATTCGACCGTGTAAGGCATTAATTAATGCATGTTTGTGTAACTTCATGGGTAGGACAAGTTGGAACAGCTTTGCTTTTGATGTCCAGAGCTAGTTTACTATGAAATCTTGTGTAGGTATGTGTCGTGAAATGTGTATTCAAACGTCTGGTGAACGAAAGCGTGGTTGCATACCAAAATATTCTGGAGAATATACGTGGGTCGGTAAATGTTGAGTTTTTCTGTTAGGAAATCTTCAGTAGCAGTTCGGAGTTTGGAATTTTCGATTAGAGTATAGCAATAGGCACACCATGTTGGACTTAATAAAGATATCGGTAAAATGTGGGTGAATAGAACACCTCTTCGGGACTCTTCAGGAAATAATAATAATATATTCCGACCGTATTTCGGTTACGGTGACCTGCTATCTCGACAAAGATTAACCAGTACGTAGATGATATTATAGTGCACAAGTGGATGCGCAAACACAGGTGAACTGCCTCTTCCTTCACTCTCATAGTCCGATGGAACGGCAATCTGACACGACCGGAGAGATCTGGCGCAGGACTGACAGATTTACCTGTTCCGAAGTACAGGGGTGTCACACCGGCAACTTCCTAACTTCGAGCTGTTACTGAGAATTTCCTAACAGAAAAACTCAATCCCACTTTGCCCGATCCGGAAAACGAACCCGAGATCTCATGCTCAGCAGTCACGCTTCGGACCACTCGACCAACGAGGCACCTCGATTAGATCCCCTTCAGTTTTCCACACACTTCTGTCCCTTATTAACGAGGGCCAGTCCTTTTTGTAGGACTCAAGCTCGTCCCGCCACTTTTGCCTTGGTCTACCGCGGTGTCGTGTTTAATCGTACTCGGTATTTGTTCTAGCCCACAGAAAGACATGCGGCAAACATTCAACAACACAGTGGCTTTCAAGTTTCCCTTGAGATACTAAAATAAATAAAATAAACTTTAAACTTTATTTGCAAAATACAAGAACAACCTTAAAATTACAACATCAATGTAGGTAGTTGCATATATACTCGTACGTATCAAATTGTAAACAATATTCTCAAATGGTTACCTTAATAATAGTGAGCGTATGCAGTTGTTACGATCGCTTCACGCTGACCTTTTTTTTCCGAAATGGATCTATGTTTGGCCACCAACTCGCCTGATGTTAAGGGATGGTGTGGGCGAGGATGGAACACGTAGATTCAGAATAAATCTATTCACTCTAAGTAGAGTAAATAGATTAGGGGAGAATGACAGTTGGGGATTTGATGCAACTGCCCAGAACCGTCTCCCACAACGGTTGCACCATACTACATCCCGAAACACGACTAGGGTATGGTATGGCTTTGTCCGGTGGTTGGTAACCAGCTGCGGCAGAAGCACTACCAGAGTTGTGTTGTGTTTTGCCCCGCCCAGGGGCCACGTGTAGGGATTCCATTTTAAGGGTGCACTCCCACGGAAGCGGGCAACTCCCCCAAACCTCCGTACTAAGTTTTAACTGTATCACGCTAGTTCAGTTTTCGTCGTTCTTCAACAATCACACACTTGGGTCATAGTTCACAGCGAACTTTTAAAAATGTTTCTGACACACATTTTTTACTTATACTATAATTTTTATTTATTTATACTATAGCAATAATGTTCGATAGTCCGACAAAGCAAGTCCGAAACCACCACGATCGGTTCTCAAGAGAACATTTAATTAATTCGACCGTGTAAGGCATTAATTAATGCATGTTTGTGTAACTTCATGGGTTTGGCAAGTTTGGCAGCTTCGCTTTTGAAGTCCAGAGCTTGTTTACCATGTTTCATAGACAAACTAACACAATACATGAAACTTGGTGTATTATGTTGCATTATACGTGTGATGTGTGTTCAAATTGCCGTATTGGTGTTTTATACATAAGCTTTGGAGTGGATTAACGGTTGGCTAAAGTGTTATCGTATTTAAATTCACAAAAGCAATATCAATTTCCGAATGGTAGGCAGAAACTACAGAACGACGAGGTACAATTTCGTTTCGCCTCATTCACGATCATACACTATACACCTGTCCTAATTGGAGGACATCACCAATAAGTCTATATCATTCAAGGGCGTACCATTGGCGTTTTAACTTACATCTGTCCAGTAGATAATTTTTGTTAATTGCCGTTAAATGTACATTAGAAAGACACTTATTTCTTATTCCGAACAACCATTTCAAATAGGCATCTATTTAATTAATTCCTCAAAAAAAGAAAAAAAGGTATTTTATACTATAAACTCACCTAAAAGCAGTATAACATTAATATTTAAGTACACTCAGCCCGAAAAACATTATGTCGGATTCATTTTCGTGACGTGACTCTATTTTTTTTGTCACTTTTTTTGTCACGTCGCGTCTGTGTCACGCTTTATCTCGAGAGATAAGAGTGACAACCACCCCCCCTTCACCAGTTTTTTCGTTAAAATGAAAATGTTTACTTTGCTGAGTATTATATTTGCCTTACGAAAGCAACTGGCGATGCTTTTGTATTTTAACACGACTGTCCAAAAAAAAGTAGTGTATTTTGGATGTTAGGTGTCGATTTTTCGTGTGTGGTTTTGATAATACGTTATGCTTCATACGTTTTAATTATATGAGTTTTTTTAAATATTATAGTGTCGCCTACTAGCATCATATCATTAGCAGTGATAGCCTAGTGGTATGATCGTTGGACTGAAAAGTCAAGGGGACGCAAGTTCGAATCTAAGGCTTTTCGAAGTCATATGCGTATTATAAATTAATTATCACTTGCTTAAAACGGAACCAGCACACCTGAGGGATATTCTCGATGGTGTGTAAAGCCATGTCAGAGACCTACGGCTGGTTTATTTTCTGACACTAGGTTGTTCATCAACCAAACGATAAAAAGAAGAAGCCTACAAGTGCCTAACAATATAATTTTCCACAAAAAAAATTCACTGTGTTTTTTACACCTCATCTTCTTAGCGTATCGATGGCAATTCGAATTATATGAGCCCAAAGTCTAGCAACGACTACCACATTGTCAGTATTGTCCATAGGGTCATTTAACGTACAGGTATCAGGGCAGGACTGCCTCGTTGGTGGTCGCAAGCGCGGCCGCTGAGCGTGAGGTCCTGGGTTCGATTCCCAGGTCGGGCAAAGTGTTATTGGGTTTTTCTGTTAGGAAATTCTCAGTAGCAGCCCGGAGTCAAGAAGTTGGTGGTGTGACAAGCCCGTGCTTCGGAGAGCACGTGAAGCCGTCGGTCCTGCGACTGATCTTTCTCCGGTCGTTTCGGATTGCCGTTCCATTGGTTATACAAAAAAGCGTGTTAAAAAAATCATTAATGTCGCATTTCTTTCTCATATTCATTTTACCATTGCGTCGTACTCAAAATAGATCAATGGATGTTTCTGCCTACCATGACCCGTCTCCTATTGTAGAAGGACATATATTCGTATCTCAATATACATTTAATTACTAGTACACAATATAGAGACACTCCCATTTCAAATAAATAAGTCACTATTTAACAGGGTGTGGTGCTAATAAATTAGCTACCCTTAAACTGATGTCCAAGTGTTGAAATGTAAGCGTTAGTGAAATTGAATTAATTTTCAAGATATGTCTTTGAAAAAGCATTAACGCATGCTTAGCGAACTCTAAAGTTGAATTAATTTTCTTTTATTGCGTTCGTCATTTTTGGTAAAGATTTTTATGATCCTGCAACAATACACTCATGAGGTGTTTTATATACATTTTTTTCCTTTTTTTCAATGGATGCAAATAAATAAAAATAATTTGCTACTTCCAAAATATTTAGGGCAATTTCTGTGCAACGTCCGTGAAAAATTGCTAATAGGTACCACCAATACTCTACACGTGTTTCACCGCCACGAGGTATCATGAGGAGCGATTAGACTGTACAGTCCCTCCACTACTTCCGAGTGGACAAAGGATGTATCTAAATATTGTAATTATTTACATCCATTGTAGTAGACTTCCGCAAAATAACGCCTGTATTTATTAAATTATGTCCTTTTCTTCCATTGTAGAATGCGAACTGCGTCAAGTTTTACAGTGAGTTTCAGTTCATTTAGTTCGTCAATAAATCTGCCTAGTCTTACCCCAACTGAGTTGGTGTCGACTTCCCGTCTAACCCGGTGCACCTTAATACCAGTATTTTTCATGGAATGACTGCCTGTCCGATCTTCACAATTCACTTTCATCTCGTAGTAACAGACTGGGCTGGATATCAGACCGGGCCGGATATCAGACTCAAACATCTGACCACTGGTAACGTCTTCATTATCATTCCTTTCTTACATATGACAACCAGTACTGGTAGTTTCTCTGAGGTACGGAGAGCTTTTCCACCTCACACAGATTTATCATGGTAAAAACAGCTTAAACTCAATCGATCTGTATGACTGTTACTGAGTCACGTAGTTCCGTCAGTTAATAAATAAATTTAATTTATTTACAATCAACAAACAACAAAATCGCTTCATCTCCCCTCTTGTTCCACACCATGTCTTATTTAATTATAATAGAAACTGATACTGGTTACCAGATAACCCGGATGGAATGGATGTTGTACGGAGAATATGTTGATCAAACTGATAATATGAGAGGAAATATTCACGCTTCATTTTACTTAGAATTGGCAGAAGCCGTAGTAAAGTTAATTATGGATGGAGAGGAATAATTAAATAGAGGAATCAAATTATTATTACGATAACATTACAGAGTAGTCGCTTGCTTCTTGAAAAAGGCAGTTCAGATTTTCTATGAGTTACAAGCAAGTGCGACTCCTAGACGTGAGTCGCTTGGTTCGATTTTCTGGTCATTGGTTTGTCTTGGGTTTTCTGTTAGGAAATTCCCAGCTGCAGCTCGGAGCTTAGATAATGAAAATGTGCTAATATGCTCACCACCTATTACATGGGATTAATAACAGCATCCAAGAAACAAATCAAAACCAATTCAAACTCCAGATTGCTTCCAAGAATTGCTTTAGAGAACCATTGAATCGAGCCCAGGTCCCAAAAGACCACTTTTACGTCCCTTTCACCCTTTGCCATATACATGGAAGATACCTCAATTTAAAAATAACACTCTGACTACACTAGGGGTAGCGTTAAACACAGTTTAAATAAAAAATCACCCCTTGTCTTAGGGTAATTTCATTTGCAAGGGAAACTTCCCTTGGTGTTTTTTCTTTTATAATTATTTTGCGTATATTTTCGTTTATGGTATTTAGCTGGAGGGCACGCGTTTGATTGTCGGTTAGATTCAACAGATACGGGTAAGTCGCGTGTTGAAGTCTTTTTTTAGACAATGCTTTAGGCGTGTGTGGGTAGAATTTTTTATATGTAATTGAAGTTACATTTTATTATGTAAAACTGTATTAATATTATATTTAATACACGTCGTTGCTTGGAGATAAAATAAAATATAAAATCTGGTAAAAACTGTCACAATCAATCATTCAGCATTGAGATCGGCTTCCAGTAAAACCGGATGCAGCTTAATACCAGTATTTTAAATGGAGCGATTGCCTATCTGACCTCCACAACCCAGTTAATACTGTGTAACACGATATCTCGTGGTATGACTGGTTGTGAGAGTTTCAGGCCTCTGACTACCCGTAACGGCTGTCATAGATCTTAATTTGACAACCACAATAGTAATAGAAAATCTGTCACATTTATCTGAAATTATATTATTTAGATACTTTCAAACGTGACTTCAAGACACCACTGGTTGATTGTGAAGAAAAATATCATAAGGTAACCTTGATAAATATGTTAAAATCATTACAGTCACCACTATTTACAGGGATATCCTAGGCTAGAATGGTTGCCAAATTTTGGTGAGGCTACTGGCACCCAATTGGGACTAAAGAGCCCAAGTAGGTAAAATATATTCAAAATTCGTTATAGCTATAACATTAAAACAAATAGCTTATCCTCCTGTCTAGTTTTCAAAACTAACATTAAGTTTACTTTCACTTTTATAAGTGAAAGTAACCATTTTCATTTTTACGCCCCAGATCATATCTCCCTTCAACAGGTGCCTGGAATTCTGCCTACCCTGTATAATATAGCCCTCCCCATAGAGCTATTAATAATGCTCATAACAGAAAACATACGTAGCATGTAATAAAGTAAGGCTTAGTGTATGACAAGTGAATACAAAAGTATTACTCGCTTTGCCACGCCAGAAATTACGAACGGAAACATTGAAGAAAATAAAAAATTGCCGTGACAATTTTGGGTACAGAATTGCCGTCAATCTAAATTGTAACCTCTAAAAATTTAATGTAGCAATTTGTAATGCAGTCTTTTCATATGTTTATCTTAATGGTTTTCATATGTACATCCTACAGTTTTTTTTTCTGAATACCAGTAAGAAAAAACTTCAAAACTTTTAGGCCCCTATTAAACCAATCTTATATTTGAACTCTTCTTTAGTGTCTATCTGATATTATTTTATATACTAAAACGTATAAAATTTCTGTTATATAAAGTTGCCATCTTGAAAGGGATGAAGCTTCAAATTGATATACAGATTGTTAATACAGAAGGTAAAACGTGACGCATAACATGTGACACAAAAAAAAAACTGTCAATAAATTTACGCTCCAAGGAGTGGTCCTTCTGACCTAACTTTGATGCTAAGGCTTAAAGTACAATGATGAATGTTACAAATGAGCGGGATCCCGTTCCTCATAATGCGTGACAGTTTCGGAACAATCAAGAAGTTTTTATTTAATAAATTGCTGGAGTATTAAAGATGGGGGTAATTGGGGGCGTCTCGCCGTTACAGTAGAAACATTTAATTAGATTTATGAAGGACATTAATTTGGACGATTGTTATTAATTTTGTAAAAGACAATTGAGGAGTCTTCAGTTTTGTGCCTTACAATAGATATTTCAAATCAATGGAATTGACGTAGCAAGATATTGATAAAGAATGTTTATGAGCTCTCAAAAAGTGGATGCATATGGACGAAAATCTGAATAATCTTAGAAAAGCCTCCAAGTTTGGTGGCAATTGGAATTTTGCCTCACAACTATTGTGATAAAATATATCGTCCTGCCTGCATTGTCTGATAGGTCAGGCAGAAGCTTATTGATGTAACGTAATTTGGTCCTTTGTGACAAATAGTGGTCCTATTGCTTGCTTGCTACAGCGCTCAGTTCCAAATTTCGGTCTGCTATTGACAGTTACCTCTAATAAAAATAATAGACACAAACGGGACTTGACAGTCCGTGTCATCACTCTACCAACTGAGCTACTGTGTCGTTGTTCGATACTATATATATAGGCATTACATGGCCTTAATATGTATAAAAAAAGCATTATGTATCAGGCTACTAGGTATAGCACTACAGTCCATAAAAGAAATTCTATATCATGGTATAGAAATACGCTCTAGTTTAGTAAGATACTAAATGGAATTATAGAACTAACAAGACAAGTATTATGTAGTATTGTGTTCCTAATAGTGAGCAAGGTGGCCAGTTCCCCTTAAAGCGTTATGTTGGCACTAAGATGAACCGTTTTTGTCCATTGCCGGTGCCGTGATTTCTCTTATGGCAATTTCTTAGACGAAATTTACGCTATTTTCCAGGTAAATGACAAATTAAAAATATAACTCCTTTTGTCAATTTAGCTATTTGCCGTCTCATAAAGATGTGGTTTGTAGTAATTAAAAATAAAAAACTTTTTCTTTCTTGCTTTCTTTCCAATTATTGTAACTGGCATTCCACTTTTGGGCCTTGACAAGAGGCTCAAAAGAATCAGATTTTGTTTTATTTTTTTCTCTCTTCGTATTCATATCTTTCGGGATTATATTATATGCATAATAAGACCCTTAGTCTTGAAATCATAAAGGTTTTATGACCAGCCCATAAAACAGACGTATGAGTTGAAAATATATGCTAGAATTAAGCATAAGATTGGCTAAAGTGGTCCGTTCTTCGCTCAAGATTTTCCCACCCACACTTCCTAAACAATTTAAACTTTACACGCTTTAAAAGCAAGCATAAAATAACTCATCGCACACAAGCCTTAGAACAGTTAATTAGGCTGTATACACACGAGCGTTAATTAACAACAACTCGGAATATTCCAATAGGGTGATGTGACAGTTCGCGTCACCGTGACAAAGAGCCAGTGCGCCCGCGGCTTTATGTAATCTACAGATATAATATGGAATTAATGAAGTCTGAACTACGAAGGAATAATTTATTTCAGTGTATTTTCGGCTCTTTGAGTTTTGGGTGAATATGGTTATAAAGAGAATATATATAGAGATGTATTCAATTCATTAGGTAAATACGAACTAAATTGTTATTAACATTAAGTTGTCCGCCAAGTGAAGAGGATGATTAGCCTTTTTCTTTCGGTTAGGTTTCGGTCACCCATCTGGGGTCAAGACGTAAAGCGGTCCTGCGCCCGTTTTCTCTCCGGTCGTGTCAGACGACCGTCCCATCGAACTATGAGAGTGAAGGAAGAAGGAATGCACCTGTGTTTTCGCAAACAACCGTATGTGCTCTGTAATATCTCCTGCGTGCTTGGCTAATCTTCGTGGAGATAGGCCGCCATGTCCGAAAATTTGGTCGAGAGTATATTATTAGTGTCAACAGATTTCGAAGCCACCTTAGGCCACCACAGGCCTACGAGTTTAACTTGGCTCTTAGTGGACACCGATCCACACACTCACTGCGTCAAAAATTGTATAACATCAATGATCGTTTACCAATTACAGGTTGCAACTGTCTATAAGCGCCTCGTATTGATGACAGTGACAGAACTGGCAAAGGCTGATTCAGATGATGATCTGCCTTCTAATATAATAAATATTTAGTCAATATTCTAATAAAATAGTTGAATTGCCTTTTTCAACTAAAATGTACCTCAATCGGTCCAGTTTGTCAAATGACTAAAAGTCTGACAACCGGTCTTACCACGCGACGTCGTATTACACAGTAACTGAGTTATGTGGGTCAGATAGGCAGGCCTTTCATGTAAAATACTGATATCAAGCTGTATCTGGTTACACTGGAAATCAACTTGAACATCGTTGGGGGAAAGGCTAGGCAGATTGTTTATATTCACCAATTATAAAAATTTACTGTAATTTGTTGCTTTTTCTTTTTGTTGTTAATTGCTATCAATTAGAATTTGATAGCGACATTTTCGATCTCAAAAAGCTTACCAAATTTTTAAAAGGACATTTTGATATCGTCAAAGTAATAATGTCCAAATAAATATTAAATATTCAAAAAATGTGAAATATTATGACTTAAAAAAAGTTTATTTGGTCTACTATAAATGAAGCTGAAATAATTTCTCATTGTAGATTGAGTATATCAAAATGTAGTGCAGCATCCACGTAATCCAATCTGCTATTTGAGTTGATTATTGCAATCCCCTCGGGAAGGCACATTTGAGGAGATCTACATTGGCTTTAGTCCCGTAATATACTGACTGTAAGCAATATTGATTTCATGATATATTTAAGAGAAACGCTTGATTCAAATAAATCATATTTAAAAGCAAGTTATGCTAATGCAGCTTCTGCTATACCAACCCAATTTTTTTAAAGTGTTGAGTAAAACGATTTCTGTTTAGTTTTTTGTCATAATATTATAACTAATTTTCAATAACCAAGCTCTTATCTTAGGCGCGCTTTAATAAATCCATTTCTTGAGAGGCTCCCTCTCAAAATAGCGCGTACTTAGAATATGAAATGTTCATACATTTCAGCATGATAACAACAATAGCTCACACATGGGAATATTTGATTCACAGATTTACAGATATATTTAACTAAATACAGCAAGTCAGTCTAATTGTACGAAGACTACGTGTGTCAGATTTGCCTACATGTAAGCTCACGCACGTATAACTATGTACGTCATAACAATTAAAATCTATTGTGTCTGCTAATTTGTGAGTCAAAGGGTTAAAAGCAAATCATCTTCTTTCATTTGGTCTATCACTTTTGACAAGTTATACAATTTTTTGTGCTTTATTTATATGCATATTTTCTATATTCTGATATATTACTATGGAAACTGTGGAATGCAGACGCATCTTAGCTATTTAAAAATTGGCGCTTTACGCCTACTCTAATGCTAGGAATTGACGACCCATCTAAAGATTTTACACAAAAACATATCTATCCGAATACTTCTGATGTAACACTATACAGTGAAAATGACATCAATAAAGAAAAACTTCAATCAGACTTCAGATTAGATACATACAATTAATTCAAAATTCAACATAATGCTATAACCAACTTTGAGATCGAACTAACCACCCCTAAATTCACAACAGCGCTTACTAGAAATAGCTCGTAACATGGTTACCCCAATAAACCGCTATACACGGGTAGTATAATCGGTTTCTGTATCAGCTTCAAATTCAATGCATACTATAATTTCTGTACTACCTAATTCTAGAAACTAATCTCCAAAAGCAATATCATGTTACTAGAGCTGTACCTACACTCAAGCTCCTTTAAATTATAACATAAAATTAGAACGTCGTCTATATAGTTTAAATTGTTCTTCGAAAAGATAAGTATTAGTATTGTTCTAAAAGTAATTGTAGATTTTCTAGTGCCTTTGTTTATCTTTTTTAAGACAATCTTTTATCTTTAGTGACTTCTCCAACTCCTATTTTGGTGTAACTAGTTTTCATTGATGATATCCTTTAGTTGGTGCTAACAACAAAAGTAGAAGCTTTTCTTGTTATAAGTATTTTTGGTTTAGTGTTTGATTTTGTTTATTCTATTTTAATTATTTGCTTCACTATGAACATTTTTATTTGCTAGCTTTTTTATTTATAGAGCTTAATTTAACAGGCAGTGCAAAAAAAATAACATCCAATATTGTAAACAACAGTTTTCCCCATAGTTAGCGTTAGCATGTGCCTATCTGATTGAAATCGTAATACATTGCCGGAAATCCTGTTCCCCATCACGTTGCCATCAAAACAAACAACCATACTAAGAAGACCCGACACCGGTGACACCAATAAAACTCGTATTGAATTCTAGTAATCCCCACATTCGTGACCGGATTAATATCCCTTGTACCTTTAAATCCAATAACAGTCGTGGAATTGAATCAGGTTGAATTGAATTCTATATAAACATTTGTCAGGTTTCTGTATAACGGTCACGACTGAATAAACATTGCGTTATCGTTCGTATGTGGATGAAATTGACTTTACATACGTACTGTTTATATCTAGAGGGGAGCTGGTTGCTATGGCAACGTTAATTGTCTTATCTGTCTATCTCAGCCCGGCTTCATTCAATCTATAATACTGTTTTCAATCTAGGTTTCTTTTACAACCTGTAACAAAATTGGTAAAGCCATAACAACTTAACTAATATAAGGAATATACTATCTCAGATTTGTTGATCATTTTCCGATGTTGTTTCTGTGAAGAGCGAAAGTAGATGGGCAAACAATTATCTTATATTCTTCTTCGGTTTCCCAGGAGACGGTGACTATAATAATGTTCATGTTATAAATTGTTATGTAGAATACTGGCTTAAAGGAGTGACGGCAAAGACAGCCTCTGAATAAACTCTGCTAATATATAAAAACAAAAACGGAATGTTTTAAAACTGCGATTCCCATGATTAAAGATAATATATTTGGATAGATTTGGTGAAAAGTATTCTAATTAGACCTCTTAGACATACATACATGCATACAAGCATGACTATTACCCATTAGGGTAGGCAGAGACCATAAATTTTCATCTGCTACGATTCGGAAACACATCTCCTGTTACATCTATTCTTCACTTTAAAATGATGTTCAAAAACACTCCGTAAAGGAATGATTATTAACATCTTTACACCTGTCAGTTTGGTACAACTAAAATTGATATTAAAAAGTGTGATTTACAACACTATAAGTCAAATGACATATTTCAATGCTGTGTATAATATAACAGCTATGAACGTCGAAGCCGCGTAAACTAGGACCGTATTGGGCTTAAAAGTTTCAGCGTTGTGTGAGTTATGTAGTATAGTTTAATGTATAGCTTAGTCCAACGCTTGCGTATAACATATTTGCTGTTGGAATACATTCTGAAGTTAATTTAACAGTTGACTTACTGTTTTCCATATGTCGGTTGTTTGTAGGCAGAGTTTTAAGGACGTACCAATGTGAATCGTAATCCGATTTACTTTCAAGTTTATATTGTTGTTGTTGATCAGTTTATCCTCAAATAAAGCCAATTATTCAGGTAATAAGATAGATTTTATTTAGGTGTTTGATGTTCAAACATTTTGTCAGATTGCGGACTTTTCAAACATAAATGTTTGAAAAGTCCGCGAGCCTACAAGAATATAGAATTTAAATCACACATCAAACATTCGTTGCTCATTTATTTTTATCAGGCGTTACCAATCATTAGTAATATTTTGTTGATAACGTTTGTTTTGTTTATTGTTTTTCTCGTGTTTTATATACAAAGAGATTATACTTTAAAGTAATTTATTACGAAATACACGATAAGAATTAAATAATTCTTATAAATAAAGTGACGAGTTCAATTGCTCTCAAATTCATATCACAATAATTTTATTAGTATTACTCATGTTTAATTCGCTGATAGTTCCTATATTTTAAATTTTCAATAGCAACCTTTAGGATTGATTTTTCAACCCTCAGAAGATTTAACTTTGACGGCTCATGATTTTTGTTTATCAAGTTGTTTGCATTACAAATTACAAAACTTTTGTAACACGTTTGAAGTATCTAAAAATTTGCTATAGAAATGTTGGTGGATAAAAAACATACCACCGCCAGCGGAGTTTGAACTCGCAATTCTTGGATTGTTACTCCAAGTGCTCTGCCAACTAACGTATCGCTACCATTTAGAGAGGGTGCAGGATTTATTCGTGCACCCGCTCGTGCACGAATAAATCCTGCTCGTGGTCCTATTATTCTAATTTATCCTTCGGATAAATATCATCTGATGATTAATAATTAGTCCCAATGTCAATAAAATCTTGTTAAATTAAGATCTATGACAGCCGTTACGGGTAGTCGGAGGCCTGAAAGTCTGACAACCAGTCATACCACGAGATATCAGAATACTGGTATTAAGCTGCATCCGGTTTGACTGGAAGCCGACCCCAATGTAATTGGGAAAAGGCTAGGCAGATATATATATATGTCAATAAAATCTATATACACAACAATTCCTTCTTTATTTACTAAATACATTAAAACAATGTTATATATTACAATACTTTTGTGTCTTTCAAGTCGGTAAACTTACAGTCCCCATTGATTTCCTTTTTGTTTTCAATTCCATTCGATGTTTGCTTCCTTCTGAAAAGGAAACAGTTTGGTTTAAAAAAGAAATAAAATCATGTGCGATGCTTGTTTGCTATTGTAAGTTCGTTTTTACTTTTTATGTATATTGAAGTTGAATTTATGTTTTTTTTTTTTTTTCTATTATGAAACCGAAGCCTTACACTGTTATCAAGGTTTCATGGTAATAGGCAGTAGCTTACGAGTACATGTTTAACTATAACCTTATTAGTAAACAGTCATTTTTAAAAAGTATCTAAATGTCTCATAAATTGTTGTGGAAATGAAAATACTTTCATTTGCTAGCAGGATTTAACCTGTGCTTCATTTACTACACAATTACTGAATGAATAGATGTTGCTGACGGCACTATACACTAAGATTGTAGAAGAATAATTTGGTATAGTGAGCAGAGGTCGCGACAGCTTAGCGCCTAAAGTATTCCTCCGGGAAGCATATTAATTCTTTCCACTAAATTTACGTCCTTAAAGCTTTCATCACCGGCTACGACGTGATCAGAACAATAGATGATGAACTTTTTAATTATTAATTTTAAAAACCCTTCCGAAGTCTTTCTATTGCTATATACCTACAAAGCCAGCGGTCAGTTGTACTGTGCGCCTTGCAGCAGACTCTTCAAAGCCACAATAGATAAATAGAAGCCAGGATCTCCATTGTGGGATACGACAAGGAGGACGATAGTGATTATTAATTATCTAATACGTCACCAACTTTTTCAATGTGTTTGCTACTATTGTATATATATATAATCACTATTTTAAAATATTTTTGTCAGTGTTCCGATTAACCAATTTTTAACAGGTTTAAGAACCAATACATTCTTCAAACTAAACTAAAATCAGCAAGCAATTGCTACTCCAGCAGACGCAAACTCATTCTGGTCCTTACACCCGAATCTCATTAAATCGCCCAACTCCTGCATCCTCATTTCTATAGTTTATCCAACAAATAGATCTTCCTTTCACAATGTATTAGTATTAGTGTTTAACTCGTATACTCACACAGGGTTCAGTATGAGATTACCCAAGTTGCTTAGAGGCGATTCAACGAAGAGGCAGAGCAGGACAGCAACAGCCGCTGACGTCATGAGTATTCCGACACCGTTTAGTATCTGAAATTTCATTACGAAGTTTGTATGTTCAAGCTTAAGACTGTTTGGGGTAGGTAGTTTATCTTGTAGTGGTCAGTGTGTTTGGAAATTAATGTATTGGTAGTTTGCAATGCTGCATATAATAGAGCCTCTTAGGTGTTTCATGAATATTGTTTCTATTTGTCAACTGTTCGATACTATGCTCTGGCTGGAGGCATTAAATTGCCTCGCCTATTGACCGGTAATACATAAAAAAAACCGTCTGAGTTACTGCAAGAGGGTATTATAAAAAAAAAAAAACAAGTTTTCAATTAGGTCACCTTATCTCTTTACTAATTTTATATATGCGCTATCTCGTTAATTGGCAGCATTTGGGAATTTACCCACTCATCAAAAATCGTGCTTCAAATGTACTTTAGTTAAATGTCTCTTATGTATTTTGAAGTCTCTTTCCGTCGTTAAATAAGTGACAAGGAAACGTATGATTTTTAAATCGTTTCAAAAATCCATTTTTGTGAATACAGGTTTAAAATGTTATAAAAATATATACTATTTTTTGGTCCTTGGAACCGTATCTAGAATTAAGTCACTCTTCAGCGTTCACTAAAATACTTTCAAACAAAAATGTTAATATGAAGGAAATTTGATACATTCGCCAAAATTCCAACAAAATAACTTCACTGAAATGAAATTCCATAGTACTAGGAGATCATAAATACGTACCAGGTTAAACATGTCGTAATACATAGGATTCCTTTGTGAGAAAAGGTATCTCTCAAGAATCAAAGAATGTGTAATATATACTCCATATGCCAAACGACTGAGTATTGTGAAGGCAGGCCACGCCATAATGTTTCTCAAAGTTTCTGAAATGATCATTAAATAAATAATCACTTAACGCCTGGGAATAAGAAAAAAATAACGTTTATGTGACAAAGTCACTAAGGACACAATCTAAATTTACAATACGGTTATAAGATAGTTAGTGTGAAAAGATTTCGGTTTAGCGTTAATAAAATATGAGTGAGAGGTAACAAAACGAGGCTAATCGTTTACTAATCAAATTAAATGCAACGAATAACTTAGAAATTAATTCAAATATAATGCATAATTTATATTGAATTTAACAATATTAGTACAATACTTACATATGTACATAATAAATAAAAATATTTACAAAAATAAAACCTAAATTATATTAACTACACTACCACTAAAAGAAAGAGAGAAAAAAAAAAAAAAAGGAAAAAACGTAATTTAGGCGTCGAAGTACTCCTCCGCATCGCTGTCATCCGGTAATGTGCCCAGAAGACTGGCAGCATTGCCACGTTGAATGGCAATGCTAATTCTCTGACCAAAAAACAGGCCACCCCTCTGGTCACGCAAAGTGTCGACCAGTCTGCGGGCACTGGGACCCCATGACCCGAGCGTTTCGACTCCAAACGGCTCAAAGTCGTAACAGCCGTTAAAGGTTGCTATATTTATTCAAATTACTTATATTCCTAGCACTGATACCCTAGCGGTATGACCGTTGGACTGACAAGTCAAAAGTCGCAAGTTCGAATCCAAGGCACGCGCCACTGTCTTTTCGAAGTCATATTATAAATTAATTAACACTTGCTTAAAATGGCGGAGGAAAACATCGTGAGGAAACCAACACACCTGAGAGATGTTCTCGATGGTGTGTAAAGCCATGTCAGAGACCTACGGGTGGTTTAAACTCTGACACTAGGTTGTTCATCGACCACACGAAATAAAGAAGAAGATTAAATTCTTTAAACACCGAAAAATCAAAGAATCAAATACACAATCCTGAAGTTAATCTAACACGTCAGTAGTAAAATATTAAAACCATGTCTTGAAATTTATAAATATAATAACGCCTCGTTGGTCTAGTCGTCCCAAGCGCGACTGCTGAGCATGAGGTCTTGGATTCGATTCCTAGGTCGGGCAAAGTGTTATTGGGATTTTCTGTTAGTAAATTCTCAGTAGCGGCCCGAAGTTTGGAAATGTGCCCGGTTGATGTCAGTAGTCTCACTACCTATTAATAGCATCGGGGAAATGTGGGTGTACAACTGTGTACGCCTCTGCCTACCCCTTTGGGGAATTCAGGCGTGATGCTATGATAAGTATGTTTTATAATAACGCTCAGAGTTCCTTATCTTTTCCTAAAGCTTCTACTAATCTTTTACTTTTTCTATCTTTGTGTTTTTAACACATTTTCTTTTTGCATAGCTCTCTAAATAAATGTATTTACTTTCTTTCCTTTTTTCTTACTAATCTCTCTTTTGGCGTCGATTAATGATATTTATCTTCATCAGAATATTTAAAATAGTCAAATCTCGGTCAAATCTTTTATGTTTTTGCGTCACGCGTTTGATTTGCATGGATATAGGTCAATGTGGTTTTATATTGAATATCCGCTATTATTAGGGCTTCAAGTATTATACATATAAATTAACATTATTGTGTTCCATAAAATGATTTTAAAACTTTTATAACTGACTCTAGATATAATAAAAATATATAGTTGCAGTAGGAAAACATGTATGTAATGGTATTCTGATAGACAATAACTGACATGGTTCGACACACCTTCGAGAACATCTCTCAGATTGCATCACGATATTTCTTAACTGTTTTAATCAAGAGACAATATTATAATTAATGAATAACAATCAAATTGTTATTCGATCTCATAGCAAAATCCTACAAAACGGTTTCAAGCATAAAAAAAAACAGTCCAAAATAAATCTTTGGAAATGCTTAGCGAACTCTTAAGTTATTATATTAAATGGAAAAAGAGTACGGTCGCGAACAGGATTCCAACCTGCGCCTCCCGGATAAATTTTAACACGTCTTAAGGCGACGTCATTGCTATCAATTCAGTCACTATACAAGTGACCGAACCGACACGACTAACTTTGCAGTTAAAACAATTTGCAGTTAAAAAAATATGGAAGAAGAATTCGCGGTGGTGAACAGAGGTCGAGATGGCTTATTGGTCAGAGCGCCTGGAGAATTTATCCGGGAGGCGCAAGTTCGAATCCTGTTCGCGACCGTATTCTTTTTCCATTTAATATAATAACTTTAATAAACAGTCCCGTTAAAACCATTTTGTAAGTTAGTTGAAAAGAGCAGCACAAAACACAACAGTAATATCTTTCACAAAATATTTCATCGCAACAAGAGAACCGTTGAGCGGATTTTGATGAAGTTGTTAGACATATATCTTAGAATTGAGATGAAAATATAATACCGGTGTTTTGACGTCGGAAAAGTTACAGTACTCTAGGGAAATCAGAAAAAAAGGAACTTCCTGTTGAACATGCCCCAAGCATGAGTATTTTAGTTGGAGAGATTAAAAGGTATGTTTGTCTGTCGTTTCCCGGTAATTCTATCCATGTTTCACGTCACGAGGAACTTGTCACAGGAATGTTTGACGGGTTTAGCATATTTTTGTGTAATAACTTTTGTGGGACATATGAATTATTTATTTCTTGTTGTAAGTAACAATGTCAAAAAGAAATGTGTGTAAAAAAGGTGAATTTCACTTAAAGTTTGGTTTACCAGTGTCTTTTAGATACATATTGTTACTATTGAAATAGTAATTATTTCCTTACTATTAATTATTGTTCAACGGTTATTACTCACTTGCATTCTTCGGGATTGCCCGACTAGTTTCGAACTCCAACGGAACCCTTAGTCATGAGCTGAGCCCGCGGTGATGTCGCGAGTCAAAAGGAGTTTCCTGAAGGCAATCCCGAAGAATGCAAGTGAGTAATAACCGTTGAACAATAATTAATATGCATGTGTCTCACGAAAGTTATTATATTACCTTACTGTTGAGAAAATAATCTGTGACCATAATTTGAGTACTAAATATTATTCATTTTATCCTTCTTCGTGAACCTATTTTAATTTTACTATAGTCATTACGTGTAATTGCTTTATTCTTGTTCTTTTAAAACAATAACTCATCCTATTGTAAATTATGGAACTGATAGATGAAAATGAAACGTCCAAGATATAATAATTTCATATTTAAATATACTTTAAACTTCTACTTACGAACATCTCCATACTCAGTGATCCCAATACAGACACAGGTAGCCAAAGACCATAAGTTTTTGTTTAATGCGGCGTAGACCGCCGAGTTCCAAGCGTTGTATTCCCCAAGGCACCATGCTGGGGCCGCTGAGAGTACTCTGAGACCAAGCATAAAAGCTGCTGCTAGGCCTAAGTAGGAGCATTCCTGAAATAGAAAAAGATGGAATTGATTCAATATCAGGATTAGATATCGGTAAACAAAAGTATGTATGTAAAATATCTATTAAAATTGATTCTCATGCTAACATACCAAATAAAATTCAGTGTGTCGGTATGTATAGAATAAGTTTGACAATCAGAAATTATCGATGTGATGGATATTTTGTTATCCAAATTTTAAATCTCACCTTGGATATGATTCCTCTATATTTAGTGGGCCTGTACACCGTGATAATGTATCCCATGGCCATGCCGAGGAAGTAGGAACCAGCTCTGTGGTGACTCTTCATGTAGGTGTCCATGTAGACTTCATTTTCCCTAACGTGAATCACCTTCCTGAAAAATATTGGACACCATGATTTGTTCTTTGAGGTAGGCTTACTGATAAACTCCAACCGATCAGTAACTTGATAGATATATAATAGCAAAAAAGTTAAAAAACTAAAAGTAGCTGTCTCAGTCTAGTGGACCCAAGCATGACTGCTGAATCTGACAAACAGTTATTGGGATTTCTTGTTAGAAAATTATCAATGGTAGCCCGGATTTAAGATAGTAGTAAGCCCGGTAGTTGACAATAGGCTTGTCACCTTTTGCATGGCACTATCAGCAACGGTGATATGTGGATGTACTACACGATGTGATGCTATCCATACTAGTATTATAAATGCGAATATAACGGCTGAACGGATCGTGAAGAAAATTTGGCATGGAGATAGATTGGACCTTAGAGAAGGACATAGGCTACCTTCTGTTATCCAGACGAAGTCGCAGGCACCAACAAGTGTTATATAAATTAAAAACAAGCTGAGAAATACACTTACTCAACATCATATAAAAGTATTCCTGGCATTTTCTTCCAGTATGTGGTAATCCCTGGTACCACTATGGAAAAGATTACAGCTACTGTTGTTGTAACCTTCCCAATACGTTTGTTCCATTGCCATAAACAGAAGAGAGCAGTTCCTATGACAGCCAGATGATAATCACATGGTATATACCATGATATTTGTTGACACTGGAAAAAATTTTCATAGAAAAACAATTAATAAAAAGAAAATTGTTTATCGTTGTACCTCACGTTCAGAATTGTGATATGATTCTTTTCTTATTCATCAGCCAGAGGAAGTAGTGTCAGAATTTAAAAAGCCCGTAGGTTTCTCATATGATTTACACATCATCGAGAATATCCCTCAGGTGTGCTGGTTTATAATTTTTTGAGGCAATGGATATTAGAATTCTTATAAGAACAAGCTTATGATTAAGAAGAAGACTATAAATCCTGAACAATTATTTATATGAATGTGTCTCACGAGAGTTACCAGACAATAATTTAAGGACGCCTACATAAATACTTTTCAAACTAATTTCATTCTCAGGACTCCGATATCACATAGATAGTACATCTAAGACAATACATACTCTTGAAGTAAATTTCGCTAAGACAAATTCTTGTAAAATTGTTTAACGCTTGTAAAGGCAAAGAAAGTAAAAGACAAGGCACTTCTACGAAATATTCTTGATTGACAAAAGTTATTGAATTGTCATTGTGATTTGTAGCTATATCAACAGTGTTCACAACTTGAAGCAAGACAACTATCGTACCAGTACCGTAGAATTATCGTACGTGGAGAAAAATAAATCGTATTAAATGTGATATCAATATTTTTGCGTATGCTAAAATTAATTACATGGAGCAAAATTCACGTACTTTTCAAAAAAATCACTATAATTAATGAATATATAGCTTAATGAAAATTTTTCGTACCATCTGCGCACGATAATAATGATATCGTACATCGTCCGTGGGCATGAAATTATCGTATAGGTACGATAATTATCGTGCGGTTGCGAACACCGTATATCAATATTATCTTTTGTCTCTATCTGTCTGACACCACATATTAGTTGACCGTAAGATTATTTTTTGTATCCTATAAGGAGTTACTGTTTTACTTACAGAAAAAAAAACATTATTCGTTTCTTATACATTTAAGGGTCAAAAGATGCACGGTTCGAATTTGTTATTGAGAGGAACCGACAAGAAACTCTGTAGTTACACTTTTAAAATGGATATTGTCTCATTGATCCGTAAATGGTTATTATTTATTTATTATTTTTATTTATTTTATTTATTATTTTTGCGATGTCGCGAGTCAAACTAGTTAACTTTCCCGAAAAATGCACGTGAGTAACCGGTGTAGAATAATTGATATAAAATTCTAATAAGTTCACGTACAGTTACAAAATCAGTATTAACCATTTCAACAATAATTGATATGAAAATTTTGTTCCTTTCTTTTAGATCTTAGTCATTGATTTATATTGTGAAATACTTACAATACTATCACTGTTTACGTAGTTACCAAGCATGAGGAGACTAATCAACCAGTTTTTGGAACACGCCCTCTGTTCTCTTCCAATTAGTCTGTTCCATAGAGGTCCGTCGCCAGTATATTCTGACACCGCTATTGTATAAAATATTAATACGGTGAACGATCCTATTAATCTGGAAATTAATATTATAATTATCTATATTTGGATTGAGTACTTTGACGAAATACTAACCCAATATATTATAATGACATTCGTGAATGGTCTAAACAATTCAAAACTTTAAGTGTACCTACTACTCGCAATGATTTTAATAACATAGCATCACGCCTGTATTCCCCGAAGGGGTAGGCAGAGGTGTACACAGTTATACATCCACATTTCACTGTTATTAAGTCCCATGTAATAGGTGGTGAGCCTATTGCCATCTACCGGGACAATTCCAAACACTGAGAATTTTCTAACAGAAAAACTCAATAACACTTTGCCCGACCCGGGAATCGAACCCGAGACATCATGCTCAGCAGTCGCGCTAGAGACCACTAGACCAACGAAGCAGTTTGAATTCAATAATTTTAATGATTTTTTTCACCTATGTTCTACCAAACTTAATTTAATCTTTTGATGTGCTCTTGCAAAAATAATTACCTAACATAACGTTGTATCAAAGAAATTATTGGGTCTTTCTTTTTCTCCATCAGTCCCTTCATTAGAAGCAGTCCCGATATGACGAAGAAGTTCTCCACAGCTGGCAAATCTAAATGCTGTACTGTGTTACCTAATGTATTGTTCTTGACACTCACTAGCTGAAAAAATAAAAAAGATCGATGTTGTAATTTGAATTGAGTTTTAGGAATACGATATTCCATAATTGTTTTATAAATACTTTTAAACCCGATTTAAAAGGATCATGCATAAAAAATAGATAATTCCATAAACAATTTTAACAAATAAATAAATTTGAAGTGTCCGTTTGTAATGTCAAAATAATAGTTTTATTTAAACTACATCACGAACTATAAATCAGGTTTTATAATTTTTGTTGGTCTGTCTGTCTGTGTCTGTCTGTTTGTTCCGGGTAATCTTCAAAACGGCTGGACCGATTCTGATAAGATTTTACTGGCAGGAAGCTGACTATATAAGGAGTAACTTAGGCTAATTTTCTAGCCGGAAATATTTTGGGGTTCGAGTTAACAAGCCAAGGAGCAAAAACAAAAATAGATAAACGTTTTTATATCAAATTTCACGTGGAAAAAGTCGCGGCTTGTCATCAATAAAAATTATAAACACTAATCATACAATTAATTAATTTCTTCACAAAAATATAAAACAATGTGTATTGTTTATTTGGTCGCTAAAATACAAATCCCACAGAATATACCCCAAATTGTTAGAAAAAAAAACTGACAAGATACGATACTTTTACAAGCAAAGAAAGAAAATACTCACATGATCAAAATCATTGCCATTACTAATAGCTGCTGCGACAATAAATACAAATACATGAACACAGGTTATAAATATCAGCACCACAGATTTTGTGAAGTTTAAAATCGGTATCTCTCCATCTGAAATCCTTATGAAAGAAGACCAGTTGCGTTTGAGACTAAAAGAGTAAGCTATTCTTGTAACTGAAATAAAAAAAGTAGATTATTACTTTGTTGCTTCGAAGAATGTGGCTTTGGTAGATACAGAGAGTGAGATCTTAGATATGAAAATAAGAGGTTGAAGAGATTCACGGTGAACAAGTCAGATGGTAAAAATTTAGCAAAACCAAAGAATGGAGCTCAAGAAGAACCATTATATCATTGAGTATATAATGAACCTTAAATTTCTAGGGTCCTTATGACCTAAATAATCATACTTTAAAAATGATTTGGTAACTGCAAATCCTTTATTGGGTATGATAATTACTATATTATCATCCCTAATAAAGGATGCGGTTCAGTGCTAACAAAATTATTGAATTCTAATAGCATTGAAAACTAAGTACTTAAGTAAAAAACAATGTAGATATTATGAAAACTTACGAGTTGAATCTGAATTGTCATATTCTAAGTAGAAAGTGGATAAAATCGCTGCGACGACTAACGCCACCATAGTGATGCTGTAAATAACAAAACGGATCATTAAGACTAGAATGAAAAAAAGAAAAACAAATCGAAATCCGCTAAGTTATTCAATTAATTACAGAACAGGTTCCTTATTGAGCAAATATAAACAATTAAACAATAAATCACACAAGACAGAAATATGAATTGCAAAGAAAAATAAAGATTCTTGAACTTGCTAAATCATTGGAAACTTTCGTAGGTAAACGATGGTTAAGGTCAATGAACGCTTGTTTGTCAGCAGATGAGTGACCAATAGAAGCATAGCTAAGGTGTACCCGTGCTTTTGAGAGTTCGATAAACTGTTGGTCTTGGGTATTGTGAATATATAGCAATAGCCGTGAAAAGTCAGGGGTCTACATATTTAACAATTCTTAAGCCAAAATAAATAACAACGTGCTTTGGCTTAGTATTATTCGTGACCCTGTCATATATTCGTGAAAATATAAGTGCAAGATTGAGACAGAAACAGAGGGAAGCCAAAACATGTGCTAATAATGGAACCGGAACCGGGAGGATCCTCTAACCGTGCGAGCCACGGCCGACGGTGAGTCGGGCGTTCGTATGTGTAGGATTCTTGACGTCATCAGTTATGTGCGAAGTATTCGTGTAGTGGGGTAGATGTAACTACATGTTTATTTATCTTGGCGTGACACTAGTTCTCCTAAAAACACCAAATGAGAAGAAGATTAAAAATTTAGTTTTAACTTACACAAACGCGTAAAATTTGATGCTATACTCGGTCTTCATTACAGCATTTTGACAATAATCCACTGTGATGTTAGGGTCTATGGATGTTAAAGGGTTCACCAAGTATATCGTCTTTAGGATCTTAACAACTGAATAGTGACTGCACACTGCTGGTAGGCACACACCCCAAGATATTGTGTCATACTTTCTGCCTTCTTTGGACCTAACCTGTTAGACAATAAATGCAAGATTTAATTGAAGTGTTTCTTAATTCTAAGTAATTTCCTTTTTTAATTAACTACGTTCTGATAAAGTTGGACTTTTTGGAATTTGTGTATGACCTCTGCTTTCTCCACTTCATAAAATAGTTGGACGTCTTACCAATTAACTTAAGTGTGTACTAATGTAGTCGTTCGTATCTTTGAAGACACGAAAATGAAATATTAAAGAACAGTTTTATCTTTAATTATAGTTCTAAAATCTTTGTCATTACAGCAATTAATCTGCAGGATTTGATTTGTAAGGTAGGCAGTTTGTGACATTACCAAATCTATGAAAATTTTAACGTAACTAAATCTTATCTGTCCCATTGCATGGCAAGAGGCTCTTCTCATACAAAAAGGGACAAATATTGATCACCGTGGATCAGTACAAAGTTTTCTATCTGGTCTATGTTCTCTTACAATTTTGTCCTTCGCCGTATGTTTGTGATGTTTGAGATGAACTAAGAAAGCACACATGGTATTGACAAGGTTTGATTGCTTAAGAGGCGGGTCCGTAACCATTCGGCGACCACAACCATTACTGATTAAATCACTCACATTCAAAAAATCTTCAGTACGTCGGAAAACATCAGCTCTTTCATAACTCTTTTCTTCTCTGTCTGTCAGCTTGACATCCGTAAGGCAATACTGAGTAACGATTTTGGGGTCACCAAAATTGGAAGGTGCTTTCAAACATTGGTCGTAGTTACCCAAACTATATTTTGACCCATAAAAGCTTCCGACTGGATGGTGTATTGAATTCCAAACTGAAAGAAAGCATAATTAAGAGATAAATGTAAACAGAAGTGACAAAATCTAGAGAATTTTATAATGGTGCTTTAACTACCATTTTTATAGTGTATTTTATACGTAGCGTCATGCCTGTATTTAACCGACGGGGTAGGCAGAGGTTTACTGTTATCAAGTCATAGGTGGTGAACCTATTGCCATCAACCGGGCACAATTACAGAACCTGGGCTGCTACTGAAAATGTAATACAAAAAACCCACTACTGCTTCAATAGTGACTCATGCAGAAATTTTGATAAGATAAAATATTATATTTGCATAAAACATGTATAAAAATTACATGACAGAGCTAACATGATTAGCTTAGCGTCCAAAAATAATAATTAAGTATTATTTTCAAAGTATTCTTTTACATTGTAGAAGTACCAATCGTTCACGATGATGGATTCTTTGTAACAAGTTCTGATTAGAGTATCCTAAACTGTGCGAGTCAAAATGAATCGTGTGTGTTGTCAGAACAGAGACAGAACTTGGTCGGTTTGTGAATAATAGTGCTATTTAGGTATTAGTATGGATTGTAGCTCGTACATTGTGTGGTTAGTGAAGTCTGATAGTAGGATAACATCAGAACCTGGCGTATGGTTAACATTTGGTGTGACATAGCTAGATAGAAGGATACCGTATCGGTGGCGGATACCACCAACAACATTCCTAATGAGGGTTGCTGGCACGCAGGCGGCTGGTCATAAAACATTGCCAAAACATTAACAGCATGCAATTTCAAAAACAATTAAAAAGTGGAAGAAGTATACATGCTGCGGCGACCCCAAATAAATTGGGATAAGGGCAGGGAGATGAGGCAGTTAGTGACTTAAGGATCTAGATGACCGAGTTTTGCTCGTGTTTTTTTGGTAAAACGACGTTTTTTAGAAATTAAACCTAGCTAGTTCGATTTATCGCCCCCGAAACCCAATGCTTATTAAATTTCATGAAAATCGTTGGAGCCGTTTTCGAGATTCAGATTATATATATACAAGATTAAATAAATAAATATGATATTATTCGTTTTATGCTATAAGAAATTACAATAATTTATTAAAACTTTGCTATTAAAATATTATTAGTGAGTCAAATTGTAACTTTAATGTTAGTTACGGTAAGATATAGCGGTTATTATATAGGTAGATGTTGCAGATTTAAACATGTAATTATAATTAACAAAATCTAAATATTGTAAATAGAGGAATTTAATTAATAATAGATACCTAACTATCGCATTAACTATAGTATTACCTGTAATGATAGCTTTAATGTTTTAAATAAATAAATAACTAAAAAAGAATTGCTCGTTTAAACGTATAAGACTTAATTTAAAGTGATGTTCATTAATTATCGTACTAGATATGTTAATATGATTGTCAAGGTCATAACTTATTTGTATCGGGCCAATAACCCATAATAGACGATTCTAAACCATAAATTCTTAGTCGCTATTTTTAAGTAAGTTTTTGTATAATATTTACTTGGGGGTGACTTGCCCGCGTCCGTAGGAATGCACCGTTAAAATTGATTCCCTACACGTGACCCCTGGGTGGTGAAAAACAGGCAAGACAACTCTGGTGGGAGGCGTCGGCCGCGGCTGGTTACCACCCACCGGACGAAGCCATGCCGTGAAGCGACCTAGTCCTGTTTCGGGATGTAGTCCGGTGCAACCGTTGTGGGAGACGGGTCTGGGCAGTTGTACCAACTCCCCAACTATCGTTTTCCCCAAATCTATCCACTCTACTTGGAGTGACTAGATTTCTTGTGGATCTACATGCTCCATCTTCGGCCACAACATTGCTTACCATCAGGCGAGTTGGTGACCATAGTGATAGATCTATTTTTCATAAAAAAAAAAATACTTACTCCACACTGCCCATACTGTATAATTTCTTACATTATCCAATATGAGTAGCGTTTGGTCTAAACATGGCTTCTCGTCTGGCGCCCATTCTTCATCTTCCAAGCCTTCTATAACTAAATCTACTTCAGTTCTTCTGCTAGTAGTTAAATATTCTGCTGCCGTTGAATCTGAAAATAATATGATTGAATTGTTTAATTACATCTACATAATGATAGCAGTGAACATATGAAGCAGTGATAGGCTAGTGATATGACCGTTGGACTGACAAGTCAAAGGTCGCAAGTTAGAATCCAAGGCACGCACCACTGACTTTTCGAAGTCATGTGCGTATTATAAATTAATAATAATAAAATCATTTAATTCAAGTATCACTGACTCATAATAGAAACAATACATTTACACAGTCACATTACATACACAATATTTAAAAATAATTTCATTTACTTAATTCAATTACATTATAATAAGTCTAACACTAAAAATAAAATTAAAATAACTCTATTAACCTTCACAATTCATATAAAAAAAAAAAATGGGTACTTTATTATACTTATTATAACTAACAGGAATTAACGCGCAATAAATACCTTTGAATCGGCTTGTGACCACGATCAGAGCAACCTGGTCGAAACGTCAAGCGATTCAAAGCTATTTATTGTGCGTTAATTCCTCTAAGTTATACATATAATAATATCATGCGACGCGTTTAAAAGATAACGATTACTTGCTTAAAACGGTGGAGGAAAACATCGTAAGGAAACCAGCACACCCGAGAGATGTTCTCGATGGTGTGTAAAGCCATGTCAGAGACCTGCGGGTGGTTTAAACTCTGACACTAGATTGTTCATCAACCACACGATAAGAAGACCAAAATTTTTTTTTATTTGAAATGTAATACCTTGCCCAATGTTAAGATATTTTCATGAGTGTGTTTCATCATCATCATCCCCTGCCCTCATCCCAATTTATTTGGGGTCGGTCCAGCATGTATTTTTATTCCATACATCTTTATTAGCTGCCATATCGTCAGTCACTCCTTTTCTAGCCATATCATCTTTAACACAATCCATCCATCGCTTCCTCGGTCTTCCTCTTACTCTTATGGCCATCTACGTATACATTCATACCCAAAACTTGAGTGTATTTATTGACCCAAATTTAACGGACCAATTCTGCTCATCCTCTTAACATCAAATCTGCATCATCATTTAAAACACTCCTTCGTTGACTTATTATTTTCTGGGAACCGCACGTCCGTGCCAGTGTGTAAACAATTTTAATTTGTATTCGTGACGTTATGTCATATTGGTAATCATTATTAAATAAATACACATTCCATAAGGAAATGAGATTTGTAGAACGATTATGTTCAAAACCTTGATTCTTGAAATAACATGTACATTATCACGCCTATATTAATATGTACTCGTAATTAAGTCGGAACGCCTATTGCTATCTAGTGGGCAATTATTTAATATCCGCAGCGATATTTTATAATTGTTTAATTTCAGTTATAGATATTTATTGTTTGATATAGAAAATTTCCAAATTATAATTTTGTATACACTTGGACGGGACATCGCACACATTTTATGGCATGTATAAATGTATGTACTCTATGGTCACGAAATAAATTGGATTTGAATTTTATATTAAGATTTTTCTATAAATAAACACTCAAGAGCTTCAAATATGCTCAAATCTATGATTTCAAGGTCACAACACTAAAAGCCGTTAAATTCAAATTTTCAAATTCTTGCATAACATAGCATCACGCTTATATTCCCCGCTGGGGTAGGCAGAGGTGTACACTTGTACGTCCACATTTTACCAATGTTATTAATAATAGGTGGTGAGCCACAATTCCAAACTCCGGATGGTTATTGAACATTTCCTTACAGAAAAACTCAATAACATTTTGCCAGACCTAGGAATCGAACTCGAAGCCTCATGCTTAGCAGTCGCGCTTGGGACCACTGTACCAACGAATGTCGAAATTCTTTATCATAATTAGGTATATATTATTTATCATAATATATGATAATTCGTGAAGCATGAACTTTGTACCCTTTTTTACGAACGGTCGAGGTTGGAGTTTGGAATTAGGCACAGTTAAAGTTTATATGGAGAATGAATTCAGAAAGCTAATATTTTTATGTAATATGGCATTAAAAATACAATAAAATAATTAAAAAAATATATATTGCGCACACGCAATGAATTGACACACACACACGCACACACATATATCTTTGAAAATAGAACCTAAATAACGTTCAATTTTTTTTATGAATTATCGTTAAATTTCGGCCAGAGAGCGACCACATTATCTACTACTGCAGCTGCTATCGTTTTGTTAAAGTTACAATATTAAATGGAAAAAGAATACGGTCGCGAACAGGATTCGAACCTGCGCCTCCCGGATAGATACTCCAGGCGCTCTGACCACTAAGCCATCTCGACCTCTATCGTTTTGTTGCTAAAAGAAAAGTAAAATAAAAAATAAAAAATATATAATTACGGAAAATGTTGAATTGCCAAGATGTCTCTATGATTAGGTAGGCTTTAACTCACTTAACACTAATGCTGTTACTAAGTAATAATTAAAAAAAAGACATAAAAATTCTCACATAAAAAACAGGTCCCGATTAACACAGAAGTTAACTTCATTTTGTTTTTTTTTTCTTCTAATACGTCTATTTCAACTCATTCGCACAGCGGAACTGTAATATTTAGAAGATACTTGATTTATTTATAGGCTGGGTTAGAAGTGATTTTAAAAACATCACTGTTTTACGTATAAAAATAATTGCTACGCCTTTATATAATAATTTATAATGCTTTGAAACATAAAAGATGGTGTTTTTTTTTTTTTTGTTATTGTTAACATAATATTACTCAGTGTAATATTATGTTGGTGATAAACATAGTATTACCTGCTTAAAAAAACACTCGGGAGTAAAACCCTCCCTGCTAATAACATCCATTTAATTATTTTTTTATAGATTTTGATATATTAGATAAACTATCAATTATTGTTCACCGGTTACTACTCACGTGCATTTTTTCGGGAATTGCCCGACTAGTTTCGAAGTTGAACGGAGCCCTTAGTCATAAGCTGAGCCCGCGGCGATGTTGTGAGTTTGACTCGCAACATCGCTATCGAAACTAGTCGGGCAATTCCCGAAAAAACCCGGTGAACAATATAATTGATATGAATATGTCTCACGAAAGCTATTATACAATTATTTTTTTTAAACATTGCCCCACACTAGGAATTTCTTCCTGTATCGTGGGTGCGTTTACAGACATATAATCTCACAAGCACACACACACCCAGACCCGGAGCAATTATCTATAGATCGTACAAATATTTGCTCCGTGCAGGAATCGAACCTGCGACGCGCAGCGCAGCAGTCGGTCTCTCGACCACTGCGCCAACCGCGCTGTCAAATTAGATAAACTAGCCATAAACAATTTGCATAATTATATATTACATAGTTTGGTCTCCAAACACATGGCCATAAATTCTAAACTGCACTAAAGTTATATTTTTTTGTGGAAAATCACTACACTAGTCAACAATTTTTTTATATCGCAAAAAATTGTATATAAAAATACACGCGATTAATCCGGTTAAAAGTTGTTTTATAATAATGTCTTAAAAAAACAACAGTAGTCGGCCAGCATCGCAGGGTTTCATTTCTCTTGATATAGTTTGCCGAGCACAGCTCGATCTTGATGGAACCACTCTCCGTGTTCATCACTCAGAGCTCCTATATTTTCGGGAAAAAATCTGTATGCGAGTCCAGAAAATTTATTTTCAGAGACATGATGCATTTCATTTTATTTAAAACATGCAACATACCTCTTAGCAAGGTAATATATAATATTGCCGGATTTACGATTTCCTGAAACTTTTTCAGTGACTGGAACGAACGATGTGCAAGCTTCCAGTTACACATAATTTAATTAATTATTAATTAATTAATTTAATTTAATACCACATAATTCAATTAATAAATGCTGGATCTTTTATTATCTTTTTGATACCTGGACCTACAAATATCCCCTTATTAATTTAGGCTTCATTCAGAGAAGGAAAATTTTCTCTCAAAAAATTAAAACCTAGACTATATTTGTTCATAGGTTTTACGAAGTTTTTATAGGCTCAAGTTTTATATGCAGAGGCTACTGCTTTCATATAAAAAAAAAAACACTATTACTAAATAAAAGTATATTGTGTATGGCTCCACGCATTTTTAATGATCTGCCAAACTCAGCCCTGGAAATTATAGATTAAAAAAAAAACAATATCAAAACATTGTTACTAAAAAACATATTAGGTACTCCGTCACTGAATATTTACAAGATAAACATATATAATTATGCTTCTTATGTCTTTTTCTTTCTATATATTTATTTCAATTACACATATAGAAAAAGACTAAATGCATTAGATTTCTTACACCTAATGTTAAGAAGGTGCAAACCAGTGTTGTAATTAATGGAGAAGAGTTGGCCACTGTCGATACCGCTGTGTTTTTGGGTATTACTTTAGACTCAAAACTGCAGTGGGGCCCACATATAGATAAGTTGTCGAATAGACTTAGCTCTGCGGCTTATGCGGTCTACAGGATACGCCAGTTAACAGATGTAGAGACGGCCAGATTGGTATATTTCAGTTATTTTCATAGCGTGATGTCGTATGGTATTTTGCTTTGGGGAAATGCCGCCGACATTCAAACAATTTTTGTGCTGCAGAAGAGGGCTGTTCGAGCAATTTATAACCTTAGTTTTAGACATTCTCTGAGGGATAAATTTAAGGAAATTAATATAATGACCGTCGCATCTCAGTACAGATATGAGAATTTAATTTATATAATAAATAATATCAGTCTCTTTTCTAAGAACAGCGACATTCATGCTATTAATACCAGAAATAAAAATAAACTTGTATTACCATTGACAAGGCTTCAAAAAATTAGTAATTCATTTCGATGTCAAAGTATACGCTTTTACAACAAAATACCTAGCAATATTCAAGAATTGAGTCTTAATAAATTTAAATCATACATTAAACAAACCCTAAGCAAAAAGGGTTATTATAAAGTTAAAGACTACTTAGAAGACAAAAATGCTTGGGAACGTGCTGCTCGCTCTAACATAAAATGATGCTTGCTTATATTATATACCTTCTTTACACAAATTTTGACAATTGACATTGTACTATTGCTAACTCTATGTTAGAATTATTCAATATTTACTATTGACATTTTAATTGATTATTAATGTATTTAATTAATATTTGACATACTAATGAAATTAATTGTTATATGACATGTCTATCAATACCATAAAAATGTGAATGTGAGTATTGTGTAGGATTGGATTGAAGTTATAATTATTTTATTTGTCTGGCGGCTTTTGAGATCTCTCTGTGGCCTACGCAAATGTCCTGCCGATCTGGTATCGTCTTGCGACGGGTCGTTAAGCTCCCTAAATTGTGGTTGAGCTACACGATGACTGATGCATACGTGCCGTTGGTTAGGACAGGTCAGCTCAAAACAGCTATGGCTCTTTCTTCAAAAGGCCATCTTTTATACCAACTCGTAAATTTTGTTTGGCGGTTAAGACAATAGATAAGTGGCATCCATTTTGAACTTGATTACGAACATCTAAGTTAAAATATGCACTCTATAACCCTCCATAATCAGTGCTGATTTTTTTGACTTTTTTATCAAGGGATTTTGTACAAACGCGTGACATGTTAATTGATATATCATCAACAATTTTTTTAACAGCGTTAGTGCAACAATCATCGTCATCATTATCATTCCCCTGCCCTTATCCCAATTTATTTGGGGTTGGCGCAGCATACCTATATCTGGCATGCTGCTAAAGTTTTGGTTATGTTTTATGACCGGCCGCCTGCCTGACGTCAACCCTCATTGGGAATGCTGTTGTTGGTGGTAACCGCCACCGATACGGTCTCCTTCTATCTAGCTATGTCACACCAAATTTTAACCATGCGCCAGGTTCTGATGTTATCCTAATATCACACTCCACTAACCGTGCACCAATCTATACTTATATTATAAAGTGGAAGAGATTTTTGTTTGTCTCTCTCTGCAACTACCAGTTGGATTTGATATTAAGCTACTATTACTACCAGTTGGATTTGATATTAAGCTACTATTACTACCAGTTGGATTTGATATTATAGATTTTTGTTAAGTAAGTCGGAAAAAAGCACTCCCGAACTGCTTTAACCGCGTGCGCTAGCGTAATGGTTAGTGATACGTAAATACAATGATAATAATAATACTATACACAAGTAATACTATAACCCTTTGACTCACTAATTAGTAGACACACAAACACCCGCGCGAACGAGTCATGTGACGCACAACGGCATGACCCTTGCCGCTCAACAGAATTAATCTTTTTTATTTGTTGGTTCTTATTATATAACTATACCTTATAATTGTATCTAATTAGGTAATTATTATATAATTATACACGCTTTTAAATATATAAAATTTGAAAATACCCTCAAAATAAGTTTAAAGATTAGTTTTTTCCGGAATTCAATTATACTGACAGTTTTAAACGGTATGTAAGGAAACTATAGTTTTTCTGGTAATAGGTGTGTATATATCTACAAAATTTGATATATATTTTTTACGATATATATTTTGTGTTGACTAGTGCTATTGGTGTGCGTAAGAGCAGGTCTCACTACCACATTTCAATATTTTTTAGACTTCCGTACTTATCTTGTTAAAGCGGGTCATTGTTAGCCCCTCATCGGAGTTCACTGCCTGGCTTGATCTAAAATCCGTGTATTCTTTTTTTTTCGTGTGGACTGCCTCGTTGGTCTAGTGGTCGCAAGCGCGGCTTATGAGCGTGAGGTCCTGAGGTCGATTCCCAGGTCGGGAAAAGTGTTATTGGGTTTTTCAGTTAGGAAATTCTCAGTAGCAGCCCGGAGTCAGGAAGTTGGTTGTGTGACACCCCCGGGTCTCGGAGAGCACGTAAAGCCGTCGGTCCTGCGCCTCATTTCTCTCCGGTCTTGTCGGATTGCCGTCCCATCGGAATATGAGAGTGAAAGAAGAGGGAGCGCACCTGTGTTTACGCAGACACTTGTGCAGTATAATATCTCCTGCGTACTTGGCTAATCTCCTTGGAGATAGGCCGCCGTGACCGAAATACGGTCGGGAGGAGTATTATTATTATTCTTTTTTTTTACTTGTGTGTGTGACACCCTGCTGTGGTCTAATTTATAATTATTTTATAATTATACCAGTGGGAGATATAAATAATTTATATTTTGAGACATGAGAGCTTTAAGTATAAAAAATATAGGTATAAAACTATTCAACCAGGCATTTTTCGTTCGTTAAATATTTTGTTATATTTTTTTTATGTAAATCAAGTCGTGGGACCCGCTTTCGTTAATTATTGTTTACCGGTTATTACTAACGTGTATTTTTAGGGTTTCCCGACTAGTTTCGAACTTAAACGTAGCCTTGAAAATTGTTCGTTCGCAGTGTAATCAGATTATCCATAAATTTATTGCACATTTTTTTTAACTCGGCATAAATATATGACTTTATATATACAGATACGCGATCATTATAAATAATTCATATTGGCGTCAATTCTGGTGTAGTAAACAAAATTTAGAACATTGGTGCCTTTTGCTAACAAGGGGCTCGTGGCTAAGTAACAGCCGCACAGATCGATCGAACGAGGGTAAGCTGCGCATGCCGCGGTCGGTCTGTGGATGGGTGACCATCATTTCACACCGAGACCCCTCCGTGCCTCGGGGAGCACGTTAAGCCGTCGGTCCCGGATGTCAAACTAAGGTCCATGACAGCCGTTACGGGTAGTCAAAGGCCTGAAAGTCTGACAACCAGTCATACCACAAGATATCGTGTTACCCAATAAGTTGGTTGTGGAGAACAGATAGGAATCTAAAATTTCATACATATTTCGTTTGACGTCACTAATTTTAGTGGCTACCTAGAATGGTATTCATATTCAGATGTAGGTATTTGTATTTTTTTTTTGGTTCCTTACCTACCTAATTATATTATTAATTAATGGCGTTTTAATTATGAAATTTCATTGTTAAAAAGTGAAAAAATGCGAGGGAAATTTAAAATGTCGAAACGCATGCCATTGGTTGGACCGAAACGTGACGTAACTAACCACGATGACATTGTAAGCAAGTACATTATTACTGTGTGCATTTTTCATGTTATGTCGCGTGGAGTGACGTCAGAGAAAGCGCGCCATAGATGCGGCGTTTCAAACGCCGTACAATCAAAAATAATATTTTATAGAACCGACTTAACATGCATTTGGAGCTCAACTAGTTAATTTAATATTTAGAGCATTAATGGCCTAGTGGTATGATCGTTGGTCTGGCAAGTCTATGGTCACACTCAAGACATGCACCACAGACTTTTCATAATCAAGCGCGTCTTATAAATTAATTAAATATTTTAATCGCCTCATTTTTCTAGCGGCCCCAAGCGCGGTCATGGATTTGATTTCCGGGTCGGGCAAAGTTCTATTCGGTATTTCTTTAAAGAAATTCTCAGTAGCAGCCTGGGGTCAGGAAGTTGGTGGTGTGACAACCAAGTGCTTCAGTGCGCACGTAAAACCGTCGGTCCTGCGTCTTATCTCTCTCCAGTCTTGAAAGATTGCCGTCCCATCAGATTAATGATCACTCGCTGAAAACATCATCATTATCAGCATCCCCCTGCCCTTATCCCAATTTATTTAGGGTCGGCGCAGCATGTACTCTTCTTCCACTTTCTAATTGTTTTTCGAATTGCATGCTGCTAAATTTGGGCAACATGGTTTTGGTACCCAAAGAAAACATTATGAGAAAACCAGCACACCTGAGAGATGTTCTGGATGGTGTGTAAAGCCATGTCAGAGGCCTGCGGGTGGCTTAAACTCTGACACTAGGTTGTTCATAGTCCCTCCAGGGATTTGCCATAGCAGGCGTTGCACAGGAGAGTTCCTGGTCTCTTAAGTGGAACCGGGGCACCTCATAAGTGCTAATGGTGATCACCGGGGTGGATTTAGAGAGTTAAAAATCCTAATTTCTATTTTTCAAAGAAACATTGAAAAAATAATAGACAAGAACGGGGCTTGAACCCGCGACCTTTGACGTTCCGTGTCATCACTCTACCAACTGAGCTACCTTGTCGTGTTCAAACCTATTGAATTTTCAATCCTCTTTGTATACGTCTTAAGGATAAATATCACCAGGCGTCTCCTTAAGACGTATACAAAGAGGATTGAAAATTCAATAGGTTTGAACACGTTCAAGCCCCGTTCTTGTCTATTATTTTTTCAATGTTTCTTTGAAAAATAGAAATTAATATAGGCATTACATGGCCTCATCATGTATTAAAAAATATAATTATATATGATTTATAAAGGATTGGGATGTTGTTCGGCGATTTACAACTGTAAAGTGGTAACGCTGAGTTTAGTAAATCTGTAAATGATTACTAGATAAATATCACCAGGCGTCTCCTTAAGACGTATACAAAGAGGATTGAAAATTCAATAGGTTTGAACACGACAAGGTAGCTCAGTTGGTAGAGTGATGACACGGAACGTCAAAGGTCGCGGGTTCAAGCCCCGTTCTTGTCTATTATTTTTTCAATGTTTCTTTGAAAAATAGAAATTAATGTAGGCATTACATGGCCTCATCATGTATTAAAAAATATAATTATATATGATTAAAAATCCTACATTCCTCGGTTTTATCCCCCCAAGAATCCGGTTACTTTTTTAAGGTTTCCACCGAAAAACAAAAAACAGTTTTTCATTCACTCTACAGTAAGAAGCTAATGGTAATAAATCGTATGTTATAATCTTATTATAATTAAAGAGAAAACGTTTTTAAGCACCTAAGATAACATGGACTCTCATTTATATAAGACTCGATACGGTGTAGAGGTCAAGCTATATCTCTATAATTTACCAAACCGACCGAAATCTATAAAACTGACACAATAGCACATTACAATCGATAGCTCTGACATTTGTGCAGCCTTGATTAAAAGCTGATTGAACAGCCCGCAAAATAGATAGGTTTTAGTTATTTTTAAATTAGAACATACAAAATTATTTAATATTTATCAATATGCCATTATTAAAAATATTATCTGTTTTTTTTGTGTGTCTCATCCCTCAGTTCAACCTAGGAGGTTGTCGGCTGCTTCACCGAGCTTACCTTTGGTTGCCTTAATAATTTTAAGGCCCCCAGCCAGGGCATTCAATTTATAAACAAAGCGACAACACGCTAAGGGCACCCCCTGCGGGGTACGAGCCTCGGCTTAAGGCGTCGCTGGTGGCAGGACAGCAAGGGACTGGCTGGATCGGATTCATTTAATTATTAAGGGACGAATTTAAAGCTACAGGCTCAGCCGCGTAGGCTGGCACGAGCAAGAGTCGAAATAACGCTTAGTGATGCGTTTCATGAACTGTTGGATGGTGGGGATTTTGAGGTCAAGTGGAGGTTTTCGTTGCGAACATAGAACGGGGCTCCCGTGGTTTTTCGCAAGAAACGGTTCTGAAGGGTCTATATCCTATGGAGACGGTATGATTTTGCGTGTAAGAACACGACGCAGGCGTATGTCATGATGCGTATGCACGTATGCACGTGGTGTAAGTGCGCAATTTGCACTTGAGGCACAATTTGCTACGTGCGCTCAGGATAAAATTAAGCCACCCTAGAGCGAAGGCGGCGCGCGAACGTACCTCCTTATGTGCTTACCGAAGGTAAGATGTTTGTCTAGAATGACACCTAAGTATTTGGCTTGCTCCTCCCAAGGGATCGGCTTGCCGAACATGGTAATCGGTCTGGGGTGTGGGGGCTTGTTTCTACGCCGTTTAGAGAAGGCTTGACTTTTATCGGGATTGACTTCTATTCTCCATTTCCTGAACCAAGCTCCTAGTGCGTTGGCAACGGATTGGAGGGAGAAAGTGATGCAGTCTTGGCTACGACCAGAGCCGTGTCGTCCGCGAAGTGAGCTAACTGGGCTTTTTTATTTTTCGGAATGTCGGTAGTGAATAGCGTGAAGATGAGTGGGGAGAGCACGGAGCCTTGAGGAACTCCAGCACGAATAGGATGGGGAGCGGATAGTGCGCCCTCGATGCGGAAGGTGCGATTGGACAGATAGTCACGTAAGATGAGCACGAGACGATCAGGCACTCCGAGTTGGTAAAGGTTATATGATAAGCCACTGTGCCAGACTTTATCGAAAGCTTTTGCTAGGTCGAAGAACAGCACACAATATGCAAACAGCATACAGCCGCGTTGTAAACCAGCGCTTTTGTGCTCGACGATGCGGTGAACTTGTTGGACGCAAGAGTGTTGGGTTCGAAAACCAAACTGCTCGTTAGGGATAAGACTCTTGCTTCGGCATAGTCCTTGAGTCGCTTATAAATAAGCTTCTCGTAGATTTTACTGAGAACATTGAGGAAGCTGATAGGTCGGTAGCTAGTGGGCTCGGATTTGGGTTTACTAGGTTTAGGGAAACTTATAACGGTGGCTTCTTTCCATGCCTGCGGGAAGATATTGTGACTCATGACGCCATTGAAGATGGCGGTCATTAGTATAATGATAGGGGTGGGGAGAAGTTTGATAACTTTATTCTTGATGCCGTCTAAGCTTGAGGCTTTCCGGGGTTTCAGATACTTAATGATCTCTTGCACTTCGTCGGGAGTGACGGGGGGCAGAGGGTCATAAGGGTCCTCGAACGGTGGGAGTGAACGTTTGTCTTCCGCGTCAACCTTGAAGTGGTGCGCTTGGTCTACCGGTTGATATTATCTGTTCAATCAACTACCAAATTCTATCAAATAATTTGTCACAATAAACTATTATAGAAAGTTTTCATTCAACAAACACTACTTAAACATTTTAAAATGCTATCCTATTATTTTGGCTAACTGTACATTTACATTTAATCTTTATCCTTTAACATAGGTATATATTATTATCCGCAAATTTTGTGTAATATTTGAAATGTCACTCACAATCACCTAAATTATTAATAACATACGCGATTAATCCGATTAGAAGTTGATTTATTTTAATGTGTACAATATAGTGATGCCAAAACCACTGTGTTTTTATCAGAATGCCTACAAATTCTTTTAGGGTTCCGTGTGTCTAAAGGGGAAAATGAGCCCTTACAATTCCAATTTTAGATAATTATGGCTCCATCGGGTTAACAATGATTCTGCCAATGTCAAGGTTGGATAAAACACGATTAAAATATTAACAAAACTTGACCAGTGGAAAAGCCAAGGTACGGCTCTCGGGTATAAAAGATAAGCAAGTGTTTAGTAATAAAAAAAAGAATAAACAATACAGATTAATAATAATCAGGACTTGGATTAGTGTACCAACAACAAGATTTCCAAGAGATTATAAGTTATGTATTTAAATTAAAGGGTATCAAATGGAACCAGAGAAAAGCGTTTTTAGGTAGGAAAGCAAGAAATTTAAATTCTGATTGTATTTACGGTAAGAAATTTCCATAGAATTTTAATAAAAGGAGAACCAACAAAGTTTAGAAGAAAAGAAATATTAATAGGCCTAGGGATACTATTAGGAAGGATATCATAAAGAGGGACAGAAATATTGGGACAGAAAAAAAAAACAAATGTTCTAAGGTTCATTCATGCCACATTCACAGAGAGAATTGTCGCGAATGTGAAGTTTGGCTAAAAAGACTGGAGTACAAACATGACCTATTCTGAGACGGGTAATTAGAGAAGTGAGAAATTTACTAATATTTTTAGATTTAAAAAACCAGGGTTTAGAGGGAATATTGGGCTGAATAGTCGCAAAAGATCAGTTCGTTGTCCGTGTGGCGGTCTGTCTGTCAAAACCATTTTCCTCAGGAACGTGTGGAGGTATTAAGTTGAAATTAATACTAAATACTTAAGTCTTCGGTCCCTTGGATCTGCAAATCAAGCTTTTATGACAACGCGATAAAACTAATAAGCCAAATTAATGCCGAATATTTTCATATTCGCCAGTGAATCAAAACCTATTGGGTAGTTCTCTTTGACCTGGAATCATTAAATTAGGCAAGAAGCAAGGTCTTATCCGAAACTGTTAATTTGTAGTGACATCACATAAGTAAATTTTGTTTGATATTACGTTTTATGTTGGAGAATCGAACGTGGCGTATAATAATACTGCTCCCGACCGTATTTCGGTCACGGCGGTCTTCCACAGAGATTAGCCAAGTACGCAGTGTATGCACAAACACAGGTACACTCCCTCTTCCATCACTCTCATATTCCGATGAGACGGCAATCCGACACGACCGGAAAGAGATCGGGCACAGGACCGACGGCTTTACGTTGTCTCCGAAGCACGGGTCACACCACCTTCTTGACTCCGGGCTGCTACTGAGAATTTTCTAACATAAAAATCTAAAAAAACTTTGCCCGATCTGGGAATCGAACCCAAGATATCATGCTCAGCGGTCGCGCTTGGGACTACCAGACCAGTGAGGCAGTCATGCTCTTCATAGTAGTGTATAGTCCATATAATTAGTTTTGCTCGTTCATTTTCAAAGAAAAATAGCTTTCATTATAGATAATTAATTAATATGAAAAGTTTCAGAGAAATTTCCAAGCGAGGATGCTTCGAAAACCACGAAATAAAGTTTTAAAAGTCGTTAATTTGATTAAGTGTTAAACTTCTTAATACTTAACATGCGTTTTTATTGAGATTTAGCTAACCTTTATCTAGTTTATTTAATAATGGATGCAAATAAATACAATATCTAGCTACTTCCACAATATTGAGGGTAGTCGTGCATTACCATTAGCTGATGCCCGCAATTTCGTCTGCACAACGGACTTTTTGCGCACAATCCTAATTGGTTTTCTATAATAAAACTTGAGTTTCTCCTTATAAGATCAGCTATCTGCCACTGAAAGCCCCGCCAAAATCGATTCAGCCGTTTCAGAGATTAGCCGCAACAAATAGAAAAGGTTTTTTTGTTTTAAGTATCGTATATACTAAAGTTACAATATTAAATGGAAAAAGAATACGACCTTTAGATAGTGAGGTCGAGATGGCTTAGTGGTCAGAGCGGCTGGAGTATTCATCCGGGAGGCGCAGGGTCGAATCCTGTTCGGGACCGTATTCTTTTACATTTAATATTGTAACTTTAGAGTTCGCTAAGCATGCGTTAATGCTTTTCAAAGATTTATCTTGAATTACGGTATATACTTTCATAGGCATTTAGTAAATAAAAACTATTATGTATCATTACAAACAGACGTTTTAATTTTATTTATTTTTATGGATCTTTAAATAGAGTTACAAATTTTTAGGATGAGAGTAATTAAAATGTGATACTGTACCTACATTTTTACCAACTTTTTTCTCTAACCGGGTGCTGATATATCAATAGTTACATTTCTTAATGAATTTCCAAAAATCCCTTCTTAGTGCACACTTAGGTCAAACGCAAAATGCTTTAAAAAACTACGGACGGTGCGTTGCGTACGACAAGTGAGAAGCATGCCTAGTCATCCAATTTCGCTTGTCATATACGAGCTAAACGCATACAAATACTTAAAACTCATCCACTCGGTGCCAGTACTCTGCGTGTCTTATGACAAGGCAAGGTTACATCCGTATTTTTTTCAGATCCCTGCCTTTACACTATGCAAACCAGAGACAAGCTTCGCGGTAGTAAAATTTTGTTGTGACATTTATATTAAACTAGCTGTGTCCGCGACTCCGTCCGCATGTATCGTAAATTAACACCAGTTCGTGTATGAACACAAATTCATAATTAACAAAAGTTCGATTGATTCTTTAAATTGGCATTACTTTTTAATTTATGAACTAATTAACATGAAACAAACACTAAATGCTAAGTGAAGCTTACCACAATACATCTAAATAAGCCGCTTCTGAGATAAGCGTGCACAAACGCACAGACAAACACAAAAATTCTAACAGTCATTGTTTTGGGTGCTATTTGCGTTGATAAGGGCCAATAATATTTTTCCTCATATATCTTCCATGTACAGACAGCGATCCGTTACATTTTTATTAATGTATTTTATATTCAATAAATAAATCTTTATTTACCACCAATTACATCTCATAATTCTCACCAATTTCATCTCATTCTGGCTCCTAAACCAAGGTGACCTGTGTATCTGGAACCAATCTGTTGATTTATTATTTCGATTGCTAAATTGCGTAAATATTGATAGAATAAAGACAAAAATAAGTACCGGTTAGTTATTTAATTAAACATAAGTTATATATTTTCTACAAGCATATCTCATAACATTTTATAATCCTTTTAATTTATTATGGTTTTTTGCTTCCGTCTTGCCGTTGTGCATAGTTTTTTCTGGGGACCTATAATAAATAAATCAATTTAATATTAAATAGCAAAAGAATACGGTTGTGAGCAGGATTCGAACCTGCGCCTCCCGGATAAATACTCCAGGCGCTTTGACCACTAAGCCAATTTAATATTATAACTTTAGATATCGCTAAGCATGCGTTAATGCTTTTCAAAGATTTATCGCTAAATTGATATTGTAGCATTTAATATTGTAGCTTTACAGCTACAATATTAAATGGAAAAGAAAACGGTCGTCAGCAGGATTCGAACCTAGGCCTCCCGGACAGATACTCCAGGCGCTCTGACCACTAAGCCGTCTCGACCTCTGCTCACCATCGCGAATGCTTCATCGACATTTTAACACGTCTTTTTGGCGGCGTAGATATCAATGACGTCGTATCTATCCGGGAGGGGTAGGTTCGAATCCTGCTCACGACCGTATTCTTTTTCCATTTAATATGGTAACTTCGATACTGATGTTTTTTTTCCTTACAAGTGTCGTAATATAGTTGTGCAAGTTGGAAGTTAGTCATTCCAAACGGCCGCGCTTGTACAGTCGTATAGAAAAGTGTTAATGTGCTAAAATATTATTAGGGGGCTGACATACGCGTACCCTTTAGTTGCGGTATCCTAAAAAAGGTTTTGAGAATTCAATTACACCTATTGGCTTACCTAGGGTTGATGAATAGGTTGACGATGTTATTAATGGGTGCTTCGACGAATAACCACAGCAGAGCGGCAACAATGCAAGACACGGCTGTCACTCCAAAAGCATGAACACCCTGTAACACAGCAATGTACTATTTATTATTACTCATCATCATCACCATCACCATCAACTATATATAGCAGTTCACTGCTGGACATAGGTCTCTCCCAAGACATGCCACTGAGCCCAAACTTCAACTTCATCCATTATTACTCCTGCCAACCGAAAAAGTCTCAACGGACATTAGCCAAGTACGCAGGAGATATTATAGTGGACAAGTGTATGCGCAAATACAGGTGCACTCCCTCTTCCTTAACTCTCATAGTCCGATGGGATGCCAATCCGCCACGACCGGAAAGAGATTAGGCGCAGGACCGACGGCTTTACGTGCTCTCCGAAGCACGGTTGTGTAACATCACCAACTTCCTGACTCCGGGCAGCTACTAAGAATTTCCTAACAGCAAAACCCAATAACATAGGAAATCCTGGATCTTTAATTGGAGATGATCAAATTTGTAACACTACTAGCTGACCCGGCAAACGTTGTTTTGCCATATAAATAAAAAAATTAGGAGTGGACTACCCCTAACATTTAGGGGGATAAAAAATAGATGTTGGCCGATTCTCATAGATACCGGATAAGCACAAAAAATTTCATCAAAATCGGTCAAGCCGTTTCGGAGGAGTATGGCAACGAAAACTGTGACACGAGAATTTTATATATTAGATTGTTACGGCTCATGTTTTTATTATATATTTTTTTATACTAATACCAATCTTAATGGGAGGATTTAGAAATTGACTAGTAGACATTAATATTAGGAGCTCCTGATATAGCCCGGATAAATAATATAAGTTTTTGACTTCTCCCCAACTCTTGAACTTAGAGCAGGAACAGGATGAACTGATTATCATTTAATTTCACCCATGAAGGTAGATCTGTAGCTATAGCAATTTTTTCCTTACATTTAGCTGGTATTTCTTCAATTTTAGGAGCTATTAATTTTATTAACACTTTGCCCGACCTGGAAATCGAACCCAGGACCTCGCTCACTCGCTCAGCAGCCGCGCTTGCGACCATGAGACCAACGAAGCAGTTGAGGCAGTAGATATTAATGCACAAGTGTATGCGCAAACACAGGTGCACTCCCTCTTCCGTCACTCTCATAGTCCGATGGGACGGCAATCCGACACTTGCTCTTCGAAACACAGGGGTATAACACCGTCAACTTCCTAATTCCGAGCGGCTACTGTAAAATGCCTTACAGAAGATCTTCCATTATCATCCACAACCTGACTTCACCCACTACAGAGCATAGGCCCCTCTCTGCTTTTACCGATCTCCACGCTCCTTTGCTAGTCTTATCCAGGTTTTTCCAGCATAGTCACAATATCATCTGCCTATCTTGGCGTAACTTACCTCAGAATAATCAAATTGTAACGGATTCCTCCTTGAATGCAGATTTTGATGTAAAATCAGTGAATGTGTTAAATATATTCCATAAGTGAGTCGACTCAGTATTGTAAAACCATGCCAATTTGTCAATTTGCGAAGTGGTGCTGCAAACAAAATGAAATAAAGTAAAAAATTAAATAACGCCTGTTTTTTTTTAATCTGACTAGCTTATATTACTTGGGACAATGCAAGGATTGTAACAGTACCCCATACATCGAAATCAGTTTAGTAATTTAGAAGTTATGGTGATATAAAGAAACTCTCAAACTTACTTACATACATACATACATGAAACCTAAAAACAAATCACTCCTTTTTTTGGGCAGTCGTGTAAAAAAATAGCACAAGTTCTTAAGAAAGGACAGGTCTAGAGTAACTTACACCGACGATTATGCATGAAGAGTTTAATGAACATAGATGAAGTGAAAGAGGTGTGTCAAAATCGTAGCAAATGGAAATCTATAGTCTCTGCCTACCGCAATTGGAGGTTTGATTATATTCTTTATGGCATTATGTAATGGAAACCATAATATATAAACACGTCACAATAAAGTTATAGATTTAAACATATTTTCATTATATGAATTTATTAATTATAAACTGCCTCGTTGGTTTAGTGGTCCGTAGCGCGACTGCTGAGCAGGAGGTCTCGGGTTCGATTCCCGGGTCGGGCAAAGTGTTATTGAGTTTTTCTGTTAGGAAATTCTCAGTAGCAGCCCGGAGTTTGGAAATGTGCCCGGTTGATGGCAATAGGCTCACCACCTATTACATGGGACTTAATAACAGCATTGGTGAAATGTGGGTGTACAATTGTGTACACCTCTGCCTACCCCTTCGGGGAATACAGGCGTGATGCTATGTTATGTTATGTTATGAATTTATTAATTGTGTGTTAATTAATTTATTTTATAGTTTAATTTAACTGTTTCTGTGAAACAGTAGTAACTTGAGTAAATAAACATAGTTTATCTGCACGTATTGTCATTTTCAAAATGGACTTGCATTTACAGTTACGTGACGCATTAAGGCATGTCTAGCGAACTCGAAAGTTATAAATTTTTTTAGCAAGTAAAATTTGATTGTGGACAGGATTCGAACCTGCGCTTCCCCTATAAATAATCCAGGCGCTCTGCCAACTAAACCATCTCGACTTATTCCACATTTTAATACATCTTTCGATGACACAAACTTACCAACATCACCATATTCAACGACTATAATCATAAGACATCCAGCAAAAGCCCAAAGATTTCTACTGTACACAGCATACATTGCGGAGCTTAAATGATCATACTCCAACGAGGTCCATGATAAAGGAGCAGTCAACACTGCCACAGAAACCAAGCTAGCTACCGCCAACAACATGAACGAGAGTCTCTGAAACAAAATAGATTTATTAAAACATAATTTGATCGAATTTTGGGTCACGCACGGCGGCCTATCGCCACGGAGATTAGCCACGGACGCAGGAGATATTATAGTGCACAAGTGTATGCGCAAACACAGGTGCACTCCCTCGCCTTTCCGAAACGTTGTCCTTTTATCATATAGGAACATAGATAGTGTCTTTTTTTAATCGTTATTTAAATTATTTGGCGCCTTTAAAACTGCAAAGTTGTACCGCTCAGTCAGTAATCTGTAAATGATTGCTAAGAGGTATAATCAGGCATCTCTTAAAACGAAAAAACGGGATCTTCAAATATTATAGAACTCACACAGTTTCATTACAATTACCGTTGGACTGATAAGTCAAAGGTCGCAAGTTCGGATCCAACGCACGCATCACTGTCTTTTTGAAGTCTTCTAAATTAATCATCACTTGTTATAGCGGTGAAGGAAAACATCGTGAGGAAACCAGCACACCTGAGAGATGTTCTCGATGGTGTGTAAAGCCATGTCGGGGACCTACGGGTGGTTTAAACTCTGACACTAGGTTGTTCATCAACCACACGATAAGAAGATTATTACAAATAGAACATTATAAGATCATAAGAAAACGGGACGAGTTAGATCTCGTTTAGTTAGTTATATTGTTTTAATCCTTCAAGTAAGCCTTCGAAAACTTTTATTTGTATTTTATTTTATCTTGATGGCCCTGGGCATTTCCTCTCTGACTACTTCTTAGAAGAAAGTAAAATTCTTCGTATCTTAGAGGTCAAATTCTGTTTTGAAGTCCAACATTGTTTATAGCACATATCAGCGTGTAATCATGTAGGGTGTCTGCAATTGTCATTCTTTCTTGAAAAAAATATATAACTAATTTAAGCAGACCTGTCCTAATTTACGGCTATCAGCCAGTTCAATGTATTCTGAGGCTTGACAGTCAAAGGAATATGGTTTAATTTTGAATGCAGTACTCACCTTAGATATGACATTTCTAAAGTTATCAGGCTTGTATATCGTCATGATGTACCCCATAGCCATTCCCAATAGGAATGGTCCGGCGCGGTTGTGACTCCGAATGTATGTGTCCAAAAACACCGCATTTTTTCTGAAGTCTAAGACATTTCTGAAAAACATACGTGAATCATTCTTAGCATTGTCTGAGTCTCGCCATTGTTATGTGATTGACTAATGAGAAATTATTGGAGTGAGATAATTGCTAACTTTAGCTATTTGGTGAGGCAAATATGTAAGTCGTCTTTATATAGTAATAAATTTGAATCTCAGTAGTCGGACTACTATTATATTAACAACTAGCTGTGCCCCGCGGTTTCACCCGTGTTAAAATGAGGAAAAAACCTACATAAATATATTCCACCAGCGCCCTCCCGCCTCATGACCGCCCCGCCTTGCACATCATAAATACGCGCGTGGTACTTGATCACTATTTTGTTGCGAAGTCATTTAAAAAGTATGATATCTCCTAAGATATTCATTGAAATCAAACGAAGTTAAGGGCAATTTTGTGCAAAATTAAATACTTATGATGAATAACGTATTTATTTGGTTAATTATGAATTGAAACAACACCTTTGCAATGTATTATTTTAGAACAAATTTGATTATCATAACAAAAGTTATAGTGAGTCAACCTTAAAAGAACAGATTATTTGAATTTTTATGGGAAATAATTCCGTCATATATGATTTTTACGTAACTTTAACCGTTTACGCAAACGCAACATTTTTCATTGATGCTCCGCTCGTGTTAATTTTGGCGTGATGTTATATAGCCTATGTCCTTCCTCGGTAAATGGACTATCCAACACTACAATATTTTTTCAATTCACACCAATAGTCTCTGAGATTAGCGCGTTCAACCAAACAAACAATTTCTTCAGCTTTATAATATTAGTAAAGATTATCCAATCTATCAGTTGTTAGCAAAACACAAATCACACCCCATCAGGGTGGATTTGCACCAGAGTTCTGCGAGGAAAAGGAGCGGTGAGTGTAAAAATAATTCACCTATATGATTCCTTCATCTTTCTAGCAACGCACACAACTTTGGAAATAGAGCCAAGATTTTTTACAAACAATGTGTGCAATTTTTTTTTTTATGGTATAAGGTGCTACCGTGCAAACGACTCGCCTGATGGTAAGCGATTACCGCCACCCGCCCAAACCGCGCAACCTCAGAGGAGTCGCAAGTGTGTTGCCGGCCTTTTAAAGGTTTTGGGTCTCCGGTATCCTCACTCGGCGAAACACAACGCAAGCGTTGTTTTACGACGGTATTCTGTGAGGCCGTGGTATCACTCCAGTCGAGCCGGCCCATTCGTGCTTCGCATGGCTCTCCCACGGTAAAAATGCGATGGATGTATGCTTGAAATGCGGATGAGGGAATTAAATGGTCCCAGCATCAGCACTCAACTTACCCACCCCAAACTCGTAGAACATGGCTAAGTACAGCTTTAGTAAAAAGAGTACGATTTACAGCTCTGCTACACACCCTCCCACAGCTCAGATTTGATGGAAATCATTACAACTTTTTTCTCAGTTCGACAACTCTACAGCAGTCATAGCCTAATGATTTGCATCGCAAGTTCAAATCCATAGGCATGCAACACTGACTGTACGAGTCTGCGTACTCACAAGAGTATAAATTAATAATCACTTGAATATCGTGAGGCATCCAGCACACCTGAGAGATATTCTCGATGGTGTGTAAAGCCATCTCAGAGGCCCTCGGGCGGTTTAAACTCTTACAATGGGTTGTTCATCAACCACACGATAAGAAGAAGACAGCTCGACTACATCTCCTCACACAACCCAGTTTTACGGACAGGGGATCAAAATAGATGAAGAACCTAACTTAAATAATGATGTGAACACTTACTCCATGTCATGATACAGTAACAGTCCTGGCAATCGTCTCCAATATGTGACTATCCCGGGCATCAGCACGGCTATGCCAACTGTTAGGGTAGTAACAAATTCTGCCACGGCTTTGTTCTTCTGCCATATCATATACAAGATGGTTCCCATGACTGCAAGCTGGTAATCACAGGGTATGTACCAGCTTACTATGAGACACTGGAATTGAGAAAAGAATTAATGAGAAGACTGTTCAAAAAGTATTAAAACAGTTTAGAGTAGCTGTTTTTTTGAATAGATAGCAATGGAATCACTATAAGATGTTTTAAAATGTGACAGAAGACTTCGGGGTAGTGAGCAGAAGTCGAGATGGCTTAGTGGTCAGAGCGCCTGGAGTATTTATCGGGATGTTCGAATTCTACTCACGGTCGTATTCTTCTTTCCACAATAATGTATCACTTTAGGACCTTTTAAATTGGACACTACAGAAACAATTGGAAGTTCTATCAGCAGTGTACAAAACAGAGTCACCAATGTTTTCTGACAGTGAAACCATACCCTATTTTGTTTCTTCTTACAAAAGTATCCTTGAAGAAAGACCACTCAAGACCACATTGTCTTATCTTTAACTAGTAGTTTCTGGATTCGATATAGAGTCAGCTTCCAGCCAAACCGGATGCAGCTAATACTAGTAATTTACATGAAGCGACTTCTTATCTTATCTCTGCATCCCAATATCTGGGTAACAAGATATCTCGTGGTATGACTGGTTTTAAGACTTTTAGGTCTCTGACTACCCGTAACGGCTGTCATAGATCTTAATTTGACAACAGGGACCGACGGCTTAACGTGCTATCCGAGACACTGTACAATAGGGGGCTTAACGTGCTCTCCAAGACTCTGGAGTATACTCACAATATTTTCGCAGTTCACGTAGTTATTGAGCATCAGAAGACCAAGCCACCAGTTTTCAGTGCAAGCCTTCTGTTCTTTCCCAGCAAACCTTTGCCAAACAGGCCCATCTCCTGTGTGTATTGACACTGATGCTACATAAAACATTATGACTAAGAATGATGGTATTAACCTGAAATATGAAGATTTAAATTATTATTTTTCTTCCATTTATTTGAAGCTGTCATTTTCACTCGGTGTTTAATTGTATATGCCTTTCCTAAGGTTTAAGTTTTCGGTGCTCAAGTTCTGGTTTTCTATTTTTATAAACCTTATCTTCTTGAAATTTCTGTATTTTTTGTTTAAATTCTTATGTTCCTATTTATAACCTTGAGTAAGTTAAAATAATTTGTTGTCTAACAAATAAGGGACTAGTGTAGGTGGTTAATATTTTTCCAATATAAATCTTATTCCCATCATTCCTTTATTGTAAAAACGATTTAAAACATCCGTTTTGAAACTCCATTACTGTTAAAACTTTATACATGCCAATTTTCTCATACATATCTCCAACTACTTCATTTATTTCAGGATCAGAACTTTCCAATATATTTACCTAAAATATCTGTTGACTAAAGCAACCAGTGGCTTCTTCCGCTTCTCCATTAACCCTTTGACGAGAAGCAATCCTGATACCATTAGGAAGTTGTCTACGGGCAAATCTATATGTTTTATAGCATTTTTTAGGGGACTCTCCGTTTCCAGCATCATCTGTAATCGGTGAACATAATCATTTGTTTAGTACTTAGGAAAATCACAAACTCTTGAGTTCCTGACAGGGAGTGGGGTCACCGTCGCTTCTTGAGGAAGCGTTTTGTTAGCAGTAGAGGGCAATTTTTGTACCTTAGATGTACACTGTACAGGCACAGCAATTCCTTTAACAATTTCAGTAAAGCGTGAGTGATATCCCTGGTATTGACTGCCGTAATATTATGTTAGTGGTGTAAAAAAGTATTTACTTAAAAGCCTATTGCCATGTAACAGGCACAATTCCAAATCCAGGCTGCTACTGAGAATTTTCTTACGTAAAAGCTAGTAGCGACCTGGGAATCGAACCCAGGAATTGGTGCCCAGCATTCACATTTTGGACCACTAGATCAATGAGGAATTTTAATTGGTTTTCACAATTACATCTCACTAATATTAGAAATGCGAAAGTAGATATGTGAGGATTGATGTATGGATGGATGTTTGTTACTTTCACGCAATAACTACTGAACGGATTTGGATGAAATTTGGTACACAGATAGTTTATAACCTAGACTAACACGTAGAAAACTTTTTAGAACTCGAAAGTTATAAATAAAATGGTCTTTGGAGTTGATAAATCGGGGGCTGAGTTGCCCGCGTCCGTAGGAGTGCACCCTTAAAATTAATCCCTAAACGTGGTCCCTAGGTGGTGCTGCACAGGCAACACAACTCTGGTGGGAGGCTTCGGCCGCTGGTTGGTTACCACTCACCGGACGAAGCCATGCTGTGATGCGACATAGTCGTGTTTCAGGATGTAGTCCGGTGCAACCGTTGTGGGAGCTCTGGACAGTTCCATCAACTCCTAATCGTTCTCCCCAAATCTATCCAATCTACTTAAGAGTGAATAGATTTATTCTGGATATACGTGCTCCATCCTCGGCCACACCGTCGTTTACCATCAGGCGAGTTGGTGGCCAAACGTAGATCCATTTTGCGATAAAAACTGCAGTACGTGTAACTTTTTGGGAAACATTCAACTTACTTCATCAAAATCCAACGCATTGCTAATCGGAGCGATGGACACGAAGAAAACGGTATGTGTGTGGACAGCGAACATGGCGAGGCCTAATTTCAGCATATTCAGGACTCCTATTTCTTCACCAGATTTCTTGGTCAATGATGCCCAGTTTCGCTTTAAACTGAACGAGTCTGCTATGTTAAGTAATGCTGAAAGTCAAAAAAAATCAATTAGACTTATAAATGTTATTAATTCCAATTCTACTACAAATTCAGAATAACTTTTCCAACGCATTATCGTATGCGTAGCGAACTCCAAAGTTATAAATTTTCGTGAACAATATACAATCCAATTTCGAATAAAAATCTCAAACAATACGTGCGGATAAAATATGGAAGAAAAATACTATATAATAAATATTTGAACCGGTGCCTCAGGGTTAAATTCACCAGGCACTCATGACTGAGCTGTCCTTTATGTGACACTTTTACTAGATTGTTACATGATTTTATTTCTGTAAATATGTAGATCTCTTAAAAAACGTATACATGTCTATCTGACTATATCTGAGAAGAAATGCCGAAAGAAAATCAGGCGACATAATAATAGTATGTGAGTGTAACCATGCAGGGATCGTTTGGAATGGCCTTTTGAAGAAAGAGGACATAACCATTTATTTATTTATTTATTTATTTATTTATTTATTTATTTATTTTAACTCGTTAACACAGTTTTTGACAGATCAACTACGTTAACAGCATAAACGCGAAAGTTTGTAAGTATGGATGGATGGATGGATGTTTGTTACTCTTTCACGTAAAAACTATTGAATGAATTTTCATGAAACTTTACAATAATATAGCTTAAACATCAGAATAACACATAGGCTACAATTTATAAAGATATTGTGTGAATTGTCCAAAATATGACGATAAGTGTCAAGTAAGTAGGAAAAATCTACCATCTGCAAGCTATTCTGGCGTGCGCTGCCTAAACCCTTTGAGATATAACAATGATGTATGGTGGAATTCTGTATCTTAAATAGGTCTACAGAAAAGTCCGCAATGGCATATGTCTATCTCTTAAGGATAACATAGTACATCCATTTTAATACTTAAAAAAATGGGCAATTATGAAGCAGTAATTGGAAAGCGGGACCGGGATCAAAATTTCATGATTACTTTTGGTCGCGATATTTGACATCCACGCGGGCATCAGGTAATTAATAAAGAATTGAAATTATAAAAGAAATACAAATTATACACAAAAAAAAGCAAAGTCGTACATATTTGAAGGCGTATAATGGGTCAGTAATCAGTCAATTTAGTTATTAGTCTAAGTAGTACGGTGTGCAGCCACGTAACAGAAGAAGGTACTGTAAAGCGAAGATTAAAAAGAAAAGTTTTTTTATAATTATTGCAGTCGACCCTTGGAGCGGCCAAGGGTTGCAGTATCAAACTCAGCTGGAGGTCTAATTTCTTTTACATAAAAGTAAGAAATTTGTTATCACTACTCGCGAAAGTACAAAATTGTACTTGTTATTGTGTCCGATAGATAATTCGCGAGTCAACAGATCTTGTTTGACGGTGACGGGGTTGAAGGATTTCATATGATACTCTAACTAGTGTTGCCAGATATCCCGCTTTTCAAGCTTCTCGGGACACGTCCCGCTGGCACCCTGCAACACCCTTGGGACGCCCAAACTTTCGCTGTTTCATTTAGCTAGCCTCTGTAAAAAGAAAGGCACGAGGCGAACCAGCAAATAAATTATAATATAAAGAAAAAAAAAATTAATCTCATTGAATTATGGTCAGAATTGATTACGAAATATAGTTTTCTAAGTTTATTAATGAGTATTTTTTCTGCGTACCGATATTTTTTTTACTTAACTCTTAAATTTATAGATAAGATCTGTTAAGCTAAAAGATTTATACCTAATATCTATTGGTAAATTACTATACAATTATCTTGTCTCGTAACAATTTCTGCTATTACGTTAGTATTGGTAGATATTAAAGTATTGCTCAAAAATTTTAGGAAAATAAAATATGAGTAACTTACCCCCAGATTTCAGGTCAGATTTTTGTATATACCAAGTCGAGTAGACTGATATGACAACTAAAGTTGTTATTAAAATACTGAAACGAAAATATAATTAAATGTGTATAATAGAAGAGAATATAAAACACAGTTTTTAGTCATCTGTAAATGATTGCTAAAAAAATATATTATTATATATATATTATTATATTATTATATATATTATTATATTATTATTATATATATTATTATATTCGAACAACGACACGGTAGCTCAGTTGGCAGAGTATTGACACGGAATAGCAAGTGTCGCGGGTTCAAGCCCTGTTCGAATCTATTATTTTTTCAATGTTTCCTTGAAAAATAGTAATTAAAACTAAATTTATTGATTACTTATACTTTTACTCGTCTAATGCGACTACTGAACACGAGGTCCTGGGTTCGATTATCTGCTAAGAAATTCTTAGTAGCAGTAACACTTGCGGCCACTAGGCAATTGATGATTATACTTCGTTATTGATATGTGATTTAAAACTACTGTAGCCATGGTATAGTACGTAGATCGAGACTATACAATGACTAAATGTTATTTCATGTAAATTCTAAAGACCTACCTAGTCATAAATATTCAATGCGCTGTTCCAATAGTCTTTAACAGCCAAAAAGTTTTATTGTAAATTTGGTTATGATAATACAATAGTAAAAAAATTATACGCGTGTAATGATTTAGTGTATGATTGTACAAGACAAACGGTAATTTCAGATTCTTAAGTTATATTTAGTAACAATTTATAAGAAAAAATATAATCCAAGACTTCACTTTTATTATTTCAAGGTCTATGACGTCTTATTCTATCAATAAGCATCATAGCATTACGCCTGTATTCCCCGAAGGGGTACGCAGAGGTGTAAAGAGTTATACACCAATATTTCACCAATGCTGTTACTGAGTCCCACGTAATAGGTTGTGAGCCTATTGCTATTTACCGGGCATAATTCCAAACTCCTGAGCTGCTACTGAGAATTTCCTAACAGAAAAACTCAATAACGCTTTGCCTGACCTGGGAATCGAACCTGAGATCTCATGCTCAGCAGTGGCGCTTGGGACCATTAGACCAACGACGCAGTTTACTTACATAAAGACGTAAAATCCAAAACTGAATCCAGTGTTCGTCCCTGCTACTTGGCAATATTCCACAGTGATATCAGGTTGTGCTGGAGTCAAAGGATTTGCTAAATACATGGTCTTCAAGATCTTGGTGATTGAATGAGGCTTGCAAACGGCAGGTAGACAAGTTCCCCAGGTCAATTTGTTTGGATTCCTACCTATTTTTGTTTTGATCTGTAAAAGCATTATTGACATCCATCTATTTGAATTTGATACAACAAATTTATGCGCAGGCGGTACACCGAAAACGACGTAACCTTATATCAAAAAAATATCAGGGCTTTAACAATGTTAAACTTAGCCCTTGGTTAGAGGAGTGTTATAGTAGTATAACATCAGAACCTGGCGCGTGGATAACATTTGGTGTGACATAGCTAGATAGAAGGAGACCGTGTCGGTGGCGGTTACCACCAACAACTGTATTCCCAATGAGGGTTGACGTCAGGCAGGATTCGAACTTACGCCTCTCAGAAATACTCGAACTACGGGTTTAGGAATTCGTGGTAGTGAGTAGAGGTCGAGTTGGCTTAGCAGTCAAAGCACCTGGAGTATTTATCCGTCTCACGACCGTATATTTATATTTTTTGACAAGAATGTTTACTTAAGAGATCGCTGTATGCGTTAATGGTATTAAAAAAAAATACTGTCGTGAGTAGAGATCGGAATGGCTTAGTTGGACTGGATCTGATGATTTCATCCGGAAAGCACAACCGTATTTTGCATTATGATAACGACTTCTGAAAGAACATCATCATCCACCTGCCTTTATCCCAATTTAATTGGAGACGACGCAGCATGTATAATTTTCTTCCATACATCTCAGTCAGCCGTCATCTCGGCAGTTACTCCTTTTCTAGCCATATCATCTTTCACACAATCCATCCATCGTTTCCTCGGTCGTCATCTACTCGTGTAGCCATCCACATTCATACTCAAAACTTTCCTCGTCACATGGTCCTCATTCCTCCGCATCATATGTACATATTTTTACTGCCGAAACCGAAACTGAAAACGAATTTCAGCTTCGGTTTCAGTTTCGGCCGAAACCGAAACCGAAACCGAAACTTCCATATAAGTCATTAGTAGTTTTTTATTTTTAAAATTTTATAATAATGTTTACTGATTTGAATTATGTCATTTATTTCACTCGCAATTTCACAAGAAATAAAACAAAGTAAGTCATGACACGACTCACGACTGTGAGCGCGGAAGCGGTACAATAACACTTCGGCGCTTGCAGCTCTGTGCACCGAACATACCCGAATGCAGCGCGAAACCTCCCGAATGTAGTTTCAGTTTCGGCTGTAGTTTAGGCCGGAAGGCAGCCGAAACCGAAACTAAACCGAAAGCAGTATTTTTACTGAAACTAGGCTGAAACCGAAACCGAAACCGAAAGTTCGGTCGGACACTAGATGAAATAAATTAAAACATTTCGTATACTTACACCAAAAAAAGGTTCCGTAGATGCCAATACACTTCTGTCATCAGTGTCATACTTCTTGCCAGTGAGTAGCACATCAGCTAGGCAGTACTGAGTGATGATATGGGGGTCAGCAGACTTCGAGGGTGCGTGCAAACATTGATCGTAATTGCCCAAACTGTATTGGGACCCATAAAAAGCCCCAACTGGGTGGTGCATGGAGTTCCATACTAGAAAATTGAAGGGATTCGTTTTAAATATCACATAGTATCATGCATGCCTATATGATCCGAAGGGGAAGGTAGAGGTGTACACAATTGCACATATCACCAATGCTGTTATTAAGTTCCATGTAATAGGTGGTAAGCTTATTGCCATCAACTGAGCACGGTTCCAAACTCCGGGCTGAGATACTGAGATTCTCCAATAACACTTTACCCGACCCGGAAATCGAAACTAGGATATTACTCTCAGTAGCCACGTTCGCAACTACTACACCGAGGCAGACAATTACTGAACAGTTTTCTTTATTTAGCACTAGCGATCCGCCCCGGCTTCGCATGGTAATTATACACTTAAACCTTCCTCATAAATCACTCTGTCCATTTGTGAAAACCGCATAAAATTCGTTCAGTCGTTTTTGAGTTTATCGCAAACAAACAAACAAACAGACGCGGCGGGGGACTTTATTTAAGTGTTAAATATTATGTTTATTTTCTAAATTAACTTTTACTTTTTAACTTCATATGTTTTTTTTTTCTTCTTATAGTCTTGTTGATGAACAACCTAGTTAACCTTTGTTTAAGCGACTACCGCCGCCCATGGAGACCCGCAACCCCAGAGGAGACGCAAGTGCGTTGCCGGTCCTTTAAAGGGTTTGAGCCTCACTCGGCGAAACACAACGCAATAGCGCTGTTTCACGCCGGTTTTCTGTGAGGCCGTGGTATCGCTCCGGGCAAGCCGGCCCATTCGTGCCGAGGCATGGCTCTCCCATGGTGATGTTTTCCTTCACCGTTTTAAACAAGTGATAATAAATTCATAATACCCTTCGAAAAGTCTGCGGTGCCTTAGATTCAAACTTGCGACCATTAACTTGTCAGTTTGACGGTCATTCATCTAGGCTATCAATTATTGCTATTTCTTTTTTGCCTTCAACTTATGTAAATTCATGCATATTTCCGTCTCGAATATTATTTTTAGAATCTATACCCACTTGTTTTTGTTTTTTGGCTTTTATGTGTGTGTGTCACTTTCACTTGAATAGTATTTCTTAATTTTTTTCTTTCTAAATGACTTGTGGCCGTTTTATTTTTAGTAAAATACATTAATAAGTTAGTATTTCTAAGTAAAATTTATTGTGCAGAGATTTTACCCTCATTCTACCATAATTTCTTCTACAGCTCAAAGGTTTGCTGGCGGCGAACTCAATTTTGAGTTAAGCTCGCTTTTGTACATGACATCACAAATTGAAATGTTTATGTAACTATTTTATGTGTGTACAATAAAGAATATGTGCAAGGAAATAAATTTATTTTCTTTATTTCTTTCTTTCTTTCAATATAAGATTAAGAAAAATAAATTTAAATATTAACGTGATACTTACTCCAAACTGCCCACACAGTATAATTCCGTGCATTGTTCAAAATTGACAATGTTTGGTCTAAACATGGTCTTTCGTCTTCACCCCAAGGTTGGTCCTTCAGGCCGCTTAGTACTAAATCAACCGTAGTAATATCCTTATTCAGCAGAGTTTCAGCTGAAATAACACCTGAAAAATATTTAGGTTAGTGATAATAGGATAACATCAGAACCTGGCACATGGATAACACGGTTACCAACAACAACAGCATTCCCAATGAGGGTTGACGTCAGGCAGGCGGCCAGTCATAAAACATTGCCAAAACTTTAGCAGCATGCAACTAAAAACAATCATAAAGTGGAAGAGGAATACATGCTGCGCGGACCCTAAATAAATTGGGATAAGGGCTGAGGGATGATTTCATCTTCAACTTCTTGGTATTTTAGCACAAGTCTTTAAAAAGAAAAATACTGTCACACAGCAAGATTTCAACTTGCACCCTCGGAAGTCTACTCGAGGCGCTCTGCCACTTGTGCTAGACCGACCTCTGTTCACCATTTCATCTTCAACTTCTTGGTATTTTAGCACAAGTCTTTAAAAAGAAAAATACTGTCACACAGCAAGATTTCAACTTGCACCCTCGGAAGTCTACTCGAGGCGCTCTGCCACTTGTGCTAGACCGACCTCTGTTCACCATTTCATCTTCAACTTCTTGGTATTTTAGCACAAGTCTTTAAAAAGAAAAATACTGTCACACAGCAAGATTTCAACTTGCACCCTCGGAAGTCTACTCGAGGCGCTCTGCCACTTGTGCTAGACCGACCTCTGTTCACCATTTCATCTTCAACTTCTTGGTATTTTAGCACAAGTCTTTAAAAAGAAAAATACTGTCACACAGCAAGATTTCAACTTGCACCCTCGGAAGTCTACTCGAGGCGCTCTGCCACTTGTGCTAGACCGACCTCTGTTCACCATTTCGCATGGGTTTTTAAGATTGATTGTTTATTTGTCTTTATATAATTTTCTAATATTAGAAGTGCCTTCTTGACAATTATTAATGTGTTGACTCGAACATCATGATTGTGATAATTAAATTCCACAATAGTTTAAGTACTATGTAGTTTTTGGTCATCTTTCAAAAGGAGTTTAATTTTGTGTTATTTCACTCTCCTATTTCAGATTTTATTGCAAAAAAAAATTGTCATCTTGACCACATTTGACAGACTTTAACATAGTCATCGGCCTAGCCTCTTCCCAATTACATTAGGGTCGGCTTCCAGTCAATCTGGATGCAGGTTAATACCAGTATTTTACATGGAGTGACTGCCTATCTGACCCCCACAACCCATTTACTGGGTAACACGATATCTCGTGGCATGACTGGTTGTCAGACTTTCAGGCCTCTGACTACCCGTAACGGCTGTCATAGATCTTAATTTGACAACCGGGACTGATGGCTTGACGTGCTCTCCGAGGCACGGAGAGGTCTCGGTATGAAATGATGGTGACCCATCCACAGAACGACCGCGACAAACGCAGCTTAACGTTAATCGATCGATCTGTGCGGCTATTACTTAGCCACGACCCCTCCATAGACTTTACATAGTGTCATGTCATGCATGTATTTTCTCCGAAGGGGTAGGCAGTGTTGTATAGTTCTAAGCCCGCATTTTACCAATGCTGTTCACAGATATATGGGTAGATAATAATATCATGAGGATAGTAATAGGATATTTCCACAGACTCTATATATCACTAAATCACACAAATATATTTAAATGACAAGTGAAAATTTTATACGACTACCCAAAAAAGGAAGCGTTATGTTTTTAAGGTTTATTCAATGTGTATGTTTGTGAGTTTCTTTATTCCAATATAACTTCTTAACGCCTGAACCGATTTAGATGTATGGGGAATACATACGCTAGTAATATTAAAAAAAAAGTAATATATTGAACATGACACGCTGTGAAAAAAAACCAAACATGCAGTCGTGACTTAAAAAAAAAAACATCTTTTTCAGTGTTTGTTAACTAGATCGTCGATTACTTCTTTGAACTCACAGTTAGATTGTGGTCAAAAGTGACCTCAAAATATAAACATAACATAGCATCACGCCTGTATTCCCCGAAGGGGTAGGCAGAGGTGTACACAATTGTACACCCACATTTCACCAATGCTGTTATTTAGTCCCATGTAATAGGTGGTGAGCCTATTGCCAACAACCGGGCACAATTCCAAGCTCCGGACTGCTTCTGAGAATTTCCTAACAGAAAAACTCAATAACACTTTGCCCGACCCGGGAATCGAACCCGAGACCTCCTGCTCAGCAGTCGCGTTTGAGACCACTAGACCAACGAGGCAGTTAACATTTAACAAAATATAACATTTAATAAACAAAAGATTGCCTAATACAAAACCAAAACGTAGTCTTTATTGTCATAGAAACACACATCGTCACTGAAAATGCACATTGTCACGCACTTTTTTATCAAATAAATAAAATAACCCACTCACTTATGAAATGAAATACCAAAATATAAACAACCTTCATTGCAATATTGTCTTACACCAACTGTTTACAACAAATGACTAGTTTTGTCAAACACACTTAAGCTTTATAAATGCAGATGTGTTGAACCTTGATTTCGTAATGACGATACCATGTAATATTTTTTGAGAGCCGTTTTCTTATATATCTTCAGGGTTCTTTGGGAAATTGTAAACATAGTTATGTTTAGAGTTTAAAACATGCCTGGTCTTCTGAGTTTGTTTCGGCATTTCTTCTAAGTACTCAGCATAAAAAAGTGACAAGTAAAGAGTGTTTTGCATAGACCCACTTACAGAACAATTTCATTTATCGAAGGCGTTTCACAAAACGATAATCGCCTTTGATAAATCAAATTATATATATGGCGTTAAATTATTCTTCGATACATACATTATTTTTATTACCTAATTATTATTCACCGGTTATTACTCACGTGCATTTTTCGGGATTAGCCCGGTTACTGGAGTGTGATAGTAGGATAACATCAGAACCTAGCGCATGAATAACATTTGGTGTGACATAGCTAGATAGAAAAAGACCGTATCGGTGGCGGTTACCACCAACAACAGCATTCCCAAAGAATGTTAACGTCAGGCAGCTGGTCATAAAACATAGCCAAAACTTTAGCAGCATGCCAGATATAGGTATGCCAAATAAATTGGGATAAGGGCAGGCGGGTAATGATGGTTTTTCGGAATTACCCGACTAATTTCGAACTCGAATGGAGCCCTTGGCCATTGAGCTTCTCGGAGCCGGTAAAGTCGTGATGAAATAAATCTTAAAAATAAAGATCAATGTTCAAAAAATAAATATTATATTTAAGATCACTGCGGTAAATAGATATAATATCATGGATAACATTTGCTGTGACATAGCTATATAGAAAGAGACCGTATTGGTGGCGGTTACCACCAACAACTGCATTCCCAATGAGGGTTGACGTCAGGCAGGCGGCCGGACATAAAACATTGCCAAAACAAGTATTCCAGTACAAGTAGAGAGTATGTAAGGAAGAAGAATACATGCTGCGCTGACCCCAAGTAAATTGGGATAAGCGAAGGCAGATGATGATGAGGATCATTGCGGTAAATAAAGAACAAAAGGAACATTTTTATTTCGAACATAACAGAGGCTCAACGTATGATGGGTTTAGTTGGGTTTTAGTTCATAGTATAGTCGAAATTGCTTTACCTTATTTGACGTAAACTTCCAGTAAATTAAAATGTCAATAAGGTTGACAGTATCTGACTGACACTTTGATCTTGTAAGCGAAAATAGACCTTGTCATATTATGATGCGCAAACGAAATTCAGCATTAGGGTGGTAAATTACAACAATTGTAATTTAAATTATAAACAAAACAATAAGAATATGTGAGTATGAGTTGATCAGCTGAATGTCATGCACAAGAATGCACTTGACGCTGGTTTTCATCTAGAACCTTCTGCTCCACGGATATCTGTTAGTCAGTCAATCGTACACGTTTGAAAGCGAGAGAGAGTGTAGTCTGATTGTGTAGTGAGATTGTGTAGTGTGATTGTGTAGTATGATTGTGTAGTGTGATTGTGTAGTGTGATTGTGTAGTGTGATTGTGTAGTGTGATTCTGTAGTGTGATAGTGTAGTGTGATTGTGTAGTGTGATTGTATAGTGTGATGGTATAGTTATTGTATAGTAATTGTGTAGTGTGATTGTATTATTGCGATAAATAATGAAAGGGAGTGTTTGCGGTAGGGCTTGAACAAATTTGACAGGAAAAAGAATACGGTTGGGAGCAGGATTCGAACCTGCTCCTCCTGGATAAATACTCCGGGAGGCGCAGGTTCGAATCCTGCTCACGACGGTATTCTTTTTCCATTGAATATAATAACTTTAGTGTTCGCTAAGCATGTGTCGCTTCCAACGATTTATCTTAAATTTGACAGGCTTCTTTCTAACCACACGAAAAGTAATCCATATTTTCAGAAACCGAATGACAACGCTAAGTTTCCCGAAAAAAGGGATCATAATAATAATCCCTCCCCACGTCAAAAATATTTCGACGAGTTTCTGTCATTTCACCACAAATCCGTATTACAAAGTTGTGACGTATTATTTGAAAAGTTCAACGCAAGCTAAACTGTACTGATTGATTGATCGGCATTCTTCGCGTAGTAGGTAGGTACGTTGGCGTTGATACAAAGTATTTGTGAGTACGGCTCGGTTTCACACAAATGTTTCTCTAGATTTTCTTTCTTTATTTTTTTAGGCTACACACTGTCAAATTTTTAGGCAAACATTTCGGCTTGCGCATATTATGATAATTTTAATATGTTAGCCTTTTCCCAATTACATTGAGGTCGGCTTCCAGTTAAACCGGGTGCAGCTTAATACTAGTATTCTATTTGAAGCAACTGCCTATCTGATCTCCACAACCCAGTTACTTGGTAACACGATATCTCATGGTATTTCTGGTTGACGAGTTTTATGCATCTGACTAGCTGTAAAGGCTGTCATGGATCTTAATATGACAACTGGGACCGATCGTTCAACGTGCTCTGTGAGGTACGGAGGCGTGTCGGTATTAAATGATGGTCTTCCATCCACACACCGACCGTGACAAGTTACTTAGCCAAGAACCTTCCAATTTAAATATGTTAATTTATTATACTGTTACATAGAGATGTTAATAGTCTGTTGCAAACTGAATATATCGTTCAGGTTAAGCAACGCTCGGTGCGGTCAGTCTATAGATTGGTGGCTTCTTGTAGCATTTACATACACTCCGACGCGCTCGACCGCCTCGTTATAGACCTCACCGGCGAGGTCCCCGTCCGTCGCAAAATATCTGATCTTGTCCGCTCCGACCCTTGCTCGAGCCGGCCCGCGCCGAGCTAGTAGCTTTTAATTTGATCCTTAATAATAAGGAAACTGATCTGATCCAGCTAGTCCCTAGTTGTCCCCTCAGCAACGCCCTAAGCCTAGGCTCGTGTCTCGCAGGGGACGCCCTCAGTGCTGTGTTGCTTAGTTAGTAGTAATATAAAATATGCTCTGGCTGGTGATATCAAATTGTCTCGCCATAGCTATTGTTCGGTTACGCAGATCAAATGGGTTAATTGCAAGAGGCCACGTCCAATAAAAGTAGCATTTTCGTCTGAGCGTGTCCATGCTGCAGAGGGACGTTTAACCGTCGCTCCCGGTTATAATAATTTATTAACAGTCGGTAAGCCAAGTCGGAGTTTATGGGTAATGTAAGCCACTCTCTAGATTTTAACATTGCATAACGCCTGTATATCCCAAAGGGGTAGGCAGAGGTGTACACAGTTATACATCTACATTTCACCAATTCTGTTATTAAGATTTATGTAGCGGGTGGTGAGCCTTTTGCTATTTATCGGGTACAGTTCCAAACAACTTTTTTTTTTTTAACTAAAAACTTTATTACAACTGCCCGATCTCGGAATTGAACCCAAGACCTCATGCTCAGCAGTCGCGCTTGGGACCACTAGACCAACGAGGCAGTTAAAGAACAGTTATTGACAATAGGTATATTTCACAACAAAATATAATCATTCTCTCAACATCAAAGAAGGTTGGGAAATTAACATTTTAGGTATTATTATATCGTTTTTTTTTAGTTAAAGAATACAAAATGTACCATAAATGATTTCTAAGTGGTGTATTTAGAAAAACCTCGCTTACTAACTTATTTCATCATCGTCTATTGAAGTTTAAACTATTTCCATAGTACCATAGTAGCTGTACACGCGGCTTGGTTCAGGCGAGATTTGTACAAATAGCACTTCGTATTTACCTTCTCAATAACTTAAAAGACATAACATAGCATCACGCGTCGATGGTAGTCGCAAATTTCAACGCTTGCGTATGTGCATATATTTGCGGGCGGGCGGGCGGGCGGTGCACAGGCATTGCATGACAACCCGCAATATTGTGGAAGTAGCTAGATATTATAGACGTTCTCTAAAAAGGACAGGTCAGGAGCATGTATGAAGAGGTTGATGAACATAGATAAAGCGAAAGAGGTGTCTCAGAATTGTAGAAAATGGAAATCGATAGTTTCTGCCTACCGCCATGGGAAACAGGCGTGATTGCATGTATGTATGTATGTATATGTCGCAGATGGATAGTAGAATCGCTTCGCTCGCTCATGGATCAATATAACTTATTTTTTTTCATAATCCGGATATATTGTCGACTATTATAGTGGTTTAGTATTTACGTCATTCTTTTACTACTGACTTGAAAAGAAAAATAAAGTTAGTTTATTGTTGATAAAAGACACACAGAGCCATATGCGGCAACATTTCGAACTAAAATCGACAAACTGACAGTTAATTTCACACTGTTTTACATAATCTCTGATCGTTGACCCGCTGCATTGATAAACGCAAAACGTTCATTCAATTTTGCGTATTACAGTTCAGTAATTATGTAAAACCGCTATACGTTGTTCAGCTGTTTTTCATAACAGTACTGTTTTGTGAATCAGTTAGCAGTTTTGTAAAACAGCGGATTCTACAATCCATCTGTGACATATAAACTCCCGACCAAATGTTCGGTCACGGCAGCTTATCTCCACGTAGATTAGCCAATTACGCAGGAGATATTATAGAACACAAGTGCACTTTCATATTCCGATGGGACGGCATTCCGATATGACCGGAGAGAAATCAGGCGCAGGACCGACGGCTTTACGTGCTCTCCGAAGCACGGGGGTGAATATTAACTGTTTCTTTAAAATTATTTTAGTCTATGTAAATCGATTTTTAAACAAGATGGCGACGGTTTTTCTAATGAGAAAAAATCTTATCAGAGGCCAGTCGTTTAGTTTTTTTTTCACATAACATAGCACTGTATCCGCCTGTATTCTTCGAAGGGGTAGGCAGAGGTATAGGTACACAGTTGTACACCCACGTTTCACTGATGCTGTTTTAAGTTCCTATGTAATTGGTTGTGAGCCTGTTGTCATCTACCGGGCACAATTCCAAACTCCAGGCTACTGAGAATTTTCTAACAGAAAATCCCAATAACACTTTAGTCAACCTGGGAATCGAACCCAAGATATCATGTTCAGCAGTCGCACTTGGTACCACTAGGCTAACGAGGCAACCTACAGATTTATTTGAAATAAAATTTTGTCAAATTAATTATTGGAGAAAGTTGGGCCAACATGTTGGCCGTCCGAGCCAACAGTCTGTGTTTCCCAAACTTTTCTGCATGTACCCACGGAGGTAAGTCATCAATCTTCAACTTGGCCTGTTTGTTTAGAGAACTTTTTTTTTTCTTCTTTACCAACTTTCAATGCTTTTCCCAAAGATACCGTACAAGAGTGGAATAATCATTACTATTGGTTCACGGATATCTTGAGAGATTTTTATGGTATTATTTTTCTAAGGTGATTCTTTTATGTTTTTCTTGTGATTGAGAAATGGAAGCAGGAAATTGTGATAAATTCATCGATGATATTTTTTATTGCTTGGTCGTTATGGATTTATTATGGTCGTCGTAGCGTGAGGTCCGGCGTTCGAGTTATGGGTCTGGCACAGTGTTATAGGGGTTTACTGTTAGGAAATTATCAGTCACAGAACTTGACGGTGAGCTTGGAATTGTGTTTGGTTGATTGCAATATGCACACCGCTTATTGTAAGGGACTTAATAACTCCATCGGTGAAATGTGTTAGTACAATAGCAGGTACTCATTTGCCCCATCCTTCGGGGATACAGGCGTGATGATATCTGCTGTGATGTTGGATATGTGTGAGCTTGACTTCAAGACAATATCGGTTGAATTTCGCTTTCGCCTAGCGGCTCGGGCTGCAATCAGGCCTCGTGTTTGATGATCAACTTGGTTTACTTATATCATAATATTACTGTCAATAAAGTAAAGCGATATACCTTGTTAAGAATGTGGCATTTTGCGAACAATCCCGTGAATTTGTGAATGTATCATTATGCGTCAAAATATCATTTTGCAAAAGTGGCATTCTGTGCCGAATCCTACGCCACCACCGTTTTGTTTTTATTTTTTACATCACACGCCTACCTGACACTGAAAATACCAATACAAACAGCTCGTCTAAAAATGATTTCACCCAAACAACCTTTGTCTCAAAGTCCTTTGACAAAATATTGACTATGGTTCCGTAGTTTGAATACTAGTTGTTCGGAACTGCTTTACAATAACGATGGAGAGACGAGGTGTCACGTGCCTGCTCTGAAAACTGAGGGTACTCCACGGGTGATGTAGCCGGATGGGATGTGACTATAGGGTTGACGTCAGTATAAAGTAAATATTTGACTGTCCTGTTGGTGTAGTGGTTAGTAGCCCTGACTGCTATGCCGGAGGTCGTGGTTTCGATTCCCACTCAGGACAAATGTTTGTGTGATGAGCACGATCATTTGTTCTGTGTCTGGGTGTAATGTATCTATAATATGTATGCATTTAGAAATATATAAGTATGTTTCAACTGATAAACATACTTATATATCTAGTACTCATAACACAAGCTCTGCTTAGCTTGAGACTAGACGGCGTTGTGTGACAGTTGTGGAATATTATTATTATTATTTATTAGGCATTTTCCTGGAATATATAAGTCAAATAATACAATAACTTATATCAAGAGTTAAATAAAATTGACAAATTATTTGTAATTTTGACTGCCTCGTTTGTCTAGTGGTCGCAAGTGCGGTGTCCGAGCGTGAGGTCCCAGATCGGGCAAAGTGTTATTGGGTGCTTCTGTTAAGAAATTCTCAATAACAGCCCGGAGTTAGGAAGTTGGTGGTGTGACACCCTCGTGCTTCTAAGAGCACGTAAAAGCCTTCCGTCCTGATCTCTCTCCGGTCATGTCGGATTGCCGTCCCATCGGACTATGAGAGTCAAAGTCAAAGTCAAAGGTTTTTATTTCATATAAACCATACAAAGGCTCTTATGAAAAGTCAGAATTTACGTGCACGGTTCCAAAAAGTCGCTTCCTATGGAGAAGAACCGGCAAGAAACTCCATGGTTATGAGAGTGAAGGAAGAAGGGCGTGCACCTGTGTTTGCGCGGACACTTATGCACTATAATATCTCCTGCGTACTTGGCTAGTCTCCATAGAGATAGGCCGCCGTGACCGAAATATGGTTGGGAGTATATTATTATAATTATAATTTAGTACCGACAGGACAAAATAAGATCACTAGCGGCAAACATTAACAATTAAAATATTTTTATAGAATTTTCAATTACGGTTTACATGAACCCTTAAGAATTAGACATAGACCCCTTAAAAGGAAGTTGTCTTATATATAGATTTGGACCTTGTTTATATATAGTTTTAATTTTAATACGATTTGGAAACTTCAAAAATTCTGCCAATGAAACTTACTGAACAACTTTTTCTAAAAAAAATTTTGTATAATAAGTTTCTGTGAAACACATTCATATTACTTATTTTTCAACGGCTATTACTCAAGTTCATGTCTCAGGATTTCCGACTAGATTTCTCGCGACATCGCCGCAGGCTCAGCTCATGAATAAGGGCTCCGTTCGAGTTCAAAACTGGTCGGGCAATCCCGAAAAATATACGTAATGACGGGTGAAGAATTTTGCCAAAATTTATGAATAATGTGGAAATTAAATAAGTCTCTGAACAGGATTTGAACTTGCGCCCTCCAGATAAATACTTCAGGATAACAACTTTTCTTTAGAAATTGCGTTTGTTTAACTAAAACACATTAACGCATTAGAGGACCAATGCGGGGTTGAACCCGCATCTCCTGGATTGATATTCAAACCCCACAAAAACTATAACTTATTAGAATTAAGTTTGTGTAGCGCTATCCCTTTCTTGCAACCTAAATACAGTGGCATTACGTAAGTATCCAGCAATCTTGCACATGAATCATTAATCCCAGTCACAAAGGGGTTGGCAGAAACAAACAAACTCCGAATCAAAATTCGTCCAACAAATGGGAATTTGGGCCGAAAGCTAGTTGCTTCCGTAAACTTAGATGGGCAAATAGTTTTAATAAGGCCTGGGGTCACAATTTAACTTCAATCGAGTTGGTACAAACTTAGTTAAACAGTTTTCCGAATTCAAGATAAATCTTTGAAAAGCATTAACGCATGCTTAGCGAACTCTAAAGTTATTATATTAAAATGGAAAAAGAATACGGTCGCGAACAGGATTCGAACCTGCGCATCTCGACCGAGATGGCTTAGTGGTCAGAGCGCCTGGAGTATTCATCCGGGAGGCCCGCACATACACGCACACACACTTAAAAACAAAATAAACACCCAAAATAAAACATCTTCTCAAAATATTCAGGATTTATTACGTCATATAACGCACGACTAACAAACCTACATAATGCTTACAGTCGCGATCGAATACGGTATCGGAAAAGTCGCGATCGAATACGGTATCGGAAAAGTCGCAAAATCGCAAGTGTTAACACTGAAATAGCTTCCGTAACTTTAACAACCGAAAATAGTTTTAATAAGAGCCCAAAACGGCTGTAACAAAAGTGATAAAACTCGTCCGCCTGTCTTATACCGAGCGAACCTTAACATTTTATATTTAAGATTTATTATAGGAACAATAAATTTTACTGTGTGGAAACTTTTGTGAAGGGAGACGAGTACAGTCGGCAACGAAAGTGTTACGAGAAAATTAATTCTGTAGATAATATTTTGAAGTTTTTTTATGGGCATTTAGATCTTTAAAATGTTTATGTGAGAGCCCGTTGTAAACTGTAGTCAGTGAGGTTAAGCACCGCTTGACGCGGTCAGTCAGTAGATGGGTGCCTGTTAGAAGGAAATATTACTATAAGGTGGTTGTTCGGCCCTAAGCCTGATCGCAGCGCCACCTACCGGGTCCAGTTTCGAATTTAAACCAACCATTCACGCGACCTTTGAAATCCCGTGTCATTGCTCACCCGAACTTTGACACACTTTCTCAGTCAGAGAGGCCAGAAGAGCCATGACACGGTATGTCAAATATCAGAGTTTGTTTGTTTGAACGATCTAATCTCTGGAACTACCAGTCGGAATTGTTGTTTTTTTATATTCGATAGTCGATCTTTAAGAGCCGATCAAAAAGAAAAATCGCGGGTGACATAGCTAGTCTTTTAAGTGATGAGTGGATGAAGAATGAACTAAGAGACCAGTGCAATGAGGGGTTCTTATTGCAAAAGAAACCTTTTTCAGTACACCTGCATAGAAAGTTTATGCATCATAACATTTTATATTACCCCAAAATCACCCTCAGTTCCTAAGGTCGCGTCTAAATATATAAAAAAATCGTTATCAAAACATATAAATCCTTCGCAAAACATAAATTTATTATTTAATTTTTCGAATCGCGAGCTTGAAGCGATAAAAAATTTACAACACTCCTTTTTATTACTTCGATGATGTCGTAAAGGGTTTGTGAGGATTCGGGCATTTTCAAATCTTAAAAACAGGTTAATATTCTGTTATTAATTTCTGTGTTTCTATTTTACTGTACCTACTCTCTTGAGGCAAATTCTCTAATCCTACGTAATTTAAACTTGCGTTCAAATTTTGTGAAAAGTTCTAAGCTCTATAGGATGTTGTTCTGCGTCCATGCATTGTTCGCCTAGAACCAATAATAAAGGAAAAATATGTACCTATTGCTTTTAAATATGCATATATTCTCCCATTTCATCTTGATTTTATAGCGGACCAGCTGGAGAATCGTAATATTATAAAATATGTAACAGATTTTGAGGTTATAATCGAATAGTGAATGGTAGAACTGTGTGGTGTTTAAGGTAGTAGTAGTACTGAAGACTATAATATACATATATAAGTAGATATTTTATCAATTATATGTACGGTAGACTGAAATAATTGTAAATAAACTGTTGAGACGCCCAACTCCTTAGTCCTGCGACCACGAACCAGTGTTCGAAACGTCAGGAAAAACAAAAACCAATAATACACGCGTTTAATCCGGATAAAAGTTGTTTTATTGTAGTGTGTAGTGATCGCGAAAACCTAAGATATTACTAGATATTTATGCAATTTTTTTCCCAAAGAGTAGGATAAATTGAATATAAAAAATGAAAAATCTAGGTACTTTCTTAGCAATAGTTTTGCAAAGAGACAACTGTTTCATTATGTATTCCGCAAATATAACTTAAAATCCCCAAAACTAACAGACATAAAAGTAAGTGTTATGATGTTATCGATAGATTATATAAATTATACAGATAGTGTTGATGCCTACACAGTGCAGTGCGTGTATCGATATTTCTTACAATTACCGTACGCAATCGATTAGAAAAAGTACATATTCACTATTTTGATGACATTATTTTGGCATAATAACTTCCGCTTAGCCACGTACAGAATTATACGTCATAACAATAAAAATCTATTGTGTCTGCTAATTAGCGAGCCAACGGCTTAAACAGTAGACTTAATTTTTGTATATAAATAATAATTATAATATTTATTCTGAAAATGAAAGAAAGACCAATATTTTATTCTTTAAAAACAATAATACCCGTAAAACAGGATCTTTTTTTATGGGGTAGGGGCTAGCTAGCTGACGGAACGCCTGATGGTAAACGATTAGCGCCGCCCATGGACACCCGCAACACCAGAGGGGTCACAAGTGCGTAGCCGACTCTTCAAAAGGTTTGGGCCTCTGGTACCCTGACTCACTCGGCGACACACAACGAAAGCGTTGTTTTACGCCGGTTTTCTGTGAGGCCGTGGTATCACTCCGGTCGAGCCGCCCCATTCGTGCCAAAGCATGGAATTCCCACGGTAGTGTATGATGTTCAAGAAAATACAAAAATAAAAATTATGTGACGGACGATTCTGATTCCACCGTTCTCTATGGTTGGACGCTTATGACCATTGTTTCATTGGAAATAATGATAATCGAATGCAATTTTCCATAATAATATCACGCTTGCTTTTCTTGCGAGATATTAAAAAATATGTGACAGTGCATTAATAAATCAATAAAAATATTAGAATCGATTGGGCATCCCAACCCTACTTTGACACAAAATGACATTGGTTATTGATGCTTGGCAAAGATGGCGGCGAATGTGCAATTAGTCATAGAAAATACCTATTATTTTCATTACGGCATGCAGCTTGTCCGTGTTAAACTGTTAATTGCAACTAATATAATAAATTGAATTAATAATTATCGTGTATGTCCGATGCTTTTATCACATTAGGTGAATATTGGCATTGTCCTTTATGTAAGACCTTCACACTCGTCAATTAAAATTCACACTGTCCATTGCAAGCTGTGGTTGGTTATATTTAGCATCACGCTTGCATTCCCAGAAGGGGGTAGGTAGAGGTGTATACAGTTGCACACAATTTTTATGAATTTGTTATTAAAAAAAAATTCTGTTACAGCTTACTAATAAAAAAACTATTAATGTGAAAAGAAAATCCGTCATATTTATTCTAATTAAATAAAATATTCCGGCCGCGACTGTACATTATTTTAGTTGTACTAAACTTAAACCGTTCCGTGGATTAATGTGCGAAGTTTAAACAGTGTAGGCCAACTTAGTAAATTCTGAGGAGCATTTAAAAGCAGACACATAACAAGAATTTTATTAAGTACATCCAAAGTGTGGCGCTACCTTTATTTAACTTTCTTTTTCGGTGGATTTTTAATTCTTTATTGCTGTTTCCTGGAGGGCGACTTTTTACTTTTTATTTGAAGAAGAAATTATGGTAGATTAAGTAAGAGGCGTTTTTCTTCTCTGTCCGGCCTTAATAGGCATAGTGTAGACTTTTGGACATTTGTTTCGTTGGCTATATTTTTTTTATTATGTGCGTAATTGTTTAATATATTTAAATTATTTGTATTTATATAATATATCGGTGGATCTAATGAACGGATGACTGTTTTTTTTAATTTTTTTTTTTTTTAAACTTTGCCCCACACTTCGAATTTCTTCCTCTACCGTGGGTGCGTTTACAGACATATAATTTCACAAGCACACACACACCCAGACCCGGAGCAATTATCTATAGATCGTGCAAATATTGGCTCCGTGCAGGAATCGAACCTGCGACACGCAGCGCACCAGTCGGTCTCTCGACCACTGCGCCAACCGCGCTGTCAAAGCTTGTGGTGGATTAATATTGATTAGTACATTGGACTTCATAACAGACTGCGACAGTATGGCACTGTCTGACCCTTCAGGTAATAACGGCGTTAATATATGATGAATAGATAGCAATGACGTCACCAAAAGACGTATTAAAATGTGCAAGAAAACTTCACGGTAGTGAGCAGAGGTCGAGATGGCTTAGTGGTCAGAGCGCTTGGAGTATTTATCTAGGAGGCGTAAGTTCGAATCTTGCTCACGATCGTATTTTATTTCCACAATTTTTTTTTAACTTTATTGTTCGCTTAGTATTCGTTTAAAATATAAATTTTTATGCTTTGTAGTAGGTATGTTATGTTTAAACAAACAAAAATATCAATTTAATTATCATGTTTACTTACGATAAAATTGTAATAATGTGTTTTCTTTTTATTACAGGTAAGTAATTAATCCAATGAAGATTGTGGAAACATCATGCCTTATATTTTTAAGACAAAACTTCATCAAAGGTAAAACGCATTGTTTTTATCCACCAAAAATAAGCTCCCTTAGCGCTCATTTTTTCACGCCTGTATTCCCCGAAGGGGTAGGCATAGGTGTGCACAATTGTACACCCACATTTCACCAAAGCTATTATTAAGTCCCATGTAATAGGTGGTGAGCTGTGTGCTACCATCTACCGGGCAAAATTCCAAAGTCCAAGCTGCTACTGAGAATTTCCTAACAGAAAAACTCAATAACATCTTGCTCGACCCGGGAATCGAGTCCGAGACCTAAAGCTAAGACCTAAGACTCGCGCTTGGGACCACTACAAACGAGGAAATTAAAAAAAAATAGAAAAATAATATCATGTAACCTTTTTATTACTATTCAAGCACGATCTAGACCTGCCTCGTTGGTCTAGTAGTCCCAAGCGCAACTGCTGAAGTCTCGGGTTCGATTCCCGGGACGGGCAAAGTTCTTGAGTTTTCTGTTAGGAAATTTTCAGTGGCAATCCGGAGTTTAGAATTGTGCCTGGTAGATGGCAACTCACCACCTTAATATGGCATTGGTGAAGTGTGAGTGTGCAACTGTACACCTCTGCTTACCCCTTCGGTGAATACAGGCGTGATGTTATATATGTGCGATCTAGATCATAAAATATTTTTCTTTAAAGACACATGAATTAGTTATGTATTTATTTTATAAGGAATTTCGTGTATAAAAAATCATTATAACAATATGGAGATACTTAATTTCAATCAAAATACGAAAATACCGTAACCACAGGAAAAATATCTTAAAATAATAAATGCGGCATCAAGTTTCGATTCTACCGCCCCCATGATACCCCCATTGTACCTTTATCAAAAAGATTTCATGCTTTGGGCCTGAGGGTATACCAATAAATCATTCTCTTAACCGGAGTTATAAAGTTGCATCCACTTTAGGTCGAATAGAGGCCGCAATGAAGAAAAAAATTGGACTCGCGTATGTACTTTGGGTTTATTCCAAAAACCAATATCTCACCATGATTCCGACTAAATTATGATTTACCTGCCAAAAAAAAACTATCTATACATACATACATAGCATCACGCCTGTATTGCCCGAAGAGATAGACAGATGTGTTCACAGTCGTACACCCAAATTTCACCAATCCTGTTATTAAGTCCATGTATTAATTGGTGAACCTATTGCCATTGCCGGGTACAATTCCAAACTCCAGGCTGCTACTGAGTATTTTCTAATAGAAAAACTCAATACCTCTTTGCCCGACACGGGAATCGAACCAGAGACCTCATGCTCAGCAATTGCGCTTGGGATCACTAGATTGACGATGCAATACTATCTATCTATTATTATTTGCTATAAACTTTGAAAAATAATAGACACGAACGGGACATCGCCCAATAGACATCTCCTTAAGACGAGAAAAAGGGATCTTAATAGATACAAACATGCGACACGGTAGTTCAGTTGGAAGAGCCATGACACGGTATGTCAAAGGTCGCGTGTTCAAGTCCCGTTAGTGTCTATTGTTCAGGTCCCGTTAGTGTCTATTATAATATTTACAGAAAATCATTTAAATGAATTATCTATCTGCCTAGCCTTTTTCCAACTACGTTGGGGTTGACTTCCAGTCTAACCGGTTGCAGCTGGATACCAGTATTTTACATGGAGCGACTGCATATTTAACCTCCAGAACACTGGGTAATGCTTATTCAGGTTTTTAAAGAAGCCTTCGTAAGATTTCAAATGAATGGGTTCGAATTTCGGGTCTGGCAGTGTTATCGGTTGGTAAATTCTCGGCCCGGAAATGAGAACTGTCCCCTCCCCAGTAAATGAGAAAAGGCTTACCACATGATGTTTAATAACGGCATAACTGTTCACTTCTGCCTACCCCTTCGGAGAATATTTACATGATTCTGTATGTTGTTTTGCTAGAATTAGATATTTTTTATTATTCTTCTACTCTGCCTGTCATATTTCGCAAGTAAAACAGACTTAAATAAATGTAATTTTTTATCGCAATCGGGGGACCATAAAAATATTATTATTTAAAAAATTACAAAAAAAAAATTTTTTTTTATTTATTACCTTTAAGAAAATGATGATGATGATGATGATGATGATGATGAGTGATGTGATGAGATAAATATTCTTCACCGACCTTTTTTTTCGCTTTTTAGTTCACACATGGAGGGCGTGATGTTTAATTATAAATTATATTTTTTTTGTCTGCCAGAGCTTCAATTTTTAATATTTTACTAGTCTATGTTACTCGGCAAAATGTATGGATTGTAATGATACCCCTAAAAATGATACATCTAAATTTGTGCAGGCGTTTAGAATTATAGTGGAATACAGAATCTCACAAACATACATACATATATGAACTCTAAAAACATACTTTTTTTGTAATAAAAATAAACAAATAAAAATCTTAAATAACATAATAAATAATAATTTAAAAGATTTCTAACTTATAAAAATATGGTATCCAAGTTATTAAAGATAACTTTCTAACTTAGCCCATTACCTATCGGCCTATTTATCATTTTAAGTGGATTTCGTACGAGATTTGAGTTTTCGAGATAAGTGAGAAAGTAAATGTACTTTAGGGCTTGATAATACTTATTGGCGAAATACGGTTGTATCAAAAAATATTACTATATTTTTAAAACTCACGAAATTAACAAATGCAAAGCGATCCTTAAAGTTATCTATGTATAAAGTTACAATATTAAATGGAAAAAGAATACGGTCGCGAACAGGATTCGAACCTGCGCCTCCCGGATGAATACTCCAGGCGCTCTGACCACTAAGCCATCTCGACCTCTGCTCACCACCGCGAATTCTTCATGCATATTTTTAACACGTCTTTTTGGCGACGTCATTGCGTCATTCAGTACCTATACAGGTGACCGAACCGACACGACTAACTTTGCAGTTAATACCAATTTGCAAATAATTTTTCCATTTAATGTTGTAACTTTAGAGTTCGCTAAGCATGCGTTAATGCTTTTCAAAGATTTATCTTATGTATGTATTTTTATTACACGACTGCCCAAAAAAGGAGTGTTTTTTTTTAGGGTTCACGTAGGTATGTATTTATGTATGCATGTATGTTTGTGAGTTTCTTTATTCCATCATAACTTCTAAACGCCTGAACCGATTTAGATGTATTGGGTATCGTTGGAATCTTTATATTAATACGGGCTTTTAATTTAAGTAAAGTAGTGGCTATGGGACAGAAAAAGATGAAAAAAAAAACACAAATGACAAGAGTGGTTTTTCATCTTGTTCGAATCCTTCACAAGAGCTTAATTTTAGAAAAATTGGGTAAATTTATACTAAAAAAAAAATTAATAACACTGCCCCACAATCGAACGTAAGACATACCCTAGCGAACACTAGATCATCGAAGCAATCTAAAAATATAACATTACAAATCATCACGCTTGTATTCCCCGAAGCGGTAGGCAGAGGTGTACACAGTTGTACACCCAAATTTCACCAGTGCTGTTATTAAGTTCCATGTAATAGGTGGAGACACTGTCCATCTACTGGGCACCATCTAAACTCCGAGCTGCAACTGAGAGTTTCTTAACAGAAAACTCAATAACATTTTGCCCGACCGAGTATCGAGCCTAGGACCTCACACTTAGCAGCCGCTAGCGACCACTAGATCATCGAGGCAAACAAAAATGTTTAACATCAACAAAACCTTCAAAAATCTATGGAAATGAAATCACAAATCCAAATTCAATTTATTTTATTTCGCATAGACCAGATTACAGGCACTTATGAAACGTCAAAGCTAGGTGCACGGTTCCAAAAAAGTTGATATTATGGAGAAGAACCGGCAGGAAACTCCATAGAAACTCTTTTTAAAATAAAATTTTATTTACAATCGTTTATTGATGGTATGTGAGATTAATGTAGAATAATGTAAGAGGAAAACAAAACCAAATGATTGAAATAGTAGAAGTTTATAAAGCCAAAACGATTACCAAGGCAATTACGAGCTGACCAGTCCCGACAGACAGCACCCGTTCACGAGTATGACGTGCGCATCAGCATCGCTGAACTCAACCATTTTGAAGGGAACACAACGCCACCATCAGCAAGACATTTTAGTGAGCATGACAAACTCATAATGCCTGGCAATAGGCAGGTGAATGTAATCTTTAACATTATTAACACATCCAGAAATAGTTTAGGATCTTAGAAGAGGGTAATTCTAAAACATTTCAGATACCCATTTGGTACCCACACATACATCCCGGGTCCTTGGCGACCACCCTAATATATTCACCGTTCGGTTGCTATAAATCACCCTGGTTGCGGACCAATGATAATGGTTGGCACTTTCAGATTTTATTAGGTTGCTTTGTGAAATTTCGGGTAGACAGAAAAATAATGAATAATGGGCAGAAATGATTTTGTTCTTATTAGAAATGATTTATTAATAATATATCTACTGCTCATTGGTCTAGTGATCCCAATCGTGACTGTTCAGCATGAGGTCTCAGGTTCGATTCCCGAGTCGAGCAAAGTGTTATTGAGTTTTTATTTAAGGAAATTCTCAGTAGCAGCCCGGAGTGTGGAATTGTGCCTGGTAGATTACCAAGAATTTCCTAACAGAAACGCCCACAGTCAGATGTCAATTAATAAAAGTATCATGGTATGAAATAGTCTCAACGTGAAGATTATCACTATAAAATACCATTTGAGCTAATATTGAAACGGTAGGACAACAATTTACCATTACCTTACAAATTTTCTACTACTCGTACTATCTATCATCTATAAAGAAATCAAACTCCTATCTCATTTTCAACTACTCCCCATTATAATTCTGATCAGAATTGCGTCTCGACCCTCACAAAGTACCAAGTCAAACCCAAGCCTCTCAAATTGAGCGTTGATAAGCATCATTGCCAAAAACTAGCCTATTTGAGAAGTTGAGCCCAATTAATTAATGAGCCGATCGCCATTCAAGTTAGGAAGATTTTCCAAAACGTTTGAATCGTACAACTTGAGATAGAAGTTTTGGTACGGTGGATATGTTTTGCGATTTTGGTAGGACACTCCAGGAAATCTTTTTCGTAACAAAATAAGTTGATTTGAGAAACGAGTTTTCGTATTATAATAAAACAACTTTTAACCGGATTAATCGCGTGTATTATTGGTTTTTTGTTTTTCCTGACGTTTCGAACACTTTGCAGCGTTCGTGGTCGCAGGAGGACTGGACGATTAATCCGGTTAAAAGTTGTTTTATTATAATGTGTAGTGATCGCGCAAACCTAAGATATTACTACGAGTTTTCGTAATTAAAATTTGAACAATATTACTGATCTGAGAAACAAATCAAAACTCAATACATTACAAATGCATTACAAGTTAGGGTACAGTACCGAGAAACATTTGTTTATAGGTACCCCGACTGCGCTGAAAATTCTTCACCTACCTTGTTTTTCAAAATTATATATATTTTAATATTACTAGCCAATGTTACTCGGGAAAATGCAGGGATTGGTACGATTCCCTATACGGTGAATCGTTTCAGGCATTTAGAAGTTATGGTGGAATCAGAAAATCACAAACATACATACATGAACATTAAAAACATAACAGTTCTTTTTTTGCGTAGTCGTATAAAAAGATAGTTATTAAACCCAGAAGTAAGTGAATGTACCACGACCAGAATGTGAATTATTTTGAGGAACAAGAGTAATTGATATCTACCCTTAACTCGGAGTGTCTCACCAACACCAGAAAACATAGTCACCCTACACCAACCGAATTAACTTCACTTCGAACCGATTGAAGGCCACGATATATTCCAAAAGTTTAACCAGAAATTTATCAGGCAAACTTGAATTAACTCCAATGTAGAGAATTTAACTGTGGGACGAGTTATCTGCGAGTTTTCTTTTGGTTAAATTGTGCAGTTAGTTTAGTAGGTTTTGTGGCGGTACTATGAAGGATAACGTGAGGTTAGGTTAGTATATTTGTCTGTTATATTTTCCATCGTTTTTATGAACTTAACCGATACTGTCTTGTAGGTTCCGCTTTGTTGTAAGATTGTCTCGTTGGTCTAGTGACCGCGAGCGTGGCTGCTGAACGTGTTGTCTCGAATTCGATTCTAGGTTCGGAAATTCTTAGTAACAGTCCGGATTTTGAAAATTCTTCCCCAAACCACGATTTTCTTCTTTATCGTGGATATGTTTATAGATATAAAATCTCACGGATACTGATACACCCCGCTATGAAACAATTATTTTTAGATCATACAAATATTTGTGTAGGAATTGAACCAACTACACGTGGCGCAGCAGCCGGTTTGGTGATCACTACGCTTACCATACCGTCAATTGTAGAGTTTTGCTTGATTGATGGTAATAGGCTCTCTAAACCTTGCACTAAACATGTGACTTAGTAACGCTGTCGTTAACTGCCGAGCACGAGGTCTTGGGTTCAATTCCCGAGTCAGGCAATGTTATTGGGTTTGTCTGTTAAACAATTCTCAGTTGTTTTGGATTGTTTAGTTTGTAATTGTGGCTCACCACCTATTACATGGAACTTAATAATAAGAAAAAAAGAAAAATATTTATTTGAATGCAATAACGAGACATATTTATACAAAATAAAAAGTGATTAAATACAAACCAAACAACAGCAATTAATTTTTTATTTTTTTATTTTCTATGTCTCTCAGTTGCACCAAATAGGTATCGAGTTCAGCAATATGCCCGGCAGGTGCCTTTTTTTTATGTAGAGTAATGCCCTCGCATACCACTCTGACACGTGGAGAGAGAGCGGTTATGTGGGACTCGAACCCACTAAAACTCCACAGTATACCTCCTCAGCTGCTTGAGGGCGGGACGCGGGATCGCTCTCGCACACAACCGCGAACCCGCCCGCAGCCGTCCGTTGCCGGACTCTCTCACGACACACCAAACGGATGGCGTGCCGCAACCACCATGGAGACCATGTGCAATGGGCGCCAGACGACCACGTGGACCCCGGACGCCCAAGGTCCCCTGCGACGGGTCAGGTCTGTGGCCCCGCCATGCCAGGCAGGTGCCTAGCGCTGGTTTCCAACAACAGTTATTTACGATGAAAAACAGAAAAATATATATAAAAAAACATAGCTACATAGTAAGCCAGTAACTACTCTGATACAAATAGCACGTAAAGTACTCGTTGTGCATATAAACTCATGGACCCAAGATGACCTTTTACATTACAACAACCCAAGGTGAACAAAAGATTGAACAAGTGCTACTTTTCTCACGATAGCCCTGTATGATTAAATCTTTAACACCCCGATCAATCGAGATAAAAGATATCAGAATTTATTCAAAAGACTCCACGTAAAATACCTGAAGGGTGTCCCCACCCTTAAGTTTAAAGGTCACGTCCTTATCGATATTTCCACTAATACCCTCAACGAATATTTTCCGAAGGTAAGTCACTTAAACGTGGCTTAAGTGTATTATGTCACATAAAAAGATTAAGAACTTTGTTTTTAAAAATAATAATTTTAAAATGATTATAAAAACTAGTGGCCGTAGACTTGGCCTAAATTCGACCATAATACATTAAAATTTAAAATGTGTGTTTGTGCAGTGTGTGTGTGTGTGTGTGTGTGTGTTTGTCAAATGCATGATATTGTGTGTAATGTTTTTCTTTTAATTTAATGTGTTTTTATTGCATATTATTTCTATAAAAATATTAGCTTTCTGCACTCCTTCCACAATAAACTTTAACTGTGCCAATTGTCATACTCCTCCTGACGCGTGAAAATGGTAACAAAAGAGTAAAAAGGGGTATTAGGGTACAAGAGGGGTAAAAAGGGCTTTTAAAATATAGCTTAAAACCATACTTGTATTCCCCGAAGGGTCAGACAGAGGTTTTAAAGTGGGATAATGGTGAAAAGATCAATTCAATAATGCTAGTTCGGCTGCCAAGCGTGTGTTAGATTCAATACCCAGGCCGGGTAAAGTGTTTCAAAATTTTTCGACTAGGTAATTCTCATTAGCAACCCAGGCTTTGGTGTCTTAGTGACCGAGTGGTTACGGATACTGGCCCGCCTGAATCACAGGTTGTATCTTGCAATTCTCAGTGTGACTTTTTCAATGTCATACGTTAATCTAGTTAATCTAAAACATCACAGGCATACGGTGAAGGAAATCATCGTGAAACCTGGAATTGGTGATCTGAAATCGTCAACCCGCAGAGCGCTAGCGTTATGATCAATGTTTGTAACTTTTCTGTATGAGAAGAGACCCGTGCCAAATAGTGGGACGACGCTCCGACGCGCTTCACCGCCTTGTTATAGACCTCACCGGCGTGGTCCGCGTCCGTCGCGAAATATCTCTACATGTCCACTCCGACCCTTGCTCGAGCTGGCCCGCGCTGAGCCAGTACCTTTAAATTTGACCCTAATAATAAGGAAACCGATCTGATCCAGCTAGTCCCTAGTTGTCCTCCCAGCAACGCCCTAAGCCGTGCTCGTGTCCCGCAGGGGACGCCCTTAGCGCTGTGTTGCTTAGTTTGTAGTATTATAAAATATGCTCTGGCTGGAGGCATCAAATTGTCTCGCCATAGCTATTGTTCGGTTACGCAGGTCAAACCCCTATAGGTTAACTGTAAGAGGCCAAGTCCATAAAAAAGTAGTGGGGCGGTTATGGGTAGTGTATGTTATGAATGTTGTGTAAGGCCAGGCCTTTGAATTGTGTCGGTATCGGTAAAACATGGATACGCTATAGTACAACCCTATCTAGCCCTTCAGGGCCTACAAACGTGCTATGTAAGAATTCATCAAACGCCCTAAAAAATCGCTGGAAAAACTAGTCTAATAAAACCGAGAACACTGGGGCCCCAAAAACGTACTTTTTCACCTCTATTTATAAATGTTAGTATCATATCTCTGGCGTTTTATCACTAGTGATAAATTGATTCACTTAGGACCTGACAGACCCGGAGCACGAGCTAGTGTAGGAAGGAGGGGTAAGCAGGAATGGTGGGCTGTTTGTCTGTAGGTACTGTACATAGTTAATGTTTCTATTTTTATTTTTTGTAAGAGTAAAGGGTATTTTATCTTTTATCTTCCTTTGGCTTTGCTATATTATTCGCAATGATTTTTATAACATAACATAAAATAGCATCACGCCTGTATTATTTTTAGGCAGAGGTGTGCACAATTAAACACCCACATTACACCAATGCTGTTATTAAGTCCCATGTAATAGTTGGTGAGCCTATTGCCATCAACCGAGCACAATAACAAACTCCGGGCTGCTACTGTGAATTTTTCTAACAGAATAACTCAATAACACTTTGCCCGACCCGGGAATCGAACCCGAGACCTCATGCTCAGCAGTCGTACTTGGGACCACTAGACCAACGAGGCAGTTAACGACCCTATAGAACGCCACCTGATTCAATACTGCCAAAGTCCTTTTGATTCGTCCACGTTTATTTAACCTGTCATACACGCACGCCGGTTGCGAATATTACACACCTAACTTTTTCAGAGGATATCACGAATCAAATATATTTCTTTTCCTTTGTCTAAGTTTAACATGGATTATTTCAAACATTATCAGTAATCTATATTTAAAAGATTTTGCCATATCATTCTTAGCTTCGCACGGCTCCACTCGCTCCCCGTTGAATGATAAAACGCAAAGATAGACGACAGTATATCAAGCTGCAGGATGAAAACAAGGAAGGGTACAGGTTATAAATGGCTACAGAAACATTCCATAGACTATTGTAGGGTTGGGCAAAATACGGAGGATATTTCTGAATAAAATGACAATAATAAAATAAAGTTGGACGAGTAGAAATGCCTACGGCATTAAAATAGGATTAAATAAAAATAAATCTACCGAATAAAGGACACGGCTGCGATTTGTTTACAATATTTTTTTTATTTCACAGATTTTTGTGTATACTGTGCACTGTGCCACTATATTATTATTTTTAAAATCCATGGCCTATGGTTACCCGGGATAAGATAAGAATTCTAACGATTCACCATACATCTTAATCGGTTCAGGCGTTTAGAAGGTATTGTGGAATAAAAAACTCACAAACGCACATAGATATATGAACCTTAAATCATAACACTCCTTTCTGTAGGATAAAAACTTTCGGGAGACATTTTCATATCAATTAATGTTCACTCACGTGCATTTTTTGTTGTTTAACTAGTCGGGCAATCCCGAAAAATGCACGTGAGAAGTAACCGGTTAACATTATAATAATATACTCCCAACCGTATTTCGGTCACGGAGGCCTATCTCTATGGAGTTTAGTCAAGTGCGCAGGAGATATTATAGTGCACAAGTGTATGCGCAAACACAGGTGCACTCCCTCTTCCTTCACTCTCATATTCCGATGGGACGGCAATCCGACACGACCGGAGAGAGATTAGGCGCAGGACCGACGGCTTTACGTGCTCTCCGAAGCACGGGGGTGTCACACCACCAACTTCCTGACTCCGGACTGTTACTGAAAATTTCCTAACAGAAAACACTTTGCCCGACCTGGGAATCGAACCCAGGACCTCACGCTCGGTAGCCGCACTTGCGACCACTAGACCAACGGGGCAGTCCCGATGAACATTAATTAATATAATACAAGGAGTGTTATATTAATTAATTTTCACCGGGAGTACCTTTGGGTAGTTGTGTAAAAAGAAAATATTTCTGTGCGGATATGTTACTATGAGAAAATAACATACTTCGTCTCTCTAAGCATGAATGTGGTCGGCAATCAGAGTAAAGGAAGACCGATGATACAATGAATGGATTGTGTGAAAGATGATATGGATAGAGAGTGAGTCACAGGTAGCGACTACCAGGATGACAGTTGATGCATGGATAAAGGAGAATTGCTGCACTGACTCCAAATAAATTGTTATAAAAGCAGAACGCATGATGAAGAAGGCCGAATATTGATCACCACGCTAAATCACTGCGGGGTGGTAATTTTAAATATAAAAGCATTTTTTCTGATAATCTTTTCCTTCACTGTATATCCATTTTTATTCAATATCGTTATTACACAATTTGTTTTTTAGAAAATAATTTCTTTAGAAAACAAATCGATAATCGATAAACCTGATTCCAATTTACGTTACGCCACATCACTTTAATCATTTGACACCTGTCACGCAAGCCTTCCTACAATAAATAGACTATACCTAATAGATATTGAAATTGTACGTATAACAAAAGCGAGGATAATTAAAATGTACAGTTTTTTTTATATGACTGCTTCTTTGGTCTAGGGGTCCCAACTTCCCAAACACGACTGCGAAGAATTAGGCAGGACCTTATTCTTCGCAGTCGTGTATTTGATTCCCAGGTCGGGCATTGTTATTGGGTTTTTCACACAGAAATTCGGAGTTTGGAATTGTGCCCAGTACATGACAATAGGTTCACCACCTATTACATGGGACTTCATAACGATATTTGTGAAATATGAGTGTACAATTGTGCTCTGTTCCCTTCGGGGAATACGGGAGTAATGCTATGTTTGTTTTTAATATGGTGTTTGTTTCTTAGAAAAGCTATTATTATTGACAGAACGGTTGACACTATGGTTCGGAGATTAGCTTCTTAGCTGCATGTCCCGGGTTATCATTCCAGCATGGAACGAATATTTGTTTTGCCAACAGATACATTTTCCAGATCTCTAGTATAACATAGCATCACGCCTGTATTCCCCGAAGGGATAGGCAGAAGTGTACACAATTGTAGACCCACATTTCACCAATGCTGTTATTAAGTCCCATGTTATAGGTGGTGAGCCTATTGCCAACAACCGGGCACAATTCCAAACTCTGGGCTGCTACTGAGAATTTCCGAACACTAAAACTCAATAACACTTTGCCTGACTCGGGAATCGAAACCGAGACCTCCTGCTCAGTAGTCGCGCTTGCGGCCACTAGACCAATGAGGTAGTTCCATCTATATACATCTTTAACTGCTAAACTGCTGAACCGATTTCGATTCAAATTATAACTTGCCTAAACTGATATAGAATGTTTTATCATCAAATTTAAATAGCCTTATAATGTGACACAACTATTAGTAATCCATATAATATAGTGGTGCTACTATTTCCCCAAAAATAACTGGCATACAAAGATATTTTATTTGCAGTATAGGGTTGCCAATAAGGAAATATATGAGGAAAATGTTGAGTAAATATAGAAAACTGTAATAAATTGGTTGGGTGTTTATAAAAAGGAAATGTTTTCATGTAATTATATTATTAATATTGCTTTTTGTGTCCGGTTTTAGAATAGACCACCCACCCTCCATTCAGGGGACTAATTAAATCGACTTAAAAAAAATAAGATCTATAAGAAAATGTTCCACAGTAGGTGACTGTCCCCCGACTGCTGCAATGAAAATTCTTTAGAACCTTGTACCTTTCACTATTTAGTTTTTAATGGATGCAAATAAATACAATATCTAGCTACTTCCATAATATTGAGGGTAGTCATGCATTATCTGTGCACCGCCCGCCCACCCGCGAATATATGCACATACGCAAGCGGACTCGGTGGCGGACACTGCACGGTCTAACAGCTTCTGCCTTCTGCCCCGTGGGGGGTCCGAAACACGTGTAGTTGTTGGTAGTCGCAATTTTCACCGCTTGCATATGTGCATACATTTGCGGGCGGACGGGCTAATGCATGACTACCCTCAATATTGTGGAAGTAGCTAGTTATTGTATTTATTTGCATCCATTGTAATGGACTTCCACAAAGTAACGCCTAAATATATTCAATATTTAGTTTTCTTTATTTTTTATTTCATACCTTTTTGTGTATGTATATAACTACTCAATTTTGATATTTTTTAGTCTTTTTCTAGTCTTTTACTATCTGGGTAAATGCAAGGATTCTAACGATACGCCATATATCTAAATCTGTTCTGGAACTTAGAAGTTATGGTATAAGAAATAAACTCACAATGAATGTATGTTACATTAACCTAAATATATTTTTAATGGGTCAATGTATACGCTTTTTCAACAAACTGCCCATTAACGTTAGAAATTTACCCTATAATAAATTTAAGAAAGCTATTAAAGCTAAACTATGCCGAAAGTGGTATTACACTATCTCGGAATGTTTAAGCGATAAAAAGGCATGGGAGTGATATGAAAAATGCTTAATTATATTGTTTTGATTTTACCTGACATTGTAATTTGAAAAAATTTGGACATTGTATAATGAAAAAATTTGACATTTAAATAAGATAAAATTGACATTGTAATATCATAACAATTGACATTCTATTAATTGACATTTTTTATTGTGACATTCTTAATAATACAGAAATTGTGAATGTGAGCATCATGTAGGAAGTTTTTCAATTTTTTTTATTTATTGTTATACATATTTGAAATCTGGCGGTTTTGAGGTTTTTATATGGCCTACGCAAATGTCCTGCTGATCTGGTATCGCCTTGCGACAGGTCGTTGAGCTCCCTATAACATGGTTGAGCTACACGATGACTGATGCATGTGTGCCGTCAGTTAGGACAGGTCAACTCGAAACTGATATAGCTCTTTCTTAAAAAGGCCATTCCAGATACCCTGCATGGTTACGCTCACATAGGGATGTTTAATGATGTCTGGACTTTAAAAGAGACCTTGACCTTTGAGTTTGTTTCGGCGTTTCTTCTCAGAGGTAGTCAGATAGGAAACGCCGACGCCATCTAGATTATAATGACATGTAAAAGAGTTTTTAAAAGACCTACTTACAGAATAAACAATTTCATTTCAATTTCATTTCATTTCATTTCATTTCATTTCATTAACCCTCAAAACATACTTTTCCTTTTTTGGGCAGTTGTGTAAAAAGAACGTTGCCCAACACTAGTATCTGTACTGTTTCTTCTGTGTAGTGTGTGCGTTTATAGACAAATCTCTTTAGAATTGACAAATAGAGAGACCTTTTTAGTCTTGGTCAAGTCAAAATTCGTGTGATTAGTGCCAACTGCTAAGTTTGAAGTTCAGTTCGATTAGGTACTTTATTTATAAGAATAATATTTAAGGTTTTCTTTTAAGGTTTAAATCATTTAGTCTCATTAAGACAAAGAATAGTCACTTACATGAGAATACAAAAGAAACAGTAAATTTACCATCACCGAACAAATATATATAAAGTTTTCTTTTAATATTTTTTTAGGAGCTTAGTTTCGTATTTCATTCTTAGAAATAACAATATACCAAGCACGGAACTGAAAAAAAAACGGATGTAACCTTGCCTTGTCATAAGCGCAGCACAGATTACGCACACACGCATGCAGCGTACTGGCGCGAGAGGATGAGTTTTATGTATTTGGATGCGTTTAGCTCGTGTATCTAAGCGAAATTGGATTTAAGGCCCGTGATTCCAAACTTAATATTTGATAGTTCATTACTTTTGGTTCACTAATTGCTAGAAATAATCTATCAGACTTTACTGTCTGCTGCCATGGTAACCCCCGAAATATTATAGGCTGATAATTATTAACTTACTTGCCGAAAGAGTAGATACCAAGAAATTTTCTATATAAAAATTATGAAGCGGGCGGTTACACCTTTGTAAGCCTTTCTACGAAATTATTATTCTCCCGCAAAAAACGTTAACCGACAACCTCGTTACAACTGATTTAATTTATAGGAAAAGAGCCCAATTAGGCATCGGGGTTAGCAAAGAAAAAATAGGAAAGAAAAATCATAAAATCCTTTTTTTTTCCTCCAAGCGTAGTTAATAAAAGAATATTAGGCTGTTGTCATGGCCAGCGATGGTGAAACGTAATTATTTTTTATCTTTCTTTTTCTGCGGACCACATAAAAGATACTTAGTAGAAGTTCAAGTCGTTAGAACAACCATCTGGCAAGCTGAAACGCTAAACGAAATAAAAGCGAGCGCAATCGACATTCTACGTTCAAATTTCATTTCACCACGGTGATAATTTTGAATTTCTTATCTGGCATTCTTCGTGGGTCTGCTGTAATTATTTTGCGTGATGGCCGGAAACAATAGCATGAAAGGCAGCATTTTCTCCATGTAATTATTATCAAATGGCGCTGCGTACAAATATATTTCCTTGAGGTAACTTCTTGCATAATTCCAAGGAATTCTGCGAGATAAATTTCACGCTATTCTTTTGAAGTATTCGAGTTTGAGTTATATCTGTATTTCTACAGATTCATGGTGTTTTCCCATGAGTACTTTGACATTTCTCCAAGAAATCACATAGCATCACGCCTGTATTCCCCGAAGGAGTAGGCGGAGGTGTACAAAGTCACACACAACTTTACCCAAATTAAAAAGTAACATACCTTCACGCCTATATACCCGAAGGGTATGGACGAAGAGTACTATCACCCATATTTTTTATTATTTTTCTGTACTTAATTATTTTTTATTTCATACTTTTTTGTGTGCCACAGGTACTAATTTAATTTTTTAAATCTCACTAACCTATCTTACCCGGGAAAATGCAAGGATTCTAACGATACCCCACACATCTAAATCGGTTCATGCGTTTAGAAGTTATGGTGGAGAAATAAATTCGCAGCAAACATACATTTTTGTACATTTGAGGGTTTAAAGATTTAAAAATTGAAATAGCGCGCCTGCCTCTTTTTAAAATCTTACTAGTCTATGTTACCTGGAAAAATGCAAGGATTCTAACGATACCCCACACATCTAAATCCGTTCAGACATTTAGAAGTAATGGTGTAATAAATAAACTCACAAACACACTTAAACCCCAAAACATAACACTCCTATTTTTTTGGGCAGTAAAAGAGAATCTTGTGTAATAATGACACAACACTGTTAATTTGTCTACCGATGCCTACCTCATATACACGATGTTTCAAACGTCCCAGTCTAAATTATTCCGAATAAAATTAAACAAACAGACAGAATTGTTATCTAAGTAATTTATTGGTCGTATAAATTTTATTCGGCGCACAGTCGAACGCCTACCAATTTGATAATATTAATTCCAATTTTAACGGTAATAGTGATGATCGGCGGAAAATTACTTTACATTTGTTTTATTTTGAAAGGGCTTTATTTGTTGGAGCGTGAATGAATTTTATAATGGCGGCGGTAGTAGCGTATTGTTCGATAGACAGGCTGTTGCATCGTGTCGCGGGGTCGGTTCCGCACGCAGCGAATATTAGTGTGATATACAACATTTTTTATGGACTGGGGGTGTCTGCATGCATTAGGTTATGTGTTTGCAAACCCTCCCATGATACAGGAAAAAAATCTAGAGTGGAGCATATATATTTAAAATACTGATACAATAACAGAACATATAGGAACATATATAATTTTAAAATTATGTACAAAAAAATACAAATATAAAAATGTTTATTTCAATTAAATAGTTGAAACAAATAAACCACTTAAAATATTTATAAAACCATTAACTAAACTTACGCCTACATAATAACAAAAAAATATTGCTTAACGTCAAATATAACATAAGCATCACGCCTGTATTCCCCGAAGGAGTAGGCAGACATGTAGACACTTGTACACCCACATTTCATGAATGCTGTTACTAAGTCCCGTCTTCTTCGTATCGTGTGGTTGATGAACAACCTAGTGTCATAGTTTAAACCACCCGTAGGTCTCTGACATGACTTTACACATCATCGAAACTCATACTCTCAGGCGTGCTGGTTTCCTCACGGTTATTTCCTTCAACGTTTTAAGCAAGTGATAATTATTATACGAAAAGACAGTTTGCGTGCCTTGGATTCGAACTTGCGACCTTTGACTTGTCAGTCCAATTGTCATACCACTAGGCTATCACTACTCTACTAAGTTCCACGTAATAGGTGGTGAATCTATTTCCATCTACTGAGAATGTCTTCACAGAAAAACTCAATAACACTGCCCAACCCGGTAATCAAACCCGAGACCTCATGCTCAGCAGTCTCGCTTGTGACCCCTACACCAACGAGGCAGTTACTAGGCTACAGTTACAGAGGTTAAAGTTATAGTTATATATATTCAAAAATAATCTGCATAAATTAGTATGCAGAGTATGTACCTAACAGATTTTATTTGAAAATCCGAACGAAAATAAACAAAATGTATTCGAAACATATCAATTTGCCGAAACCTCGTTGATACAGACAAAGAACTGAAATCTGTAGTGCTAGGGATGTACGTATGAAATATATCCCGGAATTAAAGTATATATTATTAGAATCCCGGGATAAATGATAAATAAATAAAATCTTTATTGACTAAAATTTGTTCTTATAGTGTGTTTGAAAACCCCGACTCTTGTGCTAGTATTACAGGAGCCAATGTCTTCTCCTTAACATATGGCTCTGATTAAGTATTGACATGATACATGCGATACTATAAAAAAAAAAAAATAGTGGGAGGTCTCACTTTTTTATAATTATTACTTAGAACAGTCGGAAAATGTAAAGACTAGTATTTTGCCGCATTTTTTCGAATGGAACCCAAAGTACTTACTTAAAAAAAAGTTAAAGCTCAACTGATAACTCAGAATGAACTAAGATGATATGCAAAGAAATATAGTACAAGTTACACAATTAAGTAAATCACTATATATATATGACAGCGTGGTTGGTGCAGTGGTCGAGAGACCGACTGCTGCGCGGCGTGTTGCAGGTTCGATTCCTGCACGGAGCAAATATTTGTACGATCTATAGATAATTGCTCCGGGTCTATCTGTGTGCTTGTGAGATTATATGTCTGTAAACGCACCCACGATAAAGGAAGAAATTCCTAGTCTGGGGCAACGTTTTATAAAAAAAAAACTATTTTTTTTTTTTGTTGTAAATCTTTGTACCTATATTTATGTGAGAACCACCTAAAGTAATATTTGTATCCTGTTACCAATAATAAAATCATGGCTTACCGGCTTAAGCTTCCAATTCCATTACAACCGAGTAATAAAATCAACGGCACTACCAAAAATTCATAACGAAAATTGGTTTTTAACTTTCGAACACCTATAAAACGCAAACTGGTTCGGAAATTTAACATCAATCAAAAAGTCTGGTACCGGGATTATTGGTACCGGGATTTACACAGAGTTTCGCATCCCTATCAACCCTTCCTTTGGGAATTGAGTAGTCGTCAACAGAAATTGTGATCGAAACAGCTTGCAGAAGAAATTGAAAAAGTGCTGGATCCCCAAGGGTTGTATAGACAAAGAGGATATTAAACATGAACATGACTTTCGCAGTAACAATTGCCATAGTTGCACGTCGATTTTTTTACCCTGGCAACATTTTTCGAATGAGTAATAGTAGTTTTTGTGCTTCGTCACTATAGAGGGGAAACGTAGTGTCTATATTTTCGTCAAAGTCGACTGCGTCAAAGGTTTGAGCATTTTTAGGTCATATGACGTATGGTTTTTTGTTATTTTTAATCTTTTTCTAATAATAAAATGGGTTTTTTGAAGCGGTAGACAAAGGTACACATCGTTGTAAATAAACATTTCACAAACGCCGTTATTAAGTTCTATGTAATAGCCTGACACAATTCCAATATCCAGGCTGTTATTGAGAATTTCCTGACAGAAAAACTAAATAACGCTTTTCTGAAACCAGAAATATAAACCTCCCAGTCAGTAGCCGCGCTCACAACCAATAGAAGATTTTTTCTTCTTATCGTGTTGTTGATGAACAACCTGGTGTCGGAGTTTAACCCACCCTTGAGTCTCTGACTCTGATATGGTCATACACACCATCGAGAACATTTCATAATATGTGTGCTGGTTTCCTCACGATGTTTTGCTTCACCGATGTAAGCATGTCATAATCAATTAAATTTAATACGCACATGACTGTAAAAAGTCAGTGGTGCGTGCCTAGACTAGACTTATGCTAGTGTTGGCATCCATCCGGGTTTCCCCGGATTAGACCTAGTTTAAAGGATGTCCGGGGAGCGTCCGAGCTGGGTTTTATTCGTAGTCCGTGTTTTAGTCTACTGACACATATACTGAAAATAGGCGGACGAAATTACGTCTAAAAGGCAAGACTGCAAGTTGTTTAAACTTTAAGTGTTTTTGTTAAAACAAAATTGTATGAAATCATAAATAAAAAGTGGTTTTATAACAATTAAAACTATTTATTTTACTGCCAAATTAAAAAAAGAAACCATTTTGATTTGCCCGGGCTTAAAGCCCCATTTAGGTTTTAACGCTTCTTCTCTGAATGGCAGATTTTAAAGATGGCAACCTTACCTATGACGTCTAACCACACGAAATATGAAAGGATCATATTATCTGTAACATCAAGTACGTTATAAAGAAAATAATGACGTAACAAGTACCTGTCGGGTAATAACAATTAATTAGGTACGAACTCGAGTAGTATACAGAATTTTCAAAGAATTTTGTACTAATATCATATAAGAAATTACAATGACGTGTATTTATTGGACTTAAACATAACATAGCATCACGCCTGTATTCCCCGAAGGGGTAGGCAGAGGTGTACACAATTGTAATGCTGTTATTCCCATGTAATAGGTGGTGAGCCTATTGCCATCAACCGGGCACAATTCCAAGCTCCGGACTGCTACTGAGAATTTCCTAACAAAAAAACTCAATAACACTTTGCCCGACCCGGGAATCGAACCCGAGACCTACTGCTCAGCAGTCGCGTTTGAGACCACTAGACCAACGAGGCAGTTTAGGATTGTGTTACAATCACATGTTCCCCTAATATTTCGAAGAATATCTGTAATATTGGCTACAAAAGGAGTAGATGATGATATGACGGATAATAGAGATGTATGGAAGAAGAATACATGCTGCGCCGATCCCAAATAAATTGGGATAAGGGCAGGGGGATGATGATCATGATCTGTAATTTGGGTCAAATGTACAGTGCATACTGAGCCCGTGTCTAGGAGCGTTTGTTTTTTAATCGGTATGAGTCCGCCGCAGTGTTCATGATCGATTCTCCTAACAACCAAAAAATATTTGGTATGATGGCGTTTTTTTAATTATTTTCAATTTTCATAGCTTACCCCAAAGGGTTTAGGGCAGAGGTTTTTTTTTATGGAATAGGGGGCAACCGAGCAGACGGCTCGCCTGATGGTAAGCGATTACCGCCACCCATGGACACTCGCAACCCTAGAGGAGTCGCAAGTGCGTTGCCGGCCTTTTAAAGGTTTTGGGCCTCCGGTACCCTCACTCACTCGGCGAAACACAACGCAAGCGTTGTTTCACGCCGGTTTTCTGTGAGGCCGTGGTAACAATCCGGTCGAGCCGGCCCATTGGTGCCGAAGCATGGCTCTTCCACGGTGGAACAAAGGTATACACAGCTGTACACCCACATATTGGTGAGTCTTCTTCTTATCGTGTGGTTGATGAACAACCTAGTTTCAGAGTTAAACTACCCGTAGGTCTCTGTCATGGCTTTACACACCATCGAGTAGTTTCCTCACAATGTTTTCCTTCACCGTTATAAGCAAGTGATAATTAATTTATAATACGCACATGACTTATCTGTGGTGTGTGCCTTGGATTGGAACTTGCGACCTTTGTCTTGTCTGTCCAACGGTCATACCACTAGGCTATCACTGCTACAGCATTGGTGAAATGTGTGTTGTGAATAAAGGCGTGATGCTATGTTATGTTTAAATTATTTACTTAGTGAATAAAACATGACAAAAATATTATAAGTGGTTTGTAAAGTCAAAGTCAAAAGTTTTTATTTCACATAAACCAATTTAAAAGGCACTTATGAAACGTCAGAAAGTGTCAGTGGAGAAGAGCCGGCAAGAAACTCCATGGTTACTCTTTTAAACTTCATATTTTTTACAGTATTTGTATATACAAGTTAGAGGAATGCGAGAACATTGTAATCTTCGAAACAAAGTAATTAATATTAAAAATATTTAGCTATATTGTAATAAACACAACGAATTTGGCAAGTTTACTGAGTTCTCACATTTACAAAATATTGAAGTTATAGAAGCTATACAAATCAAGTCCAATAAAATTGAATGTAAATTAAACTGACTTTAGTCAAGCAAAAGACATAAAATTGGATCAAGTTGTTAGAACCATTGCTAAACTAAGAAGGATTTTAATGGAGGTTTATAGAAAAAGTAAAATAAAAAAAATAAAAATTCGAATTAGAGTTACAATATTAAATGGAAAAAGAATACGGTCGCGAACAGGATTCGAACCTGCGCCTCCCGGATAAATACTCCAGGCGCTCTGACCACTAAGCCATCTCGTCGAGATGTAATATTGTAACTTTAGAGTTCGCTAAGCATGCGTTAATGCTTTTCAAAGATTTATCTTGAAAATCGTATTAGTTATTATACATACATAAACCTGCGATGCCAGTGAGCAGTAAAAATTATAACGACCTGTAATACGTTATTCTATATTCCTATTTATAAAATAAAAATAAATAATATATTTAAAAAAAATCTCGACCAAAAATATGTTTACACTTTATCTACAATTAAAAAAACATCCTGTTCACATTATTCGAGTTCCCAATTACAATTTTAAAAATCGTCCCCTATTACAAAGCAATGGCCCTCTATACAACACTAATGTTTAACCCTTAATTGCCACAAGTGTTGGGTTAAACCCACCAATGAAATCGTCATCACAGAACATATGGCGTTTACATTGCATGTATTGAAATCTATTGCTAGCAAAACAAACGATGTACTGTAAAAAGCCTGTGATAATCGAATATAAGCTTTATTTTATAGACGATAGAAATTATGTCGGCTGCAAATTTAATTTTGTAGAGTCGGTGGTGCAAGTCTGAAGGGGCGATTGAATGAAATTTTAATTAATTAATGGAAATTCTTTAGAATTCCGATTGTATGAAGGATTTTGTGTTTCCTAATAGGTACGTTCGATTTCAACATTTAATTTTGTTCAAAAGTCTTCCTGTTGTGCAAGTACTTTTGAATTTTGCGTGCAAGTTACTTGCAGAAAAGAAAGGAGTCTAGAAATCAAATCTTAATATTGGTATACTATTAAATATTATTACTGGGGCTCGTGGCTAAGTAACAGCCGCACAGATTAATCGATCGAATTTAAGCTGCGGTTGCCGCGCACGGTCTGTGGATGGGTGACCATAATTTAATACCGAGACCCCTCCGTGCCTCGGAGAGTACGTTAAGCCGTCGGTCTCGGATGTCAAATTAAGATCTATGACACCTGTTATGTGTAGGCAGAGGCCTTAAGGCTTTTTAGAGTTATCGTGTTACTCAGTAACATCCATTGCTCCATTTGTTTACAAAGACATTAAAGTGTTTTAGTAAATCCATCAATGAACGAAGTCTGTCCAACGTTAGCCATTGTGTGGACGACTTTAAAGCCATCAAACGGCGTTCAACACCACACATTAATTTCTCTAAAGGCCAGCCCAGACTCGCTGTCTCCTATAAAATAAAGCTATTGAATGTGACATTTGGCACGCTCCTCCTAATTGCTCAGTGTGTGCTCGCCTTTATTTCCCCCTTTAGTCCCCTTTGTCCCTGATTGCTTAATGCCACCATTTTTAATTACTGGGGTGGCTCTTGAATTATTATTGTCATTCAATTATTAACTTTTTTTTATTGTTCTTTAAACGGCTGTCATTGTTCGGTTGGGGTGATTTTTACCCAACTGTTCCAAATGAAGGGATATGTTTTTAATGGTGTTGAGTTTGTGTGAAGTGGTTTGTGGTTCGGATTTAATATACGTATTACGTTTTAGTCTCATTTGTTTTACATTACAGCACGCCTGTATTCCCCGAAGGTGTAGGCAGAAGTGTGCACAGCTGTACACCCACATTTCACCAATTCTTTTATTAAGTTCCATGTCGTGAGCATTTTGCCATCTTTAGGGCACATTTCTAAACTCTGGGCTGTTACTGAGAATTTCCTAACAAAAAAACCCGGTAACACTGGCCGACCTGGTAAACGAACCCAGGACCTTATGCTCAGCAGTCGCACTTGGGATTATTAAACCAACAAAGCAGTTTGTTTTGGGCTAATCATAATTGTGATTAGAATATAATCTGGGATGTGTTAACTGTTGATAGAAGTTTTTATAAAAAAAAATGGATAAACTCATACACATAAATCTTCGAAAAGCATTAACGCATGCGTAGCGAACTCCTAAGTTCATTTTATTTGTGGAAAATAAAACCAGTCCTGCTCACAGCCGAATTCTTTTTCCACAAAAATATTATAACTTTAGTATAAACCCAGCTTCATCTTCAGTAGAAACTTGAACTAAATATATATTGAAGGTACAGCTACATGTACTAGATCCTTGTGTTTGAGGCTGGTAACCACCGCAGTCAGGGCACACCACATTATATAAATTACTTCGCTTAAACGCTGCAATTCATAAACTTACAGCGATTTAAAGAGAATGTATTATTTTAAATCAAGCATTTATTTACGTTTTACTGCGGTAGAAATTTTAAACGACGTTTTTACACTGCTGTCCAAAAAATTTGTGTTATGTTTTTAATGTTCATTTATGTACAACTTTTAACCGGATTAATCGCGTGTATTATTGGTTTTTGTTTTTCCGATTAATCCGGGTAAAAGTTGTTTTATTATAATGTGTAGTGATCGCGAAAACCTAAGATATTACTATACATACATGAACATTAAAAACATAACACTCATTTTTTGGACAGTCGTGTAAAAACGTCGTTGAAAATCTCTATAGTCGTAGTAGTATATAGTCGCATTCATGTATGTATGTTAGTGACTTTATTTATTCCACTATTACTCGTAGCTTCTAAACGCCTGAACTGATTTAGATGTATGTGGTATCGATGGAATCCTTACATTATCCCGGGTAACATAGGTTAGTAAGATTTGAAAAAATAGTAATGTAGTGACTATGGTACACAGAAATGAGAGAAAAAAAAAAACACTCATGGTAGGCGCGCTTTTTATATTTTTTTTAATTGTTTTCACCTTGTTATGTATATAATTAAAGGGTTTTAAGTGTTCCTAATGTGTTTAGTTATGCTAAGATAAACATAAAACATAGCATCTTCTGTATTCCCTGAAGAGGAAGACAGAAGTGTATTTACAAACCCACATTTAGCATTAGTGAAATTTCGGTGTACTGTGTACACTTCTACCTATCTCTTTGGGGAATACAGGCGTTGTGCTAAGTTATGTTGACAAAAACAAACTACGTTTCAACTATCACTTCACGAAATCTTTGTAAAGCATGTTAAAAACTATCAAAATAATGAATTATAGAGCGAAACCTAGGATAACGTTTCCACACGACATACACTATTACAGGAACAAATCGCCAGCACAAACAGTCGGACCAAGAATATATAATAATTATTATGTAGGTGAGTAGGTCAGTCTAATATTTGTTCCGATGCGGGCATGCGCTACTGCGGCGGACGCAGTGCGTGGTTAAATGAAGATCTCGTAAAGTACTAAAACAATATTTTTCTTGCTTTCCTAAAATATGCAATCTGCTGGCTAGAAACCATAATTGTTATTAAAGGTTAAACATTTTTTAAAGAAAAATTTGTCGTGTAAAAATACAGCGTGTAACAGAAGTCTGTGCATCATACTTAAGGGGGGTCAATGTTATTAATAATGTTAATTTATACGACCAACTTTAACTATCAAATGAAAATCGAGAGCGTGAAAATACAACAATGCGCTTCCACATAGTTCCCAAAGTTCAATACTTACTCCCCAAAAATGTGTGGACCAACAGTTTTTTTTTCGCACTTTCGAAGTCATAGTAAATATTGTTTTTAAACATGGGTACATTCACCCCTTCAAATATGACCTCAGACTTCTGTAACACATTGTATATTGCGTAAATTCAAGCAGCTTTTAATGTAAGGTAATATAATATAACTCTTGTCGGTGGAGCAACTGACATTGCTGTCTATCCTCTGCTTTCATTTTGATGTTTTGATACGACTTTCTGCTTCACTTGTTGCATAAAGCTTCGTCTAGATCTTCCACTTCTTCAGGTCTTTCTGGGGTACTACTGAGATTTTTTTTAAGAGCCTATTATTAGCTTGGTATTTATCTATGTATCTCGGAATCTTAGAACGTGATTTTCACCCACTTTGTAACGTCGGATTGAATTGACACTTGTCAAGGACCGAGAATACTATATTTCAATTAATTTGTCCTACTATCCTGATCAGGATTTTCATATTAGGACGATTTCTGGAATAAAAAAAGCAAAAACAGTAAAAAAAAACACGCATTTGTAACTAGCCGAACTACAATGTAGAAAATAAATTTCTATATGTTCAATAAAAATAGAGTGAAATTGAGAAAAAGAAATCGTTTAAGCGAAACAAAAGCGTTTTTAAAACTATTATTTATTAAGAGAAAAGCCGAAAGCCCGAATGAGTCAAAACTATAACCCTGGCTCAACTGTTAGACTAATGACGCAGTAAATGGAGGATCATTATGGAACATGATCTTAACCACTTCTTTGTCACTTCTGATATTCTTATACCATTAATCCGATTACGATGAAACTACGGGCACAGCTAGTATGTATAACATAAAAACTAACGTGTATTACTAGATTGCTAAAGCCGATGTATTGCTCTTGAATTATTAAACTAATTAATTATGTTCATCTATCGTCACTAGTAGACAAATCCCTCTCCTTAGTTACGCTTTAGCGCGAAGTATATTTCACATCCAATCTCCCAACTGTCTTCTAAGTCATCAAAATAGACAACTATTTGACAGCTACTGAAACCAATAATAATCACTATTACACTCATAACCCGTTTCAAAATAACTTCGAACAGTCGGTACAGATCGAAGCTGCGAGTTTTGATTTGCATGCCCAACGATAATTCTGTGGGCTATCGATGCGTACAAATTCTTTTGATTAACTAATTCTTGATTTGTCTGGGGTTGGGTGATGGCTAGGAACAATTATATCTAAGCGTGGAGATGCTGCAAAGGACAGGTTAAATCCTCAGTAATTAATAACAGTTGATAAGCCAATTCGAAGGCTCAAGTGTTGGTTCTTAATATCACGAAAGAAGAAGAAGAATTACAAAAAATATCGTGTTAATAAATATTATAAACGACATATATGTCTCATGGCTGATCGTCCAATTATTTGAGGCTAACGTCTGCCTCAGACGCGGCGCGCCACAGTATATAAATTACTTGTCGTAGGTCAAGTTACGGTGGTGCAATTCATAAGATGGACGCGAGTAAGAAACCTGCAGATAGTCAGTGAAATTTTTGAACGTCTTAAGTGTCCCTAAATTATGCAAGAACCCTTTACTTAGGAGCTTAGACTCAACGATTGCACGATAGTTGGGTCATGTGAATATAAATTAATACAATATCTATCTACTTCTGGGGGAAGTCATGCTATTTACTGTGCACTGACTTCTTTTCCTTTCATGTGATGATGGAAGTAAACCTCTTCTTGAAATTCTTAATATTAGAATGTTCAAGTCAGTCGTAGGCCTCTGAATTAGTTTAGCATTAGCAATAGCTGGGACCGATGTTTTAGCACGCCAAAGTATGGAGGAGTTCAGATGAAAAGCTCTTCTCCTAGCGGTCGCCCATCCACAAAGTGACTGGGCCAAGCCTTGCTTAGACTTTACGATCGTTTACTGAGCAGAGGTTACAACTGGATATGAGCGTCCTAGCGAGCGGACGGGGCCTTCCATACGCACATACGCAAGCGGTGAAAATGGTTCAAACAAACACTATACTAACTACATAAAGGAAAATGTTGAATGTGTTATTTAAGATTAGGCCACACAACTGACTCAACACAACAACATATTTCACGCAATAGTATAACAAATATGTTAAGCAAAAACTAAATATTCTCAACAAACAAAGTGATTTACAACAGACACTAAAATAGACGTCCACTTATAAATTGTACCACAAGCAAATGCAGTCAGAATGCGTTCGTTATGGCCAGTTTTGGAGGAAAGCCAGCAAATACGGACGACCAACGGATAGGCACGAAATATATATGATTTGTTAATATCATAACTTAGAGAGGAAATGAAAAATCTTGTGTCGTGAACTTTGATCCGGATTTTTGGGGATTTGCTTCGTGTATTGGGGAACTGTAAGGCGGCGTACATACTAGTGGATAGTTCTTTATAGAATAAATTGTACTCTCATCGTCTCATAGAAGGATTCATCTGGTATCTGAAACAAAAAAAAAAATACTCGCAGCATATAAAATTTACAATAATTAGTGCAAGAAACAAAAAATAATTTGCTTAAAAATAAAAGACTTCCATACCAAGAGTTATAAAGCACAAATAAAAGTACCTGAGTTAAAGCGGCAATATCACCAAATTGCCGCACTTATTTCCAGATAGGTTGCAAAGGACCGATTACTAACTTAGTACTTTGCAGTTGTAAAGGCACCAAACGATCATCAGTCTTTATCTAATCACATATTTTTAGGCTGTCCAAAACTCGAAAATTTAAGTCTATAATACAATACTTGAGAAGATATTACAGATATTTTATTAGTTGATAAACTTAAAAAAAAGTTTACAAAGATTTATTAAATCTTAATCTAACTTCCCAGAATCAATTGAAAATTCTTGGTACTTGAAACTAGGTAAAGTTACATGAAAATCTCGTCAAGATTAATTGATAATATAGATTCTATATTATTAAGCAATCTTGTCGAGATTTTCAAAACAATAACTCCTAATGAATTCTAATTAAAATTTCTATTTACAACTGAGTCGCTGCTGAGGATGAAATTCTGGGTTTCTTTTCTGAGTCACGTATTTCAGTAGCAGGCCGGAGTTTGATATAAAATTGATATTGATGATATAAAACCGAAATTGTGAAACCTATATCATATGATTTAATAGCAGCTTCAATGAAATGAACCAGATCTTTGTATAACCCTTCGGGGGAGACAGGCCACTATGGGCCTTTCAACACAGTAACGCTTTAGACTTTCTCAATAAAAAAACAAAGAATACAATATTACTGTAGCCATTTTCAATGTTATTATTAAAGTAGCAACTAAAAAACCTATTACCATTAATTACTAAACCTATAAAACAAAATCCCATAAGGCATGGTAAATAAACTTAATTTATCACCACAGCAATGCCGTGTATGTAATGCTTTTCCAAAATATTAAAATGCATAGCACATAAGTCATTACAAAATGGCTGTCACTTTTATTGACGATGACGGTAGTTAAATCATTAATGTCGATTAATTTTGTCGACGATAAAGTGGCAGAAAATGACGGAGTTATTTATGGATAAAAATTTTTTGGTGCAGCGCACGTTGGGGTTGCAATTAATGCAGATGTTTGCGTAAAAGAACAAATAGATGAGTTTGAACTTATTGAGAATATGGTTGGAAAAAAAAACCTATTAAAAGATATGTTACGTTCTAAATTAAAGCATCAAAATTATGAGAGATATGTTGCACATAATGAGGAAGAACTAACTGTGGGCCACACTGTGGGCAAAAGCTTGAGGATGTAGTGAAGTGGATTGAGAAAGGTCTGCTAAGATGGTTTGGGCATGTAGAAACGAAAGTTGAAAGGCAATTTTCTAAACTCGTGCATGAGGCGAGAGTGGACGGAAGACTAGGGGCAGGCCCACCTCGACAAACGTATTGCAATAAAATTGCAGATGTTCTCAATAAAGGACAGGTCAGGAGCCACCTAAATCGACGAACATGCATAGAAGAGGTTAATGAACATAGATGAAGCGAAACAGGTTTCAGAATCGTAGCAAATAGAAATCGATAGTCTCTGCTTACGACAATGGGAAACAGGTATGATTGTATGTATGTATATTACACATAATGCCAGCTCTTCAGAGGAACTGTCTCTGAACGATTTCGGTGAAAACAGTACCATAAACGTTTATGGTAACAAGTTTTTTACTTCAGTCTAGAATCAATATACCGGAATTCACGTAGTACGTACCTTGTTGTACATCAAAATTTCACCAATGCTTTTATTAAGTCTTGTGGGAGACGGGTCTGGGCAGTTGCATCAACTCCCCAACTATCGTTTTCCCAAAATCTATCCACTCTACCTAAAAGTGGATAGAAAAATCTATCCACTCTACTTAAAAGTGGATAGATTTATTCTGGATATACGTGCTCCATCCTCAGCCATCAGACGAGTTGGTGGCCAAACGTAGACCCATTTTTGATAAAAAAAGTCCCGTGTTAATATAATATGGTGAGCCTATAGCCATCTACCAGTCACAATTCCAAACTCCGAGCTGCTACTGAGTATTTCCTAACAGAAAACCTCAATAACACTTTGCCTGACTCGGGAATTGAACCCGAGACCTCATGCACAGCAGTCGCTTTTGAGACGACTTGACCAGGTAGACTATGCATTTAATCGACGACAGCCGATTTTCACGCTACAGTGGGTGCAAATGCAAACCTATTCGAATACCATATTTTAGAAAGATCTTTCCCCTTCTGTTATCACCATTAAAAACTTCAGAATTAAAATGATTCAGTTAAATATAGCCATTCCAACACCATCCCCAATTCACATTTATCACTTCACCAACTTGCCCCACGAAACTAAGCGAGCCTGACCATCCAGGACATATAACTCAAAAAAATCGATAGTTCCTTTAAACCGAGCCAAATTCCGCGGGTACAGTAAAACTAAAAATTAAACAATCCAACTTGGTTCTCTGCCAAGTATCTTTGTTTCATTGATGCATATCTTCGGTCTCTTGGCACAAGGCTTTGTGCAAACGGTCTGCTTGACTAGTAGCAGCGTTGATTTTCTTGATAAAAATTACAATATGTTCATGTATTTTTAAATTTGCTTGTGTTTTCATTTTTATAGGAAGTATGTGGATACATTTTGATGGGAATTTGTTTGAAGATAAAACGAAGATTGGAGTTCTTTAAAATTTGTTACTAAATATCGTTTTGATTTTAGGATCTCTGATGAAAGTAGTTTTATCTTCAACAGGCTTGATATAAAACATTATACTAGAAAATAAATCAATATCATTAAAATTTAAAATATCTTTAGTCTTAAATATGATTTGTTCTATACAAATCATATTTAAGACTAAAGTTGTTTATTATTTGTAAAGTTGTATAATTTATGCTCTGTTTTGTGTCAATAAATACTGTAATTTCCTCATGGTTTTCCAGAAACTCAAGTTTATTTTATTAAACAATTACAAAGCAATTCCTAAAAATTTATAAGGCTATCAGAGCAAGAAGGGTTGACTTTTTCGAGACATAGTTGATTAAAATAGTGTTTAGGAAAATATAGGCCACTCTTGCGCTCAAGGCCTCATATAAACTGCAACATATTATTAATCTGTAACCTTAAATAATAATTCAGTCTTGCAGCCCATCATCATAATAATAATTTATTTATCCTAATCCGTCTCCTAATTTATTTGAGATCGACTCAGAACGTTTTTTTCCTACCCATGTCTATCACCAGTCTTCTCAGTATTAATCCCCTTTCTATCCAATTATCATCTTCCACACTATCTATCTTTTTCTTGAGTTCCTTCAATTCTTGTAACCATCTATTCTCAAAACTTTCTTGGTCAAATGATCCCAATGTATCCTTCTCCCATCTTTAGCCTTCCAGTCCAATTTCTATAATTCTGTGCAATATTTTGGCGACCCAAACTGCTGTTTATTTAAATTCTAAAAATACTCCTTTCAACTCTATTAAGTTTGTCGTATTCAAGTTTCCACAAAGCACGATATATCGGCCCAATCTCGAATGTTGGCACTTACCAATGCAGGGGTTTTATCAATACAGATTTTTATCTCTGGACTTCCTGTATAGTTGGGGGACCGTATTTTGTCGTTACGTACGTATTTTTCGATGGTACGAATAAAAAAAGTGGGCAGAACCGATTCCGACACCGTACCTAAGTTATTTTATCACGTTTAAAATATATGAATGTATGTACATTTATTTTTGCTAAAAAAGCTTCGCTATGCTAGCGACTGCCTTATAGATATTTACGTATTTTTTGGATAGCTTGTTTATCTATTGAATTCTTCATATAGTTCCTAGGATTTGTATGACCGTTAGCTATTTGACAATTAATATCTAATATTTGAGAAAAACAACCCCTGCTTATTTTGGATCTGTGACAATTGTAGTTTCAACTACCCAATTAGCCTGTGTTGCCTGTTGCCACAAACTGTTGTCAGAATTTTTCAATCTTCAAGAGGTCTTTGATTGCGCTTAACCACTGACTGTTGACATCAGGGACTAAAGGATTAACGTGCTCTCCAAAGCACGGAGACCCTAACGCTTCTACCAATCACCCATCCACATGACCATACACTAAGCGTTGCTTAACCTGAACGATCGTTTTTCAACCAGAGATAATCAGTAGTACTATTTTAAGTATTTGGTTTTATTACCGTTAAGCTTTACTGCCTTTATTAAAATCATCATCAATCAATATTGATTTATAAATAGAGATGACTTTATGGTATATTTCTGTATCTGACGTCTTTTGATATTAGTTCTCATGCTTCTGCAGGTGATATCACTTCATTAAATAACAGAAATAACTTAGACAACGTCAAAGGCATTTCTTCAAAGAAATACTGAATATTAATGTTAAAAGAGAAATTATAATTGACACTGTAGATGGTTCAAACGTTGACTTTGATCTTTTTACGGGTATTATTTTCAGTAAGTAAAAAATGATACTAATTATTTATTAGCTAGGTGATTTTGTGAGTATCATAATTATATAATTACGTGAGGGCTGTATTGGTAAGGAGAAAAAAATATTATGAAGCTTTCGTGTTTGATATCAGTATCATTATGATGTATTAATTTCTCAATTGTACATATAAATTCCATTTTTACTGAACTTAATAAAAAAAATTGAATTAAAATAGTAGGCCACCGGCGTCGGGAAGAGTGTTCAAGCTACCGATGGTTAGTTAGGGCTCTAGAGAGAGGAACTTCCCAATAATGAGTGTCGAAGACCACCACTTTCTGTATCAGGCCCTTTATATAGCCGTCTAGCGAGAGCCTCTTGAGATTTTGGTTGGACTCTTCACTATCAGTCCATTAGCCGATACAGTTATCAGCACAATGATAGCAGAGTCCACATTCCACATATCGACAACCTCGTGCGCCAGATCAAGATATTTTATTTGTTAATTTTTATCTGCTTTCATAATGGGATTTTCATAAGGTTTCATTTTTAGGAGTAGCTGTATATTTTGACAGTTCTTTCTCATAGGAAACTATGCTTTAGAATCTCGTTTTCATAAGTATAATAAAGTATAAAGTAACTGCTTTACCATTGTTATATTAAACCAATGAATTATCGGGAAGTACGTTGAAATCATTAGGTTTAGTTACATCTACAGAAGCCATTATTCAATCCAAGCTAAAAAATAAATATAACGAATTAAAAAGCACAAATTCATCAAAGGGACACACTCAATTAAAATTACAGTGGCACAAATTCAGACAGAAAATGTTAACTTAAATTTTTTTATTCAAAAACTCTCGGGTTTAAATATTCTTTTTTTTTTCACCTCTCATCCTTTGTGCCTCACGGACGTACGCATTTGGACTCACAGTTCTGCTGAGCCTTTGAGGCGTGTCAATATATGCCCTGTTGTTTATTAAAAGCTTGGAGCTATTTTTTCTGTCCCAAATTTTGATAGAGGATTCGTGTGTTTTATTTAAAGGGGACAAGCGAAATTGGCGGTTTTTTGACAAAATTGAGATTGGCGATTTCGAATTCTGAGCTAATATTTGTCCGTGGTACGTTTTAGGACTCAAAGGGTTGCTTTTTACTTTATTTTCAGGTCAAAAAAATATGTTGGTCTGTAAAGGTCCTGCTTTCTAACTTTCGACATCGGTGGACCGTTAAAAGTTCCAAATAAAATGCTCTAAAAGCATTTATTTTATTCGTACCTTCAAATACTCTATTTTATCCTCAGAGTCTGTGAAAATAATAAGTTCATTTTAATAGAATTTGATGAAATTTTTACGCCATTGCATGTGGCAAACATGACTAGCAACCTACCTATTAAATAACATCTTGCATGCGCACAACAATGTATCATGTACAAATAAAATTATCTAATACTTTCGTTGAAGACTAAAAAATTGTTGGAACATCGTCAAAGAAGGTTTTTAATTTATCATCATCTATATATCATACATTTATTTATACAATTTTGAAGTACAATAAAATCTACTTCAACATAGCGATGTAACGTTGCTGGACTGGTCCTTTGAACATCGAACTCAGTCCGTTCAAAAGACCAGTCCTGAGTTCATTAACAAATGAAGTGGTATGTCGGATTGCTTGGTTTTTTGCTACAAGCAACTGCCGTTTGACTTTCACAACTCCAGGGAAAAGAAATTTACTCAATTTCGCTTTGAAAATTATTTTGTACAAACAACATATTGCTATTATTTTGTTTCTGGAAGTATTGTGGAGTTTGTATATTTGATTACGAGTGGCGAATGAGTTACGACTCGAAATTGATTCTTGGAATACAGGAGGAGCACTCTGATTACATTATTTTCCGTTACGAAGACTTCTAGAGGAAATTATGAATTTCAAGGTCGTTTTAGAGATCTGAGGAGAATACTTTAACCTTGGCCTAATTATATAGGTATTATCATGCTGCGATAATGACAGGTATAATTTATTGTTGTGGTTTACAGTTTAATAAAGTAGATACTAGGTAAGGTGAAAATACTGATAAAAGTTATGATTGTCTTACAGAAATTCAGAAATGAAATATCCATGACAAGCTTACATTCAAATAAGCTAGCAAAAGGTTACGTTGTGAAAAATACCTTCTCCAAAATTATTTTATTCCGCAAAGGTCCCTAAAAGCGAGCAAGGTCTAATAAACAACAGGAACCAAAGCCAAGACCCGCAATCAAGCAACACAATAGGTCCTCAAATAGTGGCGGGAGGGCAAATACAGCTTCAAATGAGGTGCCTAAGTGTGGGTCAAGCCTTCATTGTCCTTATTTGGTCATTGGTCTTTAGATCCGAATACTTTTTTGTTCTTATTATTTTGATTACTGCGCTGTGGTCGTGAATTTGGTGAACCGTTTGATTTGTATCGGAAATTGTAATTGGGTTTTTATTGTTGAATTTTCTTGAGTTGGTTGATTTGTATTGTAATAAGAAGAGAAAAATTTATTACGCTATACAATTATCGTAAGGTATTTTCCTCGCAGTCAGGACTATGAGCGTGGGTTTAATTGGAAGGTAGGATAAAATAATATATTCGTAGCAACAGTTAATTTCAATTTTTTTGGTTAACGGTGTGGTGGTTTACCGTTTAGAAGAAGCTGGTATAGTTACCTCGTAAACCATAATTTGCCCATAATTTTTGGCTTGAGGTGGATCTTTGGTCAGCTTCCTGATGGTGTTCCAAGTTTTTTGCTGTTATGGGTCATGTTTATATTAGTGAAAAGAGACATACATAGATACATACATAGCACCACGCCTGTATTCCCCGAAGGGGTAGGTAGGTAGAGGTGTACACAATTTTACACCCACATTTCACCAATACTGTGATTAAGTCCCATGTAATAGGTGGTGGTGAGCCTATTGCCATCAAACGGGCACAATTCCAAACTTCAACTTTTTAGGGACTTCAAGATTGTATTCATACATCTTCTCATAGAAAACCTAAGCCATTCTTGTGTTCTTTCTTATCCCTGGATTCGTCAAAGAATCTACAAGAAGAAGTACACAGTCGGGTTTTAATTAGGCACGCCTTATCTACTTTCGCCAGGCGTCTGGGGGGAAGGAAGTTGAAAAAGTCAATAATTACCTTTTCCCACGGTCAGAAGTGGCTTTTAGTAGACGGGTGTGCGCATAGTGCGAGTGGGGAGCGGGTAAAAGTATTCAAGAATAGGTGCTACTTTTTATTTGTCGAGTAAGCCAAAGGACGGTGGTTTTACTTATTTAGAGTGTAAATAGTTTTAAGATATTTAGTGGGAGCCGATAATTATGGACAGGAAATTAAAAAGTGTTCTATGGATTTCAAATAAATTGGCACCTAAGGCTGGATGACTCAAGGATGATAATGTAACCATTATGTCAGATATTTCATAGATAAAAAAGTGCATCAAATATTTTGATGGACTTTTGGTTGGTTGTCATATTTGCTTTTAATTGCAGAGGTTAATAATGGCAATGGTAATTTTAAATTTGAGGGGCTTGTGGCTTAGTAATAGCCGCACAGATCGATCGATCGAGGTTATGCTGCGCTTACCGCAGTCGGTTTGTGGACATGCGCTCATCATTTCATACCGAGACCACTCCGTGCTTCGGAGAGCACGTTAAATAGTTGGTCCCGGTTGTCAAATTAAGATCTACGACAACCGTTACGGGTAGTCAGAGGCCTGAAAATCTGACAACTATTCATACTACGAGATATTGTGTTACACAGTTTCTGGGTTGTGTAGGTCAGATAGGGAGTCACTCCATGTAAAATACTTGTATTAAGCTGCATCCGGTTTAACTGGAAGTAATTAATTTATATTAAATTTAATGTAATTGGTAAAAAGCTAGGCACATTTATTGGTTATTTTTAATTTCTCAGTATTTTTATTTTATTCCGGAATCGCTGAAGAACTGATACATTAAACACGCTTCCGCTACCGCCTTAGACTAAGTCCTCACCCTAACCTTACAAGCGGCACTTCTAATTGCATTATTAACCTGGCACATTTCGATCGGCGGAACCCTTTTGTTTTTCGTTTTTTTTTTTTAGGGTTCCGGGAATCCTTCGGAATTGGATTACGGAATTATTTAAATCTATTTTGAAGAAACAGGAGTTCTTGGGAAGTTGTGCTGTAGAGTTATTTCTTGTTGCGGATTAAGATTGATTTATGTTGTTTGTAGGTACTCACTAGGGAAAACTTGAAAGAATTTTGAATTCTGTCTGTTGTTTCCACTTGGGTATAAAAATTTCGTAGTGACCTGAAGATTAGAAAAGTCATTTATGGGTACATACCATGTAACTGAGTGAATTTATTATGTCTCGATGCTTCTGTAAATAAAAAGAGGCATTCCTTCTTCTTCTGCAGTTGGAGAATTAAAAGCTAAATAAATTCAAATTAAGCAGTATCGCTTAGTTAATTTCTCAAACACTTTCGCCAATAAAATTGTGTACAGGCAGCAAAGTAGACTTTATTATACACCATCATAATTATTCGTTCAAGAAGGTGGCTGGCAGCGGATGGATGCGGGCTGCCCAAAACGGGGATGGTTGGCGCTCTTTGGGGAGGCCTACGTTGAGCAGTGTACGGCGATAGGCTGATATGATGATATGATGATAATGATCATCATTATGTTCTTGTCCTTATTTGAATTGATTTGGGGTCAACGCAGTACGCCTTTCGGTTCCATACATCTCTCTTTATTTCATAATTGTACTTGTAAATATTCATTTCGCAAGCTGAAGATACAGTGATCTGCACGTCATTAGTAATGAAACCTGTAAAAATTAGCTTTGCATAATATTAAAACTCCCTACTACAAGCCAACTCAAGATCACACTGTTACCATAGACGTATAGCTTACTATACATGATTTTAGTCTCTACAGATTGTGTGAATGAAAATCCGGCAACAATCACTGCTGTAGAAGGTCCCTGCTTACTTATCTCTTTTGCCCACAGTAAAACTAATGTTATATACTCGCTTATCTGTTTACTATTCACGTGCCGTCTAAACATTTACTAAACTAACTCCCAAACTGTATATTCGTTAGACCCTTTTACTTTCTTCACTGCCAAACTTTGAGTGATGTCCGGAATAAGTGATGGGAAATACAGAATTACGAAAAAAGAATTTCGTCAGGTCTACGAACAACTTCATTGCTAATTAGGTGGTTGATGGTATTATTATTAAGTTTTTATGGGCGCGAAAAGGGCTGAAATTTTTTAATACTATTTGATGGCCAGTAATTTTACTTCTTAAATAATCTAAAAAAATCATAATACAATATTACGCCTGTTTTCTCTAAAGGATTAAGCAAAGATTCACACATTTTACCAAAGCCTTTATGAAGTCCCAGCCAATACTAACGCTGAAGAGTTTAGAATCAGGTTCTGAATATATGGTATCAGATTTCATTACGGTGTACCATGAGCCTAGCATTAATAAAGTCACATATCGCAGAAACGATGATAAATTCAAGATTATAGAAGTATTTTTATGTCTTCTGTAAACTATTTCGTCTTCCTATATTATGGTAAACAACCTAGTGTTATTGTTTAAATCTCCCTTAAGTTTCTGGCATTACACACTAATACTTCTACTGACCATATTTTCGGTCACCGCGACCTATCTCCATGCAGCCAAGTGCGCAGGCGATATAGTGCACAAGTGTATGAGCAAACACAGGTGCACTCCCACTTCATTCACTCTCATATTCCGATGGGACGGCAATCCGACACGACCGGAGAGATTAGACGCACCGACGGCTTAACGTGCTCTGCGAAGCACGGGGGTGTCACAGCACCAACTTCCTGACTTCGGGCTGCTACTGATAATTTCCTAATAGAAAAACCCAATAACATTTCGCCCGACGTGGGAATCGAACCCCGGATCTCACGCTCAGCAGCCGCGCTTGCTACCACTAGACCAACGGGGCAGTCAATCAGTCATACATATCATATTACACTTTATCAAGAACATGTCTCAGGTGTGCTCCTCAATCTTCATGATGTTTTCCTTCACCGTTTTAAAGCAGGTGATCATTATTTTCTATCACAATACGGAATGGTGCGTGCCTTTGGGATCGCACTCTCAGCCTTTGACTTTCTAGTCATACCACTAGACTATATAGGCTCATAAAGTTGTAATTGCCACAGTTCTGCTAAACTTTCAATAATTCTACCAAAAAACCACTTCAAGGTTGATCCCCACTTTATCCCAAGTCTCAACTGTCTAATCTAATCCATCAACTCATATGCAAGCAACTGAAACATAAATAAATAAATAAATAAATATCTTTACTACCCAAAACATCTGCATACATCTCAAAAAGACTCGTATATTACGAGTAATATCCCCCACTATAATCTAATCCATATTTTATTGTTTCCATCTTCCGTTACCTCCCCCAGTTGCCATGGTAACGGAAGCCATAACGTCTCACAAAGAACTCGCCATTCATGGGGTATTGATGGAATGTATTGTTGAAAATATATGTAGACTATGCGAAGCTGTATTCGTTATATCTTTATTGCGGATATGAGGACCAAGAAAATATGGTGCTTTATTAAGGGAATTACGTTCGTATTGATTTTTTTGGGAGAGGCTCGTGGTAACAGCTGCGCAGGTCAATAGATTGAGGTTAGGCTGCGGTTGGCACGGTCGGTCTATGGATGGGTGACCATAATGTCATATCCAGGCGCCTCTCACCGCTACTGGTAGTCAGAGGCCTGAAAGTCTGACAGCCACGTTACCACGTCGAGGTCTGGTAGTTTGTATAATACTCACATAAATGTCTTACTGTGGTGGCGTATGTATTGGGTCATTCTGTTCTCTAAAATATGGTTGAGCTGAGCGATGCTGATATATGCGTGATACTCGTGAACGGATGCCACAAGTTGGGACTGGTCAGCTCAATACTACCAAGACTTGTAACTATTATTACAATTTTGTATCTTCTATTGTACCTACGTGTACAACTATATCTGCATCGTAATCACATAATGTCTTTTTATCTTCGTAAATGTACTAAAATGATTGTAACACAACATTTTAAAAGAGTAACCATGGAGTTTCTTGCTCGTTCTTCTCCATAAGAATCTACATTTTGGAACGTGGCATTTCTTGACTTTCAAAAGTATCTTTATATGGTCTAATCGGAATTAATGATTTGACTTTGACACGAGATATCGTGTTAACAAGAGTTTTTTTTTAAAACGTTGCCCCACACCAGTAGTTTCTTCCTATATTGTGGGTGCGTTTACAAACATTTAATCTCACAAGCACACACACATCCAGACCTGGAACAAAGATCTGTTAATCACACAAATATTTGCTTCGTGCAGCAGCAGTGTCTCGGCCAATGAGCCAACCGCGTCTTCAAATCAATTGCGTCCTCGTTTCGCCGTCAAAGTATTCTCTGTGATTTTTGTTAAAGATCTCTTAAAATAGATTTTTAAATAGAGACTAGTAGGGTTATTCTTGAAAATAATACGAATACCAATTCAATTGCAATATTAAATAGACGCCTTATAACAACGCGTAATTTTAAAATAAATTTACCTACAGTTATTATATTAAAAATAAAAATCTAATCATGCGTTAATGCTATTCAAAATATACTTGAATAAATTTACCTACATTACAGTTGCCACAATTATAAAGCATGTTGTCTTCATAATATCCCGAATCTATAATATTTTTTTAGACATTTTGGCATTTAAAAGTACGATCTGACATATTTCCAATGTCAATCGAGAGGGATTCTTTTCAAGAGTAAGCCCACAGATCTAATAGATATTTTCTAAATAAAACTTACAGTTCTTTTAACTTAATTTTTGACAATGTCATAACAGTTTCATTTAGTATATATATTTTTATTTTTCCTCTCTACACAAAACCAATACAAAGTGCCACATAGACCGCAACAAAGCCGAGTTCCCACCTTTGTGTTGAGCATCGCTTGTCAGACAGCAATATCCGGTTACTGACCGCAAGCTATAAGTGTGGAGCGGGCATTATATTTCGAGAGTTTATATCATTCGTTTGATGAATTTAGCCGCCGAATTACAGCCGCATAGATCGATCGATCGAGGTTAAGCTGCGCTTGCCGCGGTCGGTCTGTGGATGTGCGACCATCATTTCATACTGAGACCCTCCGTGCTTCGGAGAGCACGTTAAACAGTCGGTCCCGGTTGTCAAATTAAGATCTATGGCAACCGTTACGGATAGTCACAGGCCTGCAATTCTGACAACCAGTCATACCACGAGATATCATGTTACCCAGTAACTGGCTTGTGGAGGGAGTACAGATAGGCAGCGATATATATCGCTCCATGTAAAATACTGGTATTAAGATATTAAATGGAAAAAGAATACGGTCGCGATTCGAACCTGCGCCTCCCGGATGCATACTCTAGTCGTGATGGCTTAGTGGTCAGAGCGCCTGGAGTATTCATCCGGGAGGCGCAGGTTCGAATCCTGTTCGCGACCGTATTCTTTTTCCATTTAATATTGTAACTTTAGAGTTCGCTAAGCATGCGTTAATGCTTTTCAAAGATTTATCTTGTACTGGTATTAAGCCACATTCGGTTTCGCTGAAAGCCAACCCTAATGTGATTGGGGAAAGGCTAAGCAGATAGTGTTTCGTTGTATGCTCTACTATAGTTTAAGAGTATTTTAGCGAAGAGATTCTGTGAAAAATGCTTGTCTTTGAGGTCTTTCGGCACTTTAAGACCAACATCTTAGTACCAGTAATTGCAATTGTGACAACTCTTCATACTTACCTAATCTGAGGCTTATTGGTGCCAGAACAGAGAATGTATCTGCTGACCTAAGAAAATAACCCTGATTATTGACATAATTTACGAAGACTGTACTATAAAAATGCTGGTGATTTTTTGCAGTAAACTGTATTTCGAATATTATAATAGTTTTTACAATCCACGCTGTGACAAAGAGAGAAATTGAAGGGCAGAATGTTGCACACATAAACTGAATGTTGCCAGTATAATTAAAACAAAAGTAAAAATAATATATTTTTGCTAGTGCAAATAATTAATTAATTCATATGTTTCAAACTATTTTAAACAAAGACAAAGAAACTAAAGTATTCATTTATGAACTGGAAACTTCATACGAAGTGTGCAAAAATTCTAGTAATTATTGTTAAACGTATTTCTCTTGGTAAGTAATTGAGTACTGTGCTATCATAGATTTAGTAACAGTTAAGAAATACGAGAAGAGTTGTCTAAGCTTTGAAACTTGAAAAGAATTAATCATCAACTGTGCATGTTTACAAATTATTTAACATAATATAACATCATGCCTGTATTCATCGAAGGGATAGGCAGAATTACAGACAATTGTACACTAACATTTCACCAATACTGTTATTAAGTCCCATGTAATAGGTGGTGAGCCGATTGCCATCTACCGGCTACAATTCCATGTTCCATGCTTTTGGGAACCTAGTGTCAGAGTTTCAACCACCCGTAGGTGTCTGACATGACTTTACACACCATCGAGAATATCTCTCAGGTGTGCTGGTTTCCTGACTAGATGTTCTGCTTCACCGTTTTAAGCAAGTCATTCATTTATAATACGCACATGACTTCGAAAAGACAGTGGTGCGTGCCTTGGATTCGAACTTGCGACCTTTGACTTGTCAGTCTAACAGTCATACCACTAGGCTATCACTGCTCTTAAACTATTTTTGCTACTATTACAAATTATTTAGGCACATAATTTCCGCTTCTGCTCGTAAATTAAATTGAAAACCATGTCTCAGTACTTATAAATGTTTGTGGCAGGTTCCACTAACAGATCGGTTACAATTACATTATAATATTCAACTTCACGCAGAACTTGAGGTGTGAAAATGTGAGGTGAAAGTAAGGACGATAATGCTTTGACTTGGGTGTGTGTATGAAAGAATGTGTGTGAGTGTATTACAATGAATGAATGAATTAAATATTTATTTGCGTAAAACATGGTAACAATGGTGTTAAATACAAATTTATATGGCACAAAAATATTTAGCTAGGATAAGACAAAGCATGCAAAAATTTTAAAGTTAGGCAAGTCGGTGGACGTAATGTGTGTATGAAATAATGTGTGTGACTGTATTAAAAAGAATGTGTGATTGTGTGTGTCTTAAAAAATGTAAATTGCATTGATTAACACACACCAAGATTGCATCGACTTAGTGCTGGTTATTTTAATGAATTACTTTTTACATTAACATCGTGAGAACAATAGATAGTGCCAGCTTAGAAGAAGGGAGGGAGACTTTTACTCCGCCGAACCGTGTCTCGTCGTGTGGGATGAGCGCCGAGGCCTTCGTCCCCGACCCGGATCAGCTCCCTCTCGATCCAGCTCTGCGGCGTCCTTTTGGAACATAACTGATTCGTAGAAAGAGGCTACAGCCATGAGGTCAGCTCTGCCAGCATAGCTGACATCACTGCCGCCAAAGACAAATCCTGCCAAATCCGGTTAAGTAGACAAACCATCGAGAGCATCTCTCAGATGTGCTGGTCTCCTCACGATGCTTTCCTTCAGCTAAAGATAAATCTTTTAAAGCATTAACGCATGCTTCATACATTCAGTACTGAATAGATAGCAATGACGTCGCCAAAAGACGTGTTAAAATATGGATGAAGAATTCGCGGTGGTGAGCAGAGATCGAGATGGCTTAGTGGTCAGAGTGCCTGGAGTATTTATCCGGGAGGCGCAGGTTCGAATCCTGTTCGCGACCGTATCCTTTTTCCATTTAATATAATAACTTTCCCTCAGCGTTTTAAACAACTGATATTTAAATTATAGCAGATTATGAATATACCAATAAGCAATTGGGTACTAAGCTATCGTCCAATACTAATTTTTAGTTACTTAGCACTAACTTGAATATATTTTTGACATTTCAATTTCAACTTTTTATCAACAAAATCACAGTCCAATTTTTGGCGAAAATTAATGACTGAACCTCGACATCCCGCGGGATTATTTTTTAATTTACGATTTTCAGTTTTAATACTCTCACCGAAATGGTGATTAATTATAATTTATGCTTTTTGAATTAATTAAATAATGTCAGTGGCTAGATCGCTGGCAAAATTATATTTAATGATCTTTTTGTATGTGAAAATTTTGTATTATTGAGTTATTATTTTTGCGTTATCAATATTACATTAGGTATAACATTAGAAGACGTCCTCAAAGGAATAAAAAAACAAGAGTTATTCTAACAACCTTTCTTGGATAAGAATTATTTCAAACTTGTATAAAGCTATGTTTATGATGTTTCCATCGGTTAACTTTTGTAATAACCTTAGCAACAATTGATTGTACTAAATTCCTGTTATAGTAATTCGACCTGAGATTCTCAACTTAGTGTGAGACCTGCAGGGTTATTGCGGAACTGAGACTTTTCAGGCAGTTGCTTACATTTTATAATTGCTATCACTTGATGATTTACAAAGTGATAATTGCTATCCAATAGCAATTATGTCATCTAGCTTAAACTTCTATATTCTCGTACAAAAAAAACAAATTATACTCTAAATTATTCACTATAGCATCTAAAATTGTATGCTTTTGCTAGAACATTCCAGCAGCGTTCTAGAATAAGCTAAATATAAATATCAATCCTGACGCACTTTCTCTTTGTTCACAGCGCCTCCAAACGCAGTGGAGATCGCGAACCATCCTCCGAACTCAAAATTAGAGGTCAAAGAGGGAGAGGATGTCTCTCTGGAGTGTCTGGTGAAGAACGCCAAGCCCGCAGCCAGGATCGTGTGGTTCCGGGGGAATGTGGAGCTCAAAGGTGAAAAAGGTAAGCGGCCATCATTCTAATAATTGTTTGTGTTCATATTTATCAGCACTAGTTTTAACCGGATTAATCGCGTGTATTAATGATTTTGGTTGTTCCTGACGTTTCGAACGCTGCATAGTGATCGAGAAAACCTAAGATTAGTATGTCAGACTTAGGTTAATACACACGAAAATGTTTGGAAATTCTACCGAAAATGTTGGAAATTTTGATGGTATTTTTTTTTTCTATGAAAATCTCAGCTTCGCGTTCAGTTCACAGTTTTTCTATCACATAAGTAGTAAGTAAAACTAATTATACACCTGAACCTTCCTCATGAATTACTCTGTCTATTGGTGAAAACCGCATGGAAGTCCGTTCGGTAGTTTTTGAGTTTATCGCGAACAGACAGACGCGGTGGGGGACTTTGTTTTATAATATGTACTAGTGATTTAATCATCAACAAAAAAAAATATTTCATATGATTTCTTTTTCATTTGTACGTGATAAAATATTTAGTTTCGAAAATGTCAATTATCACCGTGGGAGAGCCACGCTTCGGCACGAATGAGCCGGCTCGACCGGATTGATACCACGGCCTCACAGAAAAGCGTGAAACAACGCTTGCGTTGTGTTTCGCCGAGTGAGTGAGGGTACCGGAGGCCCAAAACGCATGTATTTTTTTTAATATATTTATTGGATTGTATACGTTGGTACATTACTGCGATAAATTATAACACTTGTAAAAATATGATTATTAAGTATTAAAATTATCAAACAAACCTGCAATCAGTTTCGAGCGTCTAGAACGCCGCCATTCTGGCGCGCTTTTTCTGACGTCAGATTACACATCTTAAAAGATATCTTGTATAGAATGGAGTGTTTATTAACGAATTATAAAATTTTTTGAAGGGTTTTTCTTAATAGAATAACGTTAAAACTCAAAAAGAACCACAAAACATGATAAACACCCAGTAATAACATACTCGAGATTTGTCATCGCGCAGAGTGACGTCACGTTTCACTCCAACCAATAGCGTGGGTTTTGACATTTTAAATTTCCCTTGCATGATTCTCACTTTTCAAGTTTAATATTTACTAGTTAAAACAGGATTAATTAAAAAATTAATTGAATGGGGGTCATTCTACAGCAATAAACATTACGAATAATAATATTTGACCTAAATTTGAATCACATGCATATTCCCTATGGCATAGCATAGTAATAACCGCTTGGGACCAAACGTTATCTATTGAAAGGTGCCGACAGCACAATTCTAGAAATCCTTGGGGAAAAATATATTGCATAACCTATATATAGGTTACCAGGTTTATCTCCAGGAAGTGTGGGAGAAAGGAAGTGGAATATTATTAGATTAATCATTTCTCGTTATATACATTCTTACATGTTTCCTATTGGTGTAAGCAGAGATTATTGATCTGATTCCCAGTTTTCAATTAATCTGTTACACATCAGTTCATCTGTTATACAAAGAGGATTGAAAATTCAATAGGTTTGAACACGACAAGGTAGCTCAGTTGGTAGAGTGATGACACGGAACGTTAAAGGTCGCGGGTTCAAGCTTCGTTCTTGTCTATTATTTTTTCAATGTTTCTTTGAAAAATAGAAATTAATATAGGCATTACATGGCCTCAACATGTATTAAAAATATATAATTATATATGATTTATAAAGGATTGGGATGTTGTTCGGCGATTTACAACTGCAAAGTGGTAACGCTGAGTTTAGTAAATCTGTAAATGATTACTAGATAAATATCACCAGGCGTCTCCTTAAGACGTATACAAAGAGGATTGAAAATTCAATAGGTTTGAACACGACAAGGTAGCTCAGTTGGTAGAGTGATGACACGGAACGTCAAAGGTCGCGGGTTCAAGCCCCGTTCTTGTCTATTATTTTTTCAATGTTTCTTTGAATAATAGAAATTAATATAGGCATTACATGGCCTCAACATGTATTAACAATATATATTTATATATGAATCTGTTACACTTATTTTGTTTTATCTACATTCGATAAACTAAGTATGTTTCTGTCTTTTTTTTTTAATGAATAACACAATTACTTCATTCAGTACTAGCTGATGCCCGCAGCAAAAGTAATCATGAAATTTTGATCCCGTTCCTGCTTTATAATTGCCCATTTTTTTAAGTATTAAAATGGATCAGTGGCGTGCCTAGGGTTTCAAAATAAGGCAAGCCCAATAAAATTTTAACCGTATTCAAAAAAAATAAAGTTCAGTTTTCAACTGAGTATGTAGGTACCTACGTATGTATCATCGCAATTTTCTCATAAACTACTGGTTAGGTACAATAAATTAAAAGTGAATTCATCCGTCTTCTTCTCGGCCCCGGTTTGTCACTTTCCTGATGCTGTATATGCTTTTCTAAAACGACATCGTATTTTGAAATTAACGAGACCTGTTCTAAAAAATTGCCTTTATTTAAAATGAAGTTTTGGACTCATCATGTCCTCTTAAAACGAAGTTCCTGTTGTGTTAAATGACAAACAATATCGACTAATCTTTGAAATACACTACGGTTGTTATCAACGCGCGTGTTATATTTTGAAATTTCCTCAGATAACTGGCGTGATATAGATGTCTCAATTCGTTGTTTACCAAAATTACCGAAAGAAACCATTGCACACAGGTGTTTATGGGAATTTGCGTGCCTTTTAATAGCGCCAGATATGTTATAAATCATTATAACCAGATGTATTCGGGATCTTCATTCGAAAAAAATATGCAGCACCAGCAATACAACTTATTAGTGTGCGAACAGCCAACAATCCAACTAGTTTTATACACTGATCTATTAAATTTTCGTTTATGCGATTTACTAGTCTGAGAAATACACAGATTAGGCGTCGGTTTTAATGAAGAAATTAACTGTTTTGTTTTTTCTGAGCAAAGTTTAAAGATTTTACCTTATCTTCGCCAATCAAAACTTGAACGCATTTTAAATCCTCACAAGGTACAATTACCTCCATTGTAAGTCACCAAAACAATTGTATCACTGAGAAATACTAAGAAAACACACAAAAAACTTTAACAATAAAACTTTTCCCACTCACGCAAATGAAACTGAAGTGAGTTGCACTCGGTACTTACGCAGAGTTGCAGTGTTGTCATTTAGGCAAAAAAAGTCGCCAGGTATATGAAAAATCTAGCTAGATGTCGCAATAGGGTATTTGACACTGATGGAAATAAAATATGAAACTTAGCTATAATGATAGAATGTATTTTATTTGACTCTTTGGTATTTTTGAAAATAATTATAATAACTCGTAAATACATTTAATTCGATAAACAAATTCGTAATTTTTAATCTATGTGTCACGTGACTCGAAACTATTAATTATTTTAAAAAGTCGCTAGTTTTTATTGTTGCTAAATCTTAAAAAGTCTTCAAACTCGTTAAAAATCTCCAAGATCTCACAACGTCGCTAAAACGGCAACACTGCAGAGTTGTCAAGGTGTGCATACGCGTGCAACTTCATACGCATGCACGGCTTAAATCTTCCATACTGATCGATTTGTAGACGCACAAGGTATATACTCGTTATACGGCACATCGCTATAAGTGCGAAAGTGACAGAGATAGTATTTGAAAGCCCGGTAAAAGCCCGTGCGTGTAAGCGAGATAGCTATATGTAGACGCTGCAAATGCGAAACTCTGCGCGCGAACAATCGCGATGTGTAGTAGTGTGGCATAGGTAGATACTTTGTGTTATTTTGATAAGAATTAAGCGCGCGAACTTTTAAATAGTTCGGGTTTGATATTGATTCTCTATCGAGCATTTTAGTAAGGCATTTGGGCTTATATGAAGGTACCGCCACTGAAATGGATAGAGTATGCTTTCCTTAAGAGATAGACATATGCCATCACGGACTTTTTTCTAGACCTATATAAGATACACAATTCCACCATACATCATTTTGTTATATCTCAAAGGATTTAGGCAGCGTTGCCAATATATAGAAAAACTTGACAAATTATATATTAAAACCTTTCTCTTGAATCAATATATCTATTAAAAAAAACCGCATCAAAATCCGTTGCGTAGTTTTATAGATAAGCATACATAGGGACAGACAGCGGGAAGTGACTTTGTTTTATACTATGTAGTGAAGTCTCATAAGAGGGTAGGCCAGTGATTCATTCGTAGCACAAGTTTCACCCATCTCAGACACCAGTCTCTATTTAATTTGTTATTTACTGTGATTCTGTATTATGATGATAGCAAAATATTTTTTTTTTTAATAAAGGTTAACCTCATTCATGTAATTTGCTTATGGTTGTGTCCTTTTTGAAGATTTTAGATTTTAACCCAGGGCGTAGTACGTAGTTTCTGTATCCGTATTTTTTTTTGTTTCCGTTAGCTAGCTTCAACCTTTTCGGCACACAATTTGGTCCTTCGCGTATCAGATTGGTCATGCTCCTATCGTACCTAATCTGGAAAAAAGTGAAATTTCATCCTACTGCGCTACCTTTATTTTAGAGAAAACGTATAGATGGTTATTTTTAACCGACTTCAAAAAAAGGAGGTTATCAATTCGACACGTATGTATGTAATATTATTGGAACTGCAGTATATCCACATACAATAATCTTTTAGTGATTCCATACAAATATACAATTTTTTATAGGTGTATGTTTGTCCACGCATTTCTCGGAAACTATTAATTAGATTGTGACCATTATTTTTTAATTGGCTTAAATTTACTCCAACTTAGGGAACAGTGCAAGTTTGATCAAAATCGGTTGAGTAGTTCTCAAGGTATGGACTGATACGTGTATGTGTGACGGCCTGGCTTTTTGATACGAGCTACGGGTGTGGTGTCAAAGGGAAAACATCTTAAAACCTTGGTTAAATTCTAATTCATGTAAGAAAGAAATAACATTTGAGATAGTAATATCTTAGGTTTGCGCGATCACTACACATTATAATAAAACAACTTTTAACCGGATTAATCGCGTGTATTATTGGTTTTTTGTTTTTCCTGACGTTTCGAACACAGCGTTCGTGCAAAGTGTTAATCCGGTTAAAAGTTGTTTTATTATAACATTTGAGATCTTCAAATTCCAGTTTTAATTTAAAACTAAAAATTACGCCTCAACATAATTGAAGCCCTTGAATATAGACAAAACTTAATTATTCAAAACCACCGACCTCACAAAACGTCAGCCCATAATTTCTTTTATTTTATAATTGGATGCTGATACGCAATAGTGTGTCAACCCACAAAAAGTAAAATTTGGAAATATTGAAATAAATAATTAAATACGTAACACACACTATGAGAATACATCAATATTTCCAAATTTTACTTTTTGTGGGTTGACACACTATTGCGTATCAGCATCCAATTTTGAGATATGTTCTTTATTTGAAGCCGTTTTTTTTTTAATAAGTTTGTATGTTGTCTTTGAAAATGTCGTGGTGGCCGAGTGGTTACGGGCCTGCCTCCTGAGCCACAGGTTGTGGGTTTAAACCTGGCATGTACCAATGTGACTTTTTCATTGTCATATGTACTTTCTTAGTTCATCTAAGACATCACAGACATACGGTGAAGGAAAACATCGTGAGGAAACCTGGACTTAGTAGTCTGAAATCGCCAACCCGCAGTGAGCTAGCGTGGTGATTAAGATCCTGTCTTCTCTGTATGAGAAGAGGCCCTTGCCCTGAAGTGGGACAGTTAAGGGCTGGTTTATTTTGTTTGTTTGTTCTATGTGTACCAAAAGGCAAAACAAATATTCAGTTATTTCGATCCGCTGCCACTTTAGCGTACGGAAACGGTAAAATAAATATTGGTATTTCAGTTCCTCAGCAAAAGAAGCGATTAAAAAATACCAATATCGCTTTACCAGCAACCCAGGCTTTTCCAATTAATATCAGATCATCTGTATCTATATATCGGGTTACATTGGAACAGTCCAAGTTATATAGGTATAATTCCTGTCCGACATTACTGATACGAAAAATCGTATTCGAATTTTAATTTGATTCAGCGTTCGTTTTCGCGTTGATGACGTAATTGTGACTTTGACGTTTACGGGTCTTTTTATTGAGAACTCGGTTACCGGTTGTAGTACCCAGCATCACGACAAAATTTCCTTAAGGGCTAGGCAGAGGTCTATTGTTTTATATTCCATTTCATCAATGCTGTGATTACGACCCAGATAAATCTATTTTCATCAACTGGCTTCTATTATGGATTTACTATCAGTACAATTTTATAACTCTTTGCCCGATACGGGAATCAAATCATGCATTTAGTTGCGTCCGCGACCACTTAAAATTGCATAATACTTGTAAGATTTGGGACATCTGATCTAAAATCAAATAAATAACTTACGTTCTGTGCGTACCAAAAGACCAAATTAAAAGAGAGTTAAATAAAAAAATACGTTATTATTAACCTCTATTATATTAAAGTTATTATATTGAATGGAAAAATTATACGGTCGCGAACAGGAACAGGTCGAATTTGCACCTCCCGGATAAATACTCCAGGCGCTCTGACCACTAAGCCATCTCGACCTCTGCTCACCACCGCGAATTCTTCATCCATATTTTAACACGTCTTTTGGCGACGTCATTGCTATCTATTCAGTACCTATACAGGTGACCTCTATTATATTCTCCGTTCTCCAATTTCTATCTTAAACAATGTTCATCACTCCACGTACAAGCTTTAAACTACCCTGAAACAAACCAAAATTAATATTAGTTAACAATATTAAACACTCACTCGATAATTGGCTGGCCCAACACTAATTGGCTCATCGCAACATCTGTACGGTCATTAATTAAACAAGTTTTCGATTTCAATTAGTAAACAATTGCATCGTGCCATTAACGAGACTCTGTGGCTAGTGGTGGCGTGGTATCGATTTTTTTTTTTGTAAATTTCGATTTAATTAATTGGATCAGTTGGTTTTTACAAAATGGAGACGCGTGCTTTTGCAGTGTCGCTTACATGGTTTGATGAAGCAAGTGGATTTTAAATTAAACAAATAGTTATATAATAATTATAATATCAAAAAACAATATTCTGATAATCTCCAAATAAGCAATTTATGTGTGGAACACTTAAACACACTTTCATTAAGTAACACCAATTCCCTTGAAGCATGCCTAACTTACGGACTGGAAAAGCTAGGATAAAAAAGATTGACACCCACTTTCCTGTCAACGCTCATCTCGACATAAAAACACTTCGAAAAACACGAAACCATTCCACCATGAAACAATCCATCCCAAATTTTTCGCATATTAAACAAAATAAAATGAACCGACTCGAAGCCTAAGTTTACTGACAAATATTAATAGGAAAAAAGTCGATATCGAAGCCCGTCACTACACGCTACTGCGAGTTTCGCGGCATAAAATATTAGATGTCGATATTCGTTAGTTGCATCACTAGAGATTTGGTTCCGTAGCATAACTAGATGTGCCATTAAATTACTACACAGAAATTTTTACAAATTCCTGAATGGCATTATTGCACTACATATATCAGTGACGTTATATCTTCTTGTTTCGTGAAGTTAGAGCTCATTCCAGTATAAGAGAGATTATGAGTTTTTGTAGTTTAACATACTTACGGAGACCCTTGCCCGAAAACGCTCGTAGCGGTCACCCATCTACAGATTGCCTGTGTGAAGCGTTGCTTAACCTCAACGATCACGGTTTACAACTAGCTAGTGATGTTTACAAGACGAAATTAATTAGAAAAACTATAAAAAGCACGGCTGTCGTGTGTGAATTATTTTTATTAATTTTACACTTTTTTTTGTGCAACAGAGCCACTATATTACTATTTTTTATCTTATATTTAAACCTTACTACTTTGTATTACCCGGGATAATGTAAGGATTCTATTGATACCCCATACATTTAAATCAGTTCAGGCGTTTAGAAGTTATGGTGATATAAAGAAACTCAGAAACATTCACACATAATAATACTTCCTTCCGACTGTATTTTGGTCACGGCGCCTTACCTTCACGGAGATTAGCCAAGTATGCAGGAGATATTATAGTGCATAAGTGTATGCGCAAACATAGGTGCACTCCCTCTTCCTTCGCTATCATATTCCTATGGGACGGTAATCCGACACGACCGGAGAGAGATCAGGCGCTAGACCGACGGCTTTACGTGCTCTCCGAAGCACGGGGGTGTCACACCACCAACTTCCTGACTCCGGGCTGCTACTTAGAATTTCCTAACAGAAAAATCCAATAAAACTTTGCCCGACCTGAGAACCAAGCCCAGGACCTCACGCTCAGTAGTCGCGCTTGCGACCGCTAAACCAACGAGGCAGTCAATACTTGCATACATAAACCCAAAAAACATGACACGCCATTTTTATTCATGTAAAAAGTCGCAGTTTATATTTAACGAAAGATTTGTTAATTCATCTGACACAATTCTCACAGTAAGCTGAAATTGGCAGGAAAATGACTATTATGTGTTACACCCAGTTGTACAGCAGTAGAGCTCGTGGTTAAATGATAACTGTCCGTTTTAACTTGCGGAAACGTACTTGGTACTACCTTAATTTTGACACCAAGTATTCAATTGCATAATTAATTCGGTTCTTGCATGTGTTATTTAGGTTTTCTTATCGTTTTGTACCATTTGCGTTATTCAGTTATAACGTAGTAATCGATTAAATATAGACACAAATAAATATTTCCAAAATAATTACGTAAGTTCCACAGATGTAGGTGGAACTTAGTGAAAATAGGGGATGATTATTTGTCCAAAATCGACTATTGTTACCCAGAAAGACCACGTCACATTTGTTAAAGTTTCCAATATGTCACGTTACACATTTTTGAGGGAACTAATTACTTAGTTATTGCGACGTTTTAAAAAAAATATTAGTTAATTCTACATAGCTTTCGCAGTGCACTCTTGAGCGCAGACAAAAAAATAAACGTAGAGGTAAAGCCTAATTTTTTGCGGTTAATCCGTAGATGGGTAACCTTTAGGACCGGTTTTTAGTTCTCGTCTGCTCGTACTTCACGCAAGTAGCTAGTACGCAAGTAGTACCACCGTGGGAGAGCCATGCTTCGGCACGAATGGGCTGGCTCGACCTGAGTGATACCACGGCTTCACAGAAAACCGGTGAGAAACAACGCTTGCGTTGTGTGTTCGCCGAGTGAGTGAGGGTACCGGAGGCCCAAACCCCTTACAACCCAAACCCAACCCCTTAAGGCCGGTTACGCACTTGTGACTCCTCTGGGGTTGCGGGTGTCCATGGGCGGCGGTAATCGCTTACCATCAGGCGAGCCGTCTGCTCGGTTGCCAACTATACCATAAAAAAAATAGTAGGTCCTCGAGGCATGTTAAAATCTACATAAGCTCCAAAACTCTGACAGCAGGTTGTCTCAGAAGAAATAGATATAATACCTGTCGCATTCTTCTGGTCAAGGAGTACATAGAGTAACTGTTTAGTCAGTCGACACGACTGATAAAAACCAATACATATTCAAGACGCATCCAGCATCTATAAGTCCATCCCGCGACTCCGCCCGTAATAACATCATATGACATTGACGTGACCCTGCAAAAATACGATCTCATATTCCAAAGTATTTTGGAGCAAAAAAAAATACCGAATTTCCTCCCTTCTCCTATTTTATTGGAGATCGGGAAATCATTGAAGTTTTTAATTTGATTTCTTATTCGGTTTATGAAGTTACGATTGGGGATATTGGCGGATTTGGGTCGTGTTTATGTAGGGATGTTTTTCCTTGGCCTGGATTACAGGGAATTGAGATATATATATATATATTTTATTTGCTGTGTGTCTAAATCACCATTAGGCCCAGGCACAGCCGGATGACGTCGTGATAGACCGTCGAATATATTGGAAAGATATATAATTTTTTTTTTTTTTTTTAATACATGTTGAGGCCATGTAATGCCTATATTAATTTCTATTTTTCTTTAGTAAATCTGTAAATGATTACTAGATAAATATCACCAGGCGTCTCCTTAAGACATATACAAAGAGGATTGAAAATTCAATAGGTTTGAACACGACAAGGTAGCTCAGTTGGTAGAGTGATGACACGGAACGTCAAAGGTCGCGGGTTCAAGCCCCGTTCTTGTCTATTATTTTTTCAATGTTTCTTTGAAAAATAGATATTGGAATGAATTAGACAAATAAAATAAAATCTAATAACTGTACTCTAGATCGAAGGATGTGGAAATTATGGGAAGGAGGCATTAGTCCAGCAATATACCATACTGCTGGACAAACGCCTCCTTAAGCATAGCAGTAGCAGTTACCTTTGAAGTTCAAAGAGCAAGATAGATACTTATGATTCGTGTTAGTAAACTGCGTTGAAAAACAGTCGGGAGCAAAATTCTATATAATTGTTTACTTTCGTAACATTTTTCGAGTGGATCCCATCTGCTGTCTGTGAAGAGCTTGGATTTCCGAGGTAGATAAAGTGCTATTGGGTTTTCCTGTTATTAACAGGCGTCAAAAAATTACCAGTCTCCTGTAAAGGGACTGAATAGATAGCAACGATGTTACCAAAAAGACGTATTTAAAATGTGGAAGAAGAATTCGGGGTAGTGAGCAGAGGTAGAGATGGCTTAGTGGTCAGATCGCCTGGAGTATTTATCTGGGAAGAACAGGTTCGAATCCTGCTCACAACCGTATTTTTCTTTCCCACAAAAATTTGTATCTTTAGCTGTCTGGTGTTCGAAATTGATCCTGCTAGATGTTAATAGATTAATTTAATATCAGCACCTGTAAAATATGGTAATACTACAGCCCTGCCTTAATCCTCAGGGAATACTGATGAAACAATCTTGTACAACATCCACATTACAAACAAATACCTTTTCATAAGATTTCTGATTCTCAGAAAATGTGAAACAAAAATCCCTATACGGAGGATTCCCTATTTGGAACATATTTGGCTGTAGACAGTTGTTGAAGAAGACAATTTATATAAGGACCCTCAATCATTGTAAGACGATGAAAAAAAAAATATTATAAAAGATAAAAACGTCAGAAAGAATTTCTCTAGACATTACAACGAAAGATATGTCTCATGTCATACAAGATATTTTTATTGTCTTTCATATAGTTAAAAACCAATACTGGGCCTAACTGTATGGAGTAAAAAAAAATACCAGTAACTCTAGCATGATCTTTTAGTTTAGTGTTTTTGTTTTTATTATGGACAATTTATCATGGATGCCTGAAAGCTGTACCTTTTAAAGACTAAAAATCTCACAGTCCTTCGTGCCTAATGCATTCACACTTTGCTTGTTCTTGAAGTTAAAACCAGGATATCATATTCAGTAGGTGCCCTTGCGTCCACTAGACAAATAAGTAACGTCAATGCAGGAGGAATTCTCGGTATACCTGTATTACAATTTTGTCGTAAAGAGAAAATGAGGACACAAATAAGGCAAATTAGTAGAGACGATAACTAAAGATAATCAATAACTATTTTTAAAGGAAACATTGAAAGAAAACCCTCCTTAAATTCCCGTCCCACAGTACTGATTACTACTCCTATTCCTTTACCGTTCACGCGGTTTGCTTGTGGAACTCGCTCCCAACTCATATACGAGACTGTAGTACTATATACTTTTTTTTAAACGGTTAAAAGAACACTATCTCTCTTTATCGACGTAGTTGCATTTATATATTTATGTTTTAGTTTCTATTCATATATATTATATTAATATTACGTATTATATTCATTTATATGTAGGTATATATATTTAAGTTTATTTTAATATGTTTTTTAGATGTATTACACTATCAATACTTTAATTTACTTCTTTACACACTCAAGTCTACTTTCTTTTTCCATCTCTCCTCTCGCAGGGCTGCTGGAAGAGATTTCTGAAGAAATTTGTTTTACTTTTTCTTATTTCACCTTATTTAATTATATATTATGTGTGTACATAAATCGTTAAATAAAAAAAAAATAAAAAAATAATAATTGACAAGAACGGGGCTTGAACCCGCGACCCTTGACATTCCGTGTCATCACTCTACCAACTCAGCTACCTTGTCTTGTCTTTGTAAAGATAATTAGTTCGTTGAAGTTCCAGCTAAGCTCAGCAGAAACTAAAGCAAATAAGTCATATAAAAAACTGTGATAAATGTACGGAAAGATGGTTAAGTAATATTTTGACCGATTAATGTCCAATGTATTGTGTTTTTTATATAAACAATAAGTGTGCTTTATTTGTCATAAAATATATTATTAGAACTCATTTTGCGTTTGGTTCATATTTTTAAATTGATTATTGTCTAAACGTCTGCATTTTTGTATTCTAAAGACACATAGTAAAATGCGATTGTATCCAAAATTGTACCCGTCGCCCCCCCTATGAATAATATAGGTGCTATATTTCTTTCCACAAAATAATACCACCAGAATTATGAATACATTCCGGCCGTTTCATTTCTGATACTTATGTTACTGAAATAAAATCTAAACCAAATACCACCTAAATTCTTTAACAAAATATATATTTGTACACCCACATTTCACTAAATAGCCCAAGTAGTTCATAGTACAAAGAAAATAACAAATAGATTTTACTACACAACAAACAAGTTCTTTGCGAAACCCACTCTTCATTTTATTATTATCTTGCAAGCAATTCATACACGTATAATGTATCTCAATATATACGTATATATTGTAGATAATAGCAGCAATAACACAGATACAGAAACCATCAAAGGGTCGATGCTGAAGGCTCGTTTAGTTGAGTTGTGCTATAAGTTAGAAAAGGTAGCGACAAATAAACGTATACAGGAATTAGGTACTGTTTCTGATGATTACAATTTAGTTGATTATATTTAGATAGTTAAAGAAGCATAATGAGAAACAGATGAAAGAGTAGATAAGGAAAAAATCAAAATGTTTTTAAATACGATTTATTTCTTACCACAGTCTGGGCACCTAGTGACGAATGTAACAGCTCAGATCTAAATAATTCAGATAGGATTCAAATAACAATATTGGTACCAATGTATTTGAATCGACACAGGATAACAAACAATGAAATTGCTATATTAATAATTCCATCAATAAAAATAAACACTATATGTAAACTGTGAACCTAATCAATATTTCTCCAAAATCCGCTACCACTTATAACTCGAACGAACCACGAAGACATTTTTGTGAGCGTTTTGCGGTTTTCAAAATGTCAATTTATTGGAGAAAGGAGTTTTTGTGGTCGTTCCAATACCGAGGCTTACGCTAGATAGAGACTCATTGGGACTTATTAATACTTATATCACAGACAAAAAGAACGTACAATTGGAAAGGTCTGTAGATGAAATTCTTTTTGTTCAACAGACTGACATTTAGATTATTTTTCTATATATATCGGTTTTAGAATACGTATGACGACCAATGTAGACGCTATGCCCGAAATCCGCATCATCGGAGGACAGGCGCTTTGGGTAATAAGAACCCCAAAAAGTCTGTCAACTAGTCTATTCTTTAGCTGAATTCTATTAAGGTACCTAAATCTTTTTTCTTTCATAAGTTCCATTATGGTTTATGTAAAATAGAATCATTTAACTTTTACTTAATTGTGTTGTCTAGTGCGGTGCTGACTTCGAAAGTCAGCTACGTGTAAAATATTAACCCAAAACTAGAGACATTTCATCACTCTACAATACCTAACGAAGACAGAAAATACAATAACAGGCCACAATTAAAATTCCGCAAACTACTGCAAACGAAATCCTTAACAGAGGGTCCTCGACATTTTCAATATTCTCGAAAATTTCGCCAAAGATCGCTAATTAATGCTGTCGAAGCGAATCTGTCGAATACACGTCGTTGACTTTCGATAACTTGGCCAGAAAATTTTCATTACGACCACACTGAAGCTGGGTTGACAGATTTAAAACGACGATATTTAATTGGCCTCCGACATCGGGACCAGTAGTGATAGGATTTATAGGGATTTAATTATTTTTGGCAGTGGATTGGAATTTGGATTTTGTTAGGGCTTATCAGTAAATTGAGGTGAATGGAAAATTTTTAGCTATTTGGATGATGTAGTTAGTGCCAATGTCGATTAACACGCGCCAAAATTGTACTACACCTACAGCACACGCACAAATTCTGTTTTTTTCTGAAAAGTCACTGCAGGTACCAGTCTCTTACAAAGTTAAGTTCTACTGACAGCTAAATTTGTTAAGTTTTATGTATAATTTGGTGGAAAGAGAATTATAGACTTTATTAGGTATCTGATTTTTTGTGACTTTTGTATCTTAGTTATTTACATAATTGACAATTACCAGCCACAATTCCAAACTTTGAGCTGCTACTGAATTTTTTTATTAACGCTTTGCCCGACCTGGAAATGGAACCCGAGATCTTATGCTCAGCAGTTGCGCTTGGGACCACTATATCAACGAGGTAGTTTGTCGTTCCAATCAAACTTTCAAAGATTTTTGTCGTCATTTGCAACCAACTTATTAGTTCGATGAAAAGAAAAATGGCATCCTCCCCACTTCTAGAATCCTTCCATCTTAGCAACTAGAGCCCGCTCCAGCATATAAACAGAACATTAACGTAACAGAGCACTTTATTCTGCACAAAATGGCGGCGTTTCGACAAATTCGCGCGCTAGAGATCGCGACGCATTACTACTATATGACGTCATCGCTACTGTTTACACACGGCGCGGAGGATAGTCCTGTTATGTATATGTAATGTACCGACATTTGAAATTGAGTGTTTATTTAATGAAACTGCCTCGTTGGTCTAATGGTCGAAAGCGTGGCTGCTAAGCGTGAGGTCTTGACTTCGAGTCCCGGTTTGGGCAGTGTTATTGGGTTTTTCTGTTAGGAAATTCTCAATAACGGCCTCATTGGAATGGTGCCCGATTAATGGCAATAGGATCCATGGGACTTAATGACGGCATCGTAACGTCGTACGAGACAGCCTAAGCCTCTCAGGGGTAGTTATGTAGACGCGACAGCTGAACAGGAGGTCTCGGGTTCCATCCCCGGGTCCGGCAGTGTTATTGAGTTTTTCTGTTAGGAAATTGTCAGTTGTTCCGGAGTTGCGAATTTTTAATTACATGGATCTTAATAACAACATTGGTGTAAAGTGGGTGTGGTGCCTACCCCTTCGGGAAATACAGAAATGATGCTATGATATGCTATGTAAAATCTACACTAGAGTAGTCCTGATTCTGTCCTAAACTTTAATTCATGAGTGTACCCCCTCTACATTCTCAGCGGGCTACTGTCAGTGCCTAGATAGCTTAAATTAAGTACAAGCGCTCCCCGATGTGTGATCACACCTTTACAACGTCGGAATAAAGCGCTCGCTTAAAATATGTAGTTATGTTAATGTCTGGGACGGCCTTTACAGTTTAATTTTGCATTGTTGTCTCGTAATTTTAATTTGTTAAATGGCTTTAACTCCTTTAGTAATACAAGTAGTATTTGGTGTTGACACCGAGTATTTTTATTTAGTAGCTTCTGCCTGCGTCTTCATCTGCGTGTCCAGCCGGGACCAAAAAGTATCCTAAATATTAATCCAGGTTATAAACTATCTATGCGCTATATTTCATTAAAATCTGTTCAGTAGTTTTATTACGTAAAAGAATGATAAACTTCCGCATTTATAATATGTTAAATTGATTTACTAATTTATGTAATACAAGACAAAAAAAATTGCCACACAAAAAAACTAAGACACTAACACTAAATGTGCCATAAAAAAAACAAAATATATAAATCTCGTGTCACAGTGTTTGTTATCGAACTCCTCCGAAACGGCTTGACCGTGTGTGTGTATATTTGGTGGGTCTGAGAATAGGTCGTAGGCTACTTTTCATACCCCTAGGTGATAAGGGTGGCCCTACCCAGAAAATTTATATGGCAGAATAACGTTTGCGAGGCACAGATAGTATAATATATAATTAAGAAGTAGATGTATGATATAATACAAGTGATACTAAATTATGTTTTTTCTATTGTTTCAGTGTCAAAGGAAGAAATTAAAGAAGTGGAGAATATTAACGGAAATCCCAAGGCCATTAGATACACCACGATATCCAGGTATGTTGGTTTTTTATTCTTCCTTCAAGTATATTGTTATCACGTGGATAATATTTTGTATAGAGGTAAGAATTGGATGGTATTTGGGGTATTAAAATGAATAACACTACATTTTCGCTATCTAATAGCAATGGCCACACGTCCGGCCGGCTTGGATGACACCTCGTAAGTGATACCCAACTGTCCCCACGCGCCGTCCATTACTATTATAATATATTGTTACGTCACAATACTGTAATCTCGATCGTGTATGTTTATGTAAGTTTTTACACACGTTACCACGTAACGAGATTCCTGGTCAAATTGTAGATTAGAGCTCTAATTTAAACGCAAGAGTGGTGATCACAATAGATCTTTTCTGGTCCCTGTGATATTAAAGTCACAAATAATAAAAAAAAGGCCTAAATAACTATTTTTATTTCTGGTGTTCAATAAAGTACTCAATATACTTCAAGATAAACGCATGCTTAGCGATCTTTTCCATTTAATATAATAACTTTACTCAATATATGATATGTCCTAGTTTATTGTAATAAAACTTTAAAAACCTTATATGTTATACTACCAATTTTATCGATAAAATCATCCCATTTGTGCTCGAGGGATACATTTCTCACAACCCCAAAGATTGAGCACTTTTTGTATTTGACTCAACTAATTCCACATCTACTTACTTAATCAAACAGTCATAACACAAGACATGCAAGAAATTACATTAAAAATAAATAATGGATGCAAATAAATACAATATCTAGCTATTTCCACAATATTGAGAGTTGGGTGGAGTAGTCGGTGGTAGTTTGTACTTTGCGTATGAGTATATATTTGCGGACGGGGGGAGGGGGGCAGTGCACAGATATACTCAATACTTTATTGCACTCCATATGTTATAAATAATAATAATATAATAATAATATTCCACAACTATCACACAACGCCGTCTAGTCTCAAGCTAAGCAGAGCTTGTGTTATGAGTACTAGACAACTGATAAACATACATTTACATATATTTCTAAATGCATACATATTATAGATAAATTACACCCAGACACAGAACAAATGATCGTGCTCATCACACAAACATTTGTCTTGGGTGGGAATCGAACCCACGACCTCCGGCATAGCAGTCAGGGCTACTAACCACTAGACCAACAGGACAGTTAAAGGTGTTAAATATAGTAATAATTACAGTACAATATGGACCCTGTAGGGCACGGCAACGTAGAAAAGAGATATTTGCATGACTACACTCAATATTGTGGAAGTAGCTAGATATTGTATTTATTTACATCCATTGTAGTGGACTTCCGCCAAATAACGCCTGCATCTAATCAAAAATAAATAAGTACGTAAGATCAATGTAAGACTAAACTTACAACTTAAAGAAACAAATACCATGCAGTCTAACCCTTAAAAGATAACAAAACAAAAACTTAACCCTACAGGAACCCATCAAGTCGTCACAAGTAATTGACAGCCGGTAGATAAGGGCTTGTGTACAAAAAGTGGTTGCAGCATTGCCAGTTATGACGTCAGAACCGGTTGGCTGCTAGTATGCGAATGCCTTAGCATAAGTTGGCGTTTAGGGTTACGTGGAAAAATACTTAAATATACAGACCTTTTAAAAATAAATGTTGTGCCAAAATTTGAAAGTGAAAGGCGTAAATGTGTCTCTTCCTTCACTCTCATATTCCGATGAGACGGCAATTCAACACGACCGGAGAGAGTTCAGGCGCAGGACCGACGGCTTTACGTGCTCTCCGAAGCATGGGGGTGTCACAACAACAACTTCCTGACTCCAGGCTGCTACTGAGAATTTCCTAACATAAAAACCTGATAACACTGCCCGACCTGGGAATCGAACCCAGGATCTCTCGGTCTTGCGACCACTAGACCAACGACGCATCTTAATATATACAAGTCACTCGAGATTATCCCGGTCTTTCTAAATTAATTCAAATTACAATTAAGACAATAATATAACAAAATTGTTAGTAATTTTCCTCCTATAAATAATATTTTTCCTTGCACAGTCGGCAACATAAGCAAGGTAACGTTTAGAAATTATAAACCAACATTTTAACACGAATATTACGCAAAATAAATTACTTGTGTAATTGTTCTCAGAAATGCGATGTTAATCGAGGATAATTTTAACTAAAATGAATAAATTAATCGATTTGATTTCGAAATTCGAAGCCAAAAATCGACACGTCGAAATTCACAATTATTCTAGCAAAAAAATAATTGCTTATTTATTAAATTTTTATTTATGTTTTTACTTCATTTACAATTTTGTTATGTAATCCTGACTTACTGTCAAATAGTTATTTAAATATATTTTTTCGGGAGCTTATAATTATTCAAAAATAATCTTAATGTCATTGTACATTGTCACAAATATTTGCGATTATTTTTACCATAATTCGCTTCCGACTGCCTGGTGTATGTGGTCGCAAGCGCGGCTGGCCAGCTTGAGGTCCCGGATTCGATTCCCTGGTTTTCAAAGTGTTATTGACTTTTTCTAATAAGAAAACATCAATAGCAGCGCGGTGTTTGGAATTATGTCCAGTTGATGGTTATAGGCTCACCTATTACCTGAGCCTTAACTACAGCATCGATGAAATGTGGGTTTGCAACAGTACTTCTCTGCCTTACCCCTCGGGGATATAGGGAATGGAACCCAGGACCTGACGCCTCGACCTAACGCTCCACTAGACAAACGAGACAGTCGTATAATGTTAACCTACTTATAATGCCGACTGTTCCAAATATCTAAGTATGAACAAAAAAAACCTATTTTGCATCGCTTAAAACAAAATATCATTAATAAAATTTGAATATTAATACATTGATAAACAAATAGGTAGGAACGTATTACATAATTTATTCCCTTTATATCTGACTCGACCTGTGTCAAAATCTGACAGGGTTTGTCGTAGAAACAAATTATTTTTGCCTACGGAACCATTTTGTTTAATATATATAACTTTTCCTGCATCATGGTGTTTAGGGTCCCGTTATTATGAGTTTAGATTGAAATTATGGTGTCGTTTATATTAAAATTAAGAGGAAGAAGTTGTTATTGGGTTTTTCTGTTAGGAAATTCCCAGAATTAGGAAGTAAAGCCGTCGGTCCTGCGGCTTGTTCTCCCCGGGCGTTTCGGATTGCCGTCCCATCGGACTGTGGCAGTGAAGCAAGAGGGAGTACACCTGTGTTTGCGTACACACTAGTGCACTATAATATCTTATAAATGTTCACCGGTTACTACTCACGTGCATTTTTCGGGATTGCCCGACTAATTTCGAACTCGAATGGAGCCCTTAGTCATGAGCTGAGCCCGTTATATAGGCCGCCTGCCTGACGTCAACCTTCTTTGGAAATGCTGTTGTTGGTGGTAACGGCCAGCGATACGGTCTCCTATCTAGCTACGTCACACTGTCTGCTTAATTAATCATATTAATTTCAAATCTCAACGTTTGTCTGTTTGCCCATAAATTTACACAAAACAACACAAAAACCGTTTTAACAAACATCAGATTTGTAACGATCTAAACTTTTCATGAAAATTGTTGGAACTCGCCAAACTTTTCGGCGGGCGCTCTCGTCATGAGCAAGTGGCGAGTTTTCGTGCGACATACATACAAATTACAAGTTTTGTGAATGTTATGGGTTAGTTGAAACGTTGTTAATGGAAGCGGTCTGGTATTAGGCATTACTCTGCCTAGCCTTGTAGTAACGTTACTTTTAATTGAATTAATTGCGTGTAACTGTCTCGTTGGTCTAGTGGTCCCAAGCGCGACTGCTGAGCAGGAGGTCTCGGGTTTCATTCGCGGGTCGAGTAATGTTATTGAGTTTTTCTGTTAAGAAATTCTCAGTAGCAGCCAGGTGCTTAGAATTGTGCCCGGAAAATAGTGATAGGCTCACCGCCTATTAAATTATTAACAGCATTGGTGACATGTAGGTATACAGTTGTGTACACCTCTGCCTACCCCTTCGGGGAATACAGGCGTGAGGCTATGTTATGCTATGTTTAATCGCGTGTACTATTGATTTTTGTTTCCATCAGTCATCCTGCGACCACGAACGCTGCAGTGTTCCAAACGTCAGAAAAAACATAACACAATAATACGCGCGATTAATCCGGTTAAAAGTTGTTTTATTTTAATGTGTAGTGATCGCGAAAATCTAAGATAGGTAATACTGTGTCTAGCCTTAATAACTTTGTTGGGTTCGGCTTCCAGTCTGACTGTATGCCGCTGTATTTTACATGGAGCGGCCGCCTATCTGACCTCCACAATCCAGTTACTAGGTAACACGATATCTCGTGATGTCTTATCACGATAGGTATATCATCTTGACCTCTACTCAATACTCGGATTTCTTCTTCCATGTTTAATTACGTCTTTTGGTGACGTCATCGCTTTTTAGTCCAAGTACAAGTGATGAACCGACACGACTAACTTAACAATTAATAAAATAGTCTTACAGATGCGATTACCTTGATGAATCCAAACAAGTCTTTCAAATACATTAAGGCATGCGTAGCGAACTCTAAACTTATACAAAAAAATTAAAAGTACGATTAATTTTAAATGCTCTTGTACTCGCTGGGTATGCGTTACTGCGCTTTTAAAATGATTCCAGGTACGACCCACGCAACACCCTTAGTTGTCTCTTCCGCTGATTACAGGCTAACCCAGATCAATAAAATCCGCCGACCACGTCACGCTCTCCTTAGACCCAATGATAGGATCACTATAGCTCAAGAATCGAATTAATTCACAAGCACACTCCGACGCGCTCGACTGCCTCGTTATAAACCTCACCAGGGAAGGCCGCGTCCGACGCGAAATGTCTCATCATATCCGCCCCGACACTTGCTTGAGCCAGCCCACGCCCATCCAGTAGCTTTAATTCATCCCTTAATAATAAGGAAACTGATATGATCCAGCTAGTCCCTAGTTGTCCCCCCAACAACGCCCTAAGCCGACGTTCGTGTCCCGCAGGGGACGCCCTTAGCGCTGTTGCTTAGTTTGTAGTACTTTAAAGCATGCTCTAGCTGGAGGCATCATTAGATATTGTACAAGTTACGCAGACAAAACCCCTCCGGTATCTGCAAGAGACCATTTCAAAAAAAAAGGTTCAGGTAAGCGACCTAATAATTTAGAACCTTGAATATCGCTTCCATTCAAAGTATTTCCATCAACAGACATATGACAGAAGCGGGGAGTTGTGACAACTTTCAAAGTGAATCTCGGTACAAATGACAATGTTACAGATTTATTTATTTAGTTTGTTTACTGTACTTTTGTGAATACTTGTGAACTTGTTTGTGGTAGCAGATTGTAAGGGTGTGGCTTAGAATTTATTACGAATTTGTTATAGTAGGCATAATAATATAATATTTCTAGCTGTGCTCCGCGAACGTTATTCTGCCATATTCATTTCCATATACTCTTCCATGTATTCCACTACTGAGAATTTATCTTACAAAAACATTGCCCGACCAGGGATCGAACACGTGACCTCATGCTCAGCAGTCGCTCTTGGGACGACTAAACCAACGAGGCAGTCAGAGACCTACGGGTGGTTTAAACTCTGACACCAAGTTGTTATTCAACCACATGAATTGAAAAAGAGTATGCTTACATAGTAGAGGATGAATGAAAGACGATTAACAAAAGGTGTAAGTGGAAATGCCGTCCTCCAAAAAGCATTTATGGAATATTGATGTACAAAAGTACCTTCACCCCTGCTTAACCCTTTGGGGAGTACAGTCGTGCTGCTGTGTTACGTTAAAGTAGACAATAACGCCATTGTCAGCCTTCATTGTGATTTACTCCAAAAAAAATTGTTTGAAACATAGAAAATAAACTAGTTTAATTATTTATTTACATTTACTTTAACGGCAGTACACCAATTATAATAATTAAAAATAATTCATTATTAATAATTATAAAACTTAAACATAAAACACAAACTGAGACAAAAATAAATATTTAATTAAACACACAATCATAATTATATACATCTTTCTCACAGTAATGCAAACATTCTAGCAATAATAATATATGCGGCCATATAGTTGCCACAGTAGTTTGATTTGTGTACAAAATATCACTTCTGCCTACCCCCAAAATTAAATACATACATGATAATTACGTAATATACCATATTAAACTATCCAACATAGTTACTTACACTCTGAATGTAGTTCACCGAAAAAGAGTAGCCATTTTGATTTATTTAATTTCTACGAACTACGATGTACGCTCTACACGAAATGTCACGTCGCTGCAAATTACTAAAATGCACCAAATTTATTACTGACGCGGTTTCTCGAAGCCTCGGCTAAACTCGTTGCAATGTAGTGTAACAATACATGTCTCGTGTCTGTGATTTTGTGTTAAACTTTTAAGTTTTATATTGAGTGAGCAAAGAGAGACCCAGCAGTGGATGTGTGAAGGTTGCGTATGATTATAATGGTGATAATTTTGATTCTGTAAGGGTATTTGTCTGGTATGTGGTAAGCAGTACGTTAGGTGTTTTTAATTACCAAAAAGAAACCTGTTTTTGGTTCTGTTTTATTGCCGTGCATAGGTTTCACTTTTATCAGTATTCTGATACTAATATTGAACATGTAAAACGTTTGAAAATCGCTTTAAATATCGCCAATGTTATAAGTTTTTGTGATAACAATAAAACGGTCGTGAGCAGGATTTGAACCTTCGCCTCCCAGATAGATGCTCCAGGCGCTCCACTAACTGAACTATCCCGACCTCTATATTATTAGTAGAGTAGTTAACTTTTTCTTATTTCTTCTAGTAGAGTATTTATCCGTGAGGTACAGGTTCAAATCCTGCTCACAATCGTATTCTTTCCACAAAAAATTATAACTTTAGAGTTCGCTACGCAAACATTCTGCACTTGAAGGATTTATTTGTAATTTCGCCTAATTTATCCATATATCTTTTTACCTACAGGGTGGACTACTAACTGATTAGTGGCACAGGTTCCATTGCGTTTACTGGCAAACTATCGCTTAAATCTCCAATAAAAACCTTACTTTAACATGTCCGCCATGACGTCATGATACACGACTGCGTCCGCCTGTCACAAAATGTTTAACACAATCCCGGTCGTTTAATTTTTTGACAAACGCCCCGTTGGCAGATACGCCCGTGATTTTTATTTCTTTTGCACCGTGGCTTTATTTGTATTGGATTGTAAATAACATTGCGATGAATGTAGTTTTTTGTTTTTATATATAAATTGCACGAGATTATTTGGGATTTTATTGTGTTTATATTTGTGCTTGTTTAATTACAGTTTTGCTGGTAGGATAGTTTTGTGAGTAGCGCTTCTGCTTGAGTGCCAAGTTATAATTTTCCGAAAATAATATTATTATAACTTAGCATCACGCCTGCATTTCTTGCAGGGGTAGACAGTACTTACAAAGTTGTACAGCAACATATCACCAATGCTATTATTAAGTCCTGTGTGGCGAGTACATCGCCATCTATCGGTTCTTAGTATTCTTAATTAAAGTATTTATAAAAAAAATATGTACGAATTCATACCCTGTTTACGAGCCCAAAATAAATATTTTCTTTCCTTCTTTGCCGGGCGCGAATTTCGAATTACCTTACAAAAAACTTAATAACACTGCCCGCCCTGGGAATTGAACGCAGGACTTCATGCTCAACAGTGTCGCTTTAAACCACCAGACTAACGAGTTAGTGAAGAAAATTATTAAGACTGAATAAACATATATATACATCAACATAGGACGTATTAAAATGTGGAAGAAAAATTGGGTATTGTGAGCAGAGGTCGAGATAGCTCAGTTGGCAGAGTAGCTGGAGTATTTATCCAAGAGGCGCAGGTTCGAATCCTGCTCCACGTTAATACGTTTGAAAGATTTATCTGTATATGAAAATGCTTCTTGAGTGCCTCGGGTTCGAACTGGTGACGTTAGACTTGTCACTGTAACGGTCATTACACCGGGCAATCAATGCTGTCCGAGGTCATTAAACTCATGTGGATGGACAGCATAATACTGTGCATATTGACATTAGTATGACCACAAATCCTTGCCAAGTCTGGTAATTATGACCTCATATTGCCAAATCCGTTCATTGTAATTGCCAATCAAGACGTTTGCGTTCAGAAATGAGTGTTATACAAGGTGTTAGATCTTCTACTTTTCGTGTCAATGACTCAAATAACATTATACAAGGTGTAAACCACACCGTTAACCACACTGTTATTAAACAGTGACCTTGTTGTATACAAGAATGAGTTACTTATAAATTATAAAAACAAAAATATCTATTCGTCTCCTTACACTTGACGCTTATACGAAATGTGACGAAAAAGTCGACGTAGTATAAGGAAAAAATAATAACGATGCGTTTTCCTGTTTTTAAATATTCTGTTTTAATGATTTGCTCAGTTGCATCTATAGACTCATTTACTCAGATGTGCAACTGAAAAAAATGTTTACTTTGGTAAACCATAGTTACAGGTTGTATTAATAATGTGCAAAATTACAATAACACGAACAAGCGATGGTCTAAAAATTTCTAGAACTTATTATTATTTCAAACACAAAGTCACTACATCTAATCCTATTCACTTTAAACATGTGTTCTACCATTAAAAGCAACTCACAAAGTCTGCAACGAAATAAATTCCGCATTATTGCAGATTTAACCCGATATAACTGGATTAAACCGGATCCGGGATGTCGCCCAAGTGACAGCGGGGGAATTACGGGACATGTCCCGTCTGAAATTAAATGCGTGGCCACAATAGCTTGATGTTTTACGTTACGGAATATTTGTGTGACTTTTGTGGCTATGTGGCAGCTTTAGTTTACAGTCAAAGGATTTTTTATTTATTTATTTATTTATTTATATATACTTTATTGTACAACAGAAAGAAAATTACCTACTTATAAAACCTTAATTGATTTTAGTTACACGGTTCCAAGAAGTTTAGGATATAATTAATGCAGCGAACTGCTAAGAAGACAGACTATTGCCATCTACCAGGCCCATTTCGAATTCTGGGCTGTTACTCAGATTTTACGAACAAAAATCCTTTATAATACTGTCTGACGTGGGCATCAAATCCAGGATCACACACTCGGCAGCCGCGCTTGCTATACATACGATCTTAATTATATTTTATAACCGATAAAAATTACAAATTCCAACAGCTGCCTCAGTTTTTCAGTTTTATACCAACAACGTTGTATTTCTTAAACATATAATATGCATAGAATATTTAGTGTATCATGAATCTGTGGCGAGAACCGCTTGAAGTCACGTTTCGTTATAACGGGTTCCGTATAGATATTTTACACCCTTGTATACATAAATATGTATGTTTTAGTTATATATTTTTCAACACACTTGCTCGTAAAGTGGCTCTTCTCCCACCGCTTTTAGGGTGACAATAAAGCTTGTTATGTATCACTGCTTTTTACTTTACAGTATCGCACTATTGCGTAATCTAAAAACACCTTTTTATTTATTACTACCCTTCCGCTCAGCCACGTACAAATACGTACTTCATGACAATAAAAATCTAATTAGCATTTAAATTGTGTCTGCTAATTAGCAAGCCAACGGCTTAATTAAAACATTTCAGCGAAGAATTTTATTGTGTATACTTTGTTTTTCGACTTCAAAATATGTATCGGTGAGGCTACCTTCAAATTCAGTAATGGCTTTAACTTCTAACATAAATGGCAGAAATAAAACCATTACATAGCATCACGAAGGTAGATATGTCAGATCTAGATTTACAAAAGGAAAAATTTAAAAACACAAGTAATCTTACTTTATTTTTAAATCAAACCAGCACAGAACCCAGTGACACAGCTAACAGTAACGTCTGTATGGCTTCCAAAAGACCCATGCCTGTTAACATTACATACATATGCATTAGTCAGTAAACGATATTGCACCAGATGTTGCGAATACACCCATATGATAAAGCGTAATAGCCCCCCGGCTGGCGAGTCTTGGTAAATAACAACTATGAAATACTCGTATTATCTCAATCTGGCATAACATATAACTTAGCATCACCCCTGTATCCTCGAAGTGGTAGGCAGAGGTGTGCTGTTACCCACCTACATTTCACCGATACAATTCACTAACCAACAAACAGAAAATAATTCACAGTTCATCTATTCTTGGCAATGCTCGGTTCTCGTCGGGCAGGGTTTATGCGTCACACGGCTTGTTCGCGTGGGTGTTGAAATATTTTAATTTTCTATTAAATCCTAAACTATGCATCCAAATAACATGCTATACAGGGCAAAGTTTATCTGCATGGATGTTGAAGTAACTTTCATTCTTAAGGATTAATATGCCATGTCTAATAAGACTGCCTCATTGGTCTAGCGGTCCCAGGCGCGACTGCTGAGCAGGTGGTCTTGGGTTCGATTCCCGGGTCGGGTATAGTATTATTGAGTTTTTCTGTTAGGACATTCTCAGTAGCAGCACGGAGTTTGGAATTATACCGGTTGATGGCAATAGACTCACCACCTATTACATGGGACTTAATAATAGCATTGGTGAAATGTGGGTGTACAACTATGTCACTTCTGCCTACCCCTTCGGGGAATACAGGCGTGATGCTATGCTTATATTTCTAAGTAACTTTAAAAAACAGTGTTGGTATATCCGGGTTTACAGCTCCAAAATCCGGAACTTCTTGGCCGGGTTAGCAGATTTTAGAGATGGCAACCCTATTTTCATTCCAAACTTGATCACTTCTCCCATACCACATTGTATACAACTGATTTTAAACTTAAGCCTCTTGTCTACAGGGTACATTTCAAGGCGACAGCAGACGATGACTATGCCGACTTCACCTGCGAGGCGAGGCACGAGGCTTTACAACGGGACAGTCCTATGAGGAGCACGGTTCAGCTAAGCGTGCTATGTAAGTACTATGGTGATTAGTGTGTAGTGGTGATTAATGATGCATTGGCACGTTAATATTAAATACTTATAAATTTTTGGGAAAAGATACTGTCGTGAGAGTTCAGTCTTCTATAATGGGACTTAATAAATAGTGATGACGTCACCCAAAAGACTTATTAAAATGTAGAAGCAGAATTCAGAGTAGTGAGCAGAGGTCGAGGTGGCTTAGTGGTCAGAGCGCTTGGAGAATTTATCCGGGAGGCGCACGTTAATATTATTTCAACCATTCCGCCATTTTTGAATTTTACAACCGCCATTTTGGATTTAACTGCTTCGTTGGTCTCATGGTCCCAAGCGCGGCTGCTGATCATGAGGTCTTGGGGTCGATTCCCAAGTCGGGGAAAGTGTTATTTGTTTTTTTTTGTTTTTGTGTTGATTCTCGAGTCAAAAAATTTCGCGAGAAAAATGAACGTGGAAATCTATTATGACGTCATAAGGATGGCTAATCAACAGTCCAGGCATATAATATTGAAACTTCGTATACAATAATACACAGAATTGAGAGTAATAAAAACTGTAATGGAAACATCTGATCTCCCGCATCGATGATATTTCTATCACAATTACATCAATTTGGGTCGAGCTCTCCTGCTGAGACACATATGTATGTACCTATAGAGTTGCTTTAGTGTGGTCGGGAACGTACGGTTTTAAGTTCGATGTCTTATTGAAGTTTTTCTATTTATTATCTGGGAAATCTTAGTTATTATTTCGAAATTATGTGCGGAATTTTATATGCCCTTATGATCCTTATTCTATTGCTAAGTAGGTCAGGTTCCATTATCAAAAACAATTATTATAAGAAAATTAGCGTTTCTTTTTTTTTATGGCAATAAAATTTTAATGTAATAAAAAGCATGTCTGCCATTTCAATCTTTCTAGTTTAAGTTACCTGGGACAATGTAAGGATTCTAACGATACCCCAAACATCGAAATCGGTTTAAGCATTTAGAAGTTATGGTTGAATAAAATCTAAATCGAAATCATTTATTTCAAATAAACCATTTACAGGCACTTTTGAATTGTCAGAAGTTAGTTGCCACGTTCCAAAGTGTAGATTCCTATGGAGAAGAACTGGCAAGAAACTCCACAAAAGAAACATACATACATATACACATGAACCTTAAAAACATAACACTCCTTTTTTGGGCAGTCGTGTAATAATAATTTAGTATGTATACCGTGTGTTTATATTTTTGTCTACCCTCTCTTGCACCCCACAAGCGAAAACACCGCAAGAGTTAAGCTCTCGTGACGTACCACTTCTATAAACAAATTCTAAAGAGAAAGGTTTATTTCAACAATACGACACGACTCCGAGACGGCTTCACATGAATTATTAATATCGGCTTCGATTGGGACAACTTCTTTTATGCAACGACATCTAGTGTTAGGTTTGCGAGACTGATGACTTTTGTGTTATTTCAGTGCATAATATTTTGTCTTAAGACTGCTTCATTAATACTGGAGCGGCTGCTGAGGGTTCGATTCCCGGGTTGGGCAAATTATTATTGAGTGTTTCTGTTCCTAATTCTCAGTAGCTGCCAACTAGCATTGAGCCCGATTGATGTCAATAGGTTTACAAGAATTACACTTAATAACATCGGTGAAATGTAGATATGCAACAGTACTCTTCTGTCTTCCTCTTCGGTAATACAAGCGTGATGCTATGTATGCTATAATATTTGGTCAAAGAACGTATCACGAATACTTTATTTACTAAACTGGGTTTTTTTGCCTTTGGATCCTCTTTTTTCTATAGGAACTTTTCACCTGTACTGTTGTTAAGTCCCATGTAATGGGTAGTGAGCCTATTGTCATCTATCGAGCACAATTCTAAACTTCGGATTGCTACTGAAAATTTCCTAACAAAAAAAATCAATAACACTTGTCGGACCCGGGAATCGAACCCAAGTCCTTATTTTTTTTTTGTATAATAACTTTCATGAGACACATTCATATTAATTATTGTTCAACGGTTATTACTCACTTGCATTTTTCGGGATTGCCCGACTAGTTTCGAACTCGAACGGAGCCCTTAGTCATGAGCTGAGCCCGTGATGATGTCGTGAGTCAAACTCCAAGACCTCATACTCAGCAGTCGCGCTTGGTACCATTAGACAAAGAGTTAGTCTATGAATAGACAATATAAAAAGCAGTTAGAACAGAATCTCTGGAATTGACACTTCTAAACTAGTTTAAACTTTTTAACTTCCTTACCTAACCCACGGGATTTGGAATAAATATTTTGTAAGAGAAAAGAAAGAAGTACCTACATTATTAGCTAACTTCCTTATAAGGGTTCAACGTGTACGTCTCGAGAATTATTTTAAACCATTAGTTTATTTATTCTAAATAGTCTACGTTAATTTTATTACTGTCGAGCTATTTAAAAATATTTGATAATAAGTTTAAGTGACCATAACCATAAACCATATTGTATAAGGTAAGACCTTGTTTATGATATCACTTCATCACTACATATTATAAAAACAGCCTCCACCGCGTCTGTTTTTCTATCTGGTCGCGTTAAACTCAAAAACTACTGAACGGATTTTTATGCGGCATCCAGCAGTAGACAAAGTGATTCATGAGGACGGCTTAGGTGTGTAATTCCCGTGTGGAGCCGGGTGGGTCGCTAGTATTATATACAACTGCGTTATAGCAAAGCGGGATAAAAATGTGCCCTTAAAATAATTATAGGAATAAGGAAAAAAGCCAGTATTATTAAATAAAGCGAAAATTACCGTTACATACCTTATACTTCTTGACACAAAACTCCTTTGAAGTATAAAATATAATCATAATTCGCAAGACTCTGCTGATCTCTTTTAAAACAACAGTTTTGCAGCGAACAAATTTTCCACGGGCGTAGGTTTGTTTACTCCTCACGACACGACGACGACGTACATGAATTATTAATAAAATGTTCGATTGAGACCATTGGTCCGACGTTTACATTTGAAAACCGTAACTGTAGTACAACGCCATCTAGATGCGAGTTCTGCAAACTTTTGGTTAATGTTTTTATAATTCGATAAATATTCAATAATTCACATAAATCATTTAGTTAAAACTTATTGTATTGTGATAGCGGATATATAAGATACCTGTTACTATTAATAGTATTTCAATAAGAAATTATAAAAGATAATCCAAAAGAGCTAGACAAATTTCTTTTCGAACTCTTTATTATACAAAAATAATGCCTTATCAATAGCAGATGTTGCCACAGCAATAGATTCTCAATTATACCTTTATTAATGAGCCTTACCTTTCATATCTTTCTTTTGATTTTAGTATGACAATGTCATGTATTTGTCTCATGTTTTTATTACTTGTGTGTGTACTTGTCATAAATCGATATAAGTTCTAAATAAGTGGGTTTGTCAGTCAGTATAAATTCCAGCTCAATTTACTTACTTTTTTTTCTACGTTTCTACTTTTCTTTTTTTCTACACTTAAATAAAAAACAAAATTACTAAAGAAATAAAAACCTAGAACATTATAAAATAACTCATGTGCGCACATGTTTTCTTAATAGTTTCGACCCAAATTTCCTTAGAATTTAAATGGGGAAGCTAGGTTAAAATGGAATAGAGATTGTAAGTTCTCTTCCGCAGCTTTAATTTCGTATTTTAGAACTGGAAATTGCGTTGCGAAACACTTATTTCTTCATTGTGGAAGTCTTATAGGAGAGACGGGCTGATTTAGTATTAAAAGAGGTATTTTCTATCTTCTTTTGTTTTGCTTGTAGCTCTGAATAACCCAGAGTAGAATATATATTGCTTAATTCACTATGAATTAGAGATTGTGACATTATCAAATCATTGCGTGACTGTCTCACTGGTCTAGTTTTCTCAAGGAAATTCTCAGCAGTAGCTCGGAGTTTGGAATTGTGTTCGATTGATGGCAATGGGCTTACAGCCTATTTAAATAGGATTTAATAATTGCATCGGTAAAGTTTGAGTATCAAACAGTTCTCCTTCGCCTAAACTTCCGATGATAAGGGCGTGACGCCATATTAGATAAAAAAAAAAAAAATTTTAGAAATATTTATAAGATATAATTGAAGCAGTGATGGTTAGAGTTAGCCTACTAGTACTGCCAAGTCTGAGTTTTCTTAGTCATGTACTTATTATAAATTAATTATCGAAATGATCAAAATATTGTGAGGAAACCAGCGCACCTGAGAGATGTTCTCGATGGTATATAAAACCACGTCAAAGGCTTACGTGTGGTTTAAACATTAATAAAAAATAAAAATAAATCTCAAAAATAGATCGCATTACCGACATTTTTAGAAACAAAAATAAAGTATTCCTACAAAAGCCTTTTATTATCCAATATAATCATTTCTTATCCTATTGCTTTCAATTCGGAGTGAATCCTCCAATATCTCGACCTTTTAAAAAAGATTTAATACTCTTAAAAGATCCATCGAAACGTTCACCACTCAAAGGCCTAAAAGCTACAATCGAAATTGATCAGTCTCGAAAATTTTCGACTGCGAAGCGTTACGCAATTAATTCTGCCGCCATCGAATTGCGATAAAGTCAATAGGGGACATCGGGGGAAAGCAAACATAGCTGGTGCCGGTTTAAATGGAAAATTAATAATTCATGCCTCTAAGTCCGTGTCCGCGTCGGTGCCGTGTCGTTGCGTTCGAGTAGTCTGTTTGTTTTGCCCCCACCTACCCTGCAAAAATGTAATTTGTTGAAAATTATGATTGGATTTTGTTTGTTGCAAATATTTTTACGGCGACGCTGGATTTTTGTGGGTTGACAATCAGCTATTGGTATTTAAAGCGTTATAAATTACAGGTGCATATTATCATTCAGAACATCACGCTTGTATTACTAAAGGGTTAGACAGAAGCGTACTTTTGAAGATAAAATTCGAACTTTTCATAAGTAGGTACTTCTGAAAAGTCCTAATTTTATGTTCCTGTACTTTTCTTAGAAATGTGAAATGTTTGTCTTTTACTTTGTTAAATTATATGTAATCGATGCCGTTATTAGGACCTATACGATAGGTAGTGGAATTATTGCCCTCTACGCGGCATAATTTGAAACTTCGGATTGTTACTGATAATTTTGACTGCTAGTTGCGTTTGCGTGTAGTCTTGGTTTCGGTTCCCAGGTCGGGCAAAGTGTGTTAGTAAATTCTCGGTAGCAGCCCGAAGTTAGGAAGTTAGTGATGTGTCAACCCCGTGCTTCGGAGAGCACGTAAAGCCGTCGGTCCTGTGCCTAATCTTTTTCCGGTCGTGTCAGATCGCTGTCCCATCGGACTATGAGAGTGAAGGAAGAGGGAGTGCACCTGTATTTTCTCATACACTTGTGCACTATAATATTTCCTGCGTACTTGTTTAAAATCCCTGGAGATAGGCCGCCGTGACCGATAATTCGGTAGGGAGCATATATAAGGATTAGGTTTTAACAAAAACATCGAATATTTAAAATTCTGCCATACTATATCAGGAATTCAATTGGACTTTACTCACAGCAGCTGTGCTGGTATCTACTAGTTCAATGAGGTAGCCCCTGTTAAAACAAACTTTCTATCCGGTTTATAGCTTTTTACGCGAAATAATATAAAGTTCATATAATCTTCTTCTTTGCCAATCTTCTTCTAATATTGTAAGCCTCAGACTTGGCGTAGAATTTACTATTAAATTGTTAAACTAAACTCTTTTAGTATTAGCGTTATCTTACATTGTTCTCACTTTCTTTTGTTTTGCAACAAAAACAGTGTAACCAATACCTGGAATCGAATCCAGGAGCTCACGTTCAGCAGCCACGCTTACGACCTTTACGCAGATTTTTCTCCCATCTTTATTATATTATCTTGAAGATAACTACGGAGTTATATCCAAGTTACTTGTAATCTCGCATAGCCATGCAATAACATAACGTTATGAACGCGCTTAAACTGTAATAAAATTAGTGGTGATTGGTGGGCTGACGTCGGGCCCTGAGGTTGAGTCCTCAGCTGTTCGTAGACTTGTCGACGCAGTACCCCTTATTTTTGTACCAACCTCAGCCTCGCCCCAACACCTTTTCCGGCGCAATATCCCGTTCGATAGGAGGCGGTATGGGGACAGTAGGGATCCCGCCACAAGAATCCATGATGATTACAGTCGATTTAGTCACTATGGACGATGGCATCGTGACCGGCTGACAATGACGACGACTTAAGCTACACTTGACGCGGTCAGTTTATAGATGAGTGACCTTAAGGAGCAATATCATGTCACCGTCTCTTCTAAAGTCAAATCATTTATTTCAATGACACGATTTTCAGGCGCTTGTGTATTGTCAGAAGCTAGTTACCGCGTTCGAAAGTGTGGATTCCTATGGAGAAGAACGGGCAAGAAACTCCACGGTTACTCTTTCATCAAATAGGTTTTTACAATAGCAGGTATTGGTTACACTGTTTCCGTTGTAAAATAATTTATATGACATGAACAATGTAAAATAATTGGTATTATTTTACATTGTTCTCATATAAATTATTTTACTAAAAGAGTTATAGGGACAGCAAACAGACTGCAGGCATTTTAGCATAAAGACATTTTTAGCACAGTTCTGAATAAGGGGGAATCTTTTATGTAATACTTATATGTTCTTAATATTATTGTGTTTAATTATGAGCTTGCTAAATTTCACTTTGTTTTTTATCCCCTATACTCAGCTTACATAGCGTAGTGATGGGACAGTGTGGGTATCGATATTTAAAAAAAAAAAGTTTTTTTTATATGTCTTGTCTTATGATTTTCTATGTAAAATGTTATTCAAAGGTACCCATATGTACTTCTTAAAAGAGGAATATAGTTTTTGTACACAAAATGAGGAATAACGTATCGTATTCAGGAATAATTATTAAGTACCAAAACTAATAAAAAGTCTACTAAATAATATACAGAATCATCAATTAAACTATTGCAATGGGCTAGATAAGACAATAAAATAAATAAAACAATCTATATCCATTGAAAGTTACACACAATTCAGTGAGTAAGGTTCTATTCAAAAATATTTCTGGACACTTCGTATGAAAACGCATAGTCAGTAGTCCCATTCACACGTATGACAATTTGCAGTCGAGTTCAACAGTTTTCGCGAACGTGTGGTCAATAACGATGACACTGCGGACACAAACGCAACCACACGCGGCACTTGCGAATTACAAGTGCGTTCTGCTACCTCTCCAAAATACAATATACTCGTAGTTAGGCAGTTTTTTTTTGTATTTTTTTTTAATGGGTTTGCTCTTGAGTCTAGTCTAGGTCAGAGGTGACAGAGATAAAGTCGACGATGGAGCTTACCTAGAAGAAGCCTGTTCACTCTAACTTTGAAGAGATTAGGGTTGAATGCGTTCGGAAAAACAGACGCAGATAGAGAGTTCCTTCTCCTTTGCTGTGCGCATTATAAAAGATGATTGAAAACGCTTAGTGGGAATTGGTAGAATAGCAAAAAGGTTTTTATTGTTTCAAAAGAACAACCACATGATTTTATTGCAAACTTCAAGGTTACTTCATGCAGTTGTAGCGACACCATTACCTCGTCACTGCGCGGCAATATTGTTGCCGCTGTAGTGTGGTTGTGTATGTCGAAATAGAGCGGTACTGTGTGAAATATCAAAGTCGTAGCATTTATTTCAATTAGTTCATTTACAAGCACTTTTGAATTGTCAGACACAGTTCCAGCACACAAAAGTCCTGTCATCTGATCGCCACTTTTATTCAAGAGCAGTGCGTCAAGTTATTGAAATCCAAAAACACAAGACTTCCATTCGGTAGGACGGTTTTAAATCATCAGCAAGGTGGAATCCAGTGATTAAAATACCTAAACCTCGCTATTTTAAGTCGGTTAAAAATACGGACACAGTGAGTGTAGTGTGTCGCGGCCTTTATAACAATATTGAAATCATGGAGGTAGATGAAGAAAAATCTACCGCACCCATGACGGAGGAAACTCGCTGCATCAGTCTGCTTGTGACCACGATCAGTGCAACCTGGTCGAAACGTCAAGCGATTCAAAAGTATTTTCTGCGCGTTAATTCCTGTTATTTATACAGATAATAATTGTCAGATACTGGTTATTATGTTTGAAAGTGTAGATTTTTATGAAAAAGATTGAGTTAAACACTTCATGGTTACTCTTTTTCATCAAATATGTGAAACAGAAGCAGGTGTCTATTGATTCTTTATTACCTTTAGATTTCCATGATATGATTCGTAATAGTTATAGCCCGGTTAGTGGAGTGTGATATTAGGATAACATCAGAACCTGGCGCATGGATAACATTTGGTGTGACATAGCTAGATAGAAGGAGACCGTATCGGTGGCGGTTACCACCAACAACAGCATTCCCAAAGAGGGCTGACGTCAGGCAGGTGGCCGGTCATAAAACATACCCAAAACTTTAGCAGCATGCCAGATATATGTATGCTGCCCCGACCCCAAATAAATTGGTATAAGGGCAGGGGGATGATGATGATGATATTGGTAATAGTTATAAATGTTATTCACCTTTCTCCTAAGTTTTTTCTCAGTAACCAGTTCCAAGGCAACAATTTTGTGTACACCAAAAGAAACTCAGATCTTAAACGAAATAAAATCTTTCGCTTTTTTTCTTACCGCAAGTAACAAGATTTACTGAAACTTGGAATTTAATTTGTTGCTCGGTATTTTATTTTCTTGAACCAAGGTATCTTAATTTATTGAATAAGGCGTTACTTTGCGGGATCCCTTGGAAAATAATGGCTGACGGAAATATTTTTTTTTGGCACTGGACAAGCCGGTGTTGATAAATCAAATAAGTTTTGGTTACAAAAAGGTCGGATCTAATCTTAGTGATAGGGTCATGTTTATTTTTTTCAATCTTATTTCTTAAGCTGATTATGGTAGAAAATTTTACTAGTATCTCAAGAAACTAAATGGTTGAATTTAAATACTAATAATGGAGATTAAAATTTGACTTGATGATAGCAAAAATAAATTCTAATTCTCCACGAAGAGCATAAATGTATTTTAGCCATTTTTGTAGTCATAAAAGTAACATCGACAGTACGTGCCACTTTTTATCGAAAACACCGCACCTCTAACACAAATGCTACAGGCTGATGTAAAATTCATAAAAAAAAAATACAAACAATTCTTACATGAAATAATAAAAAAATTAAGCCGTACCCACAAAAACAAAGGCTGATATACACAAAGGGAATAGACAACCAAGTAAAATAGCCCTGAGCTACTAACAAGAATGGTGGAAAAAGCCAGTCTATTGTATTTTGTACAATAACATTACAGTTTTTGATTCCGGGAATATTTATCGTGTATTTCAGGTTATTTTCCTACTTCATTATAATTAAGAAAAAATTACGAGAGGAGCTTTTTTTGTTAATTGTTTTGCTGGTCGTATTGTTGGGTTATAAAAATTTATTAGATTACCTCATTGCTCTAGTGGATGAAAGTGCTGTTGACTGTTAGGTCTTGGACACAATTCTCGGCTAGTGAAAATTATTTTTGTGTTCGCTGTACATAGTAGGTAACCCAACTCTTTGGAGAAGACGTAATGTTATGATTACTAATATAATTATATATTCGTTGTCGTTTTTTTTGGGTTTGCGTTTAAACGCCACCTAACCTGATGTGCCATCGCTATAGAACAGCCTTGAAGACCACCAGATTATACCTATCAGGAAACACAAATTTTCATCCCATTAAAAAACCTTATATACAGTAAATTTTTATAGGTATGCGAAGTCAACGTCTTTTTTCATCTGAAGAGCCATGTTGACCCCTACAAAAGTTTGTCAGTTTAATAAATAGAATCCACATTTAAAAAACATCGCAATGTGTTTTAAATTCAGCCTGTATACGTAGGTACACATGCCAGGAATGTCTCACAAACAAAGTGACATTTAAAAGATGGCGGACTCAGATTCTATCCCCCTCCACCCTCCTGTGTCGTCCCATTTGCCAGTGAGCGAATAATTAAGTTCAGGGCATAGGGCTGGCGATGTATAACGGTTTCTCCGTAATAGAGGTAGGTAGAAAATCATGAGTTGTATGAGATGTTATGGGTAGGGAAAGTGTTGAAATATCATGACGTATTTGGTGCAGTGGTCGAGAAATCCACTGTGACGTCGTACAGTCGGGTTACTCTTGAAACTAATACCAATTCCAATATTAAATAGACGCCTTAAAACAACGCGTAATTTTAAAATAAATTTACCTACATTACAAGTGCCTCAATTTTAAAGCACGTTGTCTTCATATTATCCCGAATTCATAATTTATTTTTTAGACATTTTGGCATTTAAAAGTACGAACTGACTTATTTTCAATGTCAATCGAGTGGAATTATTTTCAAGAGTAAGCCCACAGTACTTATAATTTAACTGCATGTCTGATTTTGGGCTATAACTTAACGTGCAAAAATATTTAAATTTGTTAGGAAATCGATTTATTTAGTCATCAGAAACACTGGCGTCAATTCTAATGTAGTAAACTTAACTAAATTTAGTCTTTTACTATCCGTTACTATGTTAAAGTACGGGAGGGGATGACGGCAAATTCAAATTTAATCATGTCAACCTAATATTTCGATACAATTTATGTTTGACGTCTTGCATTTTAGTGGCTACCTAAAACTGTGCCTGCTAAAAACGTTCGAAGATTTTAATTTGACGTGCCTAAATTCGAATTTAACATCTCTTAGTTCCATCTTGCTCATACAGTAACTGTTAGTAAAATACAGGAAAGTTCTAAATTTTTTTTAGTTTACTACATTAGAATTGATGCCACTATCTCTCAGATAATACACCATAAATCGTTTAGAATAGACAAAAAAGCATTTGATGATTATATTTCGTACAAAAACGTATAAAACAAAATTTCAACAAACAACAAATGTTGAAACTCCGAACATCTTAAAATCGTTTCACGTTCAAAACTCCATATCATCCGAAACAATTTCCCGAAACCTTTCTCCCCACAATTACGAGAACAAAACACCGTTTTAATTCGTTTAAAACTTCTCCAATACGCTAACCCTATTCGTATGGCAAATCTCGCGTAGTACGCGGTACGCCGTACGCAAGTTATACGCATGTCAGTTCTAGCGTTTGTAATTAAGCGAGCATTGTAGCGAGAAACGACGAATTTGTTACTTGGGACGTTGTCACACCGAACTGTAACGATAATTAAGTTTCTGCGATGAAATTCCGCTTGTGACCAACCGTGCGTTGTTCGATGTAAATTTATGAGATAGATATATTGTTTATATTATATTACTGTACTTGGTTCTATTTAGGAGGAAATATAAAGACTGATAATGGAAGAATTATTATTGTCAACTCCACGTCGTGTAGGTATTTTGTAAAAAATTTGAATAAACACTGAGACTGAAAAATTTTCAGTAATTAGATTAATATTTCCAAAAACATGCACAGTGTATATTTTACATGTGTTTTTCATGTTACCATAACATTTAACAGTGCATATTATTTTAATGTCCGCTCAGCCACGTACAAAATTATACTTTATAACAATAAAAATCTATTGCGTCTGGTAATTAGCGAGCCAACGGCCTAATTACTATTTTCTAAGGAAACATTGAAAAATAGACACGAATGGGACTCGAATTTGACAATCCGTGTTACGGCTCTCCCTAGGCTACTATGTCACATGTTCGCATCTATTAAATTTCAAGTTACCCTCCTCACCTTGAGGAGACGCCTGGCGATATTTCTATAGCAATCATTTATAGATTATATTATTAAATACTCTATGATCATCTCTGAAAACTTGAATTGACACCTTTTCCACTTCAAGGTATTCGCAGAAATAAAAATGTAAAACGAGAAAATACTTCACACGTTGATGAAAACCTTAGAAGACTAATATTCCCATTAACATTAAAAGACACTTCAATCGTTTAAATAGCATCCTAATGGTATTTCCGTTACATTATTAAATCAAAGGTTGCAGGCTCGACCCCTGAGCACGCACTATGCGAATTATAAAATTAACTCTCCACATAAAGTTATGGGTAGGATTCGAACACGCGCCCTCTGGACTCAAACTCCAGGCCCCATCCTGACCTCTGCTCACTACCCCGAATTCTTCTTCCACATCTTAATACGTCTTTCGGTGACGTCATTGCCATCCACTTAAAGGAAACATAACTGTTTTCCTTTCCACAAAAAATATAATTTTAAAGGTCGCTATGCATGAGTTAATGCTTTTCAAAGATTTGTCTGATCCACATGTAAAAAAAGTGATAGTTTTTTTTTATATTTCCTCAATATAATGTCCTATATACTAAACTGACAATTAATACGTCTCTTTTAAGCTCGTATCGGTGTAATAGACATCCAACCTAACGCAATGTTACGCTGTAAAAACTTGGGCAAGTCGACGTGTATAACTTTTATTATAATTCGTACTTAATGTTCATACGAACCCTTTATTAAAGGGAATGTGAATTCTATTGCTAAAGAACTTTGAATTTCAGAAGAGAAGAATTAGAGTAAATTTTGGAATGGCATTTGGAGAAATCCATGTTCAACATTGGACTGTTATAGGCTGATGATGATGCTTTGAGATTTAAAGTATTTAATTTTCCACTACTTTGCTGTGCCCGCGTGGAATTTAATGTGCATCGATAAGAATACATACATACATATGTCTAATATCTTTAAGATTTTTTTAAATCAAATTAGTAGTTTTTGTGATAAAAAGAACACATTTTTCTTTATAATTTTACCGTAAATACATCTTATTATTCCAAACTACTTCTGCAAATAAAATTTAATCTATGCCAAATCTCAATCTCTTTGTGGAGGCAATTGGGAGTAATCCCTTAATGTATAAATATATTTCAATAATAACAAAAACCCCATCCAAATCTGATCAGTAGTTGTTGAGCAAATTGCGGGAATACATACATACGGATGGAATACAGAACCTCCTTCTCAGCAGTCGGTTATAAACAATCACTTACCTGTTCTTAGACAATTTCTCGCTTAATTATTACGTTCTCGTAATACCATCTACCATTGTCCCAAATCTATTCATCGTATCCCCTACAAAGTACCAAATGGCTTGGAATCCTGCCGACCTCACACAAAGACTTACGAATCCCATACATACACTAAACACGGGCCCATCATAATATTATACTCAATGGGTCATATCCTATGAATTGACCTCTTCAATCGAGAGGGTATAAAACTACTCAACCTTGACTGTAGAGGGTTCCGTGATAAAAATAAATCGTTTTTAACCCTTGGGGCAACTTCCCGTAATGTTATATTAATATATTTAGTTAGAAGCTACCTTCTCTATTACGGTGATGGTGGAAATCTATTAAGATTTTTTGGAAAATGATTATTTTGACAGTCAAAAAAATATTTACTTGTTCATTGTAACAAAATTTTAAGCTAGCGTTCGTTCTTTGTACGAGAATTGGCCCTTTCTCTGTAGTAGTACACCTTTACGACTTCATTAAAAAATAAAATTTATTGTCTACCATAGTCTAATCGACGAAAACGCGCCCCACTCTTTAATGCCACAAATAGACGCCACATATTGTTGGAGCAGGGCGCGATTTCATGTAAATTTGCACACCAAACTAAGCGTCTGTGTGCGTAGGGTGTTGTTTTGATTTAAATATTGTTACGCTATAGTTAACTATTAATAACAATGGCATTTATAAATCTAAAATTTGCATCATGAGACAAAACAGAAATGGTTTACTTTATTAACCTCTAACGACTCAGTGGCATCTTCTACTAACTGAGATACTAACTAAGCTTAAAGACATTTCAAGCTAACTTAGATACCTAAAAGTCATGTTTTACACCAGAATCCAAGAAGAAAAAAGTAATGCAGGTCATCATCCATATTCATACTTAAAACTTTCCTCGTCACATGATCCTCATTCCTCCGCATCAAATGTAAGCAACGATTCTCGATCTCGGTCACCGGCGTAACTTTCAGACTTCCTCGTAAATACTCATTTCTAATTCTATCCATCTGCGTCACACCACACATCCCTCGTAACATTCTCATATCAGCTGCATGTAGTTGCCCTTCATTTGCAGATGTGTTGCTATTGTTCATCTTAATAATGTCATAGCAGACTTCTAAAGGATTTTTTTACCTTAAAATGCAATATTAATCATACCTCACAGTAATTTATCAAAATTCAACCCCAAAATAAGATCGTATACAGGAACAAATATTTTTTTTGAAACAAAATGATTTAGAACTTAATCGGGAAAACAAATGATATGAACCCCAAGACAGCGGCCGTTTTAATAATTTCCTTGAGGATTCCTATTAATAATGTTACGGGACCCTGTTTCGGGGTTAATGAACTTTCGTCGAAGGCAATTTTCCTGTACAGTCGTTCGGAAAAATGTTCCTTTGTGGTAAAAAAATCTTTATGAGTTTTTTTTTGCTCGCTTTTGATCATTTCGCAGTATCTTTGCGAGGAAAAGGGATTTTGAAACAAAAGATTGCTGTACGCAACATGTCAGTCAGAAAAGTGTAAGATGATAGCATTGAGGATTCACTTTCTTTCTTTCTAACTTCACTTGGTTTCTGTGAGTTGTTGAATAAAATATTTCTTGTGAAATTCTTCCGGTATTATGCCGTACAATTCCATATGTTTGGTTTGGTTACCATGGTAACAATTTCTTTAAGACAGGAGTACCTATATAGTATGAAACATTGTAAGGCCCGCTGTGTTATGCACTATGTCCTGAGTTCGATTCCCGGGTCGGGTAAAGTAATATTGGGCTTTTCTGTTAGGAAATCCTCAGAAACAATTGGATGGCAATACACTCATCTCCTATTACACGGGACTTAATAAAAGTATCGGTGAAATGGGGGTTTACATCTATACAAGTGTCTACCTACCCCTTCGAGGAATACAGGCGTGGTGCTATATTGGTATGTTATATCAACCTTATTTATTTTATAGCCTAAAGCTTACACAGTTTCATTTCGAACAATAATCTTATTTGTAACAAACCATTTCATTTAATATTTTCATATAAATGTAATCATTTTGTTACTGTTATTAAATATTATTTTATTGTGTGAAACATTGTTTTGGAACGTGTACAATAGGCGAAAGAGATTAGTACGCACGCAAAGAAAGACCCACCTACGCATTGCTCCCATAACATAATATGTAACAGAGTTTATTGTACGAAAAAAAAATATTACGTTTATAAGTAGGATACCTGGTTTTGTTTTTCAGATTATATGAATATTATAGACATTAAATTTACAATATTAAATGGAAAAAGAATACTGTCGCGAATCTCCTGTCAAAGCTTAAACCGCCCGTAGGTCTAGACATGTCTTTACACGACCATCGAGAACATCTCTCAGGTATACTAATTTCCTTACGATGTTTTCTTTTACCGTTTTGAGCAAGTGATAATTTTAATTTCTAACGAAAACTCAGTGGTGTGTTAATTATTGTTCACCGGTTACTACTCACGTGCATTCTTCGGGTTTGACCGACTAATCTTACTCGCGACATTGCCGCGGACTCAGCTCATGACTAAGGGCTCCGTTCGAATTCGAAGCTATAAGGGCAAACCCGAAGAATGCACGTGAGTGGTAACCTGTGAACAATAATTAATATGAATATGCCTCACGAAAATTATTATACAAATACCAGTGGTGTGTGCCTTGGGTTCTAACATCAAATTTTTGCCTTGCCAGTCAAACGGTCATACCACTAGGCTAACACTACCCAACGTTATTATATTAAATGGAATAAGAATACGGTCGCGAACAGGATTCGAACCTGCGCCTCCCGGATAAATACTCCAGGCTCTCTGACCACTAAGCCATCTCGACCTCTGCTCACTACCGCGAATTCTTCTTCCATATTTTAACACGCCTTATGGCGACGTCATTGCAATCATTGTAACTTTAGAGTTCGCAAAGCATGCGTTAATGCTTTTCAAAAGATTTATCTTGAATTATTAAGGTAAATGCATTCTTTACGACATTGTATTAGCTGCATAGTTGGTCGTGTCGGTTCGGTCACCTGTATAGGTACTGAATTGATTGCAATGACGTCGCCATAAGACGTGTTAAAATATGGAAGAAGAATTCGCGGTGGTGAGCAGAGGTCGAGATGGCTTAGTGGTCAGAGAGCCTGGAGTATTTATCCGGGAGGCGCAGGTTCGAATCCTGTTCGCGACCGTATTCTTTTTCCATTTAATATTGTAACTTTAGAGTTCGCTAAGAGCATGCGTTAATGCTTTTCAAAAGATTTATCTTGAATTATAGACATTATTAACAATCAATTCAAAACATTATCAACTATAATATATATATAACATCTTTTATTAATAGTCCGAAATAATACTCATGGTCATGAATCTTTATCGATTAGAGAACCACTTGTACAAATACTGAATAAGGATTTTTTTTTAACCGTGGCGTGTGTTACGGTCAAAATTAGAACCCAAGATTACACGCTCATCAGCCGCTCTCGCGTCCACTAGACCGATCAGTCATAGAGAAACATTACTAGTTTATAATAAAAAATTTGAAACTGAATTTAAGTAATCTTAAAATTAATGTATTTAATTGTGTCACAAACATGTCATACCGCATCACGCCTGTATTCCCCGAGGGGGTAGGCAGAGGTGTAAACAGTTGTAAACCCACATTTCACCAATGCTATTATTAAGTTCCATGTCGTTAAATGCGATTTATCGGGCACAATTCTAAACGTCGGACTACTACTGATCATTTCCCACCACAAAAACTCGATAACACTTCGCTCGACCCAGGAATCTAACCCGTGAACTCATGCTCAGCGGTGGCGCTTGAGCTAGACCAACGAAGAAGGTGTTGTTGAACAAACATCTAATAGCTGAAATATCTTTAAGTATATTGTCATGTCTTTTTCTCACATTTATGTGACAAGGACGGCTATAATAAAGCTATCATAACATCTGATTTTGTATGTAGGGGCGTAAATGTCTAAAACTTTTGTTCGCGTCAGTACTCTATGACGCGTCTCCTGTTTCCTATCGAAATATTTATCGCTTATTTGTTTTCTGCGCCACTCATGTACATAAAAGTACATTAATATCTATATATATCATAATAAGCCTAGTGGTATCTTCGTGGACAGGCAAGGTCGTAGGTAGATCCTCACCGAAGGCCACTACTTACTTGTCGTATGTTTATCACGTACATAAAACAGTCAATGCGAAATTGCGAGGACGTTAGCACACCTGAGAGATGTTCTCGGTGGTACATACAGCCATGTTAGATGCTTTGGGAGGTTTAATCTCTGGCACTAGAGGGATGTGGCCTAACAGACGTTGAACAGAGGAAAACCCGATTCCTCTCCAAGTTCTAGTGACGACTTAGGGTGGTTTTAGTGAAGTAAATATTCCATTCTCCCTGTCATGTCGGGATGAAACCTGCCATAGAGATTTCAAGGCATTTAAATCAGGATGAGATTAACAATAATCTTTCTCGACCCATAAAGTCCGTTCTCGGTGTTTGCCAGCGAGCCATGAAGCGCAGCATTTTCGGGGTCCGATTATCAGACCACATAAGGAATAGTATATTGTTCTCCAAAACTCATGTCACAGATGTTGGAAATAAAGCCGCAAGCCTAAATTGGAACTGCACCGGTCACATCAGTCACATGTTGGACGAGCTATGGGCGAAACTCACCACTGAGTGGAGCCCACACAATATTAAACGATGTCGCGGCAGGCCTAGAAGCAGATGCATGGACGACCTTGACACCTATTCGAAGAATTTTCCGCAGGAAGCTTTAAATAATAAATATATAAAATATATTTTAAGAGGAGTGGAAGGGTGGTAGGGTGCCTCCCTACCATCCTTTCCTCCCTGCAGTGAGAAGATCATGACTGATAATAATAATAATAATCTTTCTCCATCAGATCCTCCCGGAGCTCCTTACATCGAAGGATATGCTGAAGGGGAGACAGTTCGTCGAGGACAGAGCTTGGAGCTGGTCTGCAGAAGCCGAGGAGGCAACCCCCCAGCTCAGCTCATCTGGTACAAGAATGGGGAGCAGATCCGAATGGCGTATAGGTAAGTGATCTGAAAAAAAAAATAGTTCGTTAAGTATTTTCTTACAAAAAAAAAATAGGACGTAACTTTTAAAAAACAATGGCGTTTCATTTATAATCTTATTAATAGCAACCATAGAAATTATAATTAAGAAAAAAGAAATCTTTTCAAATAATTATATAATTACACAAAATGTAATTAACGAACATTCTAATTACACTAAGTTTAATTAGATTTTTTGTAGAACATGGATCTTAATTTACGGTTTTAAATTGGATTTTCTCATGAAGGCTATATTCAGTTGGTAACTAATAGTTTGGAGGTACCTACTAGGCACTCTATCTGTTTAGCCTTTGTAGCTAATTTTAGCTTGGGGGCCATTCAAGTATTACGTAAGCACTACAGGGGGGCTTTTTGATGACATGGGGGTTGGGGGGTCTGGATGTTGATTACGTCAGCTTTTTTTTTCTCTTTCGGATTTTCTACAAATTTTTGTCGATTTTGGTTTGAACCGTAGACAGTTGTTTACTCTGTACTCTCGGTTTGAACACATATGGCAACCCTACTTGTCTATGCTTGTAAACTCTTCACGGTTATTCACTTAGAACCGAGTAAAAGACTTTTGGTCATTTCTAGACTTAGAACCGCTGCTCATGAATCAATAAAGAACCCAGAACACATTGAAAAATGCATGTACTTACCAATGTTTACGTAAGCATGGGAGGGGGGGGTAAGAGCTTTGCGTACTTTTGCGGGGGACGAGTGGGTTAACAATTGCAAAAAATCAGCTTACGTAATACTTGAACGGCCCATTGATAAAATTTACGTTTTCAACATAACATTGCGCCTATAAAAACTTCATCGTTGAAACGTCGGGGGAACCAAAAAACACGCGCTTAATCCGGTTAAAACTTGTTTTAATATCATTTTAAATAATCATTTTATTTTACCTATTCGAATATTTTTGTAACTCATGCGAAACGAGCTTTAAAATTATAATATTTCTTAGAAAGATAAATACGGTCGTGAGCACGGATCGACCCTTCGCCATTTCACGATAAACACTCGAGGCTCTTCTCCAACCAAGATGTGCTCGAACCAACTCGTGATGAGTTCTGCTTTTGCCGCAATTCGGCCATAGCAAACATAATTATTCAACATATGAAACTAAGTACCGTCACCATAAGACTATTCTGGAGGAAATTTACCTGCCTCATTGGTCTAGTGCGATTGCTCAAGTGGAACAGCCCGGAGTTAGGAATTATGCCCGTTAAATGGTAATAATAATAATAATAATAATCTTTATTATGAACTTAATACATGTTCCACAATTTTAAGTCCCTGACCTCCAAACTAGTTAAAAAACTGTATCTTGGAGATCAGTTCCTTCCTTTTACAATGATCTATGTTCACATTATATAAAAACCAAAAATAAAAATAAAAAGTTATATAAGAAAAGAGTACAAAGCAAAGCACAAAAAAAAGAAACATCGCATGGCATCAAAAATCGCACGATGCGTGTGCGCGCGCGCGCGCGCTTGTGTGTGTGTGTGTGTGTGTGTGTGTGTGTGTGTGTGTGTGGGCGTGTGTGCGTGAGTGAGAGAGTGTGCGTTTGCGTGTGTGGGTGGTTGAGTGAGTGTGTATAGGTTTGGGTGTGCGTGAGTGAGAAGACGTGTTTGCCAATGTAATGTCTTTTATACTTGTAATGATATGCACGAATACTTTAAGTGTATATGTCTTACGCATTATACCGGAACAACAAATAGGGATTCAATACTATCATAGTTCATGTGAGTTAACCAATTTTTGATTGTTATCTTAATTTGAAAGTTAGTATAGTTTTTAATGTTTTGTTTAAACCGAATTAGTGAATTATATAGAAATGGTGCAAGAAATTCATACTGCTTTTGAGCAAATTTGGTATTAACCCTAGAGGGTACACAACGCTCTCTTCTTTTTAAAGTTGAATGCATTGATGGAATGCTTAACTTATGATACCGGCGGAGGGCTTCAAAAATGTATAGCTTGCGAACACTCAATACTTGTGCGTCCTCATACAAATCAGCAGTGGGATAGGGAAAAGGAAGTTTTAACATAGTTTTCAATAGCGCCCTCTGTGCGCGCTCTAGATGTATCATCCTAGTTTTACAAGCCCCACCCCAAGCACAGATGCAGTAAGTGAGCACGCTTTGTCCAAGAGCTAGATATATATTGACTAGGAGGGCCTTACTAGCTACAGTGCGCAAATTCTTAAATATATATATAAGCTTCCTGGTGCGAGCCACGACTGCCTCGATGTGCGCTCCCCAGTTAAGCCTATCATCTATTATGACGCCTAAATACCTGATACACTTTGCCTTAGTCAATACGGGACATTTGCACTTCGCGCGGGAGTTAAAGGCAGTAACAGAGTTGCATGGAAATGTATGCACTCTGATTGAAAAAGAATCTTTAGGAGCTCCTGAATTTGTAATGCCAAAGCACAGGTAGTTGGTTTTACCTGGATTGAGAGTCAATAAACTTCTCTCCAGCCACTGTGTAATAAGACTCAGCCCTTTCTCAGCGCAATCTTTGACTTTGACCCACGACTCACTGTGAAATAGGAGGACCGTGTCATCAGCAAACATAAAAGTCTCCGCATTACTAATTTTAATATCACATAGCTCATTAATGTAAAGTAAGAATAAGCTCGGACCCAGGGTACTTCCCTGAGGAACACCGTAAGTACAGATACCACCATTACTCAGCTGCTCACCAATCCTAACACACTGTTCCCTACCTGAAAGGTAGTCCTGGAACCACAAAAGAGGGACTCCTCTTATACCTGAGTTCTGGAGTCGCGATATTAGGATAGGAATAGATACCGTATCGAATGCCTTTTGTAGGTCCAGGAATACCCCCACACACTTTTCTCCTTTGTCCAGGTAAGACGTTATACTAGAGCTCAGCTTAAGTACTGCATCACCTGTCGATCGATTATGTCTGAACCCGTATTGTCTGTCTGAAAGGATTCGATTAGATTCTAAATACTTCATTAGCCTCCTATTGACAATTTTTTCAAGTATCTTCGACAATACACTTAGCAGCGAGATAGGTCTATAATTACTAGGGAGATCGGGTTCACCGCACTTAAAAACAGGAATAACGATAGCTTTCTTAAAGGAAGAAGGAAATATTCCACTGCTTATGCTCAAATTACAAAGATGACTAATTGGGGCACATATAATTAAACATAGTTGTTTAACTATTGTAGTGGGTATTTTGTCCCAGCCAGGAGAACTATTGGCTTTAAGACCCATTATAACATCCTTTACCTCCATAGGATCTGTGGGAGTGAGCGACATAGAATTGCAAGGTGCATTAATGGATATTGCTTTGGATGCCAAAGTACATTCATTGGTTTGAAGATTGTCCAGGGTAATGTTAGCAAGATTCTTGCCTACTGAAGTAAAATAATCATTAATAAAATTAAGAGAGTCATTAGCATTATCTTTAATCGCAAGAAGTTCTTTTGGAAACTGGTGTTTTTTGTTGAGATGACATATCTCTTTTATTATATTCCAAGTCTCTTTGATGTTGCCGTGGTTCTTACGTAATTGTGACTGGTAATACTGTTTTTTCAATAATTTTATTATTCCATTACACTTATTGCGATACGCAATATAATATGTTTTTAATTGTATGTCACTTGAGGTTTTACTTTTTTTATGAAGTTTATCCCGTTGCCTAATTGATTTCAGTACCCCTGCTGTGATCCACGGCTTAAGTGGTCTATTTTTTCTTGAAACTTGTATTGTCCTCGTATTACTATTGATAGAATTTTGCAAAAGAGTTAACAGATTGTCGGCAGCGTGATTCACATCCTTTATTTCATAGTATTCGTCCCATTGTACTGTGCATAATTCGTTTTTAATATTTTCTATACAAGTTGTTGTTTTGGTGTGCAATAATTTATGTTTTGATATATTGGTTTTTTCCAAATACAGGAGGATGGGGGAATGATCTGTAAGTTCGTTGAATACTATAGATTGGACAGGACATATGGTTTTGACCATAAAATGATCTAAACATGCTTTGACTCTAGTCGGTTGGTTTACTGCCTGTTTCAAACCATAAGAAGCCATCAAATTCAGATATTGGTTTGTATTGGCAGACAAGTCTTCAGCTATAATATCTAAATTAATATCACCTGTAAATATGACATTTGGTGTGTTACAGTTCTGCAATATTAAATTTAATGAATCAATGTATTTTGTAATGTTGTGAAAACACGGCGGTTTATATGAACATACAATAGAATAGCTATTAGAAAAGTCAACAACAAGACAATTTCCCTCCTCAATATTTGGTTCATTATAGGTATAGCTTAATTCTTCCCTAACATAGGCAATGATACCATCATTTTTGTTAAGGCTGTTTTTAGTACTTATTGAGGTGTAGTTAGCTATTATAGGTATAATACTTTGGTCGTTAATCCAAGATTCTGTTAAAATAAAGACGTCAACTGATATATCGAGTTCAGAAACAAATAAGAGAAAACTATCCAAGTTACAATTAACGCTGCGTATATTTACCGTTATTATAGTAAGAGAATTAGTGGTGTTAGCGTTATATTTCAGCACAGAAGAACACAACCCGGGGTTATCCAATCTAAGGCATTTAATTTGTGTGGATGTGTCAATGTCTGTCATAATCTCTGAGGTTATATTATCGAATTCCAATAATTAATTACATAAAAATATGAACCAGGTGCATGTGGTGTTCTGTTTATTGCAAGAATACTTAGAGGTATACCCTCAAGAGTAAAGGACGTTTGCGTGCATTTGAGAGTGTAAGCGTGTAAATATGTGGAAGTGAGTGCAGGTGAAGTAAATGAGTAGATATTTATTGTGTAAATGTAATAGTTATGTAATGACCGTTCGTACTTACATGAAGTTTTATAATTAATCACTTTGAATTTAAAGTTTAAACAAGAGAAATCTATTAATATTAAATTAATTACTAGAAAGTTGACTCCTAGAAAATAAAGTCATTGGTTCACTTGTAATTCGCGTAAAGTTTGCTCTGATTTCACCAGGATTTGCTTGTCTCCTGGTGATTTTTTTAGGAATATATTTCCATTACTGGTCCAGCAAAATTCAAACTTATTTTGCTTCGCATATTGTCTAGCCGCAAATAGCAGTTTTCTAGAGCTGGGAGGCAAATATTCTGATATATACACAGGTTGACGATCTCCAGACAAGCCGAAACAATGGGTATTCAAACGGTCAGTATCCTGGTGCTTTTTATTGTAGTTGCGGACGGATGCCAATACTTGATTTTTCATCTGAACTTTCGCGAACTCAACAACGATGGGTCTAATCGTATCTTTTTTGCCTGGAAGGCGATAAATATCCCGGATATGTGTTACATCCAACATCATGTCGACTGTTGATCCCAACTTGGTAATCATTGAAGAAAGATCCGACGCTGACTCCTCTTTGTCTGGTGCAATATTACGGATTTCTATGCTAGACTGCCTAGTTGACCGCTGTAAGTCTTGTACTTGCATTTCCAGATTTTTCATAGAATCAACATACATCTGTTTTTCTTTTTTCAGTACTTCAAGTTGTTTGTTTACGTCATCGTATTGTTTACTAATAAAAGTGACTGTTTTTCCAATTTCGAAATTAGACTTTTGGATGGCCAGGCCTTGGAGTTTAAGGTCAGCTATTTCTTTGGTTATTTTATGTAAAGAGGAGTTTTGGTCATCACAATGTTTTTTGAAGAATAATTCTTGATCGTTTTTCCAGGTCAATAGCATTTCATGAATTTCCTTCTTAAAATCTTGGAATTCCGTGCCGGGCGAAAAGTATGGACAGGGGCGCTTACTTCGAGTCGCAGTATTTACGCTTTCGTAAGGACTTCCCGAGATCAGCTGTGGAATGTCCGAGTCAGACAATGCTTGGGATACATTCGAGGTTGCGTTCTCAGGCGGAGGCGAGCGCTGTACACGAGGCATTTTGTAGCTGATACAAAATGAACCCTATCACTAAGATTATAGTCTAGTATGAACGATTTGCGTCTGCGTCACACAAGTCCCGATCGTAACGAGCGAGAAAGCAATTATGCCCACTGAACTCTTCCCCCAAGGGGGTGAAGAGGGCCGCTTGTTGCACTTCCAACACTGTAGCACTGCGGCGACGACGTAAACAGCGGAATTGTTGTATGCGATACTGATCACTTTAACCTTATCTTTAAGAGTTTAAATTCATAAGATAATGATCTGCAGCTAATATATTTAATTTAGTAATCAAACACACGTCTACTCTCCAACAAGTTGTCGGACGGAAAGGATGAATGAAATGATGATAATAAAATGTGTAGTGTTCGTGAAAATCTAAGTTTAGTACATAATAACACTTTGTTCGACCTGGAAATCGAACTTAACACCTCAAACGCAGCAAAAAAAAAAAAAAACAACACAATTTAAATTCAAAATTTCTCCTTTAACCCTTTCACTGTCCACCGACCCACATGTGGTACACGGCGATTGTTTAACTATTGTGTCTGCTTCGACAGGGAACGCGTTAAAACATCCATATCTGGAACAATTATCTGTTGTGAGTGACGTGCAAACAGTGTATCTGTTTGTCTGTTGTCACGTACTATCGCGGACTTTTCCGACTACCCACAAAAAATTTTTTTCGTGTAAATTCTGCGCCGGCTTCATGTCACGCCCCCTTAAAGTGTTCGCCTATTAGGAAAGTGAGAACGTAATTAGTTGCAATCTGCACTGCGCAGCTTAGGGACGCATCACATGTACTCCCTTTTGTGAATTTAACGCACGATCTAATTTGACCTTGGCGGGGCTACAGAGCGCTTCTATTTTTTTTAGTGCAAGTGTTAATGAATTTAGTGGTGGTCAGGCGGGAGTGTCCGCGATAGTACATACATGAGAACATTTACACTTTTTGATCTCCATATAAATAATTATCTGAATAATATACAATTATTAATGTATGTCTATATGTAGAGGGCTGGTTCTTCTATCTGTGTTACATACCTAATTATCTAACTGCCCCGTTGGTCTAGTGGTCCCAAGACTGCTGATCAGCGTACCTATTCGCTATCTCGGTTGCCAACCGAATTGATGGACACTTTGTAGTACATTGCGTCGTAAGTTTTTACTATTGTTGCTCATCATAGACAAGCTGTAACACACGACGCAATGTACTACAAAGTGTCATCATTCGATTGGCAACCGAGATAGCGAATAGGTACGCAGGAGGTCTCAGGTTCAATTACTGGGTTGGGAAAAGCGTTATTGAGTTTTGCTATTAGGAAATTCTCAGAAGCAGACCGTAGTTTGGAATTGTGCCCGGTTGATGGCAATAGGCTCACCACCTATTACATGGGACTTAATAACAGTATTGGCGAAATGTGAGTGTACAATTGTGCACACCTCATCCTACCCCTTCGGGAAATAGAGGCGTGATGCTGTGTTATGTTAATTATCTTAGTAATACAGGCTACAGATACAGTCTGAGTTTTTAAAAGATTGTGTGTAGGTACATATTTGTGTTCGTGACTGTACCTAGAATCAAAAACCCAATATCTAAAAATCTGGCTTGACGTTTTCAGTAAAAAAAGTACGAATATCATAAATATTTATTGTACTGAAAAATTCAGTGGCGCGGCCGAACATCGAACCTGTTTCCGTTTACAAAAATCAATATGGGAACTGCTTTTGAGAAGCTCTCGAGTGAAAAAGGCTCGCTTCTATAAGTTTTCTTATGGATATTTATTTATTTTATCTTTCTTTCTATTTTATACATTTTCGTGGAAAGAAATATACGTTCGTGAGCAGGATTCGTACCTGGGCCTTTTAGATAAATACCTAAGGCGCTCTGACCTGAGGTTAATCGCGCTTGCCGCAGTCGGTCTGTGGATGGGTGACCATCATTTCATATCGTGATCCCTCCGTGTCTCGGAGAGCACGTTAAGCCGTCGGTTTCGGTTGTCAATCGAAGATCTATGACATCCGCCACAGGAAGTCACAACCACTTCTACCACGAGATATCGGTTTACCCAGTAACTGGGTTATAGAGGTCAGATAGGCAGTCGCTCCACGTAAAATACTGGTATTAAGCTGCATCCTGTTAGACTGGAATCCGACCTCAACTTAGTTGGGAAAGTCTAGGCCGATTTATAGATTGAATAGCATTTAAAATAGTGATTAAGCAAATATATTTTGATACAGACAGACGTGTTACTGGGAAGTTTGTTGCGCCGCTTCTTCTTTCCAGCTAAAACACTAGGAAGCGGTGAAGGGTGGGCTTTTTGGGGGCTGTCTTAATGTTTGACGTTCACAAAGCGCAAATTTTTAGCCTAATTTTAATAAATATTTTTTTTATTTGATTTATAGTAATAGAATCAATAGGAACTTAGAAATCAATCATCGTCAAAATTAAAATGACCGGCCTTCTTCTGAGATGGAAAACCTATTATCAGAGTTTAAAAAGGCCGTAGGTAACTCTCAAGTGTGCTGGTTTCCTTACGATATTTTCTCTCACCGTTTGGAGCAAATTATAAACCCCGCTAGATTCCTGACACAAATTTAAACACTTACAATAGTACTACTCTTTTTATATAAAATTATATTTAAACTACTTATCCTAGTATAATTTCTTTTTACTTCTAGTGTGAAGATTTAACTTAAATTTGCTGTAATTTTTTTCATAATTCTATCTGCAACGGCTGTCTCTTCGGTATGATTAACCCAGGCAGCCAATCAGAAAGATGCCTATATTTCTTTATTATCTTAGCAAATAATAAAAATGTTTTACAATATCACAGCATAATTTATCATTTGGTAAAATATTTCTTAAAATCTACGGCACAGCGTTCAAAGATTTCCAACTTAAAAAGTATATACAATACGGAGGCGAATTCAGCTTTTTTTCCTATAAAAAAATCCCCCACCCCTATTTGGGGGATCGTATTAAACTGGCAACAGATAGGGCGTATGTCCTCATGATTTATGTAAGCTGAAGAATAGTGATGGGATCAGCTTATCGATAAAAATGTGAATGAACATTTTTTGTTCCGAAATTTTGCCTCATATTTTTTTGTTAAGAGCGGAGGATCCATCAAAATGTCTATCGATAAATAAAATCTCTAGTTGTAAAAGTTTGGGCCTTGATATCACGTATTCTTCGTTTTATTTAGTACTTCGTTTTGGATAAATATTTCGCATTTTAGTTTATCTGACTTATTACATCTATAAAACAAGATTTTTGGTTTTATACCGTACGAACATACGTATATATTGTAGCTACATATATTTTGTACGCAATCACATTTTGTATCTAGACATTTTTATTACATCGCAATATCTTACAAACTTCTCCCTGAAAAGCAAAAATCCCAACAAATCGAAAACGATTATATCTTTTCAACTATCGACAAGATTGTATCGATAGCTGCACGTTGTTTGCACCCGTCACTTATAAAATTGTATTAAGACGTGCCTACAGGCGACGGAAACTGATTTATGGGCCTCACTAACTGCAGTCACTAGTGTTGAACTCACCATTTATCGATAAAAAAAAAAATTGTTTAACATTTCTTGATTTAATATAAAATGTAATAACATACTAGCTCTTGAAAGACAGACATGGAAACCGTGGGGGAAACCTTTGCCCAGCAGTGAGATAATAAAAGCTGACAATAACAGTAACATTTCCAGTCAATTTAGGAAATTTTAATAGCAAGTGCTCAATAGCAGCTATTAGTAATAGTCCGTAGTAGCTCAACATAAAAAAACTATAATTAATATAACAGTTATAGTAGCTTAGGGCAGTGATACCCTAGTAGTATGACCGTAGGGCTGGCAAGGCATACACTTGCATAAAACGGTGAAGGAGAAATATATCATGAGGAAACCAGCACATCTGAGAGATATTCTCGATGGTGTTGGAAGTCTTGGTAGAAGCCTACGGTTGGTTTAAAATTACTTACTGAACTTTCAAACCAATTATAGTTCTCCACTTTAGACTTTACTCACATTTTTTGCCGTCATTAGATTTTTTATAAACCTGTTTTGTAATCGTCATCCACAAATTATTGACGGATGTTTAAATATTTATCTTACTTTTATTGATAATTAAGTAAAAATAAATAGTACTTCCTATATTTTTAATTACAAAGTTAGTGACGACCACAACCTTTCATTATCGATATTTTTGCAACCAAACCCACAAATTTATCGATCCCAATTCGTACCAATATCAATAGAAATGTTTACCTAGTGTAATTGGGTCTGTAGAGTGAATCCAACATAATGAGATATTTGTGTAAGTACCTAAGTAAATATTCATTAGCAAAACTATAATTGAATATTCTGCCAAATTTGACAATAGGATATTATTATGTTGTTGCGTATTGGCGGGAGTGGGAAGGCTTTATTGCCGGAAATAGTAACAAGCGTGTTTGTGTGTGTGTGTGTGTGTATTTGTGTGTGTGTATGTGTGTATTAGGTATTATGCTTCTATTATTGTTATATTCAGTACGGTTAGAGATATTTGATATTGTTAGGCTTACAACGTGAGTATGTAGCTGGTAGGTATTTTCATAACCTTGTCACTTGTGATATTTTGTACTGCAGCTTTCACGAGGCACATTTATGTAATGTATACATTATTTAATATTGTATTAGGTTATAAAACCGGATATTTCCTGTCGTGTATATCAGTCACGAAAATATAAATTCGTTTAATCAAATAGTTTCATCAGTGGGCTTACTCTTGAAAATAATTCCGCTCGATTGACATTGAAAATATATCAGTTCGTACTTTTAAATGCCAAAATGTCTAAAAAATAATTATAGATTCGGGATAATATGAAGCCAACGTGCTTTAAAATTGAGGCAACTGTAATGTAGGTAAATTTATTTTAAAATTATGCGTTGTTTTAATGCTTCTATTTAATATTGAAATTGGTATTAGTTTCAACTTTAACCCCATAGATTTGAGTTCTTAAAATAGATTTAATAAATATAATTTTGGCGCAGCAGCTGAGCAATCTTGGGTTCGATTACGGGCGGTTTGCTATTAGGAATTGTATAATAGCATCTGTAAAATTAGGATGTACAAGTACATCTCTGTTTTACCCTTCGGGGAATGCAGGCGTGATGCTGTTCTATTAAGCCGTAGGCACGCTAATTAGCAAAAAAAAAAATTGATTTTTATTGTTATGAAGTATAATTCTGTAAGTGGCTCAAAGTCAAAGTCAAAAGATTTTTATTTCAAATAGGCCATATTACAAGCACTTATGAAAAGTCAAAGCTAGGTGCACGGTTCCAAGGCGTTGGTCTTATGGAGAAGAGCCGGCAAGAAACTCCATAGACACTCTTTTAAAATAAATTGGTATAACAATAAATAAGGTAATGTGAGAATAATGCAGGTTAATGAGCAAAATAATAAAGGAAAGTGCTAGAAGCAATAACTTATATAGCCTTTTAAAATGATTGCCAAAGCAGTTAGGGGCTGACCAGTCCCGACAGACAGCACCCGTTCACGAGCATGACGCGCACATCAGCCTCGCTTAGCTCAACCATTTTGTAGGGAACTCGACGACCCGATGTACAACGCCACCATCAGCAGGACATTTTAGCGAGCATGACAAACTCATAATGCCTGACAATGGGCAATATGTACGTAACATGAGATTAAAAATAACATTAATGTCCACATAATGCTCACATTTTACAAAGAAATGTTAATATAAATTTAAAACTAGTAGGAATACTAGCGGTTAGATAATTGATATGTAAATTTACATAAACAAACAAGTGTCAAAAAAAAATACAATTGGAATAATTGTACTACGTCAATAAAATTAATTGTATAAAAATAAAAACTAGTGATTACAAAAGTAATCTGTTGAGGTTACATTCATTCATGAAATAAATTAGACAGTGCCAGTGGGTCGCTGTGTGCAGGAGGGGATCGTGCGCCAAACATCCCTATCCTCAATGTAGTGTTTGATACTATAATACGCTTTAGATATTAAAATGCGTTTGATCACTACTTTAAACTTATCATCTGGAAGATCTGTAATATTAGATGGGATCTTATTGTAGAATCGAATACTGTTACCCATAAAAAAATGATTTGCTAGTCTTCCTAAGCCTAAAACCGGGGACTATAAGCTGGTGCTTATTACGAGTGTTTAAATTGTGGTTGTCACTCTTCTTATTAAAATGGGCAATATTTTTGCGAATGTACATGATATTACTGAATATGTACAATGATGGCAAGGTAAGTATATTTATTTCCTTAAACAATTCACGTAATGACTCACGACAGCCAATATTATAAATAGCTCGGACTGCTCTTTTTTGTAATATAAAAATAGTCTCAACGTCAGCAGCCGAACCCCACAGTAAGATGCCATAGGACATAATACTGAGAAAATAAGCAAAATATACTAGTCTAGCCGTTGCTACATCTGTCATCTGTCTTATTTTTCTAACAGCGAAAGCAGCAGAGCTGAGTTTGCCTGCAAGTGACTCTATATGAGAACCCCATTGCAGTTTGGAGTCTACTGAAACGCCTAAGAGAACAGTTGACGGAACAAAATCTAACACCCTACCATCAAGTTTTATATTTGAATTTATATGGGGTACGTTTGGTACGGAGAACCTAATACATTTGGTCTTATTCGGGTTAAGAAGAAGGTTATTAGCAGAAAACCAATTAGATACTTTAATAAGTGTATTATTGAGTTCTATCTGATCCCCATCCTTTCTATTTACTTTGAATATAAGGGATGTATCATCAGCAAAGAGGACCATATTTGTCTTGATATCCTTGATAAAGTAGGGAAGATCATTAATATAAACTAGGAACAGAAATGGGCCCAGAATTGATCCTTGAGGCACCCCCATTTTGACAATTGCACCTGTCGAAGTTACATTATCAATAGCCACCCTTTGATTTCGATTCAACAAAGGCTGAGTGGAAGAGTATGAATTATGGAATAATATCCTTTATTAACCCAGTATCTTTTTGTTTCGTTACCCTTTTATACAAGTAACATAGCTACGTACAAAAAAAAAGCGTAATTTTAATAATGGCAGTCTCCTTCAAACAGAAACGCGCTCAAAGGACTGAATAGAAACCACTTCTTGTTATATTAAAAAGTTCTTTGTAATTCTGACCTAGGCTGAAAGTTTCACAACTCTAGTTTATCTTTTAGATAATTTCATGAAATACTTACCTTTTATTGTGTTGTGTTTCAGCTGTGAGAAATTAAAATGAATAATTCAGCCTCTCATTTTCATTATTTATTTACTTGACTTTTCGGAGAGTTGATTAATTCTTTTTGTTAGTTGTTTTGGGATTTAAATTGACCTTTATTAAGTTTTGTTTCATTTCGGTAGGTATTTAGTGTCTTCTTCTCTAGGGATATTTCGAGGACTTAGTCTTTTCCCTCCATCAAGACACTAGACAGCGATAAAGAGTGGAATTTCATTAAGTGACTTTATTAAATACTAGCTGGTGCCCACGACTTCGTCTGCGACACTAAAGGTAGCCTATGTCCTTCCCTAAGATACAATCTACCTCCTTGCCAAATTTCATTACGATCCGTTCAGTCGTTTAGTCGTAAAAAGGTAACAAACAAACAGAGTTACTTTCGCATTTATAAGATTATCGTCCTTATTTTGAAAAACGTATATTTATGTATAGTCGACCATACAATTGCTTTACCACCCTAATGGTGAATTTCGTTTGCACATCATAATATGACAAAGTCTACTTTCGCTTACAAGATCAAAGTGTCAATGATGATCAGATACTGTCAACCTTATTGACATTTTAATTTACTGGAAGTTTTTATCAAATATGGTAAAGCAATTTCGTGGTCGACTATACCTACTGACTATCCTTACTAAGAGCATGAATATATATATATATATATATATATAATTATGTACTATCTATGATATACTCGTAATATAAAATAGTCAAGAGAGAGTTAGTATAATGAGTCAAGTTTATTAATTAACAAAATTGTTCAATAAAATGCTGATTTATCAACTTTGATTACTAAAGCAAAACTCAAACAGTCTTTTTCTATCTGATATTAACTATACCAGTTTACTTCAAAATCTATTATATAAATGATATATAATTATATTTTTAATACATGTTGAGGCCATGTAATGCCTATATTAATTACAATTTTTCAAAGAAACATTGAAAAAATAATGGACAAGAAGAAGTTTAGTAGATCTGAAAATGATTGGTAGATAAATATCGCCAGGCGTCTCCTTAAGACGAATACAAAGAGAAAAGGTAGCTCAGTTGGACCAGAGTGATGACCCGGAACGTCGAAGGTCGCGGGTTCAAACCCCGTTCTTGTATATTGTATTAAAAAATATAATTATATATGATTTATAAAGGATTGGGATGTTGTTCGGCGATTTACAACTGTAAAGTGGTAACGCTGAGTTTAGTAGATCTGAAAATGATTGCTAGATAAATATCGCCAGGCGTCTCCTTAAGACGAATACAAAGAAGGTTGAAAATTTCAATGGGTAATAACGAGACAAGGTAGCTCAGTTGGTAGAGTGATGACCCGGAACGTCAAAGGTCGCGGGGTTTAAACCCCGTTCTTGTCCATAATTTTTTTCAATGTTACTTTGAAAAATAGTCTATTATATAAATCATTAAAATATAAAAAATAAAAATGCTTCCGCGTTTTGATACCACATGGGTACTTGAATTTTGCAACCATTTCAAAGCATACACGTATATTTTCAGATATAAAACATCAATATTTTAAACCCAACGCGAACAAATATAAAACCGTCTAATACATTCAAAGCTTTGTAAGCGAACAAATCAATTCCATAATAACAATTGGATTCCGAACGTATACCGCTAACCTACCGGAAAATAGCTTTACCGGTTTTATCGATAATCAATTCCCAGCACTAGCTCGAAAAAGAGGCCCTATCTCGATAATATTTTACTTTTTTCCCTTCACTTTTTACCTGACTTAGACTTTAGTCTGTCGATTTATTTAGTCCGAAGAATTTACGAGAAAAAAATCTTATTCATTTACCTTTTTTAAAGGAAAAGCTGTTTATTTATTAGTTAGTAAAGTAAGGTCTTTTGGGAGATATGCGATGCTCCTGAAGCAGTTGAGTTTCTGCTTAGGATATTAAGGCCGTGGATTTATGATTTGATTGGTAGAAGCATCCTCAATCACCAATTCTTTTGTTAAGCGATAAAATGCGTGTGACTCAAATTTAGGTCAAATATTTTTTTCGTAATCTTTATTGCTGTAGAACCTATGCAATAACTTTTTTAATTAATCGCGTTTTAACTATTGTTCGATGACAATATCTCGAGTATGTAATTACTTGGTGTTTATCATGTTTTGTGGTTCTTTACGAGTTTTAACGTTATTCTTTAAAGAAAATCCCTTCAGTAAAATTTATAAGTCCTTAATTAAACACTCCATACTATACAAGATATATTATAAGATGTGAACTCTGACGTCAGAGAAATCGCGCCAAGATGGCGGCGTTTCAAACGCCCGAAACAGATTGCAGGTTTGTTTGATAATTTTAATACTCAATAATCATATTTTTAAAAGTGTTATATTTTTTCGCGGTAATGTACCAACGTATAGAATCAAATAAGAAAATAAAAATTACATGCATATAACCTATTGAATCACGCCTTGCTATCAGTCGACACGTTTGTAGAACCTTAACCTACATAACATAATGGCATCACGCTAGTTAATGTACGAATGGAAATACATCCGCACAGTCCTGAACTATCCTTTACCGGGTTGCAGGATCGTAGGTGCATTTGCCGCAGATTAGATTAACTGTGTCGTTGGTGTAGTGGTCCCAAGCGCGACTGTTGAGCATTCGGTCTCGGGTTCGATTCCCAGGTCGGGCAGTGTTATTGAATTTTTCGGTTAGGAAATTATCAGTAGCAGCCGCGATTTGGGATTGTGCCCTGTAGATGGCAATAGGCAAGCCAGCTATTACATGAAACTTAATAACATTATTGGTGAAATACACTTCTGCCTACTTCTTAGGGGGATACAGGCGAGATGGATTTATCATAGTTTAAGTGTTCTTTTTTCTTTTGTTAAGTGATAATTGAATCATGCCTTGCTGACGTATTAGTCGACACCTTTGTAGAACCTTGAACTACATGATATAACATAACATCACGCCAGTTAATGTGCGAGTGAAAATCCGTCAGTGTCACTCCTGGAATCGAAAGAAACTGGGACGAATCAAGAAATGTCAAATTCGAATTTAGGCACGTCAAATTAAAATCTCCGAACGTTTTTAGATACATACAGTTTTAGGTAGCCACTAAAATTAGAGACGTCAAACGAAAATTGTATGGATATTTTGGTTGACATGATTAGATTTAAATTTGATGTCATTCCGTCCCGCTCTTATAGTAACGGTTAGTAAAAGACAACAATGCTTTAAATTTAGTTTAGTATTAGAATTGACGCCAATGGACGTCACTACATAGTTATAAAACAAAGTCGCTTCCCGCTGTCTGTCCCTATGTATGCTTAGATCTTTAAAACTACGCAACGGATTTTGATGCGGATTTTTTTAATAGATACAGCGATTCAAGAGGAAGGTTTTAATTATCTTAATATATATAAATCTCGTGTCACAATGTTTGTCCTCAATGGACTCCTAAACCACTTAACCGATTATAATAAAATTCGCACACCATGTGCAGTTCGATACAACTTGAGAGATAGGATAGTTTAAATCTCAAATTATAGTCGCGTGCGAAGCCGGGACGGACCGCTAGTTATAATATATAATATTGTTATAATTTGTCAAGTTTTTGTATACATTGGCTAAAATATAATGATAATTTCTTGGAGGTGTCGGAAAAAAATAAGCCGTCTGCGAGCTTTCAACAAAAACGCTGCATGAACCCTTTCAGATATAACAAAATAATATTTGGTGGAATTAAGTATCTTAAATAGATCTACAGAAAAGTCCACACGGCATATGTCTATCTCTTAAGGATAACATACTCTATCCATTTTAATACTTAAAAAAATGGGCAATTATAAAGCGGTAATTGGAGCGAGAACGGGATCAAAATTTCATGATTACTTTTGGTCGCGTTAACCGACATCCACGCGGGTGAAGCAGTAGGCATCTGCTAGTACATATGTAAAGTGAATAGGTAGAGGTAACACAGATATCTCAACTTCTTCAAAAGGAACAAGAATTAGTATTCTCAAGCAGTACAAAGACGAGTGTACACACCTTACATATTTCTTTGCAAATATCGTCAGCAAAAAGGTGACAAGATTTTATATTATGTACAGATTTCGCTGACTATATAAAACCCGGTCTAGACGGATGAAAAGGACGTGTTCAATCATGTAGAATAGTTTTATTTGATACCTCTAAGTTTGGTACCTTTATTGGGCGTGTAGGAAACTTGCTACGAATGTCTATATGTGACAAAGAGTTTAAGCAGTTTTTTCTTTACCTTAAAAAAATACCCACACTAGATATTTCTCCCTGTAAATAAATTGAAATGTTCGTCTGTAATTTCAAATAAATTCAAAAATGCAAGTGAATACTGCTGTTATTATTATACACACACAAATACACATACACACGTACATTTATACTATTCACTTCACATATTTACCCACACACGCACTTGATGTATACATATTACCTACTATTTATAATATATGGCTAAAAAATTTACTGACTTATAGGAGGGGAAGAGCTGCATCTTGAGATACAGGTGCAGTGATGCCAAGTCAGGGAATTTATAGCTAGATTTAGCTCTAAATTTACTTCCTCAATTACAAAAAAAAAAAAAAAAAAAAATTGGGAAAACAAACTAGTATATTAAGCATATACATACATTGAATATAAAGTAAACTTAACAAATATACTACCCACTACACTTTCCACAGATTACCTAAAAAAATAAAATAACAAACTGCTAGCAAACGTTATCTGTTGCCAGGAAAAAAGGTATAACAGAAAAAAAATGGCAACTATAAAAGTTTTTGTTAGATGCATGTAGTCTTTAGCCAAAATAAATATTGAAAAAGAAAAAATACGGAGCCATCTGCTGTACCATTAGTATTTTAATAATATTTTTTCTAAATCTATCTCTTGAGAAACAAAATGTCGATTGCACTAAATTGCTTATTATATGTGTCGACTAAACGATGTAGCGGTGAGCGCACACCAGAATTGGATTTACAACAGCTAGTAGCGAACAAGCGCCTGGTGCGCACCTCCCGCCCATGCACTGTTCGAGGAACCAGGCAACACAAACCATTCACAAAGTCAGGACAATCAAATTTGTTGCGGCAGATACAAAATAGGATCATAGTTTCGAGGAGCGTACGCCTCGATTCTAAAGTAAGCAGGTCATATTTTTTAAAAAGCGACTGATTAGATGTTTTTTTTTACGAAAACATCTATATTGCATAGCACGCAGATACTTGCGTTGAACTATTTCAATAATTTCTTTATATTTAAAATAATAGGGATTCCAGATGGGATTTCACACAGGGATTCCACTGGGTATTCTAACTGCGGCCTAACTATGGACTTATATAGGTGTAGGAAGGTAGAGGGACGACGAAACTCTCTAGATGCTCTCATCACAAAACCAAACATCTGGTATGCTTTATTGACAATGTTTTCTATGTGAGCATCCAGATGAAGTTTAGAATCGAGCTGCACACCTAGGTGACGAAGACATGTAACTTTGATTATATGACTATTTGCTAATTGATAATTGAAATTTATAATATATTTATAATCTAGCTATTAAGATATTTTTATTTTTAATTTTAGCTATTTTTTTCTTGAAAAAAAAAATACAATAATTGATACTGTATTGTTTATGCATCATGGCCGACTACCCCCTGTAAACGAATACGTAGGTATAAAAAAAGTTATGTTCGAAAAAAAAAACGTAAATTAATATAAACTTGGTTCTTTCTGACGATGATATGATTTTGAATTAGAAGTTTCTGTTGAAATTATAATAATAAGCAAAAAGAAGCTTTTGAAAAAATCTAGCTATTATTTAGCTTTTTTTTTGGTCGATCTGGCTTTTTTTTTTTCAAATATAGTGTTGGCAACACTGTAGAGGTGTAAAACTAGTTCGGGTGCAGATATTCCATGTTACGAAGTACCACCAGCCTATTAACATAAACACTTTTTCTTATCCTATATATATATATATACGGTCGCGAACAGGATTCGAACCTGCGCCACTCCAGGCGCTCTGACCACTAAGCCATCTCGACCTCTCCTCACCACCGCGAATTCTTCTTCTATATTTTAACACGTTTCCATTTAATATTGTAACTTTAGAGTTCGCTAAGCATGCGTTAATGCTTTTCAAAGATTTATCTTGAAGTACAATTTTATACTTTCGCGAGTACACAGATAAATCATAAATTGCCATTTTTACTATAACTCTTTGTCTGAAAGTTTGACTCGAATAAGCTCCGAAACGGATTAATGGATTGAAAAGAAATTATGAGGGATTGAAACAGGAATTTCAACTTTAATGTTACAGTTGTTTTATTTCAATATCTTGAAGGGTTCAGAAGATATATAATCCTTATCGTACCCATCCTATTAGCCCACTAACTTACACCCCCTTCCCCCACAATACTAAGAGCATAACAAAATATATGCCACCATATTTTCTTGCCAAGAAAATTCTTGAAGATCGCATGCATATTATTGACGTTAATATGAGAGGCACCACAGCAAGGCGTGTATAGAATAAACAATGTGAATAGAGGAAATATTGTGGCATATTTAAGCTTATTCTGTATAGGGGTAAGCAGAGGTCAACGGTTGAGTAGTGGTTTTAAGTAGACTTTACAGTAAATTGTTGTTCACTGCGTACAACTCACGTAGATTTTTCGGGATTGCCCGACTCGAGTTCGAGTTCGAAACTAGTCGGGTAATCGCGAGAGTCGTTACAGACTGACCTCGACGGTGGTACCACAATCAAATTGTGGTCGTTCTCAAGAAAGGTCAGGTCAGGAGCAAATTAAATTGACGAGCATGTAGAAAGAGGTTAATGAACGTAGATGAACCGAAAGAGGTTCAGAATCATAGCAAGTGGAAATCGATAGTCTCTGCGTACCCCAATGGGAAACATGCGTGATTGTATGTATTAAGATGGATTAATTTCAGTTTAGAGATTGTAAATAAGGTTGCCTATGTAAAGCGATTGTTCTGATTCCCAGGTTTGGCTAAATGTTCTGAAAAAACATGTATTGATGAAAGCACCACTGACTTATTGAAGTCTCCTTTGTGTTAGAAATTAAATAACACTTGCTTAAAACAGTGAAGGAAAATATTTTGAGGAAACCAGCACACCGGAGAGATGTTTTCGATGGTGTGTAAAGTCATGTCAAGGGCCTACGGACGGTATAAATTCTGAGACTAGATTATTCATCAAACACATGATAAATTGAAGATTGAATCATCTTTTCTATAGAATAAAACCTTTTAACATTTTGTCTAGTTTCATATCAAAGACTAAATAATAACCATCATACATTCTCCCCTTTCTACAACCCCATAGGAATTCACCATAAAAGGAAAATACGTGAATACAACATAAATAATATATTATCCATATAAACAGGATCCTAAGGAATAATAATGTTTGTTTGTAGTGATGGGAAAGTATCGATGAATTGTTATTTGAATTTATTGGGTAAACAAACCGTATAGATTCGGGGAGGGGAAAAGTACTTTCGTATGCTATATTTTTGTATTTCGGATGTGTTAGTTTCTGTGCTGACTGCCTCATTTTTCTAGTGGTTGCAAACGCGGTTGTGGAGCGTGAGGTCCTTGGTTCGATTCCTGGGCGTTTAAAGTAATATTAAGTTTTTCTAAATTGTCGGTAGCAGCCCGGAAATTATAATAGTAGATGACAATAGTAGTGGAAATTGTAATAGTACCCGGTAGATCGAAGTACAGTCATCACCACGGGTCTTATTAATGGCATGGGCGATGTGTGTGTGTACGACACTGCATCTCTGTCTAACCCTTACATACAATACAAAACCGTAAGACTCTCCTATGAGTTCAATCATTCAATTTTTTCAGATATATGGAATTTTAATTAATCCGACGTCGTAGTTTATTTAGAATAGAATTTGACTTTTGAAATTAATTTGCTTCCATTTTTGTAGGCTTGTTTATGATTTATTACATTTTTGTAGGCCTATAACTACTTAGTTTCTAACTGATAAACACTAGATTGCAATAAAAAAACAATAAAATCTATTTGTATTATAAACTCTGTCTGACAAAATCTTTATATTTATTATTTAACACAACTGAAGAATTCACAGCAATGCTGCCATCGAAAATTTACTTAAATCTTAAAATAAAAATGTCTTACAGGCCATAAAGCAATATTTATTAAACTCGAAAACTTTCTTAAGGCAAAATATTGTGTGTACGTCGACATCGTAAAAATGTCACGGCTCTATTGTTAGTTGGTACAATAGTATCGACTGTCGATAAATATAACGTGTTGCGCGTCACTAGCCTAGTTATATTGAAAATATGTGTTTTTTTGTATTTTTAGTTTGGTCATTTTATTGGGGTTGGGGAGTTTGTTGCGATGTTTATTTTACGTAGTTAGTGAAGATGGGTGGGACAGATACTGATGTTAAAAGATCAAAAAAGATTATTTATCTCATAATGTTTGTGGAAAAAGAAAATTTATAACTTTAGAGTTCGCTACATATGCGATTATGTTTTTGAATGATTTATGTATCTGTCAGGTATCCATCTAAAAAATGTATACACGTTTCTATTTTATATTTTTTTCTACAACATATTTATAACACACTCCTCCAACCGCCACAAAAAATTACGTTGCCACATCAAAAAAAAAAACTTTTATACGTAATAAAATTTCGGAAGACCGTCGTACTTGCCCCCAGTCCGACCTCACGGTCTGACGTAATCCCAAGCTATTTATCAAGCTGACAGCGCCCTGTCTAACTGTCCTGATAGCTATATTATCAGATTATTTTGCATGCTATAGATTAGGTTTTCACCGTGATCATTTTTTTGTTGCATACTTGTGGGTTGTTCTGAAATTCAAACACCTAATTTGATTGGCCGAAGCGTTGAAGTCATTAACAGAAACTGCCTTGTTAGTCTAGGGGTTTCAAGGGCGACTGCTGACCATGAGTATCTTGGATACAATTCCCAGGTTGGGAAAAGTTTTAACCGTGGGAGAGCCATGCTTCGGCACGAATAGGCCGGCTCGACCGGAGTAATACTATGACCTCACAGAAAAACGGCGTGAAACAACGCTCGCGTTGTGTTTCGCCGAGTGAGTGAGGGTACCGGAGGCCCAAACCCTTTAAAAGGCCGGCAACGCATTTGTGACTCTTCTGGGGTTGCGGGCGTCCATGGGTGGCGGTAATCGCTTATCATCAGGCGAGCTGTCTGCTCGGTTGCCCCTTATCCCGTAAAAAAGAAAGTGTTATTGAGATTTTTTGTTGGGAAATTCTCAATAGCAGCCCGGATTTAAGAAGTTGTTAGCTTCGGAAAGCATGTAAAGCCGTCGGTCCTATCCCTAATCTCTCTCTGCTCGTGTCGGATTTCCGTTCCATCGGACTATGAGAGTGAAGGAAGGGAGTGCATCTGTATTTGCGCATACATTTGTGCACTATAATATTTCCTGCGTACAGTTGCGTGCATTATATATAGGCAAATAAACAGTGACTACCTCAAAAGAATTACCTAAAGGATACCGTATATTATACAGTCATAGTAAACTGTGTATAATATGGAGATATAGTAAACTGTGATATAGGTTTTTTTTTGAGATAGGCACTACTTATTTGCCTATATGCAATGCACGCCACTGCCTGCATACTTGACTATCTATGTAGTTAAAGTAGTAATTGTTCCCTAAAAATACTTTAAATATCAATTGAATCTTTTAAGCGTCATATAAATAGAAATTTTCAAATACATATCTGGAGTTTCAATCCAAAATTCAGGAATGATGCGGTCAAATCTTTACCGTTAACCACAAAGCGGAGAATTTAAGCTTCAGTTGTCTTAAACGTAACATATTTAACATACCTATATGTAGTATGAAAAGGAATCTCCTTTGAGACGCGGTATGGCAGTGGCAGTATTACACTAAAAGTAGTAAGACAATAGACTCTGAGATGACGTACGTGGATGGTGCAAGTCATGAGAATAAAAATACCATTAGTACCGAGGAAGCGATGGATGTATTGTGTTAAAGATGGTAGTTTGAGATGTCATACTCACTGAAATGTCTTACTGTGGTGGCGTATGTGTTGGGTCATTCTGTTCCCTAAAATATGGTTGAGCTGAGCGATGCTGATATATGCGTGATACTCGTGAACGGGTGCCACAAGTTGGGACTGGTCAGCTCAAAACTACCAAGACTTGTAACTATCATTACAATTTTGTATCTTCTATTGTACCTACGTGTACAACTATATCTGCATCGTTTTCAAATAATATCTCTTACCGGACAATATATATATCTGCCTAGCCTTTTCCCAATAACATTGGGGTCGGCTTCCAGTCAAACCAGATGCAGCTTAATACCAGTATTTTATATGGAGCGACTGCCTATCTGACCTCCACAACCCAGTAACTGGGTAATAAGATATCTCGTGGTATGACTGGTTGTTAGACTTTCAGGCCTCTGACTACCCGTAACGGCTGTCATAGATCTTAATTTGACAACCGGGATCGACGGCTTTACCTGCTCTCCGACGCACGGAGGGGTCTCGGTATGAAATGATGGTCACCCATCCACAGACCGAACGCGGCAAGCGCAGCTTAACCTCGATCGATCGATCTGTGTGGCTGTTATTTAGCTACGAGCCCCTCTTACCGGACAATATATGCACCAAAAATATATAACATCAAATTTTAAACAGTAACCGTGGAGTTTCAGGCCCGTTCTTCTCCACAGGAATGTAGCATGTGGTCATGTTCTTGACTTTAAACGGTACCTTTATGTATGAAAAATCCACAATCAATCCATTCAATACTGCATTCACAGCAACTATTCTGTGATACCCTAAAAAATGCTGAAAGACGTCATATTGATACGAGTGGAGAACTAAACAGAACTGAAGACATCACTCCTCGTATTGCAATGACTCGAAAACACGAACTGGCTCGATTTAGAAAAGGAATCGAGTTTAAAAACTTGGAACAGCAAATGAAAATATTTCCTCCGATTCTCTTGTACCTTGAGCCAAAGACTTTAATGTCGACCGTAGCTTTGTAACTCTGCACCAAATTCGATGCTGGAATATCCGGCAAAACGTTTCGGAGAAGTAATTGCTTGACGCTTCCCATAGTTTTGATTTACTTTGTGAGCCTGTCAAATTCTTGGTCTAGATGAGATTTTGGACCGAATTCTTTGGCCTGGTTAAGTGTGTTCTGTGATGATTGCTGTGATAACTGAAAGTCAGTAAAGGGAAGGGTTTAAAAAGGTGTAATAGTACATCCACCTTCTAATCATGGGATTCTTCTTCTTATCATGTGATTTTTGAACACTCAACTGCCAGAGTTTTAGGCTTTTGATGTGGCTTTATACACCATCGAGAACGTCTGTGAGGTGTGCTAATTCCCTGACGTTTTTTTTTTCATTTTCACTATTATAGGTGTACTTACAAAGTGCTTATGCCGTTTTTAAGACTCATCTAATAAGTCCTTATTTCTTTCAGGCATAATTCTAAACAAAATCTTAACCAATCCCAAGAAAATAGCTGAAGTGCCTTCTCCATACATACTCGATTCTCCAATATTAGAACAAGGACCAATCTTATCGTATTACTTTCCAACTTCAACCCAAACTTCGTAAAATACTCGAAGAAACTTTGAGACATCTCAGGACCCTCGTGACGTAACCTTGTCGCGGCGTAAAAACGTAGAGCGTCTTAACGATAGATTGATTAATGGTTACCCGCATTCGGAGAGTACGTGTGACTTTGGCGTGGCGTATCTTTTTGTGTTTTTTTTTTCTGTTTTTGTTACAGCATTTGCGATGTTATGGAGAAATAATGGGTTTTGAGTTATTTTTGAAGCAATTTCTTCTTTTTTTTGTTTTGTTGTTTTAAGAATTTGCGATTTTTGGCTTCCTTTGTTTTGGCTGTTGTATCAGGAACTTTTAAGAGAATTAGGTCAATACTTTAGCTAACATTACACTATGTACTTATTGTAACTCAATGAAATAATTTTATAAAGATACTTAATTAATTCTATAGCCCGGTTAGTGGAGTGTAACATTAGGATAATATCAGAACCTGGCGTATAGATATCATTTGGTATGGCATAGCTAGATAGAAGGAGACCGTATCGGTGGCGGTTACCACCAACAACAGCATTCCCAAAGAGGGTTGACGTCAGGCAGGCGGCCGGTCTTAAAACATAGCCAAAACTTTAGCAGCATACCAGGACGGTATATGCTTCGCCGACACCAAATAAATTGGGATAAGGGCAGGGATGATGATGACTTAATTAATTCTATTTTATAATAAACTAATGTTTCTATTAGTCATAATAATATGTTTTGTAAATAATATATTAACTATGTAATGCCTACTTTTGCTGTGCCCTAACAGGGTCCATGATTGTACCTAGCTTTAAGCCTTGTAAAACCCTTTATAACATTGTGGAATGCAAATAAAAACATGAAAATGTTTGTATTGCTTTGCTGACAGTGGTATTACTGCTGATATTTGTATTCTTTATTTATTAACCAACTCACAGTGTCAGTTAAACAACACATATAAATTATAATTTGTGAATTTCTAAAAGCTGCGCTGCAATTCTGAAACGGCCTCGTTGGTCTAGTGGTCCCAAACGCGACTGCTGAGCATGATGTCTGGGGTTTGATTTCGTGAAGCGTTATTGAGTTATGATAAAACAGCTTTTAACCGGATTAATCGCGTGTATTATTGGATTTTTGTTTATCTTGACGTTTCGAACACTTTGCAGCGTTCGTGGTCGCAGGAGGACTCACCAAACTCGCGCAAACCTAAGATATTACTACGTTATTGAGTTCTTCTGTTAGGAAATTCTCAGTAGCTCCCAGAGTTAGAAAGTTGGAGTAGTGACACCCCCGTGCTTCGGAGAGCACGTAAAGCCGTCGGTCCTGCGCCTGATCTCCAGTCGTGTCGGATTGCCGTCCCATCGGACTATGAGAATGAAGGAAGAGGGAGTGCACTTGTGTTTGCGCGTACACTTGTGCACTTTAATATCTCCTGCGTACTTGGCTGATCTCCGTGGAGATAGATAACCGTGACCGTAATACGGTCGGCAACACTAACTCTACTATACTGGCTTCCTTTCTTTATCATCCACAAAAACAAATTCTTTTCCATAAACCTTCTGCGAAGGTCACATGTTACTAAGCATTTTATAAACTTCTCACATTGCGATGATTGAAAAAGTTTTCCGATTGTTTCTTAGTACGTATATACAGCCTCTTCGGAAGGATTCTATTGTATATTATGGCCGAATCACTGTAAAATAAAATATACATGATGAGAAAATAAGTCATTAAGAGTATATTTTGCAAAGCTCCACATATTTATAATAAAATTCCGATGTCAATTCGCTCCACTAATGATCTTAATGTTTACAAAAAAAGGGCTCCGAGAGTTGTTAGTCACTAAATTCTATTATTCTATAGACGATTTTCTACAAGACAAAATATAATTTTATAAATTTCTATCAACACATTAATTTATTATGACTTTTAAGAAATGTTTGCAATTAATTATTTTAATATATTAAGAAATGACTAACCATAATATTGTATGCCATAAAGGCAGGATGCAATAGTGCTTTTATTTTCTTATGTATCTATTGAATGAACATCTTATATAACCAGTGATCCACAATAAAGTGATTGATTGATTGATTAAAAACTATATATTCATTATATACTACCAAAAGGTAGTATATGTCCTTCTCCAAAGTCTAATCTATCTTTATACTAAAATTCTTAATTTTTTTATTAGTGGTTAAGGTGTGACAACTTTAAAAACAAACAGTCAGTTACTTTCGATTTTTAGAATAGATCTCTACCTATCACATAAATGACAATGAAAGGAAATGCTTACAGAATTTGTAATTTTAACAAAAAGACATTAGAAGAATGATTATGATTTTAGGAGTCCTTCAGACTATTCAGACTGCCTCGTTGGTCTAGTGGTCTCAAGCGCGACTGCTGAGCAGGAGGTCTCGGGTTCGATTCCCGGGTCGGGCAAAGTGTTATTGAGTTTTTCTGTTAGGAAATTCTCAGTAGAAAGAAGAAAGAAAGATATATTTATTCCCACACAGTGCGACATTGTACAGAAAAACAGAATAAAACAGTGAAACTTAATCTAAACTATAACTAAAACATATGGTTGATATAACTTTTATATAAGTGCATAACTACATATAACTTTTTTTTTTTTTTTTTTTTTTTTTTTTTTTTTTTTTTTTTTTTCAGCCTGGAGTTTGGAATTGTGCCCGATTGATGGCAATAGGCTCACCACCTATGACATGGGACTTAATAACAGCATTGGTGAAATGTGGGTGTACAATTGTGTACATCTCTGCCTACCCCTTCGGGGAATACAGGCGTGATACTATGATGCTATGTTCAGTCTATTCTTTTTACCAGCTTTTTAGTTCAGGCTACTAACCATTAAAGCCAAAGCAAATCTTCACATTTCATCCTGCTTTTACCCCCATACATCTTTAGAAGGAAGCTTGCATTTAAATGCCCAGAGTTTCTTGGAAACATATTTGTTCATTTCAATTTTTACTCCAAGAAACGAATTTCTAACATTGAGAAAAATATTTGAGGAAAATTGAATCAAAGCGAGTCACATGAAAACTCGAAGCATTCAATTCAATTATACCATTTACAGGCACTTTTGAGTTTCCAAATGCTAAGGTATAATCTGGCAGGAACTAAGAGTGTAGAAAATTGAATCAAAGCGAGTGTCGAAATCCACATTTCACTTGGGAAAATTCTAAGAGTATCAATAATAAAAATACCAATAAATATAATTGAAGTGTGACAAATGTCATTTATGCGAAGAGAATATTAAGAAATTTTCGTTTGTCCGTCACCATGAACGTTTGTCTCGAATAAGCACCGAAACGGCTTAACAATATTAAATGAGAACTTTTGGGAGTAAAACAGGAATTTTAAGTTATATCTTCGTGTATGTTCCATTTAGATATCTTGCAACGTTCAGAAGATATGATTTTTAAAGTGCTATTATTTATCCAAGTGACGCGGGAACTACGTCACCGGCATAGTTAGTTACTTTTATATATAAAAAGATGTACTGTGTGACTGACATATCAGCATGCAATTTAAACCAGTGGGTTGTGATCTTAATGCTATCTATTTATCAATGTTTCATAACATACCATCACGCCTGTATCCCCGGAAGGTGTAGGCCGAGGTGTAAGTACACAATTGTACACCCACATTTCACCAATGCTGTTATTAAGTCCCATAGTGAGCCTATTGCCATCTGCCGGACACAATTCCAAACTCAACTGGGCTGCTACTGAGAATTTGCTAACAAAAAAACCCAATAACACTGCCCGGCCAGAAATCGAACCCAAGACCTCGATGATCGGCAGTCGTGGTTGGGACCACTAGACCAACGAGGCAGTTCTTATTTGCCAATGTAGGTTAGAGTTAGGTGTATCTGTTTTGTTTATATTATTGCCTAATAAATGAAAATGACTGGAGTGTGGAAACCCTTCATGGAGGTCGCGCTAGATTCGTACTGAATAAAACCACAAATCCTCTATTAATCTTTTCCAGGGTACCGATATCGCATCTGTATTTGCCGCAAAACATAGACCCCTACTGAGCCCCTTCTAATTCATCTCCTAACAGGTTAAATGGAGCTGTCACCAAAAAGGCATTTTTTTTTTACCGTGGGAAAGCCATGCTTCCACAAATGGACCGGCTCGACCGGAGTGATACCACGGCCTCACAGAAAACCGGCGTGAAATAGTGCTTGCGTTGTGTTTCGCGGAGTGAGTGAGGGTACCGGAGGCCCAAATCCTTTAAAAGACCGGCAACGCACTTGCGACTCCTCTGGGGGTTGCGGGTGTCTATGGACGGCGGTAATCGCTTACCATCAGCCTATCCGTTAGCTCGGTTGCCCCCTATCCCATAAAAAAAGGTTATATAGGTTTGCTAAGAAAGAAATGTTGAACTGAAATGATAACATATATAGAACTACCATAACTTGCTTACACGACCTTGCAACACTGCTCAACCCCTAGAGAAAAGTACCGTAAAGACTAGACTTCTATCTGAGAATAAAAACGACATTTCAGTGGATCTTAAAGAGATATATCTCCAGCAGTTAGCGCTTAAAACATTTACCGAGCTTCGAGATTAAGTTATAAATAACGCCTCGAAAAATTTAGAGAGAAATTTATAAAATGCAGCGGAATTCTAAAGCGGAAGCGGTGCTTTATGGGTTTTTTTCCTTTTTCTTTTATTTGTTTTGCTAGCTGAAGTGGCTTTGAATGGTTTTAGGGATGTTTTTAAGACTAACTTTGAGTAGCTAGGCTCTGGGGTTTCGTCGAACACAAAATGATGTAGATGCGATCCTGGTACACCGGTACACGTTCGTGAACAAGCATCTTATGGTTTTAGTCTGTACAGAAAAGCGTCGCACGATTGATTTTGACACATGAATTGAAAAGTTATATTATTATCCTGATATTGTCGCGGTCTTCTTCCTATCGTATGGTTGACGAACAACCATACACCTCCTGAGCCACGGGTTGGCCTGTACTAATATGACTTTTTCAATATCATGTATAGATACTTTCTCACAGACAAGGAAATCATGAGGAAACCTGGACTTAATGGACTAAACCCGCAGTGAGCTAGCGTGGTGATCAATGCTTGTGCCCTCTCGGTCTGAGAAGAGGCCCTGGCCCTGCAGTGGGACATTATTGTGCGGGTTATCTTATGATATTATCTAGGATTAACTGTAGATAGGAGTTCCGTGCCTCGAAGAGCACGTTAAGCCGTCGGTCCCGGTTGTCAAATTAAGATCTATGACAGCTGTTACAGGTAGTCAGAGGCCAGAAAATGTAACAACCAGTCATACCACGAGATATCGTGTTACCCAGTAATTGGGTTGTGGAGGTCAGATAGGCAGTCGCTCCATGTAAAATACTGGTATTTTGCTGCATCCGGTTTGACTGGAAGCCGACCCAGATGTAATTGGAAATAGGCTAGGCAGGTATATAATAGTAGATAGGAGTTAGGTGCTTAGCTGTGTTGTGTTCCATTTAAACGTTTTCTATGTTTCTTTCCGTGTCCAACTTCATGAATTGACATTTGTGCCTTTTACCCTAATTTGTTACTGGATTTTTCAAACCAACATTCCTCTGAAAATCACACGCATTTCAGCCATTATTCAAACCGCTGTTCCGTATAATTTGTACCACACTACATAGTACTCGCGGCGTCTTCCACACGTTCAGTTTGATTTATCTCAGTCATAATAACTGAAAGATATCTCAGTGCTTTATATAGAGATTAACAACAACGCCTTTCTTTGGTTGTTTCACTGTAGGGGAAAATGGGGGTTGTGGAGAACTTCCAACACATACAAATTGTGGTTTAAAACCGTGGCTGTATAGAACTAAACTATACTATGAATAAGTTGTATAAAAATAATAAAAACCAAGAGGTCAGTGCTCTATCGTTCATCTCAGAAATTGTCGTATACTACGCGTAGTATCAACACAATGTCGCACTATTGGCGGTATGCTTTCATCGCGGCGTGTGATAAAGACACCGATGTAGTATACCCAAAAAGCAGCAATAATTTTTTTTGTAAGACGGGCCTTTTTTCCTTAATATAATATTAGTTACAACACTTTCCACATCAGGCCACTGTCTTAAACATTTTAACATATTTTATACGATAGTAAGTTTTATAGGAAGAGGTCGAGATGGCTTAAGGATCATATTTACCTGAGAGGCCCAAGTTCGAAATCTGCACACGCCGTTTTTTTTTTTACTTTATAGTTCGGTATGCATGCCATAATACGTTTGAACGACTTATCTGTATAGGAAGTTTTACAAATAAACATCTCGAACTTTAATATATTACATCTACTAGATTCATAAGGATTCGTTAAAGGTTGCAAATAAAATTGTCACCAAAATAATCCTTAAAGGTTAAAGGTAAATTTTCGAATACGTTACTGTATTAAGTAACAATTTGATATGGGATAACCGTGCAACTGAAAACTTTGTACATGTAGACCCAATTATGCTTTGTTCACTCCTGGCATTTGACCCTAAAAAGGATATGGGTTGAAATAGGATTTACAATGGCGAGCCTGGCAATATGTTACTTATATTTAGGGCTCAAAGACTTTGTTAGTTTTTTTTTGTTGCTGTGTGCAAAAGTATTGAAAGACCGCACATAAGTGGTCCTTCAGGGCTTAACGACCATTTTTATATAGTTACTATGTTCGAACACATCTTAAATCATTTAAAGCTCTTTCTTCTTCTTCTTCTTCCTGTGGTTGATGAACAACCTACTGTCAAGGTTTAAACCACACGTAGGCCTCTGACATGGCTTTACACACCATCGAGAACATCTCTCGGGTGCTGGTTTCCTCACGATGACGCTTTCCTTCACCGTTTTAAGCAAGTGATAATTAATTTTTAATACGCACGTTACGAATAGTCTGTGGTACGTGCCTTGGATTCTATGCGACCTTTGAGTTGCCAGTGCAACAGTCATACCACTAGGCTACTACTGCTGGTATTAAGGGCTCATGGATTTGGTTGTTCTTATTTTTGCAATATAGCATTTTTGTCTTACCGTATGAAAATATGCCTGTCTTTAGGCGACCCTAATGACGAAATTTTATACATTCAATTATAGGTAGAAGGTCATTAGGTTTTGGACAGTTATGTCAAGAGGCAACAAAGAGCGAGCAAGCGAGTATGATTCCCATCTTAAAATTGTACTAAGTCATATTGATAAATCTAAAAATAAAAATCATCATTTCCTCTATCTCTCAAAGGTTTGCTGGCAGAAAACTCAATTTTGAGTTAAGCTCGCCTTTGCACGTGATATTACATATTAAATTGTTGTTCTGTAATTTTTATGTAAAATTAAGAATATAAGAATACAAACAAGATTCTAATAAATGATGATGATAATATTCTATTCCATTCTAGAAACGAGATGATATGATTAGTTGATTTAAAGGTAATAAAAAAAAATGAACTGTAACGTTAACGACAGCTGAAACCGACGGTTTAACGTGCTTTCCGAAGCACGAAGATGCTCAGATGAAAATACTCCTAGCTGTCACCCCATCTACTAATTGCCTGTGCCAAGAATTGATTACCGTTTGTCGACCAGAAGATGCAACGAAAGCGTCTTTTAATGTTATTCTTGCATTTGACAGTAGCTACCTCAACCATCCCATAATAAAAGGAGTCCAAAATAAACACCACAAATTGATTCTCTTCAACTTCAAATCGAAAAAATATACGTCAAAACCCTTTTCAAACTGTGTTTTCACTCGACTTTCCGAGGTTGAGGTCCAAAATGTTTCCGATGCAAGGGATGGGATATTTAACAAGGGCACTTGAAGTATCTCCCGTTATTTGGATTTCAGTAGTTTTGTAAATAAATATATGGGAAGTAGAAATAACGGTGTGTTTTTTGCGTTTTTTTTTTGGCAACTTAAGTGATGTTTTTGTTTTTATTTTATACTAGTTGTCCTGCCCTAAATCCAATTATAACGCTACCTACTTGTTCGAATTGTGAAACCATGCAGGGAACCACTCAAACACACATATTGATTTATTTAGTTATTTTCATCAAAATCTGTTCAGCTATTTTCGAATTTTTGCGAGAGTGACGTATGGTATTTTTTTCTTATGTATAATCATAAAAAATATTGTGGTATTCATATAGACGCGTGATATCAAGTTTCTAAAAAAACTTGTTAATCATCTGACGTTTGAAGTTTTATAGTTCGCCTAATCGATTTTGATACTTTAACAAATTTTTATCTCATGATTTCAGATTAGAGCGTCAAAGTAAATATCAATCCACATTTTAAGGCAGTCAGCAATAAAAAGTGATAAAGATTCAGTTTTGTTTGTTCTAAAAAAGAGCTGAAAATGCATTTGTTGAGTCAGACTTGGAGTCAAGCCAATGTGGCTTTTTTATTTCTTTCACAACAGTTTGTTAACTGATCTATCTTTTTTAAGATTTCTATTGCGATTCATAAGGGAATAATTTAAAAATAGTATCTTATTGTGTGGTTGATATAGAGCTTATTGTCAGAGTTTAAACCTCCCGTAGGCCTTTGAATCCTTTGATATGACTTCATACACCATCTAGAAAATCTCTCACGCGTGCCAGTTTCATAACGATGTTTTTCTGCGCCGTTTTGAGCAATTGAAATTATTTGTAAAACACAACTTTGTAATGGATGCAAATAAATACAATATCTAGCTACTTCCATAATATTGAGGGTAGTCATGCAATTACCTGTGCATCGTCCGCCCGCCCGCAAATATATTGTGTTTAATAACAAATGAGTCAGTTACGAGTAATTTTGGCCATCACTGTTAGAGTTCCAAATACTTAGAAATAATGGCGATCAGTAAAAAAAAAGAAACGCTACATTCTGCTTGCTTTCCCAAACTGTTCATAGTACTAACAAATTACAGAGTGCCTAGCAACGGATCTTTTGATTGTTTCAATAGATCAACATGTTAACTAATGCCCTATTAATAATTCTGTATCCTCCCTGTAATAATGAATGCTATTCAAACTACAGAATATATAATAGTTGTTCAATCCACGAAAACGCGCCTCGGTCTTTGTTTTCATGAACACACGCCCTATATTTTGTGGGAATAGGGCGCGTCTTTGTGGATTAAAGAGACTTATAATTAGTGTTATATTGTAATTTGGTAAGACTGGTAGCTTACCCTAAATTTGAGAAAATGGTAAGCGATGACGTCAGACTTTCTAGAGAATTTCTCTCAGACTTACATAATATATTATTATAGAGATCAAAATTGATTGAGCGGTGTAGTATTTGTTATAGTCTATTTTCATGTTGAGACCACAATTGTGGTAATAACAACCATCACGCCTGTATCATCAAAGGGTTAGGCAGTACAGTAGGTACCTACTGTGGCACACCCACATTTACCCGATACGATTAATAAGTCATCTCAGTGGTGAGCCTAATGCCATCAACCGGGCGCAATTCTATATCCGGGCTACTACGAACATTCTAATAGAAAAAACTCAATAGCACTGCTCGACCTGGGAAACCAATCCATGACCTGATGTTAAGCAGCCGCACTTATGACTACTATCCATACTAATATTATAAATGCGAAACTAACTCTGTTTGTTTGTTTGTTACCCTTTCATGACTAAACGGCTGAACCAATCGTAATGAAATTTGGCAAAGAGAATATCTTGGGCAAGGACATAGGCTACCTTTAGTCACGAAGACGAAGTCCCTTGCACAGCTAGTACTAAATAGAATTGTCTTTTTCTTGAGTTCTGTTAAAACTTTATGTATATAAAATAACAGTTTGACTCGCGACATCGCCGCGGGTTCAGCTCATGACTAAGGGCTCCGTTCGAGTTCGAAACTAGTCGGGCAATCCCGAAAAATGCACGTGAGTAGTAACCGGTGAACATTAATTTATATATAAAATAAAAATAATAAAAATCTTCATGAACACCAAATACAATGAATTGCCTTATAACATTAGGTAGTGATACCGGAACTGGGCTAACTAAATAGCCTGTATGTCGGGAACCAATCCTCTTCCCCTTATCTGACACAAACTTAGTTTTAATTGTATATATATATTTCGTACACATAAAATTTTAATTAAAATTTTACTTACAATTAAATGATAAAAAAAATATTTCTGAAAAAAGATCTATTGAAGACACTTGTTTACGCCGTTTCACCCTTGATTGATGAGGCGCCATCTGGAGGGCGTATGTGCGAACCTTGGGTCGGTCGATTTCGCATTGCCGAGCGTATCGGCCAATCAGCGACCCGCACCCCCGCACGTCACCGTGGAAGAATTATTACCACGTAGTCCGTTGAAGTTTAGCGTTTACAAGTTATTTTTATAAACAAGATGGCGCCGTTTCCTACCTGACTATCTCTGAGAAGAAACGCCGAAACAAATTAATTACAAACACCCGTTTTCTCCCCAAAAACAAATGCATACATATTAAACCGCACTATTCACTGCCACTCCAAACTTTATCAAGGAGCCCCATGCACAAGATACCGATCTTCCCACGATGCGCCAGCGCAGACTCCTGAACCGTGACCGTGCATTCTAATAGATTTATTGGTGCAAGCCTTTTTACATGACTGCATGGGATTTTAATTAGCTTTTGTGTGAACTTATCTTAATTATTGTTTAATTAGCAGATAGATAATTTGAGAACATGGGATTTGATTTTACTATTATCTTTGGAAGAGCTCAAGTTTTTTGGGATGACGTGATGTGAGTTTTTTTTTTAAATAACTACTTAGTAACTACATCAGTTAGACTCGATGATAGGATCACTGTAGCTCAAGAATCGAACAAATTCACAAGCACACTCCGACGCGCTCGACTGCCGCGTTATAAACCTCACCGGCGAGGTCCGCGTCCGTCGCGAAATGTCTCATCATGTCCGCCCCGACCCTTGCTCTTGAGCCGGCCCGCGCCCAGCCAGTAGCTTTAAATTCATCCCTTAATAATAAGGAAACTGATATGATTCAGCTAGTCCCTAGTTGTCCCCCCCTACAACGCCCTAAGCCGAGGTGTCACGCAGGGGACGCCCTTAGCGCTGTTGCTTAGTTTGTAGTATTTTAAAATATGCTCTGGCTGGAGGCAGCAAACTGCCTCGCCTTAGATATTGTCCGGTTACGCAGCCAAACCCCACTGAGCTTCGTCGCGTGGAATTTCAAGCTGAAATCTTATTATTACTGAAAAAAAAAAGCTTATGTTACTTCTGCATGAAGTAGTTCCCTGGTGAAATAATTTTAAAATCGGCTTAGAGTTAATCGATTATAAACAAACCATCAAACCTTCCCTCTTAATTAAAACAAGTAAACATTCTCGTTTCGACCGTATTGTACGCAGGAGGTATTATAGTGCTCAAGTGTATGCGCAAACACAGGTGCTTCACTCTCACATTCCGATGACACGGCAATCCGACACGACCGGAGAGAGATTAGGCGCAGGACCAACTGCTTTACGTGCTCTCCGAAGCACACCACCAACTTCCTGTCTCCGGGCGGCTACTGAGAAATTTCTAACAGAAAAATTGAATTACACTTTGCTCGACCAGGGAATCGAAACCAACACCTCACGTTCAGCAGCCGCGCTTGCGGCCACTAGACCAACAAGGCAGTCAATTAAAATAAGTAAAGACTGGCTGACCTGTCAAAAAATTCTTCCGCTTAATACTTAAACCAAGCCCTAAATAATTAGCCCCTGCGAATGCTCCGGTGATTGGTAGCTGTTTTCACAATTAGTATCACTTGCGGCAACCGGTTGCTGTCAAGTGTGTGTCGGCTTGTAACACAACCCTTTGATTGTAAAACGGGTTGTTGGACAATTTGGAACGTTCAGAACATGATTTAGTGAAATTGGTGTTAAATGGAAACTAGGCGCGGTTTAATTAGGATTTTAGGTAATGGAAATTCTATAAATTGTGTTTTAATTAACACGTGCGAATCGAATTCTATGCAGCCTCTAGTATTTTAAATTGTAAAGAACACATAATTTTAAACGAGTGTCTATGAAGTTTTTAGCTGGCTCTTCTCCATAAGACCAACTTCTTGGAACCGTGCACCTAGCTTTGACTTTTCATAAGTGCCTGTAATATCGTCTATTTGATATAAAAAAAATGTGTTTGAGTTTAGTTTTAGCTGTACCTACATTTTAGTCATCGTTTAAAAAATAGTGCTTTCTAAATATCATAATCTTTGATCCCAAAATTTTCTAAATTGGCTAATAGCGTGTACAAGAGCTTGAAAATTCATAGATAAAGATGTGGAATAGTTGTATGTTGTTGTGTCTTTTGCCTAGACTTTTGTCAACTAAATTGAAGTCGGCTTCGAGTCTCTCTAGAATAAACACGCCTCTCTCCCATGTGGGTAGGCAGAAACTACAGTACCTACCGCTACCTGCTACGATCGCTACATATGCCTTTTGGTTTATCCACGTTCATACATCTGGTCATACATGCGCGGCGGTTGCGAGTACTACGCAACCTTTTTGGAGGATATCACTAACAAGGTCAGTGTATATCGTTGTAGGGCGTTCCCTTCCGGCATTTCTACTTATACCTGCCTTGTAGATACCTTTTGTTAGCCGTGTTTCATTCATTCTCTCAATATAACCAAACCATCTAAGTATACCCTTTACAATTTTCGTCACTACGTCTTCTTTTATACCGCAACGTTGTCTTATCACATAATTCCTCAATTTATCATTCATAGTTACACCACACACTACTCGTATGTAGATCGACTGCCTATCTGACTTCTACAATCCAATTTCTGGGTTACACGATAGCTCGTAGTAATGTCTGCCATTTGACTACCGGCAACTGTTTAACGTGCTCTCCGTGATACGGAGGGGTCGCGATATGAAAATGATGGCCCATCCACAGACCGACCGCGGCAAGCGCAGCTTAACCTTGATCGATTGATCTGTGTGTACTTAGGATTAGCATATAGCATAGCACATTCTATCCTTTCACTTATTTATCTAATTAATGTAAAAAACCTGGCTCAAAAGCGTATAACTGTTTTAAATGTAGTAAATTTCTCGTCGTCTCGGGCCTGGTGCTGGTCGGGCAGCGAACCTCCCATGTCCGCCGCCCGCAGTTATCGACTCACGGTGGCCGGAGATTGTTGAGCGCTCTTCGGCGCCTGGCCCAACTTCTGCTGCAGGGGTGAGCGGGGTTCGCCTCTCCCTCCTTTTCCACCGCCTCCTTCGCGAGCATAATCTCCTCATAACTCCTGTCCAGTAAAGTGTCCTTTCACCGACGCCGTTAATAAGAGCCATGTGATGAGAATTGCCATTTACCTAGCACAGTTCCAAACTCCGAGACAAACTACTGAGACTGCTTAACAGAAAAACCCAACAAGACTTTGCACGACCCGGTAATCAAACCTATGGCTTCACGCTCAGTAGCCGCGCTTGCGACCGACGATAGACTGTATAAAATGATTGAAAGAAGACTGAAGTTTTTTTTTGTCACCAAAATGGTGTAATCATATAAATGTCTAATATATTTCCCAAAACATTTGAAATTACTTTTTAAACTACTTCAAAGTTTAACCCGCAAACCCATAATCATCGGTCCCCACCAAATGTAACCCTAAACTGCTCTTGTTTGTAATAAAAACGTTTTGTGGTCAGAAGTATCCCACGGGATCAGGTTATGGGAAAATGGGCCCACAGTGTTATGTACCATAACAAGTGTAATACGGTCTATTGAACTTATCGATTCAATGTAAACTAGTTTTTATTCGATTTTAAAGTTGTGTTATTGAATTAAACAATAGTAGAAATCGATTTAATTTCTTTTTGTGAACGATCTTTGAGAAATGATACGATTAAAGTAATACAAGCTAAGAAGATGACTTAATTGGTACAGTGGTCTAGTGATCAGCTGTTGTACTGCGTGACACTGGTTCGATTCCCGCACGAAGCAATTTTTTTGTTATCTACAGATAATATAATTGTTCCAATTCTGGATGTTTGTCCATCTGAGATTATGGGTTTATAGACAGAGTGGTTTAAAAAAAAATGATTTCTTTTTATTAGCATTAATAATTTCCAAAATACGTTAAATATTTAACAAAATGGGAGTCCTATAAAACGAATGCAAAAATATCCTGGGCAACATTTTATGTGAAATGTTAAATTTGCTTATAGTAATGTTACTTAGAAAAAAAAAAACTTAAATTTTGGTCACGGCTACTGCCTTCAGTAGGGGCTCGTGGCTAAGTAACAGCCGCACAGATCGATCGATCGAGGTTAAGCTGGGCTTGCCGCGGTCGGTCTGTGGTTGGGTGACTATCATTTCATACCGAGACCCCTCCGTGCCTCGGAAAGCACGTTAAGCACCGTCCCGGTTGTCAAATTAAGATCTATGATAACCGTTACGGGTAGTCAGAGGCCTGAAAGTCTGACAACCAGTCATACCACGAGATATCGTGTTACCCAGTTACTGAGTTGTGGAGGTCAGATAGGCAGTCGCTCCATGTAAAATACTGGTATTAAGCTGCATCTGGTTTGACTGGAAGCCGACCCCAATGTAATTGGGAAAAGGCTAGGCAGATAGTTTTATAGGTCACCGCTACTGAAAATCTGATTTATGTAGAAATGTTTAGTCAGTACTTGTTAAAAGCAAATCACATTGCCAACAACAGATTACCTTTTTTTTATGTCTGCAAAATCCATCATGGACGCTGTGCCGGACTCCTACCGGCTAAAAACCACACTGTTCCCCGTTAACCTTTACGTGGATCCCGGAATCGCGGTTGCATTTACCGCAACTTCGGAATCAATAGTTTGCTTTGAAAAACATAATTTCAATAATGATAAACTATTACTTCCAAAATATACGAATTTAAATGGTAAGAGGACCCTGAAATATATTATACCTTCCCTTATAAGCCAACTACCAATATCATTACGGGATACCATAACTCATAAAAACATAAAATCCAAATTAAATAAATATTTTCTGCAAAATTTATTATAACCCCCAACATAAAAAATAAGATCTCTTAAAATTATTATCCTTTTAAAATAGAATAAAACTAAATATGACAACATACACACAACTAAGGAACATGCTGTAGATCAAGTACTTTCGACCACTACTTAGTTAATAAGTCAAAATGACGGCCAGTGCGGTCACCGATGTTCGCTTATTTCTATACAATACGCACAATAATTATTTACTTTTACCGTCGCTTATCTGTTAAAAGCTTTGTTTCTTTTTTATGATGTTTATTTGTTATTTTTGATGTACCTATAATAGTCGATGATACTGATGCACGGTAAAACTCGAATGAGTTTATGTTTGCATCTTTAGAATGTTTTTTTCTGCTATTCTTGTAAAAAACGAATAATAAATAAAAAAAATAAAAAAATCCCTTGAAAAACATAAGTGTCAACAATAGATTGTCTTGAAAAATAGAATGTCAATAACAGATTGCTTTGAAAAAACAAACTAGTCGAGACAGTAATGTCCTATATATCTCTCCTGTAAGTAGGTAGTATATATCGCGCTATCAAACCAAATATTTCATTCTTTCTTTGTCATTATTCACCACTACAATAACCCGTCTCTATACACTAGAATTACTTCACAAAGTTTCTGCTGAGGCATCCCTTCGCTTTCCCCACAAACATACCGACATACGTTATGCACTCATACATTTTACATCATCAAGGAAACACATAAACCATAAGGAAAACCATAACACAAGCATTGCGTAAATAATTCACAAAAAAAACCGCCTGAGAACATAGTAACATAACATAACATAGCATCACGCCTGTATTCCCCGGAGGGGTAGGCAGAGGTGTACACAATTGTACACCCACATTTCACCAATGCTGTTATTAAGTCCCATGTAATAGGTGGTGAGCCTATTGCCATCAACCGGGCACATTTCCAAACTCCGGGCTGCTACTGAGAATTTCTTAACAGAAAAACTCAATAACACTTTGCCCGACCCGGGAATCGAACCCGAGACCTCCTGCTCAGCAGTCGCGCTACGGATCACTAAACCAACGAGGCAGTTTGGTATCTTTATGGTTAGTAATTACTAGTTAGATGACCTCTCAATGTCATTTTTGCATTGTACATAGTAGAGAACATAGTAGATATACATAATACCTACATAAACCCTTGCCCATATCTCTCGCTCACAATTTATGTACAAAGACGAGGTCTACTCAGTCTTTTCCTACCAGAGCTGTGCTGTGATGTGATGGATTATTTCCTCCCTTACTGCTCTGCTATCTCGCACAGCTCTGATGGAAACCACTGGGGTTTACAGTACAAACTTCCTCGCTAAGGTATTCCAAACTAGAGGGTAAAGTTACAAAAAACCGCTTTAACCACATCCCTCCTTATTCTATATTATCTATAAATATTGTTGAAGCACCACCCTTTCTGCCGACACCACTTTGAAACTTTGCCCGTTCCGGAGATGAATAATTTTACGTCGAAATACTTCGGATGTTTAAATTTTAAAGCGTCGGATTTCTGAAGCTTTCTGAGGGAGTGACGAATTTGAAATCGAATCATTTTAGGTTACTTTTGCAGTATATTAAGTGCCGAGTGTAAGTGTATGAACCTTCATAATTTAATTAATTTAATTCTTCTTCTCTGTATGGTCAGTGATCAAAGGAATGTTATAGTTGTTCATGCAATTCGAAGGCCCTTTTTTATCTAAAACTGATCTATCTACATTTGGGCACTAACACAAGATAGGCCACTAGCCACTGCCTAGCTCGACGTATTTCATCGATGCTGTTATTGAGTCCCATTTTGTAGGTAGCTAGCTTAGCTACGTAGGAACCTAGGAGCTAGCCTACAGAAAAACCCAATAACGTTTGGTTTGACCTGGGAATCGAACTCAGGATGTCGCTTTAATTGAACTGTTACAAAATTTAAAAATCAAATCCCAAACTAATTATTTTAATTATTAAAATGGAAATTATTTGGTAATTACTTCATCACAGTTCCAACTTATTAAATCGGTTGAATGTTATTTGCATTCAATATCAATCCGTTCGTTCATTCGTTCAGTGAATGACGATTGACTTTAATTTATTTATATTAGCTATTTGATTAACGCCTCACAGTTTTATTGTTACTTGTTGTTATCTAGTCGTGGAAATAAATAAAAAACAAAAAAAATGTGAATGTGTGTACTGTTTAGGACTTGTTTGAAGTTATAATGATTTTATTTGTGTGGCGGTTTTTGAGATCTCTCTGTGGCCTACACAAATGTACTGCCGATCTGGTATCGCCTTGCGACGGGTCGTTAAGCTCCCTAAATTGTGGTTGAGCTACACGATGACTGATGCATACGTGCCGTCGGTTAAGACAAGTCAGCTCAAAACAGCTGTGGCTCTTTCTTCAAAAGGCCATCCCAGTCCTATCCCTACAAAATTACACTCATATATATGTTGAATAAAATGATGTCTGGACTTTAAAAGAGACGTTGACCTCTGAGTTTGTTTCGGCATTTCTTCTCAGAGCTAGTCAGATAGGAAATGCAGAAGCCATCTTAAAAAAAATTATGACTTGTAAAAGTGTCTATAATTAATATATTTACAGAAATAAGTATAATTTATCATCATCATCATTTATCACATATTTTTTTGTGTATTTAAAACCTTGACTAACACTTAAAATGTCTTCAGTATCGTGGTTATATATATTTATATAGACTTGTAAGCGGGTACGACCTTTATATAGAATAGTTTTAGATTGGACGCTTTTGATAATTTCACATTGTTACATAGGTACTTTCTTAGATGAAAGCTTTGAGAAGTATGTGTGGAGTAACTTTGAAAGATAAAGTGAGGAACAGCGTGATAAGGGAACGCTGTGGAATGAAAGAGGATGTAGTGACAAAGATTGAGAAGGGTATGCTAAGATGGTTTGGGCATGTAGAAAGGGTGGATGAAAGGCGATTGACTAAACTAGTGTATGAGGCGAGAGTGGATGGAAGAGTCGGGGCAGGCCGACCTCGACGAACGTACTGCAATCAAGAACAGGTCAGGAGCCACCTAAATCGGCGAGCATGTATGAAGAGGTTAATGAACATAGATGAAGCAAAAGAGGTGTGTCAGAATCGTAGCAAATGGAAATCAATAGTCTCTGCCTACCCCAATTGGAAACAGGCGTGATTGTACGTATGTATGTACTTTATTATTTATTTTGCGATGGTAAATAGGTGCGTACTAGCTAACATATGCCATAGACATATTTTTTTTAAACGTTGCCCCACACTAGGAATTTCTTCCTGTATCGTGGGTGCATTTACAGACATATAATATCACAAGCACACACACACCCAGACCCGGAGCAATTATCTATATCGTACAAATATTTGCTCTGTGCAGGAATCGAACCTGCGACACGCAGCGCAGCAGTCGGTCTCTCGACCACTGCGCCAACCGCGCTGTCAAATACTTAAATTAAAAATCATTTAATATAAACACAATTTTGATTTTGAATTTAAACTAAGTCCATGGAAGACTTCCAGCATGAAAAACTGTGAACACATATTAGGACTAGTTTTAAAAAATATTGGTAACTACGTCATAAATATGACCCAATGGGTTCGTTCTAAAAGTCACAAGGTCTATCAATATTGGGATGACCGACAGACAGATAATTACTTTATACAAACTCTGCATGTATACTTAATTGATTAATTCAATTAAGGCTACGGAGATGTAGTTATTTAAAATATTATTATTATCTTTTCATCATGTTATATGCTTTGTTTAGCAGTGGTTATTATAAACGGCTAATTAAGCCCTCAAATATAGTGGTTAGGAGACTCACAGAATTTATAAAATTTAATTGAATAGATTAGTCTTTATTTACAATGATATTTTTTGAAAAAATTTAACGTTCATTTTAGAAATATATAATTCGGGTCTAGAGCGCGATATTTTGTATAAAAGGCTTTTACAAAAGGGTATTAAAGGTATCGTAAAAGACTTTTATACAAAATATCGCGCGCTCTAGACCCGATTTATGTATCTCTAAAAGGTGTTCAAATCAAGTTTTTTTTTTTAAACGTTACCCCACACTAGGAATTTCTTCCTGTGTTGTGGCTGCGTTTACAGACATATAATCTCACAAGCACACAAACACCCAGACCCGGAGCAATTATCCATAGATCTTACAAATATTTGCTCCGTGCAGTAATCGAACCTGCGACACGCAGCGCACCAGTCGGTCTCTCGACCACTGCGCCAACCGCACTGTCATGTAATGTATGTTAAGGTCATGTGATGACTATATTAATTCTACATTTTCAAGGAAACATTGAAAACTAATAGACACGAACTGGGCTTGAACTTTCGACTTTTGACAGTCCGTGTCATCCAAAATGAGCTACCATGTCGTAAGTCGATACTATTAATTTTCTAGCTTCCTTGTATTCGGCTTAGTAGACGCCCGGCGATATCTATTTAGCAATCATTAACAGATTTAGTATTTATTTATTCAAAATATGGTAACATAAGCGGTAACATTTAACAAAGATTTGAGCTTTGCAATTAATGAGAGAAAAATATTTTGTGCTCCAATTCTAACGCAGCGTTCACTGATGTTTAGTTTTATACAATTTTGCTTACTTGTTTAGAAAATCTTTCCTTCAATAACCTTTACCGGGGTCTGCCGGGAGTGCAGCTGATGATACATGATACTTGTAAAACGTTTAGGGTTTCTTTTTGACTTTTGTCGTGGCTTTGACCATCAACTCAACTGATGTTATGCGATGGTGTGGTCGACGATAGAAAACGCCAGATTCTACTAGTGACTAAATAACTATGACTTAAAAAATCAAACAAACAAAATTACATCCCGTTAAATTGTACGACTTAGAGGACCAGACTGGAGACGGCTTCTGACTAAATATCGAACTAATTTGCTCGCCACTTTTGGCGGGGGGTGAGGTAACACAAGCACAAAAGAACTTGCACTTAAGCAACAATTGCTCTCGTCATTACATTAACAGTATTAAAACACAAAAATAAACAAACACAATTAAAAAATTGTGTCACACACACGATTAGAATCGTGTACTATCATTGTAACAATACACGTAAAAGATATAAAGGTTTGATTGAGAATCATATGCTAGTGGCGAGAGGAGTCCGTCCACTAAACCTAATCCAGTACTAATTCGTTATTGCAATGTTATTCTTTTTTTACATAATAAACATAAAAATTTAGAAAAAATCTCTTTAAACCAATGAATATAACCCCTAGTAAACTAAAAACCTAATTAAAAATTCAAAAGCGCGAACTTAAAGGGGAAACGCTGAGATAAGGCAAACTTCCGTTCTGTGATATTGTTTTTCAAGTTGTTCATCCTTTGAAGGTCCCGATGTGAACAAGACTTTGCCGGAATTAACTTGTTTCACAGTCTTTTGATGTCATAAATAATAGCATTTCTAGAGTACCAAGTTTTTAATAATAGGTTGTAGTAGAGTCAGGTTAAATGATCAAAACACGTGAAAAAAGTTTTGTGAAAATGACATCGTATAAGTAAACAAAAAACCTCATAAATAAAAAAACTTACTGATTTAAATTTTTACGGCCCCAAACGGCAAGTATATTGCATCGAACGAATCACAGAAACCAGATCAGAAACTTCGGAGTAATCGATGTACATATCTACATTAAAAAATCCAACCGAATTGAGAACCTACTCCTTTTTGAAGTCGGTTAAAAGTCTGACTGCCTCGTTGGTCTACTGGTTCCAAGCGCTATTACTGAGTACGGGGTCTCGGGTTCCAGTCAAGGGTCGGGAAAGTGTTATTAAATAGTGAGTCTTTTGCCATGTATTGGACACAATTCCAAACTCCGCGGTGTTACTGAGTTTTTTTTTTAAGAGAAAATAGCATAACGACAGTATTCCACAAAGAGGTAGGCAGAGGTGTACACAGTTGTACACCCACATGTCACCGAGTCAGTTATTAAGTCTCACATAATAGGTGGTGAGCCTATTGCCAATGTAGTTTTTAATAACTACTTTCCATATAAAATAGACTAACGCGCCCAGTGTAGGGTACACATGCCACCGAGTCAATTATTAAGTCTCACATAATAGGTGGTGAGCCTATTGCCAATGTAGTTTTTAATAACTACTTTCCAAATAAAATAGATTAACGCGCTCAGTGTACCCTGGTTATCGCGGTTAATGGTCACTTTGTAGTACATTGCGTCGTTGGTTTAATAATGTTTTTGTTACTGATAGACAAGCTTTAACATAGAACGCAATGTACTATCAGTTATATGTCAACTGAGATAGCTAATATGCCTACAAATGTGAAGTCGTATGTGGACTATATGAACGTAATGTAGAACTCGCTTTATACATCACCTGCCCTTATCCCAATTTATTTGGGGTCGGCGCGGCATGTATTCTTCTTCCATACATCTCTATCAGCCGTCATATCGTCAGTCACTCCTTTTCTTTCCATATCATTCTTAACACAATCCATCCATCGCTTCCTCGGTCTTCCTCTACTCCTTTATCCATTGATTGAAATACCACTCTTAACATCAAAGCGTATTAAAAAAAGAAAGTGAAAGCTATATCCATATCTCCTTTATATTTTATCTCGTCCATAATCTACTATCTAACCGTGGGAAGACTGACGGACCATGAATTTCAATAATAATACGAGAACCCTCCTACCGTATAATGGTATATTTCATAAAAAAATCTATTACCTATTCGTGTTCTTGGCGTTTTCCCAAGCCGGGACTGTTTAACTACACTAAGATATATTTTATCCATGTAGTTTGTAGATTTAAAGAATATTTTCTGAGCAGAAAATTCTGTGATAAGATTGTTAGATTTTGGAGTTAAAATAATACTAAATGTTGCACTATGAACAATAACTGCCTCGTTTGTTTAGGGTTCGCAATTTTGTACTCGATTCCCGGGTTTGCCAAAGTGTCATTGGATTTTTCTGTTAGGAAAATTCTGAGTAGTGACACAGAGCTTAGAATTGTACCTTGTTGATGGCAATAGACTACCTATTATGTAGGACTTTATAACCGCATTGGCAAAACGTGGCTGTAGGACTGTGTACACTTCTGCCGTATCCTTATAGGAATACAGGCGTGATGAAATATTAGTAACCATCAATATACAATGGTAATTATAATTTTATTTTAAAAAGACAGTCTATGAAGTTTATTGCCGGTTCTTCCCCATAATATCAACTTTTAGGAACCGTACACTTGGCTTTGACGGTTCATAAGTGCCTGTAATGTGAACTCTACGAAATAAACATTTTTGAATTTGAAATTTCTTTGACTAAGACTATGACAATAATTATCTTCAATTTTAAGATATTAAATACTGTCTAGACAGAAGCAATGTCATCATGAATAGCTCATAATAGTAGTACTAATTAAGAACACTTAATAGGTATAAAGAACAGACAATGTTTTCAGTATGAATTAATTAAAGAAAAACTAATTTGTCCTGTACCATTTTCAAACCTTCAAAGATAATGTATTATTGTCATAAAATTAACCCTCATCTCTCTGAAGTCTTTTAACATAAAAGCAGCAATGGTAATAAGAATTTAGATTAAACTATAAATGTAGCCAATAAAGGTGGGCTAGGAATTTAATCTGGAGATCTAGGGTTACTTTTAGTAGCCGAATATTGTACTTTAAATGGTAGTTTGAATAAAATATTTAAGGCTCATATTTCTAAAGAGGGTTTTAGCAATTTGGGAGTAATAATCGAAATCAATACAATTATAATTAGATCTGAAACGAAAGAAACGGTTAAAGACATGGCGTCGGTTTTGTTTGTTTTGTTTATTTTGTTTTTTGGTATAGTTAGGATCAAACCCAACGTCGGAGTTGTGAAAGTATCTGACTTGGCTTAGTGATTCCTATTAATTAACAGTAACAACAGTCTGGACTGACGGTTTTACGTACGTTCCGAAACTCGGATACACTCAAATGTAATGCTGCGGTTGCTTTTTTACAGATAGACTCGCCAAGCATTGCTTAGCCTCCGTCAATTATTGACTACTATTTACGACGGGCTACGCGCACCTTAATATAATATTTCAAAAATTCAAATTAATATACAACAAATTCTCTTGTTACAGAACTAGCGGAAGAATGTCAGAGAATGTGCTGTCTTTCAAAGCTGATGCGTCAGACAATAAGGCGAGGTATACCTGCGAAGCCAAGAACGTCATGATCAGCAATACTCTGAAGGCTGAGATAGACCTCACTGTACTGTGTAAGTATTTTACAGTTAATATGTAGAAATAAGAAACACAGAAGGTAATGCAATAAAATACAACGGTAGCTAAAATTACTGAAAAGATCCAAGGCGGTTGGAGGTTGGTGTTATTCCAAAAGTATAGAATTATATTAATTTTATTTATTTATAGTTATATAGAAGGATGGCTGGCAGGAAATGGATAAGATATCAATGTCAATAATGGAAAATTTTAGAATTTTCTGTCCTACAGCAGATATCAATTGAAAATTTTTATTTATATCTGTGTATCTATATATTCACTTTCATTGAACCAGTGATAGCCTAGCATATGACCTGGCAAGTCAAAGTTCTACAGGTTTGAACACAAGGTATGCACCACTGAATTCTCGCTGAGTTTTTTAATATAAATACAAATATATTTTAAAGGCCGCCCCTAACATGTGCTCATCTTCACATTTTACTGCTTTAGCTATAGTAGCTAAGTATAGGATGTATAAATATTTGTCAGAGGCTAACGAGTAGTATAAACTTTGACTTGTTCATCAACCATATTTACTATAAAAAATACTTTTATTACACCTTTAAAGTACATAAACTTCTTAATCCGCTCTGTACTTCCTTGAAACATACTTCACAGTTAAAACACTACAACATCATAAAGTATTCAAAATTAACAAACTTGTGAGCTTAAACAATATTTGTCAGAATCCAATAAGAGGTACAACCACGGATCGTATTTTGAATAGAAAGCATCAAAGACTGAATCCCTTTGGGAAATAAACGTGAACAACCTCAAAGCAATTAGATTGTATCACAAAGTAATAAATAGGGGAAATGTACGAACAATAAGATTTTGAACTGGAAATTTTCAACGTAAGTACTTCGTTTTGTGAAGTTGATTTTTGTTGTGAAGTGGTAGAATGAAATGTTCAAGATTATTTGGGTATTAATGCTCTGCAATACAACCACTTCCTTTCTTGATTTAGATCAGTGTAATTTTCTGAAAATTCAGCTAAACGAGAAAATATATGCTTACTTAAGTAAGTAAACATATATTTTTCTTGTTTCGGAAAATTAACCTACATTAGTTTTGTATATAATTGTAATTTACATAACTAATCGTTTTGAACACACCTTTACATTATTACTTTTCTGACATCGTTTTGTATTAATGTAAAGCTGTGATCTTATTCTATATTAAATACAGTTTAATGATAATTTCGTAGATTACTTAAAGTTTTTTATTAGTTATGAGCCCGAGCAATGTGTATTGTACACATTTTATTAGGCTCATTGTAGGAAATATATTTTCTACCATTCCTTTAAAAGAAAATAACATTTCATATTTCTCGTCACTATTATCAATATTATCATCTAAACCTATTCCCATTGGTCACAAGATAACAGAAACATGACCCCTCTTAACTCTCACCGTGCTTTAGAGGTCGCTACATCCCTCAATCCTCTCTTAATATTACCGAAGGGGTCCAATATCAAAACGAATAATTCTGTAAGCATTTACCCAGCATCACCCCTAAGAGCCACGAATCCTTTGATAATATAACTCTATCAGGCACAAGGTAGTCCAAAAGCGCAGCTATTTTGTTATAGTGTGGTGTAAAAGGTAGATAAATTACTGTCTGTGTATTACTGTCTTATTTTTTTATAATATCAAACGTTGCCCCACACTAGGAATTCCTTCCTGTGTCGTGGGTGCGTTTACAGACATATAATCTCACAAGCACACACACACCCAGACCCGGAGCAATTATCTATAGATCGTACAAATATTTGCTCCGTGCAGGAATCGAACCTGCGACACGCAGCGCAGCAGTCGGTCTCTCGACCACTGCGCCAACCGCGCTGTTAAAATTATTATTATCATCATTGTCTAGCCATCAACCTAATTTATTTGGGGTCGCCGCGGCATGTATTTTTCATCTATACAGCCGTCATTTCTTTACTAATAATTTTCAAATAGTTTAAAAATTGTTTATTTTAAATGTGTAGTGATCGTGAAAACGTAGGATATTATTAATAATCTTTATTTAATTATTTCTAAAACCAAGACTCAATCTAAGTCCTAAGCACATTGGTGTATTATTTAAACCTAGGCTAGACAATGTTTACAAAACAATAAATATCTATAATTCTAAATTATTATGACATATACAAATAAATCTTTCAAACGCATTAAGAAAAGTATTATTATTATATTAGTATAGATTTAAACATCTGTACTAATAAATAATCCATCTGTTTTGTACTGAAATTAAATTATCATCCTATAGTAAGCGGTTAAGCAATCGAATAACATAGCGTAACCTATCCGTAAGGATTCTGCTTCGAGTCTTATACTAGTCTAGAAAAATAATAGAAAACGTACTAAAAGTAAATTATACTTTTAGTACGTTTTCTATTATTTTAAAGACTTTTTTTGTTATATTCATCTCAAAAGTCTATACCTTGCACCGTATCACAAGAAGCTGTCCCCTTAATCCCTTCTCATTGTTTATTTACAAAGAGCAAGCCAGGTAGTCGGGAATAATCGTCAAACCGTGGAGGGCTCAGTTTTTTCCTACATAAAATAAGTTTGCTTGACTTGTCAAAGAGTTTCGGAGTTAGTGATCGATTGAAAGATCTCTAGGTACACAATGTCGTTGGCTTCGTATTAATAAATAATGAAGAGGGCAATCTTTCTTCTAGGTTTGTTGTTTATTGATTGAATTAAATGTAGCTTTTAGAGATACAATAATGTTGTAACTAAAATATTGGAACTACTAACAAAATTGATACATGATTCTTTATTGCTATCGATTTGTCTCGGAAAACTTTACGTTACAGATGAACATTTTGTTTCTAAGTTTTTCATTCCATTTAAGTTTGGTTTAGAAATTATATTATTTGACTTTAGCTATTAATGGAATTGATTAATATATCATCTAGATAAACTATAATTATAATTCTCAATTTGTTTCTAAAATACCTACAATTAAACCCTACATACTATTACATCGAATTTAACTAGCAGGATTCATTTATAAATAAACAAAATGATACGACCTATTACCGTCCGTAGTGACCGAAGTTTGATACACAACCTCGACATGATGAAAGGCGATGTCGAGATCGACCCAGATTTAGGGATTACTATCTGCTTATATCCCAAACTAATTAGTGATAATTGGCTTTTACTTACCCCTTAAGAGATAAAGGCTTGAGTGATACTTAATTGACTTTTGGTAGCCTTAGTAAAGGTTTGTTTGTATCATGATCGTTCGATAGATTTATAAGTAAAACGGGTTTATTCGTATTTATAGGCTTATTTAAGCAGGCTTTAATAATAAGTAATAGATATTAGAATAGGCTTATATTGTAATGTTTATTATGATATACAACAAAATGAGTTTATATTAGATAGTTTGGATTCTTGTGATTCGTGAGACAATTAGTTACACAAAAAAAGGTTTAAATGGATTATTTGACTTAATTAATTTAGTAGAAATAATATGTTTGAAGGTGAAAATAGTAGATACCATTGTGTTTAAATTTAATATTGATTTATGCACGATTGTAACCATGCAATCAACAGTATAAACTGATAGTCTCAGCTTACTTAGAATTGGAAACAGGCGTGATTGTATACATGTATGTTACAATGCTTGAAATTCATACTGCCTCATTGATCTAACGGAGGATTGGACGGTGGGTACCGGAGTTAGGCAGTGTTTTTGAGTTGTTCTGTTGTAAATTCGCCATAACTCTGGGCAGAGTTGAGACTCATACAAGCAATTGACACATCAGTTAATACATGTGCCTGGTAATGGTTCACAACATACGTCTGCTTAACCTTTTGGAGAATAAAACCGTGATGCCTATTGTGTAAATCAAACCAAGCGAATTTAAAATTTCTGACAAAGCTTTAGCAGTTTACTATAAATAATTTAAGTTACGAGTTGAAATAATTCCATTTACTTTATATCAAGGCTTGCATGTAAAGGCAAACTTACAGGGAATACTCGCTTTATTTTCCTTTTTGCCGCTGTTAACTGGAAGTTACTCGTATATTATTTAAGCTTCTAGAGGTTGGCAACCGTTTTGGCGTTGCTAACTATGTAAAAAGTTGAGAGAGACTTAACCGACATGCTTATGTATGGAACATGTTTAACATTTTCATTTAAATACAAATTTACTATGTGATTTTTGCATGTCTCAGTTTCGTCAATGATATTTTTTAATATCATGGCATTATTTGGAAAATATTTTTTGTTTATATTGATTGAAATCTATCTAACAATCAGTCTTACCACGAGATATCGTGTTACCCAATCACTGGGTTGTGGAAGTCAGATAGTCCATCGCTTCATGTAGAATACTGGTATTAAGCTGCATCTGGTAAGACTGGAAGCCGACCCCAACGGTTTAGATTTATTTCTATCAATCCTTACAATATTATAGTACAGATAAATCTTTGAAAAACGCGTGCTTAGCGAGCTATAAAGTTACAATTAAAAAAAATATATATAACTTTAATATTATAGTACCTAGTTTTAGTAATGATAAAGCTATGATTGCCTCATCGGTCTAGTGGTCGCGGCTGCTAAGCATAAGTCCAGACTGCGATTATCGGGACGGGCAGTGTAATTCAGATTTTTTGTTAGGAAATTGCCAGTATCAGAACGGAATTCGAAATTGTCATTGATGACTAACTATCATGGCACTAAATAACGGTCAATCAGTAAAAATTGTGTTTCTTATTTATTTTGGTAAAACCTCGGTAAAGAAATACAAATGTGTTAGGCTAAACTTACATGAACCTGTTGACATTTGTACTATAGCCTGAAGGCTGCTTTCACCTCTGCTTACCCCTGGGGCGAATACTGGCGGGCTGTCATTATATCTGTCTGTTACCGAACACTAAACATTATCTCCCCAATATCACTTCATAATGAACAATGATATATTGCTATAATCACTGTAATTGGCAGATGGATTGCTAATTATAGTATCTTGTTGAGAATCAGAGCGCTCATAGGTAATTGCAAACTGTGGTTGGTAAACGATCGTTCTTCTTCTCGATCGTTGAGGATAAGCAACGCTTGACGCGAAAAGTCTGTAGATGCGAAAACCGACCGAAGCGCTTTGATTCCATGCTCATAATAAGAACCGCGAAACAGTGTAATGCGCTGCCGGAGTGGGTCTTCCCCGATAGTTACAATCTAGGTGTCTTCGACACGGCGGTAAAACGCAAGCCTATAAGCTAATATAAAAAAAGATGCGTAAGCACTAGGAGCATATACATCTGACCATCTCCGTGATTCGAAAGTCAGATTAAACTGGCCGTGGTCTTGATCATTAGTTGAAGTCGCTAAACCAAATTAGGCCTACACGTGAGTAGCTTGAACAAATCTTGACATTATGTTAGATCCTAGCCATTAAAACAGTTTCCATTCCTGTAATACAGATTAGACTAGCGCAGGAACCGGGGAATTCACATCATCATCATAATCCCCCTGCCCTTATCCCAATTTATTTGGAGTCGGTGTATTCTTCTTCCATACTATCTCTATTAGTTGTCATATCGTCAGTCACTCCTTTTCTAGCCAAATCATCTTTAACCCAATCCATCCATCGCTTCTTCGGTCTTCCTCTACTTTTATAGCCATCTACATTCATACTCAAACTTTCCTCGTCACATGACTCTCATCCCTCCGCATCACATGTCCAATTGCCCATACCATGCTAAACAATTTCTACACAACTTCTCAGTCACCGGTGCTACTTTTAGATTAACCAGGGAATTCACATATTGAATTGAATTTTTGTATTGTTTAAAAACATTTATGTAAATAAGGATTTATTTATTTATTAAAAGCACAAAAGAAGCCAATACGATATCTTTCAAAAATATGACATTGTAAGTATATGAAGTGCTTACGAACAATTTTATATATTTACTTTAGTTTTATTATAGTCCTTAGAACATATCTGGGATTCTAGGAGGTTCTCGTAGTTAAGCAACAGCTGGAGAGATCGATCGATTGAGGTTAGCTGCGCTTGGCGCGGTTGGTCTGTGGATGGATGACTATCGTTTTCAAATCGGGACCCCTCGTTAAATCAAATGAAGACACGGGTTAAAGTAGTCCAAAGCTTAAAAGTTTGACAATCAGTCTTACCACGACATATTGTCCAGTAACTAGGTTATGGAGGTCAAACAGGCAGACGCTCCATGTAAAATTGGTACTGCTATTAATCAACATCCGGTTATGATGGGACGCCGACCACAACATAATTGGGAAAAGGCTAGGCAGATTGCTGGTATCTGAGTTTCTATACGTATGTTAGTGTGCTTAGTAGTTAGCACATCTTAATCTATGATAGCATATAATATGTGTTAATTATGATGTGTTTCCAAACTATTACACCCAAAAATAATGGCCAAAACATTAATCTGTCATATTATGCTAAAATATCAAATGATCATAATCGACGCACGTATTTGCCAACTCCCTAAACGAAACAGCTCAATGATACAAGCATAAATCACCAACTCCCGCAACGACATTCAAATTTATTTGACATTTATACGAAGAGGGTAAAGTTTTAATTTGTTCCGACGCCATTGACGCCCCCCAGAAGTTTACTGAACGTATTTTTATATGAAACTCCAATTTCGCCCTCTTGGCATTCCTCCATTGCAAAATATAAACTAAAAATTGAATGTTCTTTTTGAATTGTTATATTTTTAAGTGGTTTCCGTTGAAAAGGTCACCTGTCAAGTTATTTGGATTAACTTTGAACAGCGTCTATTTTTGCTACCTACTTTTTTTAAAGAAAATGTCTTGTAAGGAATTATTGCTTGTTGTTCTAAAAGCCATTTCATTCTTAAGTGTTTTTCTTTATCGAAAAAAAATTGAATCCAATAAAGCTAAGTATTAAGATGACCGTAAAACGTTTATAAAACCACACAATAATTTTCTCATTAGAAAAGTGGTTAAGCTGTCTTAAACATAGACCTAAATAACTTACCTTTTAGTTTCGCAATCTTCAAAATAACAAGCAACTGAGACATTTTAAATTTATCTTTGAAACCTGTTTTAGTTAAACCATCCATTTTATTTAAATCATTTTCAAACTGCTCAGAGGGGCGATCGAAATAAGAATTCAGCTATTTTCTTAGAACTAATTCGTGTCTGATACGGTAGGTGTCCTGTCACCCTTGAGACAACCTTAAGTACATGATAGCTAAGTAGGTAGGTATATATTTCGTTCATCTCATACATTCAGGCCAGAATTTCACTAATGTCGATTAAATTGCATACTTTGTCTTAACTTTTGCACTGTACTGAATTAATCGCTAAATTATGCAGCTCAAAATTACGAAAAAAATTAAGGCTTGGTGGAATTTTTTCGTCTAGTAATTACTTGGGTCGATAATATAAAAATGTCAGAGGTCATTTATCTGCTGAGTAATATATATAAGCTGGCCTATTACAGGGTTTTATTATTATCGAGTGGTTAATGAACAACCTAATGTCAGTATTTAAACCACTTATAAGCCTTTAACATGTATTTCATCTCTCGGATGTGCTGGTTTCCTCATTATGTTTTCCTTCACCGTTTGAAGCAAATGTGACATTATGATGACAATGAAGTTAGTGTTTATAACTTGCAGCCTTTGATATGCCAGCCCATCAGTCATAACACTGGGTTATCATTGCTACTGTTTATGCTACTGTAGGATTAAGATAGTCTAGTTGTCTACGCACAAATTACAGTCGTGTTTCTGAACTTCTGATTTTACTCACGTGTATATTTTGCAGTATGATCAACTAGTTTCGGACTCTTGTGAGCCCTTAATTATGAGCCCTTCACACGGTGACGCGTGATGTCACAAACTGAAGTGTAAAACGTGTTAGGACAAGTTATTATGTGGTTCAACCGTAGACAACTATGTTTAAATTAACAGTAATATGAGTTGATAGAGAAATGATAATAATTATAATGTTGATTAAAGTAGTAGAATGTCTTATATTTTCCAGTCAGTTTTTAATAGGTATTGAGGTGACGAGCCTTCCAACTTAATTGGTAATCAAAGTGTAAATGTCAGAAATATTGCGACAAAGAACAATTAAAATCTTCATTGTGAGATAGTTTACGCAAAATAATTTACGCTGAGAAACAACAAAGGTAATTAGAATTCAAAACAGTATCAATAGAAAATGATAAAACAGAAATTTTTGAACACAGACTCCATAAACCTATTAAGAAGAACACATATACTGCCCAAAAAAATTGTACCAATCTTAAATCAGATTTCTACGATGATGGATTTTCCATAAGCATTTTAATTTTAACGCTATTGTGCACCCGACGGGATCCAATAAATTTTGCATTATTTGATATCGTACTTAGGTGGCTTAAAATTATATTACCGATGCATTAAATTACTATGCTCCTGGATTGTGTTATCTAATTTATTTACTGTCAGGACCTGCTATGTTAAAATTTTATGCTTAATGTGCCTATCTTGTGAAAATAAATTAACTAGATTTTGTTTTAACATTTTCTGGATCTATTTCGCTTTAGTTTGGTTTTGCTTCATCAAGATTTTGGTCTTTAACGATTATTTTTATACTGTGTGACTTATTTAATTGTTCACCTCTTGCTTTGACATACGGATGACATAGCTAGATAGAAGGAGACCGTATTGGTGGCGGTTACCACCAACAACAGCCTTCCAGTACAAGTAGAGAGTATGTATGGAAGTAATTTTCTTCCATACATATTCTCTACTTGTACAGAAATACTGCGCCGACCCCAAATAAATTGGGATAAGGTCAGGGGGATGATGATGTCTTTGACATAATTTTATGAAAATACGTACAATCCTTACACAAATTCCTGCCTTTTTCTCATGGGTGTAGGCATGAACTGCAAGCTGCGGTGAATGCAGCTGCGACAAAAGTAGCATTTCCTATACATAGAGAATTAATTATAAATGTAATTTAATTACACATTACTAATCCATATTCTATTTTTACAGTTGCCCCATCACACGTTACAATCTCCGGACCTTCAGAAGCGAGGGTGGGAGACCCAGTACCCCTGACTTGCAGTACAGCTCCATCGAACCCTGCTGCCGACATCAAGTGGCTCGTACTAGGAAAACATCACAAGGAAGCAAGCAACAGGACCGTTATATCACCCGAAGGTAAATCTTAGTTCATCAACGTTAATAAAAATAAAAAGAGGAAAGGAAGAAAGAAAAATGTATTAGACACAGTCAGTAAGGAAAGAACTAATGTAGATATACAAAAACACAATATGAATGATAGTGGTCATTGTGAGCCTCACGGCAATGAACATGACCAATTTGAATTTGCACTCCATGGATAAAGTTTCTTGTGAGTGTACAAAAATACGCCTCTGCCTATCTGTTCATTAGTATTGAATTACTTTTATAAATAAGTCTTTATTACAGACCATACACAAATTCATATAAAGTTAGCACTTCGTACCTTAACCTAATATATTGTTAGGACTATCCCGAAATCGCCGCAACAAAGCGACACATCGATTGCGTATAATGGCATAATAACCTTTACAGTCTCACTTCAGTAAACATGATTATTATGAAAAGATAGCCATCTTGAGTATGCGCATTTTTCGGGTTTGCTCGACTAGTTTCGAGCTCAAACATGGTGGCGGACTGAGTCTTCGGTAATGTCACAGGACAGACATCGATTGAGAGTCTGACTCGCGACATTGCCGCGGACTCACTAATTGACTAAGGGCTCCGTTCGAGCTCGAAACTAGTCGGGCAAACCCGAAAAATGCACGTGAGTAGTAACCGGTGAACAATAATTAATATAAATATGCCTCACGAAAGTTATTATACAAATCTTGAGTATGTTTTAGTAAACCATATAAGATTCTGAAATAAATTTCATAGTAACTTTATACGGTAGTTTGGTCGTGTCAAACGTAATCTGAAACTTGTACCCAAGGACCAAGTTGGTAGGAAATACCTTGACCTAGATTTTATTATAAACCTTGGAGCCAACAATATTTGAGCCAAAGAGCTGCCTGAATTCGTGAAAGTTGATATAACAAACGATAACAGTATTCAGAACGATGATACGGAGAAAACATTGAGTTTTTTTACATAATATAGCATTATTTTTGTATCATCAGTTTCGTGAGACACATTCATATTAATTATTGTTCAACGGTTATTACTCACTTGCATTCTTCGGGATTGCCCGACTAGTTTCGAACTCAAACTCGCTTTGAGTCTGAGTTTGACTTGCGAAATCGCCGCAGGCTCAGCTCATGACTAAAGGCACGGTTCGAGTTCGAAACTAGTCGGGCAATCCCGAAGAATGCAAGTGAGTAATAACCGTTGAACAATAATTAATATAGCATTACGCTGGGATATCCGAGGGGTTAGGGATAGAGGAGTACCTTACTTAGCACACCAACATTTCGATAATTAAGTCCCAAGTAATAGGTAGTGAGCTAATTGCCGTCGGCCGGGCACAATTGCAAACGCCAAAAGACGCATTAAAATGTGGAAGAAGTATTCGGAGTTCGATTTACAGTGAGCAGAGGTCGAGATGGCTTAGCAGTCAGAGTTCCTGGAGTATTTATCCGGGAGGCACAGGTTCGAATCCTACTAACGACCTTATTTTTCTTTCCACAAAGATTTGGAACTTTAGAATTGGCTACGCTTGCGTAAATTTTATTGAATGATTTATCTGTATCTAATTGTTTATGTTCACTTGTCTCTTTATCATTAGGTTTAACATATTGTATTTGTCTCCAGGTGGCTGGATCACGACCTCCAACATTACTGTCGTGGTAGAACCCAACAAGAGGTCCATAGTGGTCGTGTGTCACGGCATTAACGGACAACTCACTGAAAACGTCGTCGCTACCCATACCATCAATGTGTTATGTAAGTAATTTAGCTATAGTAGATACATCTATTCATCATATATATCTTAATATATATAAATCTCGTGTCACAATGTTTGTCCTCAATGGACTCCTAAACCACTTAACCGATTATAATAAAATTCGCACACCATGTGCAGTTCGATCCAACTTGAGAGATAGGATAGTTTAAATCTCAAATTATAGTCGCGTGCGAAGCCGGGACGGACCGCTAGTATATATATAAAAATGAATCTCCGAAATGTTTGTACGCGCATAACTTCCGAACGCCTGCACCAAATTGGATAATTCTTTTCTTTTTTTGTGTTCGTTATTGTCAGGACAAGGTTTATCTAAAAGAAAATTTAAAAAACAAAGCAAAAAAATTGCGGTACGAAGTTCGCTGGGTCAGCTAGTATATATATAAAAAAGAATTGCTGTTCGTTAGTCTCACAAAAATTCGAGAAGGGCTCGACCGAATTCGATGAAATTTTGTGTGTGTTTTTGAATGAGTTCCTGGATGGTTTAAATATGCAATTGGACTCTGTTCAGGGCAGGACACCGTCTGCCGGGCTCGCTAGTTATAATATATAGTACATAATAAGTAGTGGTCGATAGTGATTATAATTCGAAAACAATTCGTAAATTTTCATTAAATTATTTTATAATAGTTTTAGCTTTATGCACTTCTTTTCTATATGAAAAAATATACCAAATCTCACACTCCTCCGTGCGCGCAATATGCTTGAAAAGGGGTACAACGTTTTCCCTTCACTTATTAATATAAGGTTAGATTCTTGTTCACCAATTAATGTCGCAGAATGAAATGCCGTTTGGTCGGAAAAGGGTAACAAACAAGCAAAAAACGAACTAACAGAGTTACTGTCTCATTTATTTATTGTATTCGTTCATAAAAACCTAATCAAAAACGTGTTAAAACAAAATCTGAACATCGTTTTGACATTTTCATTATTAGATGAAATATTGATGTTAATTTTTTTATACCATATCACGTGATATTTGAAATCATAATTTTAATAATCTTGCCGAAATTATTTATTATTAACACGCTTTTATTAGCTTCACCTGTAACTAACTAACAAAAAAACTAAAATCTTGGAAGTTAAATTTAAATCCACCTCCCGGTTTCCGATTGAGCTGAAATTTTGCATACACGTTTAGTTTGGATAACAATACATGGTGAGCTAAGTGACGTCATTCTAAATCTAATATGGCGGACTTCCAAAGATGGCGGACTAGGCATTTTTATGCACTCCCATGATATGGGTATCAAATGAAAGGGTTTGCTGAGAAGAGTACGAAAAATGAAATGACGTCACTCTCAATCCAACATGGCGGACTTCCAAAGATGGTGGACTGGTCATTTTTTATGCACTCCCGCGATATGGGTATCAAATGAAAGGGTTTGCTGAGAAGAATACGAAAAATTAATTTTAAACAAAAAATAAAAACCGCCTTCAAAAATCCACTACACTAAAAAGTTCAAAATAATATCAAATTTTGCTTATAATAAAATAATTTTAAAATAACAATATATAATAATAATCTGTTAATTTTGGAGTCGGTGCCTGTACTGGGAGAGGGTTATTGTTTTCCTCTTGTTTGTCACTTATGTTCGTTGTGCTGTGGTTATGTTACCGGCCTTTGTATCTGGTTGTAAACCCCACATACATCAGGCACCGACTCCAAAATTAACAGATTATTATTATATATTGTTATTTTAAAATTATTTTATTATAAGCAAAATTTGATATTATTTTGAACTTTTTAGTGTAGTGGATTTTTGAAGGCGGTTTTTATTTTTTGTTTAAAATTAATTTATTTCAGTCTTTTTAGTTTTAAGTCTAATATATATATTGTATAGGTCATATATAAGTTTGTATACTTCATACATAAGTTAATTTAGCAATTTAATAATATGGGTAGGCCTTCGAAAGCCGCTAGGACTTAATAACTGCATCGGTGAAATGTATGTGTATAACAGTGGACACTTCTGCCTACCCCATCAGGCAATACAGGCATGATGCTATGTATGTATTGAGTGGCATGAACTATAGATGGATATGCGATTACAGCAATTGCGAGTGATTTGCTGTGATTTATTGAAGAGTTCCATTGTCTAACTTCGAAGATCTTCATCAGATCTTCACTAAATTGAAATGGAACCATTTCTGGGGACTACTCTTTCAAACAATTATATCGACGGACATACCTACATACAAAACAAGGTAGCTACTGTAAAACGTTGAGGAGTTCCCTTGACTGTACTTCATCTTCATCATCAGACCCCTAATGACAGTCATAACCCATCTAGGTGTAAAGTTCTCATCAATACAAATTAATCAAGCCCAAACACCAGGTAATTGCTGTAAATCGTTAAAGAGTTCCCTAGATCGTCTTTCGGCTGCATCATCAGATCGACTCCAGACCTTCATTAAATATTAGTGCTTTAAAATACTTAATGAAAAAATTAACAAACGCACTAGTCGCCCCTACGATTTTCGAAGGTTTCCCTCGATTTCTCAGGGATGCCATCATCAGATCCTGGTTTCCTTATCATGGTACCACCGTTGAAATATCTTCCTTCCAACAAAAAAAGAATTATCAAAATCGGTTCATAAACGACGAAGATATCCCCGAACACACATTAAAAAAAAAAAAAAAAAAAAAAAAATATACGGTCGAATTGAGAAACCTCCTCCTTTTTTGGAAGTCGGTTAAAAATAAAGTGACGTCACTCTAAATATGGATGAAGAATTCGCGGTGGTGAGCAGAAGTCGAGATGGCTTAGTGGTCAGAGCGCCTGGAGTATTTATCCGGGAGGCGCAGGTTCGAATCCTGCTCATGACCGTATTCTTTTTCCATATAATATAATAACTTTAGAGTTCGCTAAGCCTGTGTTAATGCTTTTCAAAGATTTATCTTTAGTATTAATATGTATGTGTCTCACAAGGAAAAAACCCAGTAGCTTTCTTAAAAAATAGTAAAAGTATTTTATACACCAACTTCTCAAAAATTCAGTTAACCTAACCTAACGTATTTCTCGATTTATTTTTCGCGCATATCAATATGCTTCGGGCCGAGTCTGCACATGACAGGTCTCTAATCAAATAGGTTTTTGATGGAAAATCCGTCCTGTTTACTTAAACCATGGATTATCATATTTTGTACGGTAATGGAATTTGGCTTTACGCGTGTTTTGATGTAGGTAGGTTAGGCAGTGTTGTAAGTGAAGGTTTTGATTTGATTTTAATTTAATAAAGATATAACTGCCTCGTTGGTCTAGTGGTCCAAAGCGCGACTGCTGAGCATTAGGTCTTGGGTTCGATTTTCAGGTCTATCAAAGTGTTATTGGGGTTTTCTGTAAGGAAATTCTCAGTAGTAGCCCGGAGTTTGGAATTGTGCCCGGTAGTTGGCAATAGGCTCACCACCTATTACATGGGAATTAATAACAGCATCTGCCAAATATGGGTGTACAATTGTGTACACCTCTGCCTACCCCTTCGGTTAATACAGGCGTGATGCTATGCCACTCCACTTAAGAGTGAATAGATTTATTCTCATAGGATCTTCGCGCTCCATCCTCGGCCACACCGTCGCTTACCATCAGACGAGTTGGTGGCCAGATTTAAATCCATTTTTTATCAAAAAAAAAACCTGCGCTCCTTTATGAAATACTGCAGTATTTCAGACGCCCTGCAAGCTAAGCCATCCTGTCCACTGCGCAGTATTCCGTATTCTTCCTCCACATTAATACGCCTTATGATGACGTCATCGTCATCTATACAGTGACTGAACCGACACGACTAACTTTGCAGTTCAAATCCTGCCCACGACAGCATTTTTCCTTCCATAAAAATCTATATTTTTAGAATTCGCTACACTTCCATTTAATACGCCTAAAATATTATATCAGTATTTTTCGATGTCCTTATCCCAATTTATTTGGGGTCAGCGCAGCATGTAGTCTTCTTCCATACATCTCTAGTCACTCCTTTTCTAGCCATATCATCTCTAACACAATCCATCCATCGCTTCCTCGGTCTTCCTCTACTCTTATAGCCATCTACATTTGACTGTCCTGTTGGTCTAGTGGTTAGTAGCCCTGACTGCTAGGCCGTAGGTCGTGGGTTCGATTCCCACTCAGGACAAATGTTTGTGTGATGAGCACGATCATTTGTTCTGTGTCTGGGTGTAATTTATTTATTTATTTATAATATGTATGCATTTAGAAATATATAAGTATGTTTATCAGTTGTCTAGTACTCATAATACAAGCTCTGCTTAGCTTGAGACTAGACGGCGTTGTGTGATAGTTGTGGAATATTTATTTATTTATTTATTCATGTTAAGAATAAAAATGAACAATTTATCTGCAAATTCGTGAAAAAATTGTTGGTTATCAACCCAAACTTGCCACTTCACAAAATCACAACAAAGTTATGACGTCATCCCATATTTATATCCAACGCTTACCGTCTCGTGGTACCCACTTACTAAAACAACTAAACTCGGAGAGTTATCTACAGGGAATAATTTATAAGTCAACTCTTAGACTACGTATTAACTGTCACTTCTTGAGTTACAGCAATCTCTTTGACTGTTATGACGTAAGTACAGTCAGACACATAGATAAACATTTCATAAATTCAAAGTAACAGAAGAACTGTCTCGTTGGTCTAGTGTCCACAAGTGCAACTTCTGAGCATGAGGTCTTGGGTTCGATTCCCAAGTCGGGCAGTCTTATTAGGTGTTTCTGTTAGGATATTCTCAGTAGCAGCCCGGAGTTAGGAAGGTGTGATGTGATATCCCCGTGCTTTGAAAAACACGTAAAGGTATCGGTCCTGCGCCTGATCTCTCTCCGGTCGTGTCGGATTGCCGTTACATCGGACTATGAGAGTGAAGGAAGAGAAAGTGCACTTGTATTTGCTTATAAAATTGTGTACATCTACTGCGTGGTTGGCTAATCTCCTCGGAGATAGGCCGCCGTGACCGAAATACGGTCGGAAGGAGTATATATATATATTCGTCCTTTAGCTATATTCGTATAAAAGATCCATTTCTCCTTTACACGAATAATTACATCGCCGAACCACATATTTTTCACCATTTTACTCACATCGAAACATCGTCAGTCCATTTGACTTTATAATGATATCTTCGGTGACTCGAAACCCTTACTATACGTGACTGGAAATCATAGTGCTACTCCCAACGCTGTTATACTCAACCTGTATAAAGTATGTATTGTTACATCACCCTATATATGTTTATGGCTATGTATGTACAGGCGAGAAAATGGTTTTATGTGCTACCTTATGACTAATTTTGCGTTAGTATTTTAGTTCTTTTTTTTTTATTGCTAATTTTAAGATCAAATTAAAATATCTACGTTATCTTTTATTACAAAGTGAGACGAGGTAAATTAATAAAACACTTTTATAACTTCATGTTTTTCGACGTGTGCCAAACTCAAAGGTTATAAAAAAGGTATTAAAACAGATTCGTTTCTTTTTTATATTACTTTAAATTCAAATGAATTATCAAGTAGGTGGATCATTATTCTGTTTTTTCGACTGTACGGTTTCACTTACATTTTACAGGGGTTCTTCAATTGGGGAAATGGCTGAGTGACTAGCTTCCATAAGTGACGTGAGTTTGGTTTCAGCACAACAAATATTTTCTATCTCAGCCTATAAACAGTCGTGTTGGGCGTGAGTGTGTGAGTTTTAAGCAATATTTTTCTCGATAAAATCATTCATGATAGGTACAAAAGTAATCTAAGGCGTAAAAGTTATACGTCAACTACTTTCATAAGTAAATACTAAACCCTAGTATAACAAGGTTTAAAAGAAACGCCCGTTTCTACAGAACTCAATCCATAAAACTACGCCATTCAAACGTAGCCCTTTACAGAAATAATTGGAAAAATAACCCGCCACTAACATATCGTGAAATGTTAGCGTAAAACTGAAATATTTTGTAAATTCACCGAGCTACAATTTTAGACCTTTCGCAGACTTGCTACTTGCGACGGCGATCAGTTATGCTAGTCGGTTTTAAGTCTAATACAGCGACTGAACGCTCAAACGCGCGATTTTGGCAACCGCGGCCCTAAGCAAAGAGTAGTACGTGTTAGCTTGTGTTTGATAGTCAGTGGCGATAGTGCCTAATTGCACTTTAAAGGAGCTCTTTCTCTTTGAAATGCTTTCTTTTTTGTTTTTTAATATGAATTTAATCAAAGTATTTACAGTTCTTTTCTAATTCAGAACATTATTGATAAAGGTCTTATGTAGACAATATTAGCAAAGCAAGATGCAGCAATGATCATCATCATTATTCTAGCTTGAAATCACCTACTGCTGGCTGTACTCAAACCTACCTTATTTTTGTTTATTATGTGTGGAAAACTTATCATGGAGGCTGTGCCGGCTAAAAATCACACGATGACTTTTGGGTATCACTATTGACTCGAAACTGCAGTGGAGCCCTCATATCTCATCACTTTCATGCAAGTTAAGCTCTGCAGCATTTGCAGTAAAAAAAATTAGACAGCTCACAGATGTAGCTACAGCTAGATTAGTGTACTTTGCTTATTTTCATAGCATTATGTCCTACGGCATTCTGTTGTGGGGATCAGCGGCCGAAGTGGACTCAATCTTTATTTTACAGAAAAGGGCAATTCGTGCAATCTACGAAATGGGCCCTCGTGAGTCCTTAAGAGTTTTTTTTAAAGAAATTAATATTCTTACACTACCGTCACTTTATATTTTTGAAAATATTATGTATGTCCGAAAGAACTTGCAAAAATTTAATATAAACAGTGACTTTCACGACATAAATACTAGAAACAAACATAAAATAGTAGTGCCGAAATTTAGATTAACTAAAACAAATAAATCACATTTAGGCAATGGTATACGCTTCTATAATAAGCTACCAAAAATTGTCACAGAACTCACGGGTAAAAAGTTTAAATCACATGTTAAATCGGTTCTCATAAAGAAAGCTTATTATAAAATTAAAGACTATATTGATGATAAGGAAGTGTGGCATTAACTATTTTTCTGCGCATGTGGCTTCCCTGGCGATTAGTAGTTTCTACTAAAAGTCAGTATAATTATTCGTTTCTAAACTTTATGTCACTGACAATGTTTTATTGACTTGTCTTGACAATGATATCAATTATTCGCTTGAATTTACAAGTTTGACATTTCCATTATAGCACCATTGCACTGACATTGTATCTAAATTTATTAGTAAAGATAGTCGTTCCAACATCACCATATTATAAATGCGAGCTCAATGTAGTCATTAATGTTCTAGAACTTGAGTCTCTGAAGAAATTGCGTTAACCTGTGTTTCTATCACAGATGGCATTCTTAGTATCGGGGTTGCTCAGTATATATTTTTTTTTTTTTAATATTCTTTCACGCATTAACCTACATTGCTCTCGGATATTTCTGAACACAAAAATGTAACAAAGCAAGACTGTACTTATTATTTATTTAAAAAGAGTGTCTATGGAGTTTCTTGCCGGCTCTTCTCCATATGATCAACTTTTTGGAACCGAGCAACTAGAATCATTTGACGTTTCTTAAGTGCATGTAATTTGCCTATTTGAAATAAAAACCTTTTGACTTTGACTTTGATGCAAGGGTCGCAGCTACAACCTAGGTTCCCTCCTAGGTCGTGGTTTACCCATATCACTGATGTAGTCGCCGAATTACCAATCCCCGCTTAAAGTAGCAAGTCTGCCGAGTCCTTTAGTGATTTTTCCTTTTTAGCAAAATTTCCCAATACCTTTTACGTTACACATGTTCGACGTACGAGGGTTTAAATTCTTACAATATTTCGTTTTAGATTTTGCGTTGCAGAGATCTTTTTTTATTCTTCTTTTTATTTGGTAGAGCTGTTGAATCATTTGTGGTTAAGTTAGTGAATGAATGCAAAAATTACAGCTGTGATAGCCTAGTGGTTTTATAATATAATGTATCAGAGGATTCCAGGTTCGTATCCGGGCGTCACCAAAATACGTATTAAAATGTGGAAGAAGAATTTGGAGTAATGAGCAGAGGTCGAGATGACTTCATGGTTGGAGGTGCAAGTTTGAATCCTGCTCACGACCTTGTTTTACTTTCGACTGTTAATAATGTTATTAGACAAATATTTATGTTTCGGATTGGTATCCAACCCGCGACGTGGCACAGTAGCCGATCATTCGTTGCGCCAAATAAATCGAATGAAAAAACTTTTTTAAACACATAATCCAAACACCGTATTTCTACCATCAAAAGCCTTGACCATAGGATTAGTTTTACACAGCTAACCCTCCATCACTTGTGGTTCTAACCCTTACAAACTCGCGGTAACCAAGATTACCCTTTAAATCATTTCTAGTAGGGGGTTAAACCCTATACAGCCGTTGTGGTCAAGTAGGGCACTTTGTAAATGCTATGTGGTTTGATACTGTCTTTGGTTTAAGGCACCGTATGGTCTTAAGGGTCTTGAATTGTTTTATATGTATGTACTAGTCTATTGTAATAGTTCATGAACCCGTTTCTAAGACAGGGTAGGTTTACAACTTGCTGGTACAGTCGGCTACATATATAAGTTACCATTCAAAAAGTTTCGGAATTGAAGACAAAATACGGTTGCATTGTCGTGAATACTTATTATAATAATATAGAAAATACTATTAGGAATGAATGTTGAATAATAATAATAAGACAGGTAAATAAATATTTCAAACGCATTAACGCACGAGTAGCGAAATCAAAAGGTAATTTTTTTAAACATAATATGGTCATGAGCAGACCTTATTTTTCTTTTCACAAAAAATATATTAATAATAACCTTTTGTGAAGAATATTATTAATATCAACGCTTTTTTTAAATCTTGTGACTCTATTTATTAAAAATAAATCAATATATTACTCGTAATTTACTTTGTAATAACATCAAGTTAATCTTGAACTTGGAATATGAGAATTCAAATAGGAGTTAGGTGGCTAATGATTCCAATTCATCGAATTTACACCGTGATACTTCTAATGTCGTGTGTGTTTTCTAAGCTAATATTTAATTTTAGACACCACTGATCTAAAATTAAGGTGAATATCGTAAAGATTCTGGATTTAAAGTGTAATAAGTTAATTGCAGTCACTCAGCATAAGTGTGGGTATTTATTAATTCCGTCGTCAGTACAGTGGTATATCTCTTAGTTTATTATATATTTGCCCCTGCCACGTTTTTGCATCACCTGTGGCCTTAAGTATTTTGTACAATTTTATTTTTGTGCCTAAAGTGTTCATTAACAATAAATAAATAAAATACATTGATATAATTCAAGTATCATAACGCACAATCGGCAAAAGCGTTTTGTATGCAGGCAAAATATTGAGGAAAATACTTTAATGCAGCAGATATATGCGAATCGTTATGAGAAAGCATGAAAATCCATTACAAAGCATATATTGGTCCCAAAAACTAAACAAAAGACGTCCCTTTGACCTGTCCATGAATATAAACATAGAAGACCATTCAACCGCAGCCCGGAAACCCATGGAACACATCCAACTAACATATTAAACATAAAATGATAAAACTATTGCTATATAAACAACGGACGAAACGTCCGGTCTGTGCGAATTATCATAATATTTGCGGAACCGGAAACGCAGCTGACGTCACGGCCGCTGCCGGCGTTTCGGGGTTCAGCGGGGAAATTGTGTAATCCATTGTGGTAGTTTTGGGTACATACATAATATATTTGGAGGTGTCTGTGAAATAAGGTGGAATGATTTGATGGTGATGAGGTGTAGGAAAACTCGTTTTATGTTAAAGTTATATTTTTTTGTGGTAAAAGAATATATAGTTTTATGTATAGTTATATAGTTGTATGTTCAACTTTTTGCCAAGAAATATTATTAATCATCAATCAATATCAATCATCATCAATCAATACATATAATAAAAATGTAACAGATCGCTGTCTGTACATGGAAGATATATTAGAAAAAATATTATTGGGACCTTTATCAACGCAAATAGTACCCAAAACAATGATTGTTAGAATTTTTGTCTGTTTATCTGTTTGTCTGTGCGTTTGTGCACGCTAATCACAGAAACGGCTTATCCGATTTAGATGTGGTTTTCACTAATATGTTGTGGTTGTCACTAATAAGCTCACTTAACATTTAGTGTTTGTTTCATGTCAATAGGTACATAAATAAAAAAAAAAATGCCAATTTAAAGAATCACGTTGAACATCTGTTATTTACAACATCCACGCGGACGGAGTCGCGGGCACAGCTAGTTTATTTAGCATAAATTGGTATGTGAATTTTGATAACATAAATAAAGTACTTTAATTCACTGAGTTTCACAATAAAGCGTTGTCCGGGTAATGAAGTCCAATAGGTTATTTATTTGTGTCTTATTATTGGCGCTGGAAAAGTTAAATACAAGTAGTCCTTTCTATTGATTAGTATTATAAAGTGTGTCTTAAATAATTTAACTGGAGCTCGCATGCGTAACTGCTGAACGTGAGGTTCTGGGTTTGACTCCCGGATCCGGTAAAATGATATTGGACTCTAAATTCTCAGTAGTGGCCCGGTATTTTGAATTGTGCCTAGCTGATGGCAGAAGGCTCACCATCTATTACATCAGACTGAATTACGATTTATCAGTGAAATGTGGTGGACTAAAATACGCCTCTGTATGTTCCCCGGGGAATTTACGCGTGATGCTAATGTATACATGTATGTACTAAGATTTTTTCTCAAATTCTTTTTTTATCAAAATCGATCAGAACTAAAATCTAAAAAATACTAATTCCCGAAAATAATTGCTTTAAAATCTTTACCATCTACGGAACCATACATATTCAAAATTCATTCTACCCAGTATTTTTTCCGTCGGCCTAACACGATAAAACCTAGGTCGGATTAAACAGCTTTTTAAACTGCACGTTCCATCTCTTTCTCTTTAACCGATATTTATTGGCTGTCTCCTTCTAACAACGGATTTAGGCAGACGTTTTTTTGGTGGTTTAAAGTTTGCGTACCAGGTTTTTGTGAAATGGGGGGAATTTGGACGACGTATGTGTGTTTAGGAATAAAAAGTATGTAGATGGAAAAATATTTCATTGCGTAAAATCCTTGTGCTTTGAAACCATAATATAAGGGACAATGTGTGTGTATGTGTGTGTGTGGGAGAGAGTGAAGAAGAAGAGAATGTGGGAATGAAAATATATCATAACCTAACCTAAGTCTCGAAAGACTTTGTACCGTAATTTAATTCCGATGGTTAAACCTTTTTAGTTTAATTCAAGATAAATCTTTGAAAAGCATTAACGCATGCTTAACGAACTCTAAAGTTACAATATTAAATGGAAAAAGAATACGGTCGCGAACAGGATTCGAACCTGCGCCTCCCGGATGAATACTCCAGGCGCTCTGACCACTAAGCCATCTCGACCTCTGCTCACGACCGCGAATTCTTCTTCCATATTTTAACACGTCTTATGGCGACGTCATTGCAATCAATTCAGTACCTATACAGGTGACCGAACCGACACGACCAACTTTGCAGCTAATATAATGTCGTAAAGAATGCAATTACCTTAATAATTCAAGATAAATCTTTGAAAAGCATTAACGCATGCTTAACGAACTCTAAAGTTACAATATTAAATGGAAAAAGACTTTTTAGTTTACTAAAATAATTTTAGTTTTTTTTTATTATAAAACTCCATTTAGATTTATAAATAAATAATCATGATACAGACAGACGTGTTGCTGGGGAGTTTGTTGCGCCGCTTCTTCTTCCCAGCTAAAACACTAGGCGGCGGTGAAGGGTGGGTTTATTTGGGGGCTGTCTTAATGATCGACGTTCAAAAACCACTAATATTTTTGCCTAACTTGATAGAAATGTTCATTTTGATTTTATCCTCCTTTTATGCCTTTTTATGGATTTATGCCTCGTTGGTCTAGTGGTCGCAAGCACGGCTGCTGAACTTGAGGTCCTGGGTTCAAGTCCCGGGTCCAAGCGACGCGTCATAATATTGACAAACGAAATTGTAAGAGTGAGTACACACATTACGTGACTAATGAATAATTGTCTAAATGACGTCACCATCAGACGTGTAAAATGTGGAAAAAAAAAACGGAGTAGTGAGAGAGATCGAGATAGCTCTTTTGGCAGAGCGCCTGGAGTATATATCCTTGAGTTGCCGGTTAAAACGACTGTGTTTTTCTGTCCATAATTTAAATTAGCGAGATTTACATGTTACAATAAAACAACTTTTAACCGGATTAATCGCGTGTATTATTGGTTTATGTTATTTCTAACGGTTCGAACACTGGTCTGCGACTATTTTATTGTAATATGTAGTGATTGCGTCACCCTAACAGATTTGCATGATTGGACTGCCTCATTGGTCTAGTGGACTGCGAAGCATGAGGTCCTGTGTTCGATTCAAAGGTCGGGAAAAGTGCTATTGTGTTTTCCTGTTAAAAACTCTCATTGCGTGTCGGAGTTTGGAATTGTGCCCGGTTCACCACCTATTACATGGGCCTTATTAAAAGCATTGGTGATATGTGAGTATACAACCCATGTATACCCATGTGAGTTTACACCTCTGCCTACCTCTTCGGGGAGTACAGGTGAGGTGCTATGTGATATTATGTTAATTTTTAGATTTTAGTTAGATTTATAATACGCACATGACTTCGAAAGTCTTGTCAGTCCAACGGTTATAATAGCCGCTAGGCTATCACTGCTATTAAAAACATAAATACATATACCCTCCTTTGTATTAATACCAACTTCTACCTTCTATTTGCTTATCTAAGTTGACATAGGCCGTAGGCCCCTTTTTGTCACATCCTAACTTTAAAGCCTGTTATTTCACGTTCATCATTAACATTACACTACTGTAGCGTTTGAATGTTTAATTTGTCGGCCATTTTGAATTTGAGGCCAGGTCGCTGCGTCGAATGAACTGCTTGCGTTTTGTGTGAATGAATGGGTTTTTGATACGAGTGCATCTAAAAATAGCTGTTGCGTTTCTCGTTGTGAATGTTATAGATGTATGATACATAGAATCTTTCAGATTTGTCTAGTGTGTGAATGTGAGGCTGCTAAGAGTAAGGACTTGGGTTTGATTCCAGGTAGAGTGAAGTGGCGTACAAATTTTCTGTTACGAAATTTTCAGTAGTTGGGAACTGTGCTTGTTTGATGAGAATAGGTCCACTACCTTTTACATGGAACTGAATATCAGCATTGGTAAAATGTGGGTGTACAACTGTAGACATCTCTGTCTACCCTTTCGGAGTGTAAGCTTGATGCCATGTTGTAATTATATAGGTACATAGCATCATGTTTGTATTCCCCAATAACTTAACAAGGCATTGGTACCTTTTAAAAAGTGAAAAATATTTATATGTTCCGCCAGTCAGGTTTTTGATTCGCGGAATCTAGTCCAGAGCGGATTTATAATCACCGGAACAGCTCCACGATATTCGCGGTATTTTCAAAAGCTATTTCGTCTGATCGGATTTTTTTACATTGTATTTTGATTGGACTTCTCTATTAAGTAATATAAATTGCCATCACCGGGAATCCAAATAAAATGAATTACAACAACAGTTATACATGTAAATTTTTCGGGATTGCCCGACTTGTTTCAAACTCAAACAGACCCCTTAATCATGAGCTGAACCTGCGACGAAGTCGCGAGTCCAACAAGTAATAACCGGTGACCATTAATTAATATGAGTTTGTCTAACCAAAGTTATTATACCAAGACTCGATAACTCGATAAGTTCATGAGGAAAAGGGTCTTGAGAGACGAACAGGCAGACGCACGGACGAACGAACAACCAAGTGATCTTTTATGGGTTCTGTCTTATTTTGAGCTACGCATCTCTAAAAACATGCATGTGTGATATGCAATTTGACTATAAACATCTCAACCTCTTCCATCCTCACTACGACTAACCTCGTTCATTTCTCGCTCATCTACCAACAAGGCGTCACCTTTAGTTTACGCCCACAAGATGGCGGCCTAACATTTAGGAATAATTAAAATGTACACTAGTCTACAATTGTGTAAAGGAATTGTTAAATTCAAAGAAATGTTGGGGGCTGATTTGCCCGAGTTCGTAGGAGTGTACCCTTAAAATTGAATCCATACACGTGTCCCCTGGGTGGGCAAAACAGGCAACACAGCAGTGGTGAGAGGCTTCGGCCGCGGCTGTTTACCAGCCACTGAAGAAGCCATGCCGTGAAGCGACCTAATCGTTTTTCGGGATGTAGTCCGGTGCAACTGTTATGGGAGACGGGTCTGGGCAGTTGCATCCACCCCCCAACTATCATTCTCCCCAAATCTATCCACTCTACTTAGAGTGAATATATTTATTCTGGATCTACGTGCTCCATCATCGGCCACACCATCGCTTAGCATAAGATGAGTTGGTGGCCAATAGATCCATATTAATATTAAAAAAAATGATCTTTTTTTTACTTGACCTTTAAATTGCTTCCAGAACACCAGGTGTTTAGAACCTTATCAACCGATAAGGAATATGATGTGCTGTTCGATTCTTATGAAGTATACCATGATAAAACATATTTATTAGAAGTTGACTCTTAGTATTGCTGCAGTGAAAGTTCCATCTAAATCGGTATATTTAAAAACAGTATAGATATCTGTTTTACAAAGATATATGTAATAGCGTGATGAATACGTGATGTTTATGTTCCCTGGAGCATTAAGCTACATTACAGTAAAACCTCAACAAAAACGATCTACTGGTTTTTAATGTTATAAACGTTCGGAAAGACAGACAGACAACGTTTCCAAAAAATGTATAAGGAGAGTTCAGTACACCTCAATGTATAGAATATATTAATTACTTACATCAGTCATTATATTCAACACCAAATAACTAAGCCAAGACAGCTTCCAAAATTAGTCAAAACCCAGGTCTTTCAAGGTCCAAAAGTTAGACAAACAGGGCTATACAAACTGTGGCTCATTCAGCATATGCTGGGCATAGTGGCCAAGTTGTTATCTACCCTACATTAATCATTTCTTAAGGGTCTGGCGTAAAGGGTTAAGAGAAAGCGATTTTGCAATGAATTGGAGCGCTATAAATAACATTAACATAGCATCACGCCTGTAGTCCCCGAAGGGGTAGGCAGAGGTGTACACAGTTGTACACCCACATTTTACCAACGCTGTTATTAAGTTCCATGTAATAGTCGGTGAGCCCATTGCCATCTACCGGGCACAATCCCAAAATCCGCGCTGCTACTGAGAATTTCCTAACAGAAAAGCTCAATAACACTGCCCGACCCGGTAATCGAACCCGAGACCTTAGGCTCAGCAGTAGCGCTGGGGACCACTAGTCCAACGAGGCAGTTTTCAGAGTTGCAGAATTCAATTAATATGTTTTAAATAAAAAGACAGGCGTTAAACAGTCTTTTAAACAGTGATAGCTTTTTTGAGCGTGGCAAATCCATCATGGACGTTAAGCCCTACACCTACCGACTAAGAAGCCCTGGAGTTCCATTATAGCAACTGCATTTACCGCAATCCCCGGCAGGTTATTGTATATCGGAGGACCCCATTTTCAGTGCAGGCCGGCTACAGTTGGCCTGCACCAGCACAATAAAGGCTAACGTAGCGACGCGCTACCGTGTCTAGCCTATCGGTTATCGGGTATCGGTGTTCTGGTGACAAAGTATCCCAGTCCGTCTCTCCTAGGCTATCGCTTCCGTTGGTCGGAGATTGCTTGGCGTCTTCTGATTGAGAAGGGCTCACCTTTTCGCCATTCCTTAGCGAGTATCAAAGCAGTGATAGCCTAGTGGTATGACCATTGGACTTACGAGTCAAATGGACTTAGGGACAAGTACGATGTCCAAAAACGGTTTCGACATACCAAGGAAAAAGTTAGATCCCTAGACAGACCGCTGACACTTCGAAATCATGGGCTTAAATAACCAGCGCATAACTGTCCCACTGCAGCGCAAGGGCCTCTTCTCATACAGAGAAGGCACGTGCGTTGGTCAACACGTAATAACGTAAGAACTTATTATATTGACTGGAAAAATAATACGGTCAGAGCGCCCGGAGTATTTATCCGGCAGGCGCAGGTTCGAATCCTGTTCGCGACCGTATTCTTTTTCCAGTTAATATATAACAACTTTAGAGTTCGCTAAGCATGCGTTAATGCTTTTCAAAGATTTATCTTGAACGTAAGAACTGTTACAAAAATACATGTAACAGGTATAGAGCGAAATGCTATCTATCGAGCCAAACTTTTGGCTAATACTAAGAATTTCCTACCAGACAAACTCAACAATGTTTGACCCGAGAATCAAAACAAGGACCTCACGCCCATCAGCGTCTGTTGCGACTACTAAAGTTATATTAATATTTAATATTTATGAGTTAGTTTGACGCATTGTTACGAAACAAATTGAAACGCTAGAAAGGTTTAAAGAAAAACGGAAAAATAATACGGTCGTGAGCAAGATTCGAACCTGCGCCTCCCGGATAAATATTCCAAAAGTTACTCAAGTTACAACAACCTTGGAAGTATACAAGAAGACAACCTTAAAAGATTTTAAAAGCAAATGCCTCGCTTCTCCCTGCTTCCTAAGCCAGTCCCCAACAGATTAGTAATCGGGATGTATCAGTGGTCCGCTGGCCAGCCAACTTGAGACAGGGCCAGGAAACAAATTTACGTTTGCTGATAATGCTTATCTCAATATGGGGGTAAACTGGATATTTGGGAGTATCATGGACGAAAATAGCCTTGTTAATGAGTATGTTATAATTTTTTGTGAAAAGAAATATACGGTCGTGAGCAGGTTTTGAACCTGCGCCTCCCGGGTAAATACTCCAGGCGCTCTGTCCACTAAGCCATCTCGACCTCTGCTCACTACTCCGAATTGTTCTTCCACATTTAAATTCTTCTTTTGGTGACGTCATAGCTCTATTCAGTCTCTTAACAGATGTCTGAACCGACACGACTAACTTTGCAGTTAATACAATGTTGAACTTAACAAATTCAGATAAATCTTTGAAAAGCATTAACGAAGGCTTAGCGAACTCTAAAGTTGTAATTTTAAATGGAAAAGAATACGGTCGTGTGCAGGATTCGAACCTGCGCCTCCCGGATAAATACTCCAGGCGCTCTGACTACTAAGCCATCTCTACGTCTGCTCTAAAGGTATAATTTTTTGTGGGAAGAAAAATACGGTCGTGAGCAGGTTTTGAACCTGCGCCTCCCGGGTAAATACTCCAGGCCCTCTGACCGTTAATGAGTTAAATGAGCTAAATGAGTATAAGACTGGAACTAATGCGAAAATAAGTGGGTCTTCGTAAAAAAGGCTGCATAAACTAGGTTAGAGGCTTACAGCGTATGATGTCACCCATCTACAGAACGACCGTGGCAAGCGCAGCTTAACCTTGATCGATCGATCTGTGCGGCTGCTACTTTGTTACAAGCCTACCCTAAAATAACGTAGAAAAATATTATTAAACATTTTTTTACTTAAAAAACATCGGAACGTTACTCACATCTACTAAATCGGTTCAGGCGTTTATGAGAATAAAGAAAGTCACAAACATATATACATAAACCTTGAAAACATGAACTCCTTTTTTCGGCAGTCATGTCGACTTAAAAGTAGACTTTAAAGGTATTCAAATCTCGCTTCTACCCACGACTTGAGCCCCATATTTTGAGGCCACTGCCAAGGTGACGCTGCAAAAAACCTATTCACTTGTTGTTTACCTACCCCCTTTGGGAGCGTCATGATAATACGGCGTTTCTGCCCCTCTATACGCCACTTCTTTGTGTATATATTTGCGTTTTCATGCCGTTTTGAATAGAAGTTTTTGCGGCAATCTTATTTGATAATGTTTAGAGGTGGTTTCGCGTCATTGGATTGTGGAAAGGGATGGTGAACATTGAGGTCATAATTTAAATTCTTAGGTACTATAACGTGGCGCTTGTATCCTCAATAAATTGAGCAGATATAATAGAATAGTATACGTTTATTTGCTTGAAGTACAATACATTGGTTTGTATAAAAAAAAAAAAAAAAAATTGCGCACGTCGTCGAAAAAAAGACAAATTTAAAAATTTACATATTATTGATATTCTTTGATGTTTATGTACCAAGGTACTATTATAAATAGATACAGTAGCCTAATTTACCAATTTTTATTGAGTATCGATGAAGTATGGATGGAATGATTGTAGGTATTTGGTATTCCGCTAGTTAAATAAGATTAGGTCTTACTTTATGACCTTCTATTGAAACATCATTCAACTGTAATTTTTGTTCGCGGACATTTCATTGAAGTTATAGTCACTAACAATACCACATATCACATCTAGCTACGCTTGCTCCGTGTATTTTACTATAAATCAGAGACTTGATTATCTTCCTAAAGTATCCACATTTACACTCTTACCTGTAACTTTTTAGTCGTTTTTCTGAAGTATAATGTTTTTTAATTGTTTACTATGCTGCTCGGCAAATTTTTTTCTAATTTATAAATTCTCATGTGAGTGAATTTAATTATTTATGAGAATAAAGTGTCTTAAGCCCGAAGTTGTTGCAGAATAACAATTCAGTCAATCAGTTTTGATATTTTTTTAATAGAAAGATCCTAAATCTAAATACTATTTTCATACATTTTATTTGTTCCCAAATTTTACGTCATTAATTGATCTGTAATTCTCTATTTACATATATGAATTTTGAAATATGTGTAATATGACAATACTAAAGTTTAATTTTAAATGGAAAAAGAATACGGAAGTGAGCAGGATTCGAACCTGCGCTTCCCGGATAAATACTCCAGGCGCTCTGCCCAGTAAACCATCTCGACCTCTTATTTTCCATTTAAAATTATAACTTTAGAGTTCGCTTAGCATGCGATAATGCTTTTCAAAGATTTATATGACACTACAACATAAAACAATTTTCACAAAAGAGAGTTTTTTAATAAAAAAAATTCGTTCGCGGAATAAACATCAAAATAATTTTACCCCGATAGCACGTAAATGTGAACAGTTAAGATAGGTGTACAACGGACCGATTTTTTATAAATTTTATAGTTTATTTATATTGTTGCGATTTTATGCAATGCATATTCGTATCGCGAATTTATGGCCGAAATGTTTTCAGATAATTGATAGAGATGTGAAACATGCTGCATCAGCGAGTTGATTTTATGTTATCGTGCATAATATTTTGCTCAAAATGACGGGTTTTTTTAACAAATTGCGTAACTCAGTATAATTTTTTGTCATTTTTTGTTTAATCGCAAAAGCTGAGTATGTAGGTGAGACGAATATTTAAGAAATTAATGCTACATTTTAATAATATTCTACTTATCGAAAACCGAGACTGCAAGAACTGGTAGCAAATAGCTGTTCTTTTATCAACGTTATTAACAAAGTGGAAATAAAAATACAATCTACATACGTATACTACTATAGTTAATCTACCTTAAAAGCCTTCACATAAAAAGGTAGCTAAAACAAAGACAAAATACATCATCTAATCTCAACACTAAAAACTCCATCATCTAAATTAAATCGCTGTGCACACAGCCTTATATGTAGGGTTGCTCCGTCCAGCACGTTCCTCTCATTAAAGTAATGAGTCTGTGGACATCGCACGAATTAATTGCTCAACTGTTAGCCCTGTGTATAGTTGTCCCTGTGGTGACAGCCCTATTCGTGCACAAGTGCGGCCATAATTGTTGTAGGGTCAGCCCTGAAATTTCGCGTTTTAATGTACTTTGTGTTTGTTCTCTTGTTTATGTTTTGGAGATAAAAACACGGTGTATGTATGTTGTGCTTGTTTTTTTGTTTTTATTGAATTTTTATTGCTGTATGTGCGTTGAAATTTTGCTGTAAAATTTTGGATAAGCTGAACAGTGGGTTAAATAAGATTAATAGTTGTAGATTAGCATACTACATATAGAATTCAGCCATATTGTAAGGACTATAGTTGGAATGGTTTAGCACTGCACTGGCCTCAGATATCTCTGTTCAGATAAGAATAAGAATAATTTATCCACTAAAACAATTAACAATTTATAAATTATTCGTTGGTTTCAGCACTAAGCCCAAGGCTTGTATCGCCGACTCTCTCGGATTCTTAACATGATCTCTCGGCTTCTTGCTCAGACTGGCAGCTTATGCTGAGAAGAAAGAGACTCATCTAAGTCGTCATTATGACTTGCTAACGAGTCTATAGTAATGTAATATTTTTCTTTCTTTTATACTTTATTAAAATTTGATAATATTAATTGTTTAATATTAACAAATTTTAATAATGGTAATTACTAAAGTTTGACATAAATTACGGATTTCACAATTACTAATTCTTGACATTTTGGCATAATGGATTTAATTTGACATTATTACCTTGACATTATATAACTTGACTTTAATTGGTAATTTAAAAAACATGTAATATTGAACTCGAATGTATTTAAATTTCTTTTTAATTAAGGGACTAACCACTTTCCGAACTAAATGTTGCATGCCTAGTGCAGAATATGGTGACACTAACAACTTTCCTGTTTCTCAAAATCCAACTGTATTACTACCCATATTTGCAAGAAATGAATTTGAATTTGAATTTATGTATCTTCCGTATTACGAGAAAACCTAGGCCTTAATGGTCTTAAATCGCCAACCTACAGCAAGCTAATAGGATCATCAACCATAATTCTTACTGTCAAAGTCCCTATTGATTCTGAAATACCTCTTTCGCTTCGTAGTGGTTCGTTCTTTCTTAGTGGTGAGAGCGCCTGGAGTATTTATCCGGAAGGCACAGGTTCAAATTCTGTTCGCGACCGTATTCTTTTTCCATTTCATATAATACCTTTAGAGGTCGCTAAGCATGCGTTAATGCTTTTCAAAGATTTATCTTGAACTCTTTATGCATGCTTGTCGATTTAGGTGGGTCTTAGACGGCCTTTATTAGGAATGTCCGCAATTTGGTTGCAGTTCTCCTAGGTCGACCTGCCTGCTGACTGTTCCATCCACACCTGCCTTGTATACCAAATATATATATATGAAGTTACAATATTAAATGGAAAAAAAAAGAATACGGTCGCGAACAGGATTCGAACCTGCGCCTGCCGGATAGATACTCCAGGCGCTCTGACCAACTAAGCCATCTCGACACTTGGTCAGAGCGCCTGGAGTATCTATCCGGGAGGCGCAGGTTCGAATCCTGTTCGCGACCGTATTCTTTTTCCATTTAATATTGTAACTTTAGAGTTCGCTAAGCATGCGTTAATGCTTTTTCAAAGACATATCTTGAATATATATATGATTTCACAATATTTTGTCCTTTAAGATTTCACACATATCTATCAAAATTATCGAAATATTATTCATCCATCATATCAGAGGATACCCCTAGGGGATCGTCCGGTTATCCAAATGATTAATGGGATCGATAACATGACAGTTCGTTGTGGGTTTGATGTCCGATTGAAGTTATGAAGACGGTTGATAGCAATAGAGAATAGAGGATTGTTATTATGGTTTTTTTTTTTGTGGTCAAGACGGTATTTTGCTGCTATAAAGGACCACCTGTGACTGAGATATGCCTTTTTTTGTATAATAACTTCATGAGGCATATTTATATCATATTAATTATTGTTTACGCACTCACGTACATTTTTCGAGATTGCCCAACTAATTTCGAACTCGAACGGAGCTCTTAGTCAGTTATATAAAATACTGCTATTAAGCATCCAGTTAGAAGTAAGCCGACTCCTATCATCATCATCCCACTGCCCTAATTGATTTGTGGTCGGCGCAGCATGTATTCTTCTTCCATTCATCTCTATCAGCCGTCATATCGGCAGACCTGCGCCTCCCGGATAAATACTCCAGGCGCCTGTATAGGGACTGAATAGATAGCAATGACGTCACCAAAAGACGTGTTAAAATGTGGAAGAAGAATTCACGGTAGTGAGCAGAGGTCGAGATGGCTTAGTGGTCAGAGCGCCTGGAGTATTTATCTGGAAGGCGCAGGTTCGAATCCTGCTCGCAACCGTATTCTTTTTACATTTAATATTATAACTTTAGAGTTCGCTAAGCATGCGTTAATACTTTTCAAAGATTTATCTTTATTTATGTACTTCTCCAAGACCCAAGCGATTTTTTTTTCCTATTTCACATCAGCCAGGAATATAGGCCGAGAAAGTAGGTCGAATAAAAATGGCGTCGTTACTTAGAGAAATCATGTTTCCAGTTAGATATTCACGTCACAATAGTGGAACGCATTAGTTGCCATCAGTGCGCAAATGTTTATGTGCGGGTTAGATTGTGGTTGAGTTAGATCTGTACTGGAAGAGATTTTTTGTTGATACTACTAAAATTATTCTGTTAATTAAAGATAAATCTTTAAAAAGCATTAACGCATGCTTAGCAAACTCTATAGTTATTATATTAAATGGAAAAGAATACGGTCGTGAGCAGGATTCGAACCTGCGACTCCCGGATGAATATTTTTTATTTATAATTGTTTTAATTTCATCTTGTTATTCAAATATATTTTTATAACCTCTGCTGGAAGACCCAAACGCTCTGATTACATCTGTAGTCTCATCAACTTCTCAAAACATCATCGAAATTGATCCATCATTTTACAACATCACAACAAACACAAGCACTAACTTCCTCATACTAATGACGTATACATACATACAATATATTTATATATCAATCGTAATACGCAAAAACATTAATCATGGAGGAATGCTGTTACATCTTCATGAGGGACTTCTTGCTTATTTATAACTGTTTATAACGTTTATGGTGGAAAACGTTATGGGGAAGTGGAGTTACAAATAATGGGACAGTTCAATCCATACTATTCATATTAACATTGTAAATGCGAAAGTCACTTTGTTTTTCTTTTTGTATAATAACTTTCGTGAGACATGGGTATATTAATTATAGTTTAACGGTTATTACTCACGCGCATTCTTCGGGATTGCCCGACTAGCTTTGAAGTCGAACGGGGCCCTTATTCACGAGCTGAGCCCGCGGCGATGTCACGAGTCAAAGTCTTTAAATAGGTAACTTAATATTAAATAACCGTAGATTTTTTATTCTTTTTACATTATTAACAAACATAACATAGCATCACGCCTGTATTCCCCGAAGGGGTAGGCAGAGGTGTACACAGTTGTACACCCACATTTCACCAATGCTGTTATCAAGTCCCATGTAATAGTTGGTGAGCCTATTGCCATCTAACGGGCACAATTCCAAACTCCGGGCTGCTACTGAGAAATTTCTAACGGAAAAACTCAATAACACTTTGCCCGACCCGGGAATCGAACCCGAGACCTCATGCTCAGCAGTCGCGCTTGCGACCACTAGACCAACGAGGCAGTCACATTATTTACATTATTAAGCATATATTTATTCATTTTCTCTATAAATATGGCATGGTTATAAAAATACATATAATAATAATAATATTTATTGACTAAATAATAATATTTATTGACTAAATAATAATATTTATTGACTAAATTCCGTACAAAAATAAAATAACAAGTGCACAGTTACAGTCAAAAGTCTGTAGATATAACACATGTGCCTGAACTAGGTGATCCTGTGTTTCAGGCAAGAAGAGCTTCAGTGTAGTCTAAAATACATAGTCACATAGTTATTATAATATAAGTACAAGGTAAGCGTAAATTTAAAGTATAGATAAATAATTATATAATAAAAACATAACACAACACAACAATTATATACATAGCATAGTACCTATCGAAAACATTTAGCTAAAAGTCTGTATTGCTTTTAACTAATAAAAATAAAATACAAACAATATTTACTGTAACACAATCAATAACTTCTCTGTATCTTCGTAGGACATACTTTGGAGGGCCTGCTTGAGGTATTTTTTGCAGTTATTGTAATTGAGGGAATATATATTTGATGTCGCATTTAGTCTATTGTATAAAAATGGTCCATGGAAAACGTAAAATTTTAACGTAGAGGCATGTTTTATTCTTATTCTTTGTGGGCAAACTATATATTTCCTTCTTTTGTTAGTAAACTCAGTGCTATATGGAAGGGCTGCGTGCTGCTGTAGTACTATGCTCATTATAAATAACTGTCGCACTGTTAACACTCCACAAGTTTCATAGAGGACTTTGGTGGGAAAAAGGAAAGGGCGGAATGTGGATACCTTGAGTATCGCTCTCTGTGCTCTCTCGATGGTTAATAAATGAGTTTTCCCCACACCACCCCATGATGAAATACAGTAAGTTAATATTGACTGACATTGAGCGAAGTAGACTTGTCTTATTATTGTTGGGTCTGCAATATAGCGTAATTTTTTGAAAACATTGGTTAACTTACGAATTCTATTGTTCAAGGCCTCAATGTGTGGTTTGAACGAGAGAGTTTCGTCTATAATAATACCCAGGTATTTTATTTTCTTAGTAAATCAGTAGGTACATACATTTCTATATAAAATAAATATATATATATTTATCATTTAAATATAAATACTTAAGACAGCCATCATAAGTGATGAATATATAGAAAAATAAATTGAATTCCCAAGGTTGTATTAAAATCGGGTTTTCGAATCATATTACTGTTTACGCCTGAAGGTTTTATATACGTGATCATATCAGTCTTCAAGAGATGCCAAAGCGTTAAATTTTCTAATTTAAAATTCTGGTCTCGTAGAAAAATATACTTGAAGATATTATTTTATTTCTTCGGCATGATTTTTTTGAGATCAAAAGCCTTTGAGTTGAAAGGCGATATGTCACCTGCATTTTGTTATAATCTGAGGGTCACGCATCTGAATAAAATACGGATGTAACCTTGCCCTGTCATAAGCGAAGCATAGATTAAGCACACACACGCAGCGTACTGGCCCCGAGTGGATGAGTTTTAAGTATTTGTATGCGTTTAGCTCGTGTAAGACAAGCGAAATTGCATGACTAGGCATGCTTCTCACATTTCGTACGCAACGTTACGTCCATATTTTTTTGAGGTCCGTGCTGGGTGTCTTAACAGTCACCTTTAGAGGCAGAAGCACAGATTAGTTATGTTACATACATTACTAATCTGTGCTCTTACGAAGATGAATATTATTAGTTTCTCCATCTGCCCTCTGACATTGGCAGAATTGTCGGCATCAGTAGCCGGCAGGTTTGCCATATCGAAGAATTTAATTGAATCATTGAATATTATTAATAGTAGTATTATTTTTAACAGGAAAATAGTTAATACTAACTTTGATACTATCACGTTGCTTATTATCACTATATACTTACAGGAATTAACGCGCAATAAATACCTTTGAATCGCTTGACGTTTCGACCAGGTTGCACTGGTCGTGATCACAAGCAGAATATTTTAGCCTCCTCGCTATTTTAAGACGGTTAAAAATACGCACACAGTGAGTGTAGTGTGTCGCGGCCTTTATAACAATAGTGAAAACATGGAGGTAGATGAAGAAAAATCTGCCGCACCCATGACGGAGTAAACTCGCTGCATCAGTCTGCTTGTGACCACGATCAGTGCAACCTGGTCGAAACGTGAAGCGATTCAATGGTAAATACCATTGCGCGATAATTCCTGTTAGATGGTATATAGTAAAATATAATTCCTTTACCCTTTTACCGCGTTGCCGTGCCCGATAATCCTCATATAATTATAAAACCTTTATTGGGGAGTGGAATTCTTTATGGAGTACAATAAACTTAATGAGTTTTGAGTAACTTAAGTTCCACAAACAAAAAAGTGCTTTTCATATTGGATTTTTTAGACGAAGATAAAATAATTGAAAGTACAGATTAATATTGCAAACGCGTTAACGCATGCATAGCGAAAGTTATAATTTTTATATAGACAAAGTTTTTTTATGGTATAGGGGGTAAACGAACATACGGATCTGATGGTAAGCGATTACCGCTGCCCATGGATACCCGCAACCTCAGAGGAGTCGCAAGTGCGTTGCCGGCCTTTTAAAGTGTATGAGCCTCCGGTACCCTCACTCACTCGGCGAAACACAACGCAAGCGTTGTTTCACGCCGGTTTTCTGTGAGGCCGCGGTATCATTCCGGTTGGCCAGCCAATTCGTGCCGAAGCATGGCTCTCCTACGGTTTAAAAGCTAGCTTAATGCGGGTTGGCGATTCCAGACCATTAATTCCAGGTTTCCTCACGATGTTTTTCTTCACCGTATGTCTGTGATGTCTTAGATTAACTAAGAAAGTACATATGACATTGAAAAAGTCACATTAGTACATGCCAGGTTTGACATCACATTCTGTAGCTTAGGTGGCGGACTCGTATTCACTCGACCACCACGACATCCTACCTAATGATTGTTAAATTCAATCAAATTGTCATTAACATAGCATTGGACTATCTGATAAGTCTAGTCGTCGTAAGCACGGTTGCTGATCGCGAGATCTTGTGTTCGATTTCCTAGTTGGGTAAAGTGTTATTGAGTTTACTGTTTGGTAATTCCCAGATCCGCCCGGAGTTTGGAATTGATCTCACCTGAAGGCAAGAAGTTTGCTCTTATTACATGGGACTTCGAAGATTCTTCATTGGTGAAATGCGGGTGTAACCTTGCCTTGTCATAAGCGAATAATAGATTACGCGCACACACACGCAGCGTACTGGCGCCAAATGGATGAGTTTTGAGTATATGTTTAAGTATGGGTTTAGCTCGTGTATGACAAGTGAAATTGGATGACTGCATGCTTCTCACATGTCGTACGGAACTCTCGTCCATATTTTTTTAAGGTCCGTGCTGAGGGTCTTAATTGTCACCTTTAGAGGCAGAAGCACAGATCAGTAATGTTACATACATTACTAATCTGTGCTCTCACGAAGATGTTTTTTTTTTCTCCTTATGGCGATTATCGGCTTCCAATGTCCGTAAAATATAGCATGATTAGAATGGCAGATGTCAACAAAAGTGACAACTACAATACGACTGAACTTTGTAGTAACGTCATATCGAAAGATTTAAAATAACACATGAAAATTATTCGTAACTAGTGTATTAACATTTTTATAAGTACAGTGTACCACATGTAAATCAACATAATATATAAAATCAGCTATAAAACAAAAAAAAAAATATAGTAATAAATAGTTCCAAAAATTAACCTAATTATCTATGACGTCTTTACAAGGTTACGTCTTTTTGCAAAAATGATAGGGATGGGACCAATTTTTATGGTTGGGTAAAGTGTTATTGAGTTTACTGTTAGGTAATTCTCAGAGCCGCCCGGAGTTTGGAATTGATCTCACCTGATGTCAAGAAGTTCGCTGTTATTACTTGGGACTTCGAAGATTCTTCATTGGTGAAATGCGAGCATACTTAGAACACCTCAGGGTTGAGCCCTTTAAGAAAAAAAAGCGTAATACTACGACAATAGCAGTCATCAACATATCTGCTTAGCCTTTCCCCATTTACTTTGGGGTCGGCAGAGTTACTACGTAACACGACATCTCGTGGTATGACTGGTCGTCAGACTTTTCAGGCCTCGGACTACCGGTAGCGGCTGTTAAAGTTCTTAATTTGACAACCGGGACCGACGGCTTAACGGGCTCTCTGAGGCACGAAGAGGTAGACCGGCCACCACGACCACCAGCTTAACCTCGATCGATCGATCTGAGCGGCTGTTACTTAGCCGATTAGATAGCAGTCATCAAGTCGAAGTTCTTTGGGGGACTTGTCTCACTTATACTAGATTAAAAGTCTTTCTCATGTCATCGGCGTGTGATGTGTCTTCTATTGTCCGGGACATAAGGTTCAAATTATAATAATTCTTCGGTCTTCGTGACAAAGAATATCTCTAACTTCTAAGCAGATGAGGAAAATATCAAGGTCCTTACAAATTGAGGGTCTCAATATCACCTGTATTCGCCTCCGAGTCTCGTTAATATACAGTATCGTAAAACAGCTTACGAGTTCTGCGCAAATTAGAAACGCGAGTTTTTGTGAGTGGTGAAAACATAAGGGCGGGAATTTTTGGTGAAGACCCGCTACGATTTATTTTATATTAAAAAAAACCAAGGTTATTGTGCAGTGACCTCTTCTAATTTAAAATTTTAGTTGGCCAATTGTTGTGCAAAAAACAAATCATTTGGAAGTAGAAAATGTCGAACGAAAAGAAACGCAATATGTTCATTACTTAATACATGTGATATTCACTTTTCAACTTAATCGACATGACCATATCTTTGTTGCTTGGTCATCGAGACGAATATGGAAAATTAGAATTTTTTTTAGCCGAATAGGCATTTCATGTTACAAGCCGAATAAGAAAGTTTATTAAAACAGGCGCATGATTTCTATAAAAAATTCAATTTAAATAATCCAGTACTGGAGTTAAATTTTACATAAATATTGACGGAGTCATGTGCCGATTCGAAAGTAGTAAAACATTAAAGGAAAACATCGTGAGGAAACCAGCACACCTGAGACATGTTCTCGATGGTGTGTAAAGCGACGTCAGAGACCAACAGGTAGCTTAAACTCTGATACCAGATTGTTTATTAACCACACGATAAGAAGAAGACCATTAAAGAAGTATCTCCGCTTTCTTACAAAACACACTTTTAAATTCAGTACATAATACAACAAATTAGTCACCTTGGGAACGCCCCGACTTTCCCCCCGTATATTCCATCAGGGCTGTCGCATGAATCCTGATTGCAAGCGGCACGTGACAAGAATAACACTTTAACCGTTATCTGATACCGTAAACGGTTATTTATTGGATAAATCTCTAGTTATTTCGGCTGGTTATAACTTGACCGAAGGGTTTTTAGGTTCATTTTGACAGTCGTGGTTAGAATTTTTGGTTTTGGTACTGTTGATTAAACTTTAATATGTAATAATGTAATTTTAAGTGTCGTAGTGGCCGAATGGTATCGGGCCCGCCTATTGAGCCACAGGTTGTGAGTTCAAACCTGGTATGTACCCATGTAACTTTTCCTACGTCATATGTACTTTGTTAGATAATCTAAGACATCACTGACATACGGTGAAGGAAAACATCATGAGGAAACCTGGACTTAATACTCTGAAATCGCCAACCCGCAGTGAGCTAGTGTGGTGATGAATGCTCGTGCCTTCTCTGTATGAGAAGAGGCCCTTGCCCTGCAGTGGGATAGTTATGGCCTGTTTTTTTTTTTGTCAATCAGTCTGCTCAAGCTTTTCTTTACTGCGTTGGGTTCTACTTCCAGTCTAATCGGATGAAGCTTAATACCAGTATTTTACATGGAGCGATTACTTATCTGGTCTCCACAAACCAGTTACTGAGTAACACGATATTTCTTGGTAAGACTGGTTGTCAGACTTTCAGGTATCTGACTACCCATTGGTAACTAACGGAGGTTTAACGTGTTCTCTGAAAATTATATCTACTTTAAATAGTGCCGTGTCGACAGCAAATCAGCACGAGACTTCGCAGGCCCGCATTTCGCGAAGCTCACCGCTTTTGCGTTATAGGAATGTGCGATGTACTGCGTGGCTTTATTTTGGTACAGCGATTTACAATAATCACAAGGCTTGTGATGTGACTTTGGTGATATCATTTATTTATTTATTTATAGTTAATTAAAACGGCACAGGTCCAATTACATTAATTAACATAGAAATATAAAAATTAGAATAAAATAAGCATTCAAATAACATACAGTACAAAAATTTAATTAAATTAAAATTCAAAGATATACAATTCGTGGTTAAATTATTAATAATTATTTGAGTAAATGGTTGATTAAATTAAATACATCAAAACAATCATATATATCTTAGTTAATTTGAGACATCACAAATATATTGTGAAAGACATCGCAAATGCACAGTGAAGGAAAACATCGTGAGAAAACTTGGACTAAATAGTATAAAATCTCCAACCCGCCTGTGCTGGCGTAGTGAACCTTTTCTGTAGGACAAGAATCCCTTTCATTGGGACATTATGGGCTGGTTATGTTATGTAATTTTGACATGGCTCAACATGTCTGCGTTTCCTATCTTCCCAGAGATGTTATTTCCAAAACTAATAAACTTCAGTGGAGCTCACAGTATAATTATAATGTTATACAAACACGTACATGAGATCCAATTAGTGACAGCCCTAAACTAGGGTTGTACCCATTATTTTAATCACCACTCCGTGACTAGACCCTTCCTTATAATTTATAATTGTAAGGGCTGTACTAACTCGCGACAAAGCGTGAGACTTTTGGGACATAGTAATTTTTTTGTATTGTATACTTTTTTTTATAGTTTCGTGAGACACATTCATAATAATTATTTTTCAACGGTTATTTTTGTATAATAACTATCGTGAGGCATATTGATATTAATTATTGTTCACCGGTTACTACTCACGTGCATTTTTCGGGATTCCCCGACTAGTTTTGAACTTGGACGGAAGCCTCAGTCATGAACTGAGCCCGCGGTGATGGCGCGAGTCAAACTGTCATATCAACGCTTTTTACTTTTTTTTTATTTCTACTCAAACATTTTAAACATGCCCTGCATGCACCTCCATAGACACATTTTCTAAAAGAAAAATCTATATGCATATTCATTATTTTCATACTCTTAGTAGAAGCGTCAAAATTCAACGTATTGAAAATTATTACTCTAATATAATCTGCACGACTCAATCGCAAAGTCGCAAGTGTGTACAAAGTCTTACGTAGCCGCGGCCTGTCATTAACAATGATAATTAATGATCATTAACTACATAAATTTGACAGTAAATGACAGGGTGTGCAATGAAAGAGATCGTTCCTTAATTGTGTTTTCGATCTTGGGGTTAAGTAGTAGCAAACGAGGTCTGTATTTTGATGGGTGACCACTCAAGCGTTAAGTCTTTAATTTGCGTACGGAAGGAAAGTCAAATGGAGCAAAATGAGAATAAATTTCAATATACATGTACTTACAGTGTTAGTTTTCAACGTCGCCCGGACTGCTGAGCAAGAGGTCCGGGGTTCCGTTCCCGGATTGGGCAGTGTTGTTGGGATTTTTGTAGAACCGCTAATTTACTTCTCCCTTGTTCCAGATCCACCAACGGCCCCCATGATCACTGGCTACGTTCCGGGGACCACTCTCTCTGCTGGTACTGTGCAGAGGCTGTCATGTATATCTTCAGGAGGAAACCCTTTAGCAACACTTACATGGTTCAAGAATGATAAAAAGGTGAGATAATTCCGTACACAGTCACGCCTATTTCCGATTGGGATAGGTTCCCATCGTAGCAAGTGGAAATCGATAGTAGATACTGACCTGTTGGTTTAGTGGTCAGTAGCACTGACTGCTATGCCGGAGGTCGTGGGTTCGATTCCCACCCAGGACAAATGTTTGTGTGATGAGCACGATCATTTGTTCTGTGTCTGGGTGTAATTTATCTGTAGCGACATCTATCTCGCTACATAGTAACTACGCGCACAACACTCTGCATCGCGCAATCAAAGTTTGACGACGAGTGTGTATATATACGACGTCCCAACATTAACCGTTGGGCCGTGGCCCGCCAGGCAATATCAACCGCCTGGTTGGAGGATCCTCCCTTTTCTATGGAGGAACACCACACCTCGTTCCTCCATACTGGTGACCCCGAGCACGAACATCAGTGCAGCCTTCGCTGAAGAGGATCAGCAGCAACCTCGTCGTCACTCCGTCATCTCCACTCCCCCTCAGCATCAAATCGAGCAGCAAGCAGCGAGTCACACAGCCAGCCAGCATACTCGGCTTCAACGGGTACCCTGACCACCAGCCTGTAGCAGACGCGCAGACCTGGTCATCACCCTCAGCCACAACAGCGACTTCGGCACAGCACACTGCACCTTCGGCCGGTCAACAAGCAGAGCCATTCTCTCCTGGTCGACGCAGCAGCCAGCCACTACGCACCACTGCACTACCTCGACTCACTGAGGATTACGCAGCATCACCGCTCTCAGTTCCAACTCACCGTGAACTACGCGGCATCCGGTTCCGACTCACTGAAACCTCACTGGCACTGGCAAGCTCTTCAGACGCACTGACCGCTGACTCATCAACACGATCGACCTCCGGTCTCGGAGGGGAGTGATGTAGCGACATCTATCTCGCTACATAGTAACTACGCGCACAACACTCTGCATCGCGCAATCAAAGTTTGACGACGAGTGTGTATATATACGACGTCCCAACATTAACCGTTGGGCCGTGGCCCGCCAGGCAATATCAACCGCCTGGTTGGAGGATCCTCCCTTTTCTATGGAGGAACACCACACCTCGTTCCTCCATATATCTATAATATGTATGCATTTAGAAATATTTATGTATGTTTATCAGTTGTCTAGTACTCATAACACAAGCTCTGCTTAGCTTGAGACTAGACGGCGTTGTGTGATAGTTGTGGAATATTTATTTATTTATTTATTATTTATTTATATTAGAAATCCATAAAAAAAACAATACATACACTACCATGCATTTGACACACGCACAAATATCTTTGATAATAGAAACCCTTTAGCGAATTCAAGCGTGATGTTTAACACTTGTACTACATCATTACAATGTTTTCCTAGTAAATAAAAGAAACAGTTGTAAACACAAATCAATCTCTATTCCCGCCCCTAAAATCAACATAAAAATAAGACTACCCTCGGCTATATTTCACGCACACAATAGCACATACCAATAATAATACGTCACCAATCAACCGTGAGTACACAGGGTTACCATTCCGGGGTAGGCACAGAAATAAGGGAGAAAGGGGTGGAATGACTCTAGTAGTCTCTAGTGTTTATAAATTAAACTTACTTATAGTATCAGACCTGTATTCCCCAAAGAGGTAGGCAGAGTTTTACACCCGCATTTCACCTAAGCAGTTATTAAATTCTATATAATTTCTTATGTATTGATTATAATATGACTTTGAGATCTATAAATAAAAAAAAAAAAACTAAATATGGTGAACCTATTGAGAGAAAGAAAGAAAGATAAATATTGATTTCAGTCACGGAACCAGGTCATACTAGACAACGAAAGAAATTATGAAAACTAAACATTAATAATATAAAGAACTTGTACGAGACCGAAAAGGGCCCTTATCTAAGCAAAAGCTGCTCCATCAAGATGTAGCAGCGCTGGTTTTCGGATAGGACTGAATAATTGAGGTGAAATCATGGGCAAACGACGGCGTGAGCAAACATGCAATACTTAGATCAAAATGCTGGTAAATCCACTGAATTAAAAAGACGTTTTTTTTTTTTTTTATATACCCATTTTAACCCAAAATAGTAAGTCTTCTCTACATCATTCGTGTATACCTATGACGCTCGCGTTTGTATCTTTGCCTTGGTCGCCGCATCAGACGCACTGACCGCTGACTCATCAACACGATCGACCTCCGGTCTCGGAGGGGAGTGATGTAGCGACATCTATCTCGCTACATAGTAACTACGCGCACAACACTCTGCATCGCGCAATCAAAGTTTGACGACGAGTGTGTATATATACGACGTCCCAACATTAACCGTTGGGCCGTGGCCCGCCAGGCAATATCAACCGCCTGGTTGGAGGATCCTCCCTTTTCTATGGAGGAACACCACACCTCGTTCCTCCATATATCTATAATATGTATGCATTTAGAAATATTTATGTATGTTTATCAGTTGTCTAGTACTCATAACACAAGCTCTGCTTAGCTTGAGACTAGACGGCGTTGTGTGATAGTTGTGGAATATTATTATATTATATATTTATGATTCTGACACATTAATCTAAAAAAACAATCAAATATTTGATTACCTTCATTCATCATAATATCATAAAATCATAATCATCATAAATAGTTATCTATGTACAGCTCTGAACACCCTCATTTCACCAATACTGTTATTAAGCCCCATGTATAGGTGGTGAGCCTATTGCCATCAACCGGGCACAATTCTAAACCCCAGGCTGCTACTGAGAATTTCCTAATGGAAAAACTCAATAACACTTTGCCTGACCTGCAAATCGAACCCGAGACCTCCTGCTCAGCAGTCGCGCGTGGGACCACTAGACCAACGAAGCAATTTTTAACCTGACCTATTTTACAATAATAATTAAAATAATCTTCCATTTTAGGTACATTCAGTTACAAAAACGTCTGACCGCTCCGTGTCTGCTGAGATCTCGATCCTGACGAACGTGACTGATAATCAAGCACAGTACCGGTGTGAAGCAACCAACAGTGCTACTGAGATTCCATTATTTGAAACTGTCACCTTGAATGTTTATTGTAAGTATGAGATCTGCCTAGCCTTTTCCCAATAATATTGGGGTCGGCTTCCAGTCAAACTGGATGCAGCTTAATACCAGTATTTTACACGGAGCGACTGCCTATCTGACCTCCACAACCCAATTACTGGGTGACACGATATCTCATGGTATGACTGGTTGTCAGACTTTCAGGTCTCTGTGCTCTCCGAGGCACGGAGGGGTCTCACTATGAACTGATGGTCACCCATCCACAGACTGACCATGGCAAACGCAGCTTAACCTCGATCGATTGATCTGGGCGGCTGTTACTTAGACACGAGCCTCTAAGTATTATTAAAAGGAACCCAGGACCTCATACTCAGCATTTGTGCTCAGGACCATTAGACCAATGAGACAGTCCAATAACATACAGCATGAGTATGCTAACTGTACATTAAATACAATTTTTTAAATTAATAACTTATTTTTAGTACTAAACAACTAAAAATTTTTTTCCCACCAGTTGCCCCAGAAGCTGTCAAAGTACGCGTAGAACCAGCAGAGCTCAAAGTGGGAATCGAAGCTACACTCTACTGTGACGCTGCATCCAGCAACCCGCCCGCTACACTATCGTGGTGGCGAGATGGCATACCCGTGCAAGGTATATATTGATTTAAGTACACAAATAAATTAAACTAGTATGATTGATGAACTATCTATTAAATGGAAAAAGAATACGGTCGCGAACAGGATTCGAACCTGCGCCTCCCGGACAAATACTCCAGGCGCTCTGACCACTAAGCCATCTCTACCTCTGCTCACCACCGCGAATTCTTCTTCCATATTTTAACATATCTTATGGCAACGTCATTACAATGCTATCAAGTTGGAGTATTTATCCGGGAGGCGCAGGTTCAAATCTTGTTCGTGACCGTATTCTTTTTCCATTTAATATAATAACTTTAGAGTTCGCTAAGCATGCGTTAATGCTTTTCAAAGATTTATCATGAACTACCTATTATCAGAGTTTCGACCACCCGTAGGCCTTTGACATGGTTTCACATCTCTTAGAGTGCACTAGTTCCTCTCGATGTTTTACTTCACCGTTTTAAAGAAAGTGATGATAAATCTATAATTATAATTATAAATTTAAAATAGTAAGCAGTATAATAAAACAACTTTCAACCGGATTATTCGCGTGTATTATTGGTTTTTGTTTAAAGACGCTATTAATCCGGTTAAAAGTTGTTTTATTATAATGTGTAGTGATCGCGAAAACCTAAGATATTACTAGTTAGCAGTAATTTGTAAAAACGGCCAAGTAAAAGTCGGACGCACTGCGGGTGCCGTATCAGCTACATTTTTATTTGCCTTTATTAGAAAAGAAAGAAAGAGAAAGAAAGATTTGGATACAAAATAAACATTTATGTAAAAAAATAAGTAAAACGATGAAGCTTGTTTTAGTTCCAGGCAGTAAATGCCTCGAAAATAAAACTCAAAATTAATATATGAGTTCGCTAAGCATGCGTTAATGCTTTTCAAAGATATGTCTTGTAATATGTCTGCCTAGCCTTTTCCCAATTACATTGGGGTCGGCTTCCAGTCAAACCGGATGCAGCTTAATACCAGTATTTTACATGGAGCGACTGCCTATCTGACCTCCACAACCCAGTTACTGGGTAACACGATATCTCGTGGCATGACTGGTTGTCAGACTTTCAGGCTTCTGACTACCCGTAACGGCCGTCATAGATCTTAATTTGACAACCAGGACCGACGGCTTAACGTGCTCTCCGAGGCACGGAGGGGTCTCGGTATGAAATGATGGTCACCCATCCATAGACCGACCGCGGCAAGCACAGCTTAACCTCGATCGATCGATCTGTGCGGCTGTTACTTAGCCACGAGCCCCTTTGATATGTCTTGTAATATATGCTTAATTATCATTTTCTAAGGAAAACATAGAAAAAAAAATATACCGCTACCCTTGACGTACCGTGTCATAGCTCTCCCACTGACACGATAGCTCAGTTGGGAGGGCTTTGACACGAAAATAGAAAATATTAATTAATATAGGCATTATATGGCCTTAACATGTATAAAATAAATTACCCTTACTCAATCCGTCAATATTTCTTCATACAGACGCCTTTCATAGAATCTATTGCAAAATCTCACCAAACCGGACACAACATTTACTATATTGACATTCCAGTAGCTCAATACAGGGACATCGTTTGCACTGTTTTGTATGTAAATCTCATGTCTATACACATTGGCGATTTAGCCGTGCATGACAAATCGATTCAACAACACTGTTACATCGAGCTACTAAATCGTCCATAATAAGGTAACTACAGTTAGTATAGTCTATCCGCTTAAATAGTGGCGGTATACCCAAACTAACTAACGAACTGTCACCTGCGGTATTTCCGGACCAATACGACCTTCAAACCTTAAAGAGCCTACTCCTTTTTAAAAGGCCGGCAACGCACTTGTGACTCCTCTGGTGTTGCGGGTGTCCATGGGAGTCGGTAATCACTTACCATTAGGCGATCCCATAAAAAAAAACTGCGTGACAGAACGTAATATTCGTCTAAAGTTACAATATTAAATGGAAAAAGAATACGTTCGTGAGCAGGATTCGAACCTGCGCCTCCCGGATAAATACTCCAGGCGCTCTGACCACTAAGCCATCTCGACCTCTGCTCACCACCGCGAATTCTTCTTCCATATTTTAACACGTCTCGTCGGGGGGTAATATTCGTCTTAAAAAAAAAAAATTAATATGACTAACTAAATAAAATTAAACGCAATTTTTCATCAACGCCATTTTCCTCGGAAGCATTAAATGTGTTTATAATAAAAAAACTATTGATCTGCCGAGCCTTTTCGCAATTACATTGGGGTCGTCTTCCAGTCCAACCGGATGCAGCTTAATACCAGTATTTTACCGATATCTCATGGTATGACTGGTTGTAAGACTTTCAGACCTAACTACTTCCCGTAACGGCTGTCATAGATCTTAATTAGTCAAATATAAAACGAAAATATTTCTTGCGGGATATCTGTCGAGAGCGGCATTGTTGGTTTTCGAGGTGGCATCTACCATATTGTTATAGTTCGTCATAGTTTTCATAGTGCGCCACTATTTCATCGGATGGGCTATAGATTTAGTTACTCTATTATTTTAGTAAGTTGTAGTCACGTTTTGATCCTGTGTTGTTATTGGATAGCACTTTTTTTTTACCACACTCCTGATAATTTCTTAGTCACACTAGAGGTTTCTGATCAGAACTTAGTCTTTACCGAGGAGTTCGATAGGTGGACAATGGGCAGCTTTTATATAACAGCCTTGCTAAGTTTTATAGGTCTTCATGATCTCTATAAGTATCTTCACTATTTCTATAGAAAGTTGCGAAAAAGTTTTTCTTTAAATGTTAGTAAATCTATATCTCAAGAATACGATCAGTTATTATTAGTTTCCTCCAATTAACTTGGTTGAGGTACACTCGATTGGTTCATAATCTCGTTAGTACAGTTAGCATTAAAAGTGTAGTCTCTATGGAATTACCCTCGGCCTTAAATATATTTAATTTAGACACGTTTGACTAAAACTTATGTTATTCATAATTGCAATTTTTCTTCATTATTTGAAAATTCACGTTTTATTTACGATATTTTCCTTCACCGTTAATATAAGATAATTATTACTAAGTAATAATTAATTTCTAATACGCACATGACTTGAAAAGTCAGTGATACGTGCCTTGGATTCGAACTTGCGAACTTCACTATCATTAAAAAAAACCAACCCTATATTACATACATAGACAAGTTCCAAGTAATACGTGGTGAGCCTATTTCCATAAATAGGGCGAGTGTGCACAATCAGTTTTTACATAAATCTCATATAAAAAGTTCCAAACCCCTAACCACTACCATATATTCTAACATTATCCCTCTTTACAGGTCTACCAATGCAGCTGAAGAAAGGTCTCCATGGAGGGACAGTTTCAACAATAGAATTGAAGCTGAACATCACTAAAGAACTCAATGGCGCGGTGTATACCTGTCAGGCAATGAATGAGGCCTTGCAGAGAAGCGTCCACGATGCCCTACCGCTTAAAGTATTGTGTAAGTGTATTTTATAACTGCTAAATTTATTCATAGCCGCAACATTTTGCTGTAATAACTAATTTTAAAGAAATATTTAACATAATAACTCGTCTTACCTCTCTGCCTACCCCTTCGGTGAATACAGGCGTGGTGCTATGTTAAGTAGATAATTGTTAACAGCTTTCTAAACAAAACCAATTATTTCTAGACGCGCCTATATTTGACGAGACAACGCCCTATACAACAGTTGGAGTGGAAAATGAGCCATTGATCATAGTATTACGAGCTGACGGCAACCCTGGAAGCATCACCTACACCTGGACGAAAGATGGGCTGCCGATCACTCAGTCCTCATACAGTACTGGAAGTAAGTTGAATTTGATGTACACATTAAGCACGTGCTTTTTATAGTCTATGTTTTCGTCTCAATCTTGCATACAGGCAACACAACTCTGGTGGGAGCTTTCGGCCGTACCTGGTAACCACCCACTGGACGAAGCTATGCCGTGAAGCGACCTAGTCGTGTTTCGGGATGTAGTCCGGTTCAACCGTTGTGGGAGACGGGTCTGGGCAGTTGGCCAAGCGTAAATCCATTTAGAATTTAAAAAGGAATCTAGTTTGACAGTAGTGTGACAATAACAATGCTAAGCCAAACCCTGATATGTAATGGTTATTAATCTTGATCTTAGTGACCTTTGGATGGTCTAGGGGCTAAGTAACTGCCACAAACATCGAGCGATCTAGGTTAAGCTGGGCTTGCTGCGGATGGTGACCATTTTTATATCAAAAGCCCTCCACGTTTCGGAGAGGACGTTAACCCGTCGGTCACGGTTAAACAAAGATCTATGACAGTCATTATGAGTAGTCAGATGCCTAAAGTAAAAATCTGTAAAGCAATCTAACCATAAGAATTGTGTCACCCAGTAACTGGGTTGAAGAGGTCAGATAGGCAGTCACTCCATGTTAGCGATAACCAGGCATCATCACAAACTACAAAAAAAATTACTAATATCACTGTCTGTGGAATCGGACCTCATCATACTTATCTTATAATGAGGCCAGGGAGATGGCCTTATTCCAATATATTTGGGGTGGGCGCAGCATGTATCATCTCTATCAGTCAGTCAGATCTATGAGGCAATTAAAGCAGTGACGTTATTTTTTTCCTCTCCTGTATTTGAGAAATTGTAAAAAAAAAGGAAAATAAATTTGAAATCCCCCTCAAAAAGACTGACGTCCTATTCAAAGACGCACTAAATTAAAATTTTAATTTAGAATGAGTCGTATTTATTTTTTTCCTTTTGGAGAAACGAACGTCTTAAACAGGCGTCTAATTAAAATTTCTTGTAATTAACTGAACATTTTTCAAAGAACATTATTTTTTTTATTACGTTGGTTCTTAGGAAACATTTTTTTTTTCTACAATATTCATTAGAAATATTTATTTTACAGTTATTTTTCTTTAATTTATGTAAAGAAAAATAACTGTAAAAATAGGATTTTTCTCATTGAATTAGAGATCGCAATAGGTCCTGAGTACAATTTCCTGGTCGAGTAATGTGTTGTTGGGTATTTATGTTAGGAAATTCTCAGTAGCAGTCCAAAGTTTGGAATTATACCCGATAATTATCTGAAACATAGGATAACGGTATTAGATTAATGTGGGTATATAATATGTCATAGCTCTGCCCTATCCATCCACATATACAAGTGACTTGTAATGTAAATCAAAATAATATTCATTGTCAAATATTCAAATAATTTTAAAACCAATTACAACTTTTGGTGATCATTAATGGCTGTTATAGCCAAATAAATATTAGTGTACAACTCATTAATTCCACTGGGCTAATTCAGCTTTAAATCAACACATTAATTAATCCACAAAATTGCATTTTTGATTTCCTAATAACTATATTAATAATCGTTTCAAATACGAATTTTTGTGTTATTCGCTGTTTATATAAACCTCTCCCGTCCGTAAAAGCCAATAATATGAATAGGTTTTTGATGAATAAACTATTTAAAGCCATACTATCATTACTCAATATTTTTGTACATTCAAGAACAGCAGTGGATTATTACGCACCAAAACTGCATCAATTTTAATGCTGATTATTGTGATATGATATAATGGTTTTTGTCGCTGACCGTACCAGCAAACTTAATAATAGTTTACCCCGTTTTATAACTAGTTCTTTAACTTTAAATTATACATTTCAATGGCACCTTTGGCGATTGTCCGTTTTGGTGTTTGGCCCTTTATAAGATAAAGCAAGAACAAAAAATATTGTTAAAGGCTTTTTTTGGGGATGGTTTCATAAATAAAGATTCCCCTTGGGTATTTATTTGCCACAGAAGTTATAATAATACATATTATGTGCTTAAAAACACATACTAACAGAATTCTTAGTAATAGGATCCCTTTGAAAACCATTACGTACATAATCATAAACATGAAATATCTAAATTTGCCAGTCCAATCACGGAGAGAACTAGGCAACATTCACAAAATAATAATTTATTCCACTAGTTTTGTAATTAGTCGAACTAACTAGCAAACATCAATAATGAGAGGGATAGTGGTACAAATGTTTTGTGAAACAAGCTCTATTTGTCTAACATGTATGCATACGGGCTATAGGGTTTCCTAAACATGAATGTAATGATGTTTTATTTGAAGATATATTTTACTCTAATGAGAAGAGGCATCGTGTTGGCTTAATGGTTACGGGCCCGCTTCTTAAGCCACAGTTGTGGGTTAAAATAAGTTTAAGATAAAGAAAAACCTGTCATATACTAGGACACATCGAGAAAAGACCTCCTGGTCTGCTCGATGCTCGATGTTGGCGATTCCAAGTAGTCTGGAATCGCCAATTCACAGTGAGTTAACGTGGTCATGCCTTTTCTGTAGCAGTTTCCACTGCCAGGCCTCTTGCCCTGCAGAACAGTTAAGGGTTGGTTATGTTCTAATGAGAGTTGCCTAATTTGATTTTACATGAATATTTCATGTGTTAAAATATATCATATATAAAACCTATGTATCGATTTTATTAAAGGTTATCATCAGTTGAAAATAATTCGCATTGTGATTAATTTTCATTCTGTCTGCGTACCTAAACTATGACTTTTAATATAAACAATCATTTTTTCAAACACTTTCCACTTTATATATCTTATAAATATATTCATCTTTTAAACAGTAATTAATTTTTCAGGCTTACTTAGATGACATAATAATTGCTTATTGTACTATTATACTTTTTTTTTCTCGCAGATGACAGGATTATTTCCGAGGGTAGCATGTTGAATATGACTCGGCTGTCGCGACATGATGCTGGTATCTACACCTGTGAGGCAGTCAATTCACAAGGAGCAGCCGTGGCTAATATCAGCGTCTCTGTGCACTGTAAGTGTTTGAGTCATTTTATTTTCTTATAAGACAAGATTAGCGGATCACAGATTCGGTTTGCATGTGAAATGAGTGTTACCTACAGTAAATAGTAGTGGCCATAAAATATAGGAAAGTAGTGGTGAAAAAAATATTTTTCCCGGGCCCATAGTAAAGAATTGTTCAATAAATTTTAATGTACCGGAGAAATCTTAACAAAATCTAATAGTTCTATTAACAATAACATAGTTCACAAAGGAACCACAGCTTTCTAAGGTCTTCCAAAATCTTGAATGCTATAAGATATATAGACATAATAAAATATAAAATAAGAATAAAAGGTAAAAGCATTACTATAAGACTCTCACCCAAAACGAAACACAAAACATAAATATATATTTTATGATGTTCGTGTAATAATAATCAATCATTTCGCGTAACTGTGACATTCTACTAAGTCCCGCTCAGCTTTCTCGAAAACACAATCATAGCTACGTACCTAATAATACCCTTAACATGAAACTTCATCGCTTCCCAAACGGAATTGTTGATCAACTATTGTACCTAATGTGCCAATCAAACTTGCAAAGGGTTACAAAGTATTTTCGGTACTCTCTCTACTGTCTCCGTAATGGAAGCTCCCAAGACTTTCAGAGGTTAATTACATCTTTCTCCAATAGTTAATTCGTTTAAGAGGTCTTTCTAGCAGAGTTGAGGAGGAAATTGAATACTATGCAGATGTACTTTTTTATATAGTTTATTAGATTGTGAACGGAACTTTGTTTAAACTGATTAAAGCTTTTGAAAATCTTGATACTTTACTGTTTTATAAAGGTTGTCTATGAATAACATAAGAAAATGTCTTACTTGATGAATGAATATTGCTATTCTTTTTTTGTTATTATAAAAAGATAAGGACATAATTATTATTTTGTTACAAATCTGATGTTTGATCAAATTGATTCGTAATAGTGGGGAAACCTAGTACAAATGATTTTTTTGTCTTAGAATCGCTTTGATTCTTGTATATTTTTTAGCTTTATTAAATGTCATGGTGAAAAGTTATGATTTCACAAACATTTGATCCTTATAAGAGATAAGCAAATATAAGTGCTGTGTCTAAATGAATAATTAATTGCAGATCCAGCGAGTATAAAATCAGTGTCACAGCATGAAATCTCGAGTCCCAATCAAGATGTCATACTATCTTGCACAGCGGATGGTAAGTTTGCTGCGTTCAGATTATTGCTCCCGTAATCCTGCGTTTGAAATTCTAGTATTTACAAAAAGCCAATCAGGTCCTTTATTCAAGCTATTAACTGAAACTGGTTGAAACATTGCTGATTTTTTTCTTTGAAAGTTGTAATTCTAAGTGAAATTCTATGAGTGTTGTTAACGCAGCCTACATTTTTTGTTTCTTTTCCAAATATTTAGAAAATAATATATATTTTGTAGCAAGAAATCTAGACCGCGAGCGGAGCTCAAGCCCTTCTGTCTTATAAGACCTTCTGGTTAACACACTAGTTGCTTTTGCCAGCCAAGCTGCAAGATATATTAATTATTTTTCACCGGTTACTACTCACGTGCATTTTTCGAGATTGCCCGACTCGTTTCGAACTCGGAACGGAGCGCGAGTAACCGGTTAACAAAAATAGATATGAATATGTCTCATGAAATTTGGTATACCAAAATATATTGTACATTTAGTGTTCGCGGCGTATGCATTGTACATGTAGATCAGATTTCAAATATATTTTAATTTGCAGGTAACCCTCTAACAGCCGATAACATACGCTGGGAAAGACAAGGCTACAATATTAACTCTAACCACGTAAATTTTGAACCTCGTAATATGACCAGCACTTTACAAGTGAAAGATGCAACAAGAGAAGACGTGGGAAACTTCCAGTGTGTTGTAGACAATGGGATCGGCAGTGAAGCAAGACAAGATGTGATGTTGGTGGTGAAATTCAAACCTGAGCTGGACAGTTCGCCAAGCTTGATGAAGTCAGCTTCGAATGTGGGGCAGGTCGGGAGGTTGACTTGCAAGTAAGTGGATATGTTTTTTTATGATGGATAAAATTTTACTTTTGACGTTTTTCGCGTACGTTATATTTTTCAAATTTAAATTAACTGTCAATAACAGCAATTAATGTACATCATGGAACGCAATAAATGATTGATTGATTGATTGATATTGTATTCGATTAATATCAGCGCCATCTTTGGAGTAATACTGTCTTAAGTTTAACAGTTTTCTCAAGAAAACAAAGCAATTGTGATAGGAACTCCTAAGTCCTCTTTGAAGTCGATACATTAGTTAAAATGTCAAGGACAGCAAAATTTTTAGAGAGTGATTGCCAAATTTAATTTGAAATAGATTAAATTACTTGAAGCCTCTTTCGTATCAGATTAAAAGTTAGGATTGGACCTTATTGGACTCATTGAGTGATTCTGTTGGACAATATTCAGTGTAAAATACGATCATTCATGGTGTGTAAAATTATTCACCGTACAATTACGTTTTATTCAAAAGAAACAGTGTACCTATTATCGCCGATAAAATTTGTAAGCTCTAAAACGATCGATACTAATCTCTGTATTTATCCTACAATTCTCATTTTAATCATTATTATCACATTTGTTTATGATTTACCAAGCCCTATCAGTAGTACCTACGATGAGTACGTAAACTCATTAATTTTATTTATTGTCAAACACGACTGCCTCTTTGGTCTAGTGCGACTGCTTAGCTTCTGGTCTTTGTTTCGATTCCCAAGTCAGGCAAAGTGTTATTGGGATTTTCTGATGAGTTTGAAATTGTGCCCGGTAGGCCATAGTCATGGGACTTAATAATAGCATTGGTGGAATGTGGGTGTACATCTTGGTACGCCACTGCCTACCGCTTCGGGGAATACAGCCGTAATGCCATATATGTATATATTGTCAAACTATAATTCGCCAATAAAAAAAAGTATTATATGCGTGTTTATTTTTCTCAAGGGAGCAATTCATACCTGATCTATCAATAAGTACGACTTTTAAAAGAAAACATATCAACATTTTTCTTGCTTCAACGTTTTGATGTAAACGTAAATATTATACGTAGATATCTTTTTGTCATTATTCGAAATTCTGCTCATTCTAAAGGGCAAAAATATTGTGAATATAAAGGGCTGTGAAAGGGAACCTAAGTCTGAGTTATTACGATCGAATGGGACGTGTACTGTCAGAATAAAGATATATGAATGAAAGCTTTTTGGACGTATCTGTATATAGGGCTAAGTTTATTTTATAATGGCAATCGAGTAAAATAAAAATCATTTTACGTTCTGTCACCAGAGAGGGTTGCATTTGATAAATGATCAAAAAATTTTATTTCTGTAAATACATCTGTTAAAGACACTTTTACAAGTCATTTCCTATCTGACTAGCTCTGAGAAGAAATACCGAAACAAACAAGGTCAACTTCTCTTTTAAAGTCCAGACATTATTTTATTCAACTTATGAGTGTAACATATGTAGGTATAGTCTGGGATGGCCTTTTGAAGAAAGAGCCATAGCTGTTTTGAGCTGACCTGTCCTAACCAACGGCTCGTATGTATCAGTCATCGTGTAGCTCAAGCTCAATGACCCGTCGCAAGACGATACCAGATCGTAGGCGTAGACCACAGATAAATATCAAAAACTGCCAAACAAATATATAAATTTAAACTTCAAACAAATCCTACACAATACTCACATTCACATTTTCATGGTATTGATAGATGAGGAGGGGCTCGTGGCTAAGTAACAGCCGCACAGATCGATTAATCGAGGTTACGCTGCGCTTGCCGCGGTTGGTCTGTGGATATATGACCATAATTTCATTCCGAGACCCCTCCGTGCCTCGGAGAGCAGGTTAAGCCGTCGGTCCCGGTTGTCAAATTCAGATCAATATGACAGCCGTTATGAGTAGTCAGAGGCCTGAAAGTCTGACAACCATTTATATCACGAGATATCGTGTTACCCAGTGGTACCCCCCTACTGGTATTAAGCTGCTGATTCGATAGATGAGCATAACAATAATTATGAATAAATTAAATACATAATTATATCAATTAATATCAATTATGTCAATTAACAATTAATTTATTTAGAATGACAATTAATTAAATTCAATTAAATAAACAATAAATTAAGGGTCTTATACGTGGAGTCAGCGGCATAGTTGGTGCAGCAGTCGAGAAATTTGCGTGTGCACCGCTTGTTGCTGTTTCCATTCCCGCACAAATATCTACAGATATTAGTAGGTACTGCGTCTGGTATTTGGGTACCAGTGATATATACCAGTAAACGCAACCACGACACACATAGATGAAATTCAATATAGTTTTTTTAACATAATGAAAAGTTTATAAGGGTAGTTATAACAATATTAAATTTGTTCACAATTTTATTGAACACGTTGTGTAACTGAGCTTACATAATTAACTTAATAGCTTGTGAGAATTATAATTTAATTAATTATAGATTAGTTCAGGCAGATTTGCACCTGTTCCAAATAGTGCAAACGATCGCAACGTTTGGAAATGTAATTTATACGCCAGTTGTAATCCCATACTTATCTGAATGACTGTTAATTATGATTGATGTTATTACTTTCAATGTATGCAAAATAATATAGGATGTTTTTGTACGGGATTTCCTCCAATTAACCTCGAGTTCCGCCACAAAGAATAGGGAAAATAAAAAATAAAGAAATAGATAAATCTTTGAAAAGCATTAACGCAAGCTTAGCGAACTCTAAAGTTGAAAAGTTAAAGTAGAAAGAAATAATTTATTTTGATCTACATGTTTCAACATAAAGCAATAAAACATGTGCCCGAGCGGGGCTAAAAATCACACCCAGCATGGTGCTAAACGACCAATTTATACATACAAAATGGCGTAGTTTGTTAAACTCTAGGTTCAGAATACAATAGAAGAATATAAGACTTGAATATTTGATCATTAATACGGTTTTAAACCATAGAAATAGTCAAATGCAATGAGGCCAATAGGCACGTTAATAAAAATGATAGCTCCCATACAGTACAAGAATTTGATATAAGCATGAAACCATGAAATCTTAAGTTATCATTTTTATGGATTATTCGTCTAGGAGTATGTCCCAAACACGAACCTTTTTCATCAGTACTCTAATGCTCTCGTAAAATAATGCAGTCGTAGAATCAGTCTTGCAACTTCAGTGTACGCGTTCAACAAAAATATATTAGAAACCATGAAATCTAACCACTTACCCCTTTCAGATGTAGATCAGCCCCCGCGCCAAACTTCACCTGGTCCAAAAATGGCGCCAAGCTTCCAGTCAACACATCAACGAAGTACTTCGCCGAGTACCACAAGTTGGACCCTGTCACCTATACCTCCGTGCTTCTGATCAATGAGGTCAGCTCCTCAGACTACGGGTCCTATGAATGTGGAGCGAGGAATGACTTGGGATTCTCTACGACATCTGTTAAGCTGGATATTACTAGTGCCCCAGGTAAGGTTTTAAACTGGCAATATAATATTTATTGACATGTTATATGAATATAAAAACGGGATTTGAACCTGCCATCCGCAATCTACTAACTAAGCTATCCAAAACTCTGCTACACGACAAATAAAAAGTAATTATAAGGTATTAGTTACATGTACGTTATGGTAACTTTTATTCAACAAGGATTTTCGATTAGTAACATACAGATTAATTAAAATGACTGTCAGAACTATTATCTATTATCCACATCAATCTCTCTGTAGTTTCATCATTCACAACAGTTGCAAGCCCGGGTTATACTTCAAGTTGGATTCTTTGCGTCATTTTCGTATTGATATACAATGGAACTTGTATTCATGATTTTATTAATATTTTGAAGCAAGTTTCATAAAAATATTAACGTCACGAAAATGGCGTAAAGAATCCAACTTGAAATATGACGTCCACCACATTTTGGGCACAGGCTCCTTTACACATTTCTCTCGTGTTTTGGTAAGACGAGAGAAATGTGTTACTGCGTGTTGGATGCCTTTGGAAATGCAAGAATATTCCACAAAAATCGATCGGTTTTAGTCACATAATTATAATTATATTCAACCCCCGTATCTTTGTTACAGATCAAGTGATATCACTGATGGTGACGAACGTAACCCATAATTCTGTGACGTTGCAATGGGTGCCTGGGTTCGATGGCGGTCTACTGTCTTGGTATAGGATACGATACAGGTAAGCATTTTAGTGCTGCATTGTTTATAAATAGTTCTGATGAAATAAATTCCGTTTTAGAATGACCTGGTTTTGGGCAATGTAAATATAAAGGCAAACATTTTACATAAGGGCTAGAAATTTTAGATTTTTTATTAAAACAAAGTTAAACATTGCTTTGCCTTTCATCTGAATTTAAATAATTAATATAACAGAAAGTGATGTATTTATTACAATACATCATTAAGCAAGTTAAATTAAGTTAAAATAACAGGAATTAAAAATCAAACACCCGATCCTAGCGTTCTAATCAAAACATTTTTTACAGGAGAATCTTTGAAGAATCATACAAATACGAGGACGTAGTACCCAGAAACGCAACAACATTCACCATTGGTGGTTTAGAAAGAAGTACTGACTACGTCTTCTCTGTTATGGCTATCAATAAAATCGGTCAAAGCAAATATAGGCCTGATGACACCAAAGTTACAACACTAAGTAAGTTTTCATATTATTTCAATGACGTCTCTGTCCACGAAGTGGACACAATAGCTATGTATCACATGTGACTCGTGGAACAGTGAAATTCTTAATATAGCCTTTTAGTCCCACTACAGAGACCTTAAAACTGGTAATAATAAGGAACAAGCATTCATTACCACACCTTAATCACTGCGTATTAGTGATTATGGGCCAAAGTATTTTCATGATATTTTCCTTCACTGAAAGTCAGTGGTAACTCAAAAAGCGGGCCGTAATCAAGAATTACAACATTATTATAACTAAGGAATAATTTTAACTTCGCCTTAAGAGGAATATGAGAAGAAAATAGACGGCTTATATGAGGTGATATCGAGATTGTATATTTGGAATTTTGAGGATGAGCAATGCGTGCCGCATTTCTAATTATCTTTGAAGATACCAGACGTAAGATTAGCTTTCGTGTGTTTAATTCAAATTCATGGACCGAATTTACATTCCATATTCCATGCCAAAGCTAAAATTGTAGACTGGAATTACAATGAATGTGTAAAACGAAACAGCTTGGGTTCGACTCCTAAGTACAGAACTTTATTATTTCACGAATACTTTGGTGCAGTCTTTTGATCTAGTAGGAGTCCCTAAAGGTACTATACTAGGTCTAATCCAAATCAAATGTTTCCACGCTGCTCAGACATGATCCCATCATCAATACAGTCTTCTTCAGAAGAATATAATTACAATGTGCCAGGAGTATTCATAATAACTGGAACGATAGTTGGAACAGCTCTCATTCTTCTAAATGTATTGCTGATTGGATTTTGTCTTCATAAGAGGACTAATAAGAGGATCAGAGGTTTGGATTCGTTTTAAGATGAATTCATTATTAGATGTTAGATTTAAGATTTTTGTTTACATTGTTGTGTTAATTTTGGTTGAATGTCGGTAGTTTAAGAAGTGCCTGATAATATATTTTATTTGTAATCGCTTATTCAACATAACCTATCATCACGCCTGTATTCCCCGAAGGGGTAGTCAGTGGTGTACACAGATGTACAACCACATTTCACCAATGCTGTTATTAAGCCCCATGTAGTGATGTGTATGTTGAGCCTATTGCCATCTACCGGGCACAATTCCAAACCCCGAGCTGCTACTGAGAATTTTCTAACAGAAAAGTCATTAACACTTTGCCCGCCCCGGGAATCGAACCCGAGACCTCCTGCTCAGCAGCCGTTATTTGATGGTTATTATAGATATTTAGAGCGATCTGATTCCACTCGCATATTACAATAAAATAAAAATATTCATTATTATATACCTACCTACCATCAACATTATAGTAGAAATACCTACTACTAATAACGTTAATTGACGCTATTACAAGTTATAATAATATTTACCGATCCAAAAAAAACCGTTAAATATTGACATTGCTAGTGAACTCTGAACAAACAAATACACATTTCTCGCTATCAATCTAGATTTCTACTAAAAGTAAAAATAATAAACGTGGAAACATAAATTTAATTCCGCGGTAAAATATAAAATAAAAATAGTGAACCGAGCTAGTACCTCAATAGTAACATTATAAGCATCTACTGAGACGAAAACTCTCCAGATTCAGTTACAAAGAGGGACCGTGAAATTATATTACAGTCAAGGGCATTATGAAAAGTTCGCTGAAATAGTAACGTCGACTTCAATTTTGTTAAAGAGCACATTTTTCAGTTGTCAGTTGCTCCAAATGACGCGTCAAAAAGGAAATCATGTGAATAAATTCCATTGCATAAAAAAGTTTTATTTTTTTACAGTATTTTTGGCAATGAAAGAAATGTCAATATTAATCAATTCAAGACATTTCACGATATTGTTGAAATAAAAGTTAATGCTCGTGACTTTGATATCATGTTAAAAAAAATTATAGTGTAGTAATATCTTAGGTTTGCGCGATCACTACACATTATAATGAAACAACTTTTAACCGGATTAATCGCGTGTATTATTGGTTTTTTGTTTTTCCTGACGTTTCGAACACTTTGCAGCGTTCGTGGTTCGAGTCCTCCTGCGACCACGAACGCTGCAAAGTGTTCGAAACGTCAGGAAAACCAAAAAACCAATAATACACGCGATTAATCCGGTTAAAAAATGTATAGTGATTAAACAGAATTTACATTTACAAGCATGTCATAATCGTAGTAACTGGAAATTTTCATTCTCAATGGGAAACAAGTGGGATTGTATGTGCGTCCATTCAAATGATGAGTGCCTGTGAGAACATCGTGAAATTAATTAAACACTTTTTCTACCTACCGACACTTAACCAGATCTTAATACATTGCTTTTACATTTATTTTGCTAATTATTTTTATTTTCTCCTTCTTCCAAAGCTTCATCAGAAGTAGGCGAGCTGAATGTAGTATCAACGGAATTCGTAGAAACTGCAGATGTATCTAAATCTGTAGTTATATACGTATCAATAACCGGAGTCGTATTAGTACTGATAAATGCTGCTTTAGTTGCTTGTTTTGTATTAAAAAGGCGTTCTAGACGACTGAAAGGTAAGCTTTTTGTTTTATTTTTTAGCTTTTTATGTTTTATTTTAATGTTGTATTTATGTGTCAGTGATACTTTGATTTTACTTCTCCAATGTAAAATGTCGGTTGACGGACGTAATAAATCTTGCATTGTTGGTAGTTATTTAAAAAGTAATCAAACTTTGCAATTATAAATCAACTGCGTAGATTGATAATATTATCATTGGAGATGGTAAAAATTTCATATCAGAAATGTTTTTCTGTATAAAAATTCAAACGTCGTAGATTCTTCAACAAATTCAAGCATCGTGGTTAATACGTGACTTATAAATATAACAAAAATGAATTTAACTTGCTCGAGGCTCAGTCTGCTCCCCAAAGGACAAAATGTCTACAAATTCGAGTATTATAACATAATATTTTCTCCAAAATACAGCTTATTTTACCTTATTAATTCAGCCTTGTTAGAATATTACCCTTCTTAATTAACAATTTTATGTAAGATGCTTGAGTTCTTGAAGATATTTTACTTGTTAAATCATTGTTCTTACATTTTTGTATCACATCACATAAAAGCTTTACCAACAAAAACAAACTCCGTAATGAAATTATAGGTTTTTATCTCAAAGAAATAAAGCGTTATCAAAAAAAGAAATATAAGAAAAAGAGTGCTTGTGACTACGGTCAGTGCAACCTGTTGCAAAAAGCGATATAAAAGTATACATATTAATTCCTGTCTTAGCTTCATGAAAAAAAAAACACCACCATAATATACTCAAGATAAAATATGTTATATTTTCTAAAGACCACTGATTAGTACAAGCAGGAAAATGAAAATCTGAATTACTATTAAAAGGAAGCAAGAGAGAAATGATTTATTTTAACTCTAAAAATACTAATGTTAATAAATAATATTTGTTACATACTACTGTACCAGTAATTTACTCTAGGTCAAACCAAACTATAGTTCATGAAGAGTTTTCAATTACATCAATAAATATGAACGGTATGGTTTAATCATTATTGTTCGTATCCATGCCTTAATGAGCACCATTATCTTCGTAATCATTATTGTTATTGTCGGGTCAAATATTTTTTGGTTAATGTAATGGAACTTCTTTTACTGGTCTGATTTTTATTTTACTTTTTGTAATAATTGGTTTATCAATTTTTTTTAACGTAATTGAATTTCCCCAGCAAAATTTTACAATAGGATTTCTTTATTATAGTGAGTTAGTTTCTCTTTTAAGAAATAATTGTTCAGTCGTTTATTATAAATTGTTAAATACACTTTACATTTTCTGAAAAGATAGTTGTAAAGACTCTTTGATCTGAATCCAAAATTGTCTAGAAGAAGTATTGGATCTATTGCGTATAAAATCTTTATAAATTTATTATATTTTGCCTGTGATGTTAGGCATTAACCTCTACCAGTTTAAAAACGAACTAACGAAAATAAACAGTTTACTTGTAGAAGTAGTTTCATCTCCATACAAGCCATTATCACATTCATCATCTACATCATTTATATCAACAAACAAGTCAACATCACCAATTTCCTCACCAGAACAAGCTGGGCAAGCTTCAAAATCCGCCACAATAGAGATGTACGCTCCATCATCTTACAACGACACCATGACTGGAGAAACTTTGAGCTCTGTCTCCGAGAAGTCTGAAACATACTCCCAGGATGAAGGAACTGATGATCGACAGCCTCCGCCTATACCTGAGGTGCCGTCGATGCCGACCAGGCATATGTTGAGCCAGGTAATATGTCAAACCGTGCTTTATATATCTGTAACTAAAATGGCTCTATAAAGTCTTGTTACCTCTTTCCATTGACATTTATGTGACAGTGACAAGTATTATGAAGCGTTTAAAAAGCCTCAGCTTTTTTAAATACTACAAACACTGCCTCCTAAGTCACTAAAGAATCGGGGTACTAATAAACCGACATGCTTTAAAATTAAGATAACTGATGTAGATAAATTTATTTTAACATTAAAAATTGTTTTATGACACTAATTTAATATTGGAATTGGTATTAACTTCAATATTAACCCCCTATTCAAAGATGTTTTGAGATATAATTGACTTCGCCACGGTTAGTAGAAGCTCAAATTTAGAGTTTTCGTCGTTAAGAAAGGATAAGTTATATTAAACATGAGCAAAATGAAGAACAAATTTCTTGTCTCTTTCTTTCATTTAGGTCATAATATGAACATTAAGAACTGCTCACGAACAACTTGAAATATTTGGATTGGACCTACATGTCATATTGAATTTGGTACCTTATAACACCATTGTAACGTATTTTATATCGTTATTTTTCTTAAAATTATTATATTATAGCTATTTGGGGTCGGTATAATATGTTTGTCTCTTCCATTCTTCCCTGTTAGCCGTCCCTATATCGTTCACCCCCTTTTCATTCATGTCATCGGTCACACAATCCATCCACCTTTTCTTTGGTCTACCTCTCCCCCTCCATCCATCTACATTCATATTCATTACTCTTTTAATCACATGTGTCTCATCCCTCCTCATCACGAGTCCGTACCAAGACAAACGGTTTCCTTTTAACTATTCTGTACTTTCAAACTCCTCTAATATATTCATTTCTTACCTTATGCATTCCTGTCACTCCACCACGGCAGTTATTTTTCTTAAAATATAGACCTATCATCTATTTTTTACTTTATGGTATAGTTTTACGTAATATTTTAGTAAGCTGACAAAACTAACTCCTTTTTTCTTCACCACAGACAACAGACGCTTTCCTAATGGATGATCAGGGGCTCGTGATCCCTCCTCCGCTGGACTACCCTCCCCCCAATTATGCAGTGTACGATGGAGACCACGCCAGGACTCTGCCGCATCCTCACAGACATAAGGATATTAGTGGACATAGCACGCTAGGAAGGAGTGCTGGTGAGTACATAACTACAGAAGACATTGTAATTAAAGTCTATGAAAAGAGCTTCCACGAGATCCAGAGTCTAAAATTGGCAGCCTGCAGTGAGCTAGCGTGATGATCTGCGTGAGAAGAGGTGTTTGTCCTGCAGCAGGACAGTTTCGGGCTGATTATGATATGTTATATATTTGAGATTGTTTCGAAGTCTCTTATTACAAGTTGTCAAATAAGAAGCTCTTAGTAGATCTGTAAATGATTGCTAAATAAATATCGCCAGGCATCTCCTTAAGATCTATACAAGGGGACTTGAAATTTAATACACATGAACAACGACACGGCAGCTCAGTCGGTAGAGTGATGACACGGAATGTCAAGAGTCGCGGGTTCAAGCCGCATTCGTGTCTATTATTTTTCAATGTTTCTTTGAAAAATAATAATTATTATAGGCATTACATGCCCTTAACTTGTATAAAAATATCAATATATATGAAGAAGATTTCGTTTTACCTAATCATATAAAAAACGTTGACGAGTAAAATTGTGACATAATACTTACTAAATAAAGCATATTTTTCAACAGGCAAGCAGAACTACGTGCCGGCCCCAAGTCCGATGCCACCTCTAGACGGCTCCTACTACAATATGGCGTCAGACAGATACCTATCGTACCCACCGCTGATTGGAGAGTACTTGCAGCAGGTGAGAATTACTTAACTTTCGATATTCATTCTAACATAACATAGCATCATATCTTTCCCTGAAAGGGTAGGCAGAGGTTTACACTGTTGTAGTTACACCCACATTTCACCAATGCTGTTATTAAGTCCCATGTAATAATTGGAGAGCCTATTGCCATCTATCGGGCACAATTCCAATTGCTACTGAGAATTTAGTAACAAAAGAACTCAATAATACTTTGCCTGACCTGCGAATTCAACCCGAGACCTCAGCTCAGCAGTCACACTTGGAACCACTAAACAAACGAGGCATATGACATATCCATTCTTTATAAATTAACAGTGTATGTCATCCCATGATGATGAAATTTCATTTCTTTATACCGTGGGAGAGCCATGCTTCGGCACGAATGGGCCGGCTCGACCGGATTGATACCACGGCCTCACAGAAAACCGGCGTGAAACAACGCTTGCGTTGTGTTTCGCCGAGTGAGTGAGGGTACCCGAGGCCCAAACCCTTTAAAAGGCCGGCAACGCACTCGCGACTCCCCTGGGGTTGCGGGTGTCCATGGGCGGCGGTAATCGCTTACCATCAGGCGAGCCGTCTGCTCGGTTGCCCATTATTCCATAAAAAAAAAAAAAAAAAAAAAAAAAAACAGTGATAGCTTCGTGTGGACCATTGGATTAGCAAGTCAGACGAGACGCCTGTTTTGCACCACCCAGAGGCCACGCGGCTGCTGAACGTGAGGTCCTGGGTTCGATCCCCAGATCGGGCACACTGTTATTGAGTTTTTCAGTAAGATAATTTTCAATAGTAGCCCGGAGTTACGAAGTTGACGGTGTGACACCTCCGTGCTTTGGAGACCACGTAAAGCCGTTGGTCCTGCGCCTGATCTCTCTCCAGTCGTGTCGGGTTGCCGTCCAATCGGACTATGGGAGTGAAGGAAGAGGCAGTGCACCTGTGTTTGCGCATACACTTGTGCACTATAATATCTCCTGCGTACTTGGCTTATCTCCGTGGTGATAGACCGCCGTGACCGATATACAGTATCCCAGGTGGTGTATATGTTGCGTTTGCTTTGTGGACGGGGAACCTGGTAATACCGTAAAGGAAAACATTGTGAGGAAACAGCACACCTGAGAGACAAAGCTAGCTGTATATTTATCAATCTATTAAATAAATAAATTTTAACTACCTTCTGCCCGCGAATCGTCCGCTTGGACTTCAGACTTGCGTCCAGCCGGGATAAAAAGTATATTATATGGTAATCAAGGCTATAGACTATCTGTGTGCCAAATTTCATTCAAATCCGTTTTGTCGTTTTTGCGTGATTGAGTAACGAACATCCAAACATCTAAACATCTTCACAAACTTTCACATTTATAATATTAGTAGGATATTAGTAGGATATATCCATTTTAAAGCATGATAAGGATCCATAGTAAGGAATTCATATCGAATGAATCGCACCGCTTCAGCAAAGAATGACCAGTGAAACTCTTGAAAATAATTCCGGTCGATTGACATTGAAAATATGTCAGTTCGTACTTTTAAATACCTCTCTAGACTCTCTATAGACAAATTCAAATTCAAATTCAAATTCAAATAGTTTATTTGCATGAAATGTGGTACATGTACAGGTGTTATAATATAACTTTAGTTCTACACATTTCACCATTTCGGTGTGCAAATGTTTTTTTTTTTTTACACATAATATTATAGATTCATTTAAGTTACACATGTCAACTTATAAGTAATTAATTAAAAAAGGAATATCAATTTATAAGAAGAATAGCAATTTTTTTTTTTTTTTTTTTTTCCAGTTATTATTCATCACCCATTTATAACATGTCAACCATCAAAAAATTCTCGGAGATTATAAAATGAATGCTGTAAAAGCCATTTTTTTAATTCAATTTTCATTGGTCTTAATGGTAATTCCCTTATAGATTTTGGTATTTTGTTGAAGACCTTTATACACATCACACTGACTGCCTCGTTGGTCTAGTGGCCCCAAGCGCGACTGCTGAACAGGAGGTCTCGGGTTCGATCCCCGGGTCGGGCAAAGTGTTATTGAGTTTTTCTGTTAGGAAATTCTCAGTAGCAGCCCGGAGTTTGGAACTGTGCCCGGTTGATGGCAATAGGCTCACCACCTATTACATGGGACTTAATAACAGCATTGGTGAAATGTGGGTGGGTGTACAATTGTGTACACCTCTGCCTACCCCTTCGGGGAATACAGGCGTGATGCTATGTTATGTTATGTACTTTTAAATGCCAAAATGTTTAAAAAGTAATTATAGATTCGGGATATTGTGAAGACAACATGCTTTAAAATTGAGGCAACTGTAATTTAGGTAAATTTATTTTAAAATTACGCGTTGTCTCAAAGCGTCAATTGAATATTGGAATTGGTTAGTTTCAAGAATAACCCCACTGAAGCTACAATAATGTTTGATGATTACCGACCCACAAGATTTTGCTCCAATTGGTGTAATTGTCGTAAGCCGTTCCATTTGTGTGTAATAAATGAATGTTCTCGATGGTGTGTAAAGTCATACCCGTCAGTAGGTTGTTCATCAAGAACAAGAATGACTACAACATAAGAACATATAACAATATAACAGACCACAAGATAAGAAAAAAAAAAGGAATATAGTAAAACTAAATTAAAGTACATTAATTTATCTGCATTGCTCACCTAATTTTGAACTAAAACGGAGCACGACGAATTCTTTCTTCCACATTTTACACGTCTTTTGGTAACGTCATTGATATCTATTCGGTCACCTGTATAGGGACTGAATTTTGCGACCGTATTCTTTTTCCATTTAATATTGTAACTTTAGAGTTCGCTAAGAATGCTTTTCAAAGATTTATCTTTAATAAACTCATTTGTTTGCGCAGGTAAAAGCTCTAGATATTTTTAAAACGATTTAACATAATCTTCTTACGATTTAAGAATTTAAAAGATTAAAATGTTTTCGTTTGAAATATTAATAAGTTTAGCTTTGTGCATGTTTTGACTGGTTTTTCTGTAGCTATTCTTATTTTTGATTTGATTTATGTATTTATTATATAAAAATCTCGCGCCACAATGTTTGTTATCGAACTCCTCCGAAACGTTTTGACCGATTTTTATGTATATTTGGTAGGTCTGAGAATAGGTCGTAAGCTATTTTTATACCCCTAGTTGATTAGGGTGTCCCTATGCAGAAAAATTATAGATATGGCAGAACAACGTTTGCGGGGCATAGCTAGGTTAAGATATAAGAATCGTTGTAGTCCTTAACAGTGACCTTTCAGTTAAAATATTTATATAACCTTACCATTTCGATATATTTATCATGATTAAATTTATTATTAGTTTTGATGTTTTTGAACAAATAAAGAAATAAATAATTAATATATGTACAAAGGACACTGTCGCTATGGCCCCTAAAGTAACTGCCTCGTTGATCTGTCGATGGTGAGGTTCGAGATTCAGTTCCCGGTTCAGGCTGTGAAATTTGTTATTGAAATTTCTGATCGAAAATCTTCAGTAGCAGCCCAGAGTTTGGAGTTGTGCCCGATTGCAAATTTTACATGAAACTTAATAACGGCACCGGAGAAATGTAGGTGTACAACAGTACACACATCTCTGCCTATCCCTTCGGAAAATATAAGCGTGATGTTATGTTTAAATCTTGCCCACCAACTCTTCTAACGGACATCTCTTTTCTCCCAGCAACAAGGCCGCACCCCGACCCCCCCGCAGCAGTACGGGGGCCAGCCGCTGCCCAAGCCGCACCTCATGAACGGAGGCCTCACGTCAGGCTCGCCCTCGCACATGGCCAGTCCGCCGCACAGCTACGCACTTGATGGTAAGTCACGCTCACGTTATTCTATTCGTATCAGGCCCCGAGAGTGCTTTGATAATTAATTGAGATAATCAGATAAATCTTCGAAAAGTAGTAACGCAATAATAAATATTCCTGGACTATTTATCCGGAAAGCGCAGGATCGAATCTTGCTTACGACCATATTGTTTTTTCCATCAAAATATATTGAATAACTGAAATTGAGATATTATTGATTTGAGAATTGTATCGATGGAATAATTTTGGTATTCTGCCGGTTATTTGAGCAGTGATAGCCTAGTTATGTGACCATTAGACTGACAAGTCAAAGGTAAAGTTCGATTGCAAGGCCACTGTCTTTTCGAAGTCATATGCGTATTGTAAATGAATTATCAGTTGCTTAAAACGGTGAAGGAAAACATCGTGAGGAAACCAGCACACCTAAGAGATGTTCTCGATGGTGTGTAGAGCTATGTCAGAGACCTACGGGTGGTTTAAACTCTGACACTAGGTTGTTCATCGACCACACGATAAGAAGAAGTATTTTAGACCAGTCGATTTCTAATGAACCTCCACTGAACCGCCATTCTGAACTGTCATTCAAGTTATCTACTATCTGCACTACAATTAAGTAACAGTGTAACCTCGATGGTATATTTATAACATACATAGCATCACGCCTGTATTCCCCGAAGGGGTACGCAGAGGTGCACACAGTTGTACACCCACATTTCACCAATGCTGTTATTAAGTCCCATGTAATAGGTGGTGAGCCTATTGCCATCTACCGGGCACAATTCCAAACTCCGGGCTGCTACTGAGAATTTCCTAACAGAAAAACTCAATAACACTTTGCCCGACCCGGGAATCGAACCCGAGACCTCATGGTCAGCAGTCGCGCTTGGGACCACTAGACCAATGAGGCAGATTGGTATCTTTATGGTTAGTAATTATTAGTTAGATGACCTCTCAATGTCATTTTTGCATTGTACTACAATTGAGTTACTTTTCCTCACGCGCATTCCTCGGGATTGCCCGACTAGTTTCGAACTCGAACGAGCCTTTAGTCATGATCTGAGCCCGCGGCGATGTCGCGAGTCAAACTGGTCGGGCAATCCCGAAGAATGCGCATGAGTAATAACCGTTAACTATAATTAATATAAATACAGTTACTACCAAATTTATCACAATTATAATGGAATTTCAATGGTATCGCAGTTGGATGGCAATTGCATGTCATTTAATTAAATTAGCAGACTTGAGCTCATGACGAGTTATATATATTAAATACTCGATACCAACAAATAAAATTGTAGTGTCTGTTTGTAATGTCAAAATAATAGTATTTTTTTACGGACCTTTCGGGGTTGCGGTGATTGCTGCAACGAACCCGGGACCTCGGTAAAGGTTGGAGTAGGACCTTGTGGTTTTTAGTCGGTAGGAGTCCGGCACAGCGTCCAAGGTGGATTTCCAACACTCAAAAAAAAATTACCATCTTTTTCCATTAAATATAATAAATAACTTTAGAATTTATTAAAGATTTATCTTCAATTGTTAAGGTAATTGCATTCTTTACGACATTGTATTAACTGCAAAGTTTGTCGTGTCGGTTCGGTAACTTGTATAGGGACTGAATTGATAGCAATGGCGTCGCCATAAAACGTGTTAAAATATGGAAGAAGAATTAGCGGTTGTGAACAGAAGTCGAGATGGCTTAGTGGTCAGAGCGCCTCGAGTATTTATCCGGGAGGCGCAGGTTCGAATCCTGTTCGCGACCGTATTCTTTTTTCCATTTAATATAATAACTTTAATGTCCACACCGGTATAATATATTTTTAATTTGAAAAAGTTTTATCAACACCTTTAACCATTTAGTTTCCGAAGATCAGTAGTGCGTATGTACACTAAATAATAAAATTTCGTATCTTTAGACAGACAATCAGCTGGTGGCACTCTAAGGCGACAGAGGATGGACAAGATGGCCGCCGTACCGCCGCCTGACGTCACTGTACTGCATCAGGGTAACTGCACACAGGTGAGGCAGGATTATTACTACCCTCATATACACTACCTTCTTTTTGTTTTATGTTGTTAGAACAGAGACCGAACGTGGTAGTTTTGTGAATAATTATGCTATTTAGGTATCGTACGGATTGTAGGCCGTATATGTTATTATAGCCCGGTTAGTGGAGTGTGATATTAGGATAACATCAGAACCTGGTACATGGTTGAATTTGGTGTGACATAGCTACATAGAAGGAGACCATATCGGTGGCGGTTACCACCAATAACAGCATTCCCAAAGAGGGTTGACGTCAGGCAGGCGGCCGGTCATAAAACATTGCCAAAACTGCGCCGACCCCAAATAAATTGGGATAAGGGCAGGGGGATGATGATGACACTACCTTCTTTTAAAAGGTCTGGTGGTAGAAATAGTTAGCGTAAAATACAAATAAGTCTTTGATAGACAAACGCATGATTACTTTTTGTCTATCGCGTGCGTCATCACTAAAAGATGTTATAAAACGTGGAAGAAGAATTCAGAATAGTGCGCAAAGATTAGTTTAGCTCAGTTGGCAGATTATAGTTTGGTATTAGTAGAACTAAAAAGATTAAGATAAAAAAAAAATTTAGAGGTGTCAAGGGACACCCGGATGGAACGAAGTTCCTTTCGATTAATTAGTGAAGGAATTGTAATAAATATTATTTATTATGTACAAAAAACCTGTATACACTCAACAAAAATAATCGTCGCGACACCACACTGTTCAATGCGAAATAGAAAGACGAAACGAAAATATCTGGCTTGCTTTCTATAAGAGAGAGAGAGAGACAGACAGAGAAACATGCGCACGCCACACGGCTTACAATAGCTTACTATAGCAAAAAGTGTCGTTACAACTTTTCGTCTTAATTTTTTCCGTCTAGCCCCCTTTCTCAACGCGCGATAAGGAACTTCGTTCCAAAAATTATTACTGCTTAAATGTTGTTACTACTACACGCCAATAAAAATATCGAATCAAATTTTTAATAAACTTTGTCTCCATTTTGACCCTAATTAACAGTTCTGTCTCTATAAAACATTTATCATAACCAGATAAGCATGAGAGACTCCATAATTTAAGGTTAATTAACAACAAATTCTCCATTCCATTGCTGAAGGGAATTCCAATCTTCGAGAAGTTTTCAATGGACTTGAGTAAAATCTGAACTTGTGAAACTTTGTCATTTTACGTCTTAAACAAAATTGAGTAAATGCCGCAAGAAATTTGAACGTGACTCAAATTCTATCGGGTTTAATTGAAATGGACTATTCATAAGAAAATAATGTCTAATTTAGTGATTTTCGTATTTGAGAAGACTAAATTAATAAGCTTATCGCCTGCTAGAAATTATTTTGCAAACTGCTAGTCTAGTAATAAAATAAATATTTAGACGAACAATTTCGTAATTACTGTTTATTGTGTAAGTTTTTTTAGTACCAACAACTAAATTAAAAACTTTGCAACTTTGTTCTGCCATATAGATTTTCCGAATCGTACTCTCAGACATATCAAAATCGGTGAAGCCATTTCGGAGGAGTTCGATAACAAACACTGTGACACGAGATTTTTATTTATTAGATTATTTTAGTTTTTACTGTATTCACATAACTGTAACAAGGCTTATTTAATTTCAAAGTAAGCACCAAAGCAGGTAATGGCCTATGCCTACGATTATTTAGATGGCTGTCAGAGTGCTTGGAGTATTTATCCGGGGGGCGCAGGTTCGGATCCTGCACAGGACCGTAAATTTTTGTTAACCTCGAAACTGTCAAATATAGTAAAAGGACATTATTATGGACAAAGGTTCATACAGTGTTGGCCTCAGAACCCACAGCAAAGGAAAATTATGTATCGTATTTTAAGTTATACGTGTAGATTCCCTTATTATCTACCTATCCTATTTTTATATTGGATTAGCTTGAGAATTGTATTATTACAAAAAAAAAAAACTTAAATTTTAATACTCTTATGCCATAACCCATTTAATGATAACTTTTGTTTCAGCACCTAATCCAAACGCCGGCACCGAAGCAACCTCAGTCCATCTTGAAGGACCCATCCCGCCACAAATATGGCAACCAGTACGGTAGCCCCATATCTACGAGCACGCCACAAAACTCAAGCCAGATCCTGACTGTGCAGAACCTCACATCAGATGTTCCACAGTATGGGACCATCAAAAAAGAAAACAAAAAACAAAACGTCACTATCGATGAGTCCTTTAACAAAAGAAGTGAAACTCACGTAGTCTAAAACAACAACATAAAACTCTAAAGTGACAACTAAAACACTTAAGTGGCAACTAAAAATGTAAAGTGACAAACTAAAAGTGTAAAGTCGGCTATGAGTGTAAAACTAAAAGTGAAGTGGTGTAAATAAATGGACTAGATAAAATTGTAGATAGATTTAAAATAATTGAATGTGATACGAGAACGAACTTTCAAACGATTAGTGTCCATCGCGTAGATAGATATGACAATGTTGCCTAAATTAGAATTTGGGCTAGTCGGGTTGTATTAAAAATGTTCGACTGACTTATCAATATTGTAATAGGTAATACGTCCAAATGACATAAGCGAACAAAAAATATGATTTTTCCAATGTCCAAATTGTGAAATCATTTTATAGATATTACATTTAGATGTTAAATGTACGATTTTATTCTTTTTAGTTTTGTTTAAAGGCTGGATCTTGGGTTGTTCGACAATTTGGTGATACCGTGGACTTTTCTAAAAATATGTAGTTATTCAAGAAAATAACATTACAAAGAAATTTTCACTGACTCCTCTTTTTCTTTAACCTATAACTTTTGTGCAAGTTAAATTATACCGTCTTTGAGTCCAAGATATTTAAGAAAAAAATATGAAAGTAAATGGAACATTTCGATTGGATTTGTTTTCATAATTTTATAAGAAGTTCTGCAAATTGTCGAACAAAGTATGTACTTATATGCGAATCCAAATTTTTATTGATTCCAATAAAGGATCTCTCGTATTTAAGTTTTTAAGATAATTATGATTGTTATAAAAATACGATTTTCGAAATGAAAACAAGAAATTATTAAATCGGGAAAAAATTTAGAATTTTCTCCTGTCATCGTTTTTTAATTAAAATTGTTCTCTAGAAAATGTTAAATACATTTTTATTGTTAAATGTGGTTTTCGAAAACTTAAAAAGTTGTTCCTGACGATCTTTCTCATTAGTATTGAGATATTTTTTATGAATTACTTGAATTTTTTTGTACGTTTACATTTTTTTTTCTAAAATTACAACTTTAAAATTTTCAATTAAATATTAAATAAAGACCCCATTACGTAATGTGTCAAATATTGAACGACTGTCATTTAGAAACTGTAAATTGTAATTTTTTACAAAAATTAACTGTTTACATATTTACAGTCTTAATTATTATTTTGTAAATTTTTACTCGTAAGTTACTTTTCTCTGCATTTTTACGATGTAAATAAGAAAAAAAAAAATACTCAAAACGCGAACTGACAATAAAAATAAGTTCAATTAATTTTAATTTATGTCCATCTTGATTCTATGTAAATAATATATGTACCTAATTGTATTTTTTTTACTTTAATAGCATTTCAGCCCCAAAATTTAATCGGTCATAATACACATGCCAAAGTTTTATTAATTTTAAACTTTAAGTTATTAAGATACTTAATTATTTTCTATTATATTTTTCTCTACATCGAATTTGTAACAATTGCAATGATTTTCGAAGATTCCGACATAAATGTCAATTCCTTTTCTTATGTTCTCTAAATTTGAGAGTCCATCCAATGACAAAATACGATTTTATATTTACAAAAAAGGTCTATTGTTACATTTCGAATAAAAATAAAAAACCTAATAATATATATATTTTTGTTTTATTTTTTGTTCCTTTTTTTCCTTTATTACATGATAATTCCAATTATTAAAACATATCAATCGAAAAAAACAAAAACGCTTTTGTTTTGTCTAATGTTTTAAGATACAATTGGTTGAACTGAAAAAGTGCCAAAGCAAGTTTCTTTCGCGACTAACTTAACCACTTAGATAATAAAAATTAGCTGGGTTGACGTCCTTCTACATTTAAGTAAATTTAGTGAAATATTAAAACCGTGCCTTATACTTTTACGCCATTTTGAGGATAAAATATCACTTTAAATATTGCCAATTTAGTATTAAAAACTATAAAAACGAACTCTTTAGTAATAAGTGCATTATTTTCATAACATTTCTCTTGATAATTGATAATTAAAATCGAGGCTTTGCGTTCTTAATAAATTTTAAGAAAAATTAAGTATAAAATAATTTTCATTTTGACTTTAGTCTTGAAAGTTCTTTTTTTCAATAATAATTATTACGAAAGCCTCATGTAAAAAAGTTTTACATCAATATTCTGTTGCATATTATTGTTGCTGTTTTTATTGATTTTATTAAAAAAATATGAGCTTGTCATTTAGTGGTAAGTGCTAATCGAATGTTCAAAACATATTGTCAATATGAATAAGATAATTAAAATAATTAATTAATTAAACAAGTCAATGTTAAACCTTCGGTAATAATTGTCAGTTTAATAATTATGGCAAGATGTGGTTCTCCATTATATCTAGGTAAATTCTTTTCAATTTTGTTAATATACATTGTACCTAATTATATTTCTTTGAGTTTTGTATAAAACCACATCTTTGAAAAAAAGAAACAAAAATTATTTAATATCGTTAAATTAATTATTATTAATCTCTAAGGTTTCATTAACTTGTTTATTATAAAAAAAAAACTTATATTAAATTATTATTTTAACAAAAACATTTTTGTATCCCATTTGTGTTTATTTTATTTCTTCAATGAAAAACAAGTTTGTGAAACCTCATTTCAGATTATGATAACTTCATCTTCAGCGATCATTGTAAAATAAGCCCAGTCGATAAAAATATAAGGTTGTAAATTATTCTATAATTCCAAAAAAATATGTGACTTTGATATTACGTACTTACATAAAGCTCATTTGTGTAATCAGCATAAAATTGAATTAAAGCGTATATGTTAAAAAATATCTTTTAATTATTGTCCCTTAAAAAAAATGGAAAATGTATTTTCATATATAAAAAAGTCCTACTTCGCAACTCTAAATAATTACTTTTATATATAAACTCATTCTTCAAGTTGGATTTTTTGAGTCGAATGCCCTGGCAGGGGGCCTTAAAAATTATATATTAAGGCAACCACAGGAAAGCCCGGTTAAGCTGTTGCCTCAGTCATTAGCAGACACAATAGATTTTTATTGTTACAACGTACAGATCTGTACGTTACTGAGCCGAAAGGTTAAGCAGTCGACAACCTCCTAGATTGACATGCAAGATGCCATACACAAAAAAATATTGGACTATTTGCGTAATTTTCGTGGCGTTAATATTTTTATGACATAAAACTTTAAAATATTTTTTTTTATTAATACCATAAACTTGTTTTAATGAAATATTTAATATTTTGAAGTTAGTTTAATTAAAATATTATTAAATATTGAGACTAAAGTTTTAAATTCTTGTGGATGGAAAAATGTATAAATTTGAGTTCGCGTTAATGCGTTTAATAGATTTACCTGTAATTACTCACTTGTTTAAGAGATTATTGTATTAATATGGACCTTTAAACAACACCATGCTTGTCAAACAAGAATCCGAAGAAAGAAAAAACCGGCACAGATGCAGGTACAGTAAGTACACCCACATTTCACTGATGTATTAAGCCCCACGTATACATTGGGATAATTCTAAATTCTGGGCTATTACTGAGATTTTCTACCAGGAAAACCAGTGGCCACTACACCAACGCGGCAGTTAAAACGAGGCAGAATTCTTCGAAGAGGTAAGCAAAGGTTTAACAGTTGTACACCCACATTTCACCAATGCTATTAATTCCCATTAATGGGTGGTGAGCCCATTGCCATCTACCGAGTACAATTCCAACCTCCAGGCTGTTACTGAGAATTTCTTAACAGAAAACTTAATAACATAGCACGACCCGGGAATCGAACCCAGGATTTTGCTCAGTAGTTGTGCTTGGGATCATAAGACCAACGAGGCAATCAAGTGGGACAATACTGGCTGGTATATGACCTCTAGCAATCGATCAAGCAAGAGACATCTGAAGCAAAATTATAGAGGTAAAGTATGTATGCCTGACAGCAATCGAACGAATATATTACGATAGATTTTACAATCGACCGAATACATTAGAATAGAATATCGTTTATTTGACAGAATCATTGCTTATATTTTACAACTTGCACACCTATAAAGTTCAAAATTGTTTCACCGTGCACACAGTAAACAAAACTTAAAAATAATTTAACAATCGATCGAATACATTAATTACATATCTACCTACATAACAGTAGTATTACAGTAATTATTTAGCTATGAGTTAACTAAGCCTCGGCAAGTTGAATCTATCTATCAACACAAGAACAGATGGTTAGCTTTCAGTAGCTACTTTATGCAGCTTATTACCAGTAGGTAGGTATGTTACATGGAGCGACTGCATATGCGACATCTACAATCCAGTTACTGGGTAACACGACATCTTGGGGTAAGATTTTATCAGACTTTCTGGTATCTGACTTCTTGTAACGACTGTTCATGTGCTCTCCGAGGCATGGAGACGCGTCTCGTTGTAATGTTACCCATTCACGAACAACCCCGGCAATCACAGCTTAACCTTAATCGTACAGTCAACTTTTAACTAAAGCTTTAAATAAAGGCAAATATATATTTTAATCACTGTTCCACGTTATAATAAAACAAATTTTAACCGGATTAATCGCGTGTATTATTGGTTTTTTGTTTTTCCTGACGTTTCGAACACTTTGCAGCGTTCGTGGTCGCAGGAGGAGTCCTCCTGCGACCACGAACGCTTTTATTATAATGTGTAGTGATCGCGCAAACCTAAGATATTACTACTGTTCCACGTTGCTGGGTGGACAGCTTTAAATTATCAGCAACGTGAAATCCATTGATTAAAATATCAAAACCTCGCTATTTTAAGTCGGTTACAAATACGCACACAGTCTAGTGTGTCACCGCCTTTATAATAATAGTGAAAACATGGAGGTAGATGAAGAATCTACCGCACCCATGACGGAGTAAACTTGCTGCATCAGTCTGCTTGTGACCACGATCAGTGCGACCCGGTCGAAACGTCAAGCGATTCAAAGGTATTTATTGCGCGTTAATTCCTATTAGTATATAGTAGTTAACCTTAATCAGTTAATCATCTATGAGGTCACAAATCATTTTATAATTTATTTAAATATAGCCAGGGAATTAATTAAAGACATCTACATGCAGCTGACATGAGAATATTAAGAGGGATATGTTGTGTGACGCGGATGGTTAGAATTAGAATTGAGTATATAAGAGGAAGTCCGAAAGTGGCACCGGCGACTGAGAAGTTGTGTAGAAATCGTTTAGCATGGTATGGGCATGTGATGAGGAGAGATGAGGGTCATGTGACAAGGCAAAGTTTTGAGTATGAATGTAGATGCTATAAGAGTAGAGGAAGACCGAGGAAGCGATTAATGGATTTTGTTAAAGAGGATATGGTTAGAAAAGTTGTGACTGACGATATGACGACTAATAGAGTGTATGGAAGAAAAATACATGATGCGTCGACCCCAAATAAATTGGGATAAGGGCAGGGGGATGATGATACCTAGCCCTAAGCGAAACATGATTCATTACATTTGAAAATCACAAAACAGATCTCATGAAACAAGTACATAATTCCGAAATACAACGTAGGTAGCTCGCAGGTCAAAATCGGATAATAGAGAATTATAATTTCAGAAAGCCAGGGGAATTACTCGTGTTAATTCGGAAGTGTAAATCCGTGCCTAATATGCTAAATACAGGTCTACCGTCAAATGCAGATCTCTGTGATGTGTGGTACAACGTATAAGCGACAGCGACGTAGAAAACTTACTTTTTTTAACTTTTAGCTTAAAATAATCACATAACATAGCATCACGACTGTGTTCCCCAAAGAGGCAGGCAGAGCTGTGTTGTATACCCACATTTTACCAATGCTATTATTAAGTCGCATGTATTAGGTGGTGACCCTATTGTCATCAAATAGGTGTGCCTATTTGATAACATTAGGTTCCAGACTCCAGGCTACTACTGAGAATTTTCAAATACAAAAACTCATTAACACTGCTCCACCCGGGAATACCGGGAGACTAACGAGGCAGATAAAAAATAATTTCATAAGAAATACAGAACAGATATAAAGTCTATTTGTTATCTCAAGAAAATGCAGAATTACTGCACAGCCAGTGTCTAATAATAAATCTCATTAAATCGTCTGCCATGCCTTTTCTAACTACTTTGGGGTAGCTTCTAATGTTACAATATCTACGTTAATATCAGTATTTTACATGGAGCGAGTGCTTATCTAACCTCTCACCAATATTTCGTTGTCAGACTGTTTTTCATGTACCAAGGAACAACAGTTTTACGTAATCTCCGAGGCACGGAAGAGTGTCAACATGAAATTATGATCACCCATCCAAAGACTGACCGCGGCAAGTGCAACTTAATATCGATCGATCGGTATGTGCGGCTGTTACCGAGTCATGAGACCTTGTCATTGTATCTGATGTATTATAAAAATACTCTAGGTCACTGGTCTAGCTGAAACCCTGCAGCAGATGTACTTAAACACATAATCAGACCTGCTAGCTATAATATTCAGGATGCTATTCAAATAATTTTATGTGTCAAATTTTAGACTCATTCAAATCTATTCAGTTGTTTTAGAGAGATTGATAAACAAACATTCAAATGTTCGTGTTTATAATATTAGAAGGACAGGACGCTAACATAGCTTCTAAGTAAATTGTACCTAAGACAATAAGGAATATGCATGTGATTCAAATTTAGGTGAAATATTTTTATCCGTAATCTTTATTACTGTAGAATGACACCTATTCAATAACTTTTTTAATTAATCGCGTTTTAACTATTAAATATTAAGTTGAGAACAGAATCGTGCGAGGAAAATTTCAAATGTCAAAACGATCGCTATTGGTTGGAGTGAAACGTGACGTCACTCTTCGTGATGACAATATCTCGAGTATGTTGGTGTTTATAACGTTTTGTGGTTCTTTATGAGTTTTAACGTTATTCTTTATAGAAAATCCCTTCAATAAAATGTATAATTCGTTAATTAAACACTCCATACTATACAAGATATCTCTTAAGATGTGAAATCTGACGTTAGAGAAAGCGCGCCAAGATGGCGGCGTTTCAACGCCCGAAACTGATTGCAGGTTTGTTTGATAATTTTAATACTCAATAATCATATTTTTACTAGTGTTATATTTTTTTGCGGTAATGTACCAACGTCAACAACAAAATAAACCATAAATCGAATAAAAAAATACATGCATATACCCTATTGTGTCTTTAAAGTATATGTTGAAGCGCCTATAAAAGTTAAAAAGCAATACGCGTTCCACCTTATGTCTGCTAATCTTCTGTCACCTTCATTGCTTTTGATTTTCTTAAAGATAAATCTTTGAAAAGCATTAACGCATGCTTATCCTTATTGCCTGGAGTTTTCTATTGCAATATGTACACTTCATAATGTACACGCTAAGAGAACACTATACATTTCTTTGTTGTACAATTTTATCAAGATTAAACGAAATTATCAAGAAATCGAGGGATTGTAGTTATTATCTTCAAACTTTCATTGTGTCCATCAAGAGACAGTATAGTACTTGAAATAAAAATTATCTATTACAATAAGGTCTCTCCGGCGTAGATTTAGATTAGGTCGGTATTCAGTTTATTCAGCCAAGAGCTATAATTTCAATCCATTATATTATTTGCTGATGAAATGGATTAGTCGGCCTTATCTATAAAAGGAATTTTACCCTAAATTCGGGAGCGTAAGTCGAATAATTGGGATAATTATGGCCCGTATTTTAATACCGGGCGTGGTTAAATAATTTGATGGTAACTTTTAATGTAGAATATACATTTTTATGGAATAATATTTTTCATATACAAATAAACCTTTGGAAAGGATAATTATTAACGCATGCATAATAAACTCTAAAGATATATTATTTTGTGTAAATAAATATGCATCGCAAAGCATGCGTTAATTTTTTTTCAAAGTTTTATTTGTATTTGTTAAGGTTTATTTAATTACATCTGTACGATATTTCATTAACTGCAAAGTTAGTCATGTCGGTTCGGTCACCTGTATAGATAGCAATGACGACACCGAAAGACGTATTAAAATGTGAACGAAGAATTTGGGGTAGTGAGCAGAGGTCAAGATCGCATAGTTGTCAGAGCGCTTCGAGTACTTATCCGAAAGGCGTAGGTTCAAAGTCTGCTCACGACCGTATTTTTCTTTCCACAAAAATTTATAGCATTATATTTTTCACATAAATTCAAGTGAACACGATTGGTTGGTTGAGTCATTCTGTGACAAGTGAATAAATGTATCATCATCTTGATTAATAATAATATCCTCTCAACCATATTGCGGTTACGGCCTCCTATCTCCGAGGAGATTAGCCAAGTACGCAGGAGATATTATAGTGCACAAGTGTACGCGCAAACACAGGTGCACTCCCTCTTCCTTCACTCACAAAGTCCGATGGGACGGCATTCCGACACGACCGGAGAAAGATCAGGCGTAGGACCGACGGCTTTACGTGATCTCCGAAGCACGGGAAATCATCATCTTAATACGAATCTATTGAATGGTGTGGAAGATTCTGATACAGCGTGCGGTGATCAACAAAGATTGGATATCAAGATGACTAAACTAATGATGACTGATGTACACTGCAAACCAGAGTTTGGGTTAATTATATCGAAAAAACTAAGTTCAAACTTATAAATTTTTGTGGTAAAAGAATACGGTCGTGAGCAGGATTCGAAGCTGCGCCTCCCGGATAAATACTCCAGGCGCTCTGACCGCTAATCCATCTGGACCTTTGCTGACTACCGCGAATTCTTCTTCCACATTTTTAATACGTCTTTTGGTGACGTCATTGCTATCTATTCAGTCCATATACAGGTGACTGAACCGACACGACTAACTTTGCAGTTAATACAATGTCGTACACATGCTACCTTAACAAATACAGATAAATCTTTGAAACAGTCAAAATTAAAGAGATTTATTATATTATTAAACGCATCATGCATATCTAACTGCCTCGTTGGTCTAGTGGTCCCAAGCGCGACTGCTGAGCATGAGGTCTCGGGTTCGATTCCCGGGTCGGGCAAAGTGTTATTGAGTTTTTCTGATAGAACATTCTCAATAGCAGCCCGGAGTTTAGAATTGTGCCCGGTAGATGGCAATAGGCTCACCACCATTTAATAACAGCATTGGTGAAATGTGGGTGTACAACTGTGTAACACCTCTGCCCACCCTTACGGGGAATACAGGCGTGATGCTATGTTATGTTTTTTATGTTATCATGCATATCAAACTAAAATCGCTTTCGCTTATGCTTTGTACCACAGCCCGCAATACGTATGAGTTCAGTGCCATATTGATATGTTAATGGCAGTGTACACTGAGCGATAGCGGGTGGAGCACGCTTTTATATAACACGTAGGTTTATATATAATAAGTAGGTATGTAGTACCTATGTGGAGTCAAAATTCTGTTTTCTAAGTTTGTTTTGATATGAAATTTCGTTATGTTTTGTTTTACGATTACAGAGTTAGTAAGTTGGTTTCTGGTGAAAGTGAAATCTAGATTTTATATACAAAAAAAAAATATCAGGGTCGTGGAGTAGGCACTAGGAATTAATATATTCTGCCTAGCCTTTTCCCAATTACATTGGGGTCGGCTTCCAGTCAAACCGGATGCAGCTTAATACCAGTATTTTACATGGAGCGACTGCCTGTCTGATCTCCACAACCCAGTTACTGGGTAACACGATATTTTGTGGTATGACTGGTTGTCAGACTTTCAGATCTCTGACTACCCGTAACGGCTGTCATAGATCTTAGTTTGACAACCGGGACCGACGGCTTTACATTTTCTCTGAGGCACGGGCTAGTGTATACACAAACGGATATAAAATAAACTATCAATTGTTTTAAAGATACATACAAAAACACTTAGACATTGATATTTTTAAATAGATAAAAAATAACTAATAAGGAAATAGTAAAATGTCCAAATTGTTTTAATTAAAAATAAGGCCTTGTAAAACTATTGTTACTGCAAATAATTATTATAATTACGCGTTCATATTCAATACTCCAGGCGCTCTGACCGCTAAGCCATCTTAACCTCTGCTCACTACCGCAAATTCCTCTTCCACACTTTAATACGTCTCTTGGTGGATATTTATCCGGAAGGTGTAGGTTCGAATCCTACTCACGTCCGTATGTTTCTTTCCACAAAAAAAAAATACTTTAGAGTTCGCTATGCATGCGTTAAAAAGCATATTTTCGAAGATTTATCTGTATTTGTTAACGTTAACCTTCCCGATCATACGATCAATCCGATAATACGGTTTTTTGGGACTTTGTTTTGTTTAATATTGTTGTTTCTGTGTATTATAAATAAATAAATATAAATACTAAAAACACATAGGTAGGCGATTTTTTTAAATATGTATAAAAAAAATCGCCTGCCTGCGTGCGCGAATTTTTTTTGAAGTACACGCACGTGGTCATATTAAAAAAAGGGTTTTAATTAACATAGTAATAATATACTATAAAAAAGAGTTGCGCTCATCTGAAGCCAGGTTTAACGTACACTTTAAAGCACGGAAATGCTCATGTGATTTCCGGAGGACAGAGACACTCCGATGGAATTGCTCCTAGCGATTACCCATTCACAAACCGACCGCGCCAACCATTGCTTAACTTCATTGATCGTTTATAAAGCTGAGTTAGCAACAGGCTACGAGTGTTAAAAGCTAAACCCTGTCGCCTATATTACGGCTACGCAATGAACCGTAGCGAGATCGACACCTGATGAATATTGAAATTTTTGGCAAAAATACTTTTACGACGTGGTGATATTTGGGACTGGTTGTGAGTGATATTTTAAATGAAATCTATGTTTGAAATCATATCAAATCAAATCAAAATATCTTTATTCAAACTAGACTATTTGAAATGGCACTTTTTGAACGTCATACATTACATATATAATGATATTTTTTTATACATGTCGAGGCCATGTAATGCCTATATTAATTACTATATTTCAAAGAAACATTGAAAAAATTATAGACTTTTTCAATGATTCTTTGAATTTTTTCAATATTTCTATGAAAAATAGTAATTAATATAAGCATTACATGGCTTCAAAATGTATAAAAAAATTATATATGATTTATGAAGGATTGGGATGTTGTTCGGCGATTTACAACTGCAAAGTGGTAAAGCTAAGTTTAGTAAATCTGTGAATAATTGCTGGATAAATATCGCCAGGCGTCTCCTTAAGACGAATACAATGAGGATTGAAAAATTCAATAGCTTTGAACACGACAAGGTAGCTCAGTTGGTAGAGTGATGACCCGGAATGTCAAAGGTCGCGGGTTCAAACGTAGTTCTTGTCTATTACTTTTTCAATGTTTCTTTGAAAAATAGCAGTCATACATTACAATAAGACAGTCCCCAAAAACCTTTCACCGCTTCCTAGTGCTTCACTGAAAGGTTCGTGTAAATACATTATTAACATATTTGTGATATATACTACCGACCTATGACATAACATAGCATCACGCCTGTTTTCCCCGAAGGAGTAGGCAGAGGTGTACACAGTTGTACACCCACATTTCAGCAATGTTATAATTAAGTCTCGTGTAATACGTGGTGCTGGTGAGCCTATTGCCTCTACCTCCACGTAGCTACTGAGAATTTCCTAACAGAAAAACCCAATAACACTTTCCCCGACTTGGGAACTGAACCCAAGACCTCATGCTCAGCAATGGCGATTCCGACCACTAGACCAACGAAGCAGAGATGTTCTCGATGGTGTGCATAGCATCACGCCTGTATTCCCTGAAGGGGAAGGCAGAGGTGTGCACAATTCAAGATAAATCTTTGAAAAGCATTAACGCATGCTTAGCGAACTCTAAACTTATTATATTAAAGAGGTTGAGATGGCTTAGTGGTCAGCGCACCTGGAGTATTTATCCGGGAGGTGCAGGTTCGAACCCTGTTCGCGACCGTATTCTTTTTCCATTTAATATAATAACATTAGAGGTGAACACACCTGTACACCCACATATCACCAATGCTGTTATTAAGTCCCCTAAAACAGATGGAGAGCCTATTACCATCTACAAGGCACAATTCGAGGATTTTCTAATAGAAAAACTCAATAACACTTTAGACCTCATGCTCCGCAGTCTTGTTTGGGACCACTAGATCAACGTGACAGTTTGATAATGATGTATTAAACTTTTTGTTTTACAGTTATTACTCAAAAAACACAAAACATAAGCTTATATATTTATATATTTGTCTGACTAGAATCCAGCCCTTACTTATAGGAATATTGATTACGTTAAGCGTGCGCTTGTTAGTGTTGAAAGATAGTATGAGCAGCGCGGCCTGTCGCGGACGCGTGCGATGGGTTTGTAAAGGGAATTGGCGCCTGCTCCGTGCACCCGCCCCGTGTGCACGCTCTTAAGATTTTTTCTTCTTATCGCGTGGTTATTGAACAACCTAGTTTAAGAGTTCAAACCACCCGTAGGTCTCTGACATGGCTTCACACACCATCGAGAACATCTCTCAGGTGTGCTGGTTTCCTCGCGATGTTTTCCTTCACCATTTTAAGCAAGTGATAATTTATTTATAATACCCACATGAGTTCAAAAAGACAGTGTTGCGTGCCAGTACTTGTCAGTCCAACGATCATACCCCTAGGTTATCAGTAATATTAAGATAATTTGGATGATGTTTGCGTGAATCTACACGAGACAGAATAAGTGTATGTTTTGCCCGTGGGAGAGCCACGCTTCGGCACGAATGGGCCGGCTCGACCGGATTGATACCACGGCCTCACGGAAAACCGGCGTGAAACAACGCTTGCGTTGTGTTTCGCCGAGTGAGTGAGGGTACCGGAGGCCCAAACCCTTTAAAAGGCCGGCAACGCACTCGCGACTCCTCTGGGGTTGCGGGTGTCCATGGGCGGCGGTAATCGCTTACCATCAGGCGAGCCGTCTGCTCGGTTACCCACTATTCCATGTTGGAAAGATGTTTTTTATCTTTCAAAAGATACATAGATATTTAGAAGAGAGTTTTATAATTCTGCTTACCTTGTCAGGAGAAAAGGCGCTATCTATTTAGGTTTGGGGCGAGAATGACTTATTTGTTGTTCCCAAATAAATCTTATATAAATCTTGATTTACTTGCCGTAAATATAAATATGGGAGTGGAGGGAGCGAGATAATATGAATTCTTTGACGTTCGGAGCCTCAAGGTTACAGGTTGAACGTACCCACTAACTTAATTCACACGTCGAAATAACAAATTAGAAATGGTATATTACAATATAACATAATATGCAAGCATTATGCCTGTATTTGACTGCCTCGTTGGTCTAGTGGTTAGTAGACCTGACTGCTATGCCGGAGGTCGTGGGTTCGATTCCCACCCAGGACAAATGTTTGTGTGATGAGCACGATCATTTGTTCTGTGTCTGGGTGTAATTTATCTATATTATGTATGTGCATTTAGAAATATATAAGTATGTTTATCAGTTGTCTAGCACTCATAACACCAGCTCTGCTTAGCTTGAGACTAGACGGCGTTGTGTGATAGTTGTGGAATATTATTATTGTTTATTCATTAAATTACATAAAAATTATATTTTTAACTATATATCGATTACAAATTATAAATTATTATTATTATTTCCTGAACGGGTGGGCAGTGTATACAGTATACTGGTAATTCGAGCTATTTCTTGAAAAGGATTAGTATTTTACTATATATGGGTTGGAAATAAGTGGTTTGGGAGATATAGGCATATAGTGATACTACGCGTGTTCTTGAGATACTCTATTTATTCAGATAATTACATCTTATTTATATTATAATAACTAAGTGTCAGCAGACACATGCATATAAAATAACAAATAAATTATAAACACACAACTATAATATAATGTGGGGCGGCCGTACGCAAGCATAAATAATAAAGTGCTAACAAGGGTTTAAATAGTTTTGAAATTCCTGTGTCTTTTTCCGTAATCTCTGCCTACCCCAATAAGAAATAGGGTGATATTGTTAAGCAATGTAAGAAAAACCTCAACTAGATTAGTCTTTTAAAATTTTACCGCTTAACTAGCAATCTCGTTTTAATTGAATCAAAAATAATGCCTAGAGATAAAACTCCAAAAAAATCAACTACCCAACAAAATAAAAATGTCGGCAAAATATAAAATAAAACAAACCAGCATTATTTATCATAATATTATTATTTTGAACCAATAAAATATGATTCCTGTCTGTTCGGGTTTCGCATCCAATAAACGTTTGCGATTCTACTTCATCCCTCCCTCCCCACCTATCTTTGATGAAATACGTGGACCGTTAGCAGAAAAAATATTGTTCATTTCGACCATTTATTTTTGGTTCATAACATTTTTGTTTAATAAAAGAAATCCTTTCAAAGTTATTATATTAAATGGAAAAAGAATACGGTCGCGAACAGGATTCGAAGCGGCGCCTTCCGGATAAATACTCCAGGCGCTCTGACCACTAAGCCATCTCGACGCTAGTGGTCAGAGCGCCTAATATCACAAAACATAATGCTAATCTCGTAGCCGCCTACGCCGTAGCTCGTAGTCAACATACTACGTAGAACGGCGTAGCATCTCATTTGAAGTTGATGCACTTACAGCCTGAGAACGATTGATACAACTTTTTAAACGATGTGATGATTTTTTTCTTAACATTTTTCTCAAAAGGGAAGACAAATGTTTTCACAGCTGTACACAATCATTTCACCGTGGTCTTTATTTAACAATTATACAATGAATAGTGAGTCTATTGGCATCTACCGGGCACAAATCAAACTCCGGACTGCTACTGAAAATTGTAAAGAGATGTACAGGGACTGAGTAGATAGCAATGACGTCACTAAAATACGTATAAAAATGTGGAATAAAAATTCGGAATAGTGACTGTATTTGTTAAGCATATATACATTGTAATCATCATCATCCCCTGCCCTTATCCCAATTTATTTGGGGCCGGCGCAGTTTACCTATATCTGGCATGCTGCTAAAGTTTTGGCTATGTTTTATGACCGGCCGCTTGAATGCTGTTGTTGGTTGTAGCTGCCCCCGATGCGGTCTCCTTCTACCTAGCTATGTCACACCAAATGTTATCCATGCGCCAGGTTCTGATGTCATCATAATATCACACTCCACTAACCGGGCTTTACAATTAATATACATTATATTAACTAAAATTATATATCATTATAAAATCAATTATATATAATTTTGCGGCACGTGGGTAACACGAACACTCCCGATGCCGGCCTCCAAGTACGTCATACACGCGAGTGTTGCGGCATGCCGCGCGATATAGCGCCAGTTTGTCTCGCGACATCGCCGCGGGCTGAATTCATGACTAAAGTTCATGGCACACTATGCAAGCACGCCAACGGCACCGTTCCAACCCAGCGATTAACTTGTCATTTGAATTTGACCCTTAAATCGTATGTCGTATAATATGTTTCATAACGTCAATATAAAAAAGCAACGGCGGGGTATCTGCTACCTAACAACTCGTAGTGGCCCGCACACTTCAAGCGTGCGAGCCGTGGTGCAGCTGTGCCTTTACCGTGCCGTTACAGTGTGCCATGACCTTAAGAGCTCCGTTCGAGTTCCAAACTAGTCGGGCAATCCCGAAAAAATGCACGTGAGTAATAACCGTTGGACAATAAGTAATTTCAAATACTGCTGTCGACCGTATTTTTTTGCACATGAATTTAAAGGTAACTTTTTTTGCGGACGCCCCACAAAAGATCAGTTTAGATTCCGTCACAAGTTCTTTATGTGAAACAATATGAGGTCCCTTGCTAAGGTCAGCTCTTTACATTCCCCGTATTTGCTATAAACGAAAATATTTCCAAAGGACGCTTATTACGAACCTTTATTGGTCTGACTGGGGCGCGGGTTTGGTCCAGTTATCTTTTGTAGGGTAAGATTTGGAGTTATCTATGGATAGTTTTTTTGAAAAAAGAATGATAAATATTATTTTGTACAACAGAGAGATATTACGAGATAAAAAAAAGTCGGCAGTCTTTGGGGACTGCCGATAGAAGTGAAAACTAAGTAACTTGTGAATTGTATCGTCGAGCGTGCGGTGACGATGACGCGAGTTCCATGATTGACTCGTTTACTCACAAAGTGCTCAACACGCCTACAGAAGCTTTCACTCCAAAAATACACAACTAAAGAATATTAATTATTGTTCAACGGTTATTACTCACGTGCATTTTCCAGTAGCTGAGCTCGAGGCGTGCATTACCGCGAGCTCAGCTCATGATTAAGGGCTCCGGTCGAATTCGAAACTAGTCGGGCAATCATGAAAAATGCACGTGAGTAATAACCGTTGAGTAATAATTAATATGAATGTGCCTCACGAAAGTTATTATACAAATGCTAAAGAACGATATCATCACGCCTGTACTCCCCGAAGGGGTAGGTAGAGGTGTGCACAATTGTATGCCCACATTTCTCCAATGCTTATACACAACAAAGAAATACATAAGGGAATTAGTAAAATATATTATGTTATCAAGTAATAATAATATCCTTCCAACCAAGTTTTCAGTCATAGTGCCCTATCTCCATGGAGATTAGCCAAGTACGTACTATGATACCGTAGGAGATAGTGCACAAGTGTGTGCGCAAATACAGGTGCACTCCCTCTTCCTTCACTCTCATAGTCCGATTAGGCGACAACGAGACGACCGAAGAGACAGCACGACCTCTCCCGATGTCCTCATGTACTTTAAAAAGTACGGGGGTGTCTTACTACCAATTTTCTAACCCCGGGCTGCTCTTAAGATTAGATTATCACCTAATGGGTGTAAAAAATAGCCTACGACCTATTCTCACACCTAGCAAATATACACAAAAAACATAAAATGCAGATTGAGATATTATAAACATAACATAACACAGCATCACACCTGTATTCCCCAAAGGGGTAGGCAGATGTGCACATAGTTGTACACCCACATTTCACCAATGGTGGTGAGCCTATTGCCATCAACCGGGTACAGTTCGTAACTCCGGGCTGCTACTGAGAATTTCCTAAAATAATAACTCTTAGCCAGACACGGGAATCGAACCAGGGTCTTAGACTCAGCAGCCGTGCTTGCAGCCACTAGACCAATGAAGCTAGTAAAGTATGCTTATGAAAGGCTAGCCAGCTAGATTCGGAATTTTGGAGTAGTGAGCAGAGGTCGGGATGGCTTTATTAAGCCTATCCTATTGGATAAGACTCCAACCGGCGCTCCCCGGATTAATACTCCAGGCACCCTGACCGCTAAGCCATCTCAACATGTTTAATACGACTTTTGGTGACGTCATTGCCATCTATTCAGTCCCTGTACAGGAAACTGAACCGACACGACTAAATTTACAATATTAAATGGAAAAAGAATACGGTCGCGAACAGGATTCGAACCTGCGCCTCCCGGATAAATACTCCAGGCGCTCTGACCACTAAGCCATCTCGACCTCTGCTCACCACCGCGAATTCTTCTTCCATATTTTAACACGTCTTATGGCGACGTCATTGCAATCAATTCAGTACCTATACAGGCGACCGGACCGACACGACCAACTTTGCAGCTAACACAATGTCGTAAAGAATGCAATTACCTTAATAATTCAAGATAAATCTTTGAAAAGCATTAACGCATGCTTAGCGAACTCTAAAGTTACAATATTAAATGGAAAAAGAATACGGTCGCGAACAAGATTCGAACCTGCGCCTCCCGGATCGATCCGACACGACTAACTTTGCAATTACCTTACCAAATACACGTAAATATTTGAAAAGCATTAACGCATGTTTAGCGAACTCATACGAATGACGTCACCAAAAGCCGTATTAAAAAAATGGAAGATGAATTCGCGGTAGTGTGGTCGAAGTGGCTTAGCGGTCAGAGCGTCTGGAGTATTTATCCGGGAGGCGCAGGTTCGAATCCTGTTAACAACCGTTTTTGACTCTGTCCTTGACCTGTAGAGATTTCAACCGGTTCTTGAAATTCACCAGGAATTGAAATATACGTTTGCCTAGAATGATTGAACTACCGACATAGCATTGATGAAATGTGGGTGTACAACTGTGTACACCTCTGCCTACCCCTTCGGGGAATACACGCGTGGTGCTATATGCTATTTTATCTCTTCTCCCTTATTGGTCTACTGGTCTCAAGCGCGACTGCTGATTCATTCGAAACCTTGGGTTCGATTCCCAGGTCGGGCAAAGTGTTATTTGGTTTTTCTGGTAGAAAATTCTCAGTAGCAGCCCGGAGTTTGGAATTGTGCCCAGGTGATGGCCATAGGCTAACCACCTATTGGGACTTAATAACAGCATTGACGACATGCGAGTGTACAAATATGTACACCTCTGCCTACACCTTCGGAGAATAGAGGCGTGGAGCTATCTAATACCTTTAAACGAGCAATTCTTGTGTATATATATATAATCTGAATCTCGGAAACGGCTCCAACGATTTCCATGAAATTTTGTATGCAAGGGGTTTCGGGGGCCATAAATCGATCCAGCTAGGTTTCGTTTCCTCAAATTTGCAACGCCTGAAAAAGGCCGTTAAGCTGTACATAATATTTAAATTAAGACCTGTAATACCTTAACATGCAAATTAAGACTTTGACTTTGACTTTGTTTCCAAAAAAAAAACGATCAAGGTCATCCATGTGGTGTTATATTATGTAGAATGATTAACAATGCCCATTCATACAAAAAACCGGATAAGCCTACATACCAAATTAATTACGTGGCATCAATAGGCCTCAAATTTAACAGTAATTTAATGGGGTCCCTTGAAATTGCCATGAGAATGACCTCTTCAATCTCAAATTAATCCCGAGTATTTAAATTCGCATATAATTGGAGGTCTCTGGGGTTTCTATGGGCCTTGTTATGGGGTTCTGAAAAGGTGATCGAAAATGCTATTTTACTTATTAATTGGCTCGATGGATTTGTCGTACTTTTGATGGAGTACATACACGTAAAGTTTTTTTTTTTCTTTTTTTCACGTAACGAATGTTGAGTCCGTGAGATTCGCGATAGCTCAGCTGGGTGAGCAATGTCACGGACTGAAAATGGTCGCGGGTTTGATTACCGACCGTGTCTATTTTTTCAATGTTTCCGTGGTTTTTTTTTTATTGCTTAGTTGGTAACCGAGCAGACGGCTCGCCTGATGGTAAGCGATTACCGCCACCAATGGACACCCGCAACCCCAGAGGAGTCGCAAGTGCGTTGCCGGCCTTTTAAAGGGTTTGGGCCTCCGGTACCCTCACTCACTTGGCGAAACACAACGCAAGCGTCATTTTACGCCGGTTCTGTGAGGCCGTGGTATTACTCTGGTCGAGCCAGCCCATTCGTGGCGAAGAATGGCTCTCCCACGGTGTAAATAAATAAATTAATATTAACTGCCTCGTTGGTCTAGTGGTCCCAAGCGCGACTGCTGAACAGGAGGTCTTGAGTTCGATTCCCGGGTCGAACAAAGTGTTATTGAGTTTTTCTGTTTGGAAATTCTCAGTAGCAGCCCGGAGTTTCAAACTGTGCCCGGTTCTATAGGCTCACCACTGATTACATGGGACTTAATAACAGCATTGGTGAAATGTGGGTGTACAACTATGTACATCTCTGCCTACCCCTTCGGGGAATACAGGTGTGATACTATGTTATGTTATTAACATACATAAATATAATTTACTTGTTTAAATATATTATATCAGTATCTGGTATCGACTAAAACCACACTACCCTCCACTAACCTTTGCCGGGATTCCAGGATCGTAGCTGTATTCACTATAACCCGTTAAATTAGTAGAAAATAATAAAAGAGCCGACGGACTCCGGTTTAAAAGAGTGTCTATGGAGTCTCTTGCCGGCTCTTCTCCATAAGATCAAGCCGGTGTAACCGTGCACCTAGCTTTGACTTTTCATAAGTGCCTATAATAATGGTCTATTTGAAATAAAAATATTTGAATTTGTTTAGGTCAACAGTTGATCTGCAAAAACACTCGGGTGAGGCCAAAAGTTCTCTAGGGAACATATTGAGTGAATTAAAATTCTGCCTACCCCGTTTAAAATAATAACCGCGATGCTGCCTACGTTATTTAAACAGTAACCCATGCGAGGTCTATAGTTAACATACCGTTACAGTTTTAACTGTGTTTTTATACGGGGCAATTAAATTTTATGAGTATTCCGGGTATGAATGGCTGGTACGGATAAACGGATGCCTCTGCTATTAATTTTATTGCAAAAAAAGGCTTTTTCATTTCAATATACGATTTTTTTATTCGGGGATGTTGAGTTTTTGGGAATTTTTCATTCGGTGTGTTACATTCAAAGAAAGGAATTGAAATCCCTTTCATATTGTATGTACGTATAATAACGCCCATATTATTGCCCAAAGGATTCGGCTATTGGGGTTATTAAGGCCCATGTCGTGAGCTAATTGTCTTTTACCGGGCACAATTTCAAGTTCTGGAACTATTAAAAATCATCAAGTTGAAAATAAAGAAAATAAATCAATAAAGAATTGAATTAAATTGAATTTAAAAAACACAATAACTCTTATAATAAATCCGTCCCAGGAGTCGAACAACAAATCGATAAATTGCCTATCTTTTATTATTACGCTTATAAGTAACTATTATACAGGGCTTTTCATTACTATGAAAAGCCCTGTATAATAGTATAATATTTCGTATATACTTATACGAAACCTGAAACTAGTTTGTTCAGAATCAGTTAAAGAATCGATTGTAATATTTTTTACACCATGTTATGTTTTGACCAAACATCTATACTTATAATAAAATCGTAACTCGAAAGCCCAAAAAGTTCAAATTCGCTTTTTGGATTTTTTTTCTTTCGTAATGTGTTATTCAATCGATTCTACTGCTAAATCTGTTGTTTTTAAAATTTGAGTATTTTTGTCTGTTTGTATGTCCGAGGTTGGCGTCCAAACCAAGAAAAAGAAACAACTGAAAATTTGTAAAAAATATCGTCAAAAGCCGGGTCAACTTATAGGCTATTCAAAATTGCGCATTTCCTCAAGGGAGCTGAGCAGTGATGTTAAACATCTGACACTCAGAATCTAAATTGGACGGATTTCAATAAAAATAGCACTGTTGTATAGTTTATCAAAAATGATAAGCACTGCAAAAGGTATCATTGCGCTTTATCACATGGGAACCAAGCATTTACCGGTTTTGTATTTTGATTAGTAGATTGTGAATGCCTATTTTAGCAATATTGGCAACTGAGTAATTAGTTACATACCGTACATAGGTGACTGGCACAGTGTAAGTATGACGATCGAATCCCGGTACAGGGTATTATTTTTGCATATTTTTAATTTTGATAATACAAGGTTTATCTGTTTTTCGCAGAAAATTTTAGTTTTTCGTGTCCTTTTGTAATATAATCCCACTTTTTATGTGTTTCTCTTGCTGTCTCATATCAATATGGTGAAGCACAGTGAAGATGTTACACGTTAGCGTTATGTAAATTTTTTATCAATTAGATCTCATCATTAATCATGGTACTTATTTCCATATAAAAGTCATTTTTAAACTCTGTCATAAATTATATAAAAAAAATATGATCAAACGGATCTACGTTTGGCCACCAACTCGCCTGATGGCAAGCGACGGTGTGGCCGAGGATGGAGCACGTATATCCAGAATAAATCTATTCACTCTTAAGTAGAGTGGATAGATTTTGGGAGAACGATAGTTGGGCAGTTGATGCAACTGCCCATTACAACAACGGCTTCGTCCGGTGGATGGTAAACAGCCGTGTTCGAAGCCTCCAACCAGAGTTGTGTTGCCTTTTTTGCACCACCCTGGGCTACATATTATACGGATTCCATTTTAAGGGTGCACTCCTACGGACGCGGACAACTCAGCCCCCAATACCTATTTAGTAACAAAACTACACATTCCCTCAGCCTGGCCTTAGGATTAATTTAATTGCCTAATCCTTAAGTAGGTAATAGCGAAGTATCAAATAAGCATTACTGACGATTTTGTTAGAGGCTTTCCAGCTATTGAGGTGGTTGGAGAGCACATTCTCGATGATATTTTAAATGATTTATATATCATACTTTGTGAATGCGATTAAAATTTAAAATTTTAAAACCAAGGGTAATAACTAAGAACGTTGTGCTCACCCTAACAATTATGGTACTAAAATTTCTTTTGAACTGAAGCTTCACCGAAAATAAAAGCCCTACAAGAGCCATGGCGTGTTTTATACTTGGCATCAAAAAAAATTATTTTACGGTTTTCTAGAAGCTTCAACAGTTGAAGTCGATCGATGTCTATTGTCAACAAATGGGACTGAAAAATTAATGAGCCATCCGATGCACGAAAGGGTTTAATGAAAATGCTGCAGTTAGCGTCATCCTATCCCTATCCAGTAAAATACCGTGTAAAACATTGCTTAACCCCAACGAATGTTTACTAAGCGGAGATTGGAACAGACTATCAGTACCTGCATCTTGGGCATTCGTTTTATAGATCGGGTATTAAATGTTGGAAAAATAAACAACTAGCCAGATCCAAGCTCTACTAAAAACTCCATTATGGAACTCAACAAAACTTTTTTCGACCTGGTGATCAAACCCAAGACTTACCGACGCTTATACTCACTTGCAACCACTAGACTAATAAGTCAGTTTTTCTAAGATTCTCTTTACACTGCACAAGATTGATGACCATTAATATTTTCATTTTTAAATGAAGATGCAGTGACAGAAACTGAAAATAGTATGCTTAGAGTCATGTTGAAAAGACGAGGCAAGTGTAAGTGGAAATTCTGAGATCCCTAAATGGATATAAACTGACCCACCAAAACTCACTAATGGGTATAAAACTACCATATAACTATAACTACCAAATAAAACTAAAAGGTCAAAAAAAGAAGTTCTCACAACCTGCACGCGTGTGTGAACAGACGTATGAACGTGATAGAAGCAAAAAGAGTATGTAAGGATCTTAGCAGGGTCTATAGTGTCTGCCTACCTGAAGCCTAGGCCAAAGACGTGAATTTATGTTTGTACCTATGTATGTGACATTATCATTTTGGCCAACACATATTGTCATGCCGTCAGTTCTGCGCCTGATCTCACTCCGGACGTGTCGGATTGCCGTCCCACCGGAATACGTGAGTGAAGAAAGAGGGAGTGCACTACGTAGAGATAGGTCGTACAATCATTCGGGAACATTTGTAACGGCAGCTTATCAAATTTCGTTAATACTATTGGGAAACAGAAAATAACGTAAGATCATCTATGTCGCATCTAGCTTTCAGCTGACCTCTGCGGTAGTAAACTGCGAATTCGCATAAAATCTGTACGACATTGTATTAACTGCAACGTTAGTCATGTCGGTTCGGTCACCTATATAGGGACTGAATAGATAGCGATGACGTCATCAAAAGACATTAAAATGTGGAATAAAAATTCGCAGTAGTGAGCAGAGGTCGAGATGGCATAGCGGTCAGAGTGCCTGGAGCATTTAACCGGGAGCCGCAGGTTCTAATCCTGCTCACGACCGTATACCTTTTTGCACTAAAACTAAGTTCTCTATGCATGCATTAATGCTTTTCGAAGATTTATCTGTATGAGTTTGTGTTGCTAGAGCAGCTGTCAAGTATCTGTAAAGTCACGGCTGCCTGTATAAGGGTGACGTCAAAGAGTATAGACAATAATAGATTAATGCAACAATTATTACCAAAAAAGGAAGGGGTGGAGGGTCTGACATCAACCAACGTACCTGACCTTCTCAAAAAAGGGAGGTTAATAAACTAAGCCATCAAGCATGCATTTTTCATGAATGTAAGATAAAATCTATAGTTTCTGCCTACCTCAATGGGAATCAGGTTCGAGTTTGTATGTATGATTAATTGAAATCTTAGTTTGGCGTCAAGATTACTTTGACGTGAGCAAGGCCACGGGTACAGCTAGTATTTAATAAATACGTTAGACACAGTAGGTACGTGAACCAGCTGATTAAGTACCTGTTTGCGCGGCCGCAGTGCATCAACCTGCGCTGGGCTCGCGCTGTTCCCACGCTGACCCCTGCGCCATCGACTCAGTCGCCCGGAAGCTAGAGATCGATACGTACGTGTCACTTGCGCCCACGTTCCTATATCGTGTCGTGTGTAAATAGTGCTCATGTAAATAATAAAATGATGACGTCGGGTAGAAGCGGAAAAAAAATGTAAATTGACTTAATTAACATTTTTAACACGCCAAGATGTTATCTGTGCGAAAGTTTTTATTTGTTTACGAAAAAGTACGTAGGTACATAATAATATCTACAATTGACTATTATATCAGTCCAAAGGCTACAAGTGTGATGGTAAATGTTATCATCAATACATTACTTACAACCGCTCTGTGTGATACCTATCGGAAAAGTTACAATTAACGCAAGACGAGTCGTGGTGAATATGATTTTGCGCGGACAACGTCACATGACGTCGTTGTCATGTTTACATATTTTATACCGATCCTATAAATGAAGATATCTGACCCGTTTCTCAGGTTTCGTATATACTTAGAATAGCCCTGTATAATAAAACGTTCACCAGTAGCTATCACGGCATTTACGATTGGGGGCAAAATTAGTAATCCTAAGCTATTAAATTATTTAATGAATTCAGATTAAATTTTAATTAAGTAAGCATTCATCTATTTGGAATAGAGATCAGTCTTCACAATCTAATGTTCTCATCATTATAATTATGTTCTAATAGTAAAAATATGTTTATTTATTTAATTAAAAAAAAAATCAAAAAAATCAAAACAATCAGCTTTTGTAATCTTAGTAATGGGTCATAGATATAAGTAGGTATTTATTTATTTATAATATGCGCCTTCATAATCTTAGCTGGTCACATACTGCCATTACCTACCGTCATTGGTGTTAATGACCGGGAAGATCATGACGTTATAAAATATTTTCTTTCCCAAAACAAGTCATATCTCTTGCCCATTTAATTAATTCACTCATTAAATATGTTAACTGCTCGCCGGGAGGGCACGGGGCGACGATTGTGCTCGATGTGGAAGTAACTAACAGAATTAATTTGTACAGATATAGTCTGTTACTGCTGGATGATACAATGTTAGATGTGACAAGTCAGATAATATTTAATATACTTTATACTCCTCCCGACCGTATTTCGGTCACGGCGGCCTGTCTCGACGGAGATTTGCCAAGTATGTAGGAGATATTATAGTGGACAAGTGTATGCGCAAACACAGGTGCATTCCCTTTTCCTTCACTCTCATAGTCCGATGGGACGGCGAACCGACACGACCGGATAGAGATCAGGCGCAGGGTGACGGCTTTTCACATGCTTTCCGAAGCACAGGGGTGTCACACTGCTAACTTTCTAACTCCAGGCTGTTACTGAGAATTTTCTCGAGAGACAAACCCAATAATTGCCCGACCTGCGAATCGAACCCAAGACCTCACGCTCAGCAACCGCGATTGCAGCCACTAGACCATCGGAGCACTACAATTTAATTGTCTATACAAATAACCCTTCATTTATTTGTTCTTTGATTCGTTTGAGGGAGATATCATATCATTCATCACCTCGTACCGTGAAGGTAAGAAATACAATAAATAATATTATCAAAAGAAACACGATTTTTTAACTAGCTGAACTAAAAAGTGGAAAATAATTATATATAAGTTCAATAAAAAAATGTGATTAAGAAAAAAAAAAACATTATGTCGTAAAAAAGTGTAGTTTTTTTTAAAACTATTATTTGTTTTTGCTTTTTTAGTCCTGGATCGTTAATCCTGAAGATTCATATGGTCGGAAAAAAAATGTTATATTATTGTCATCAGTCCTTGATAAGTGTGCGAAGTTTGAATTCAATCCGACGTTTTGAAGTGGGTGAAAATCACGTTCAAAGATTCCGTTACATAGATATGTAGATACTTAGATCATACACACCAACCTAATAAAAGTGTGTTAAAAAGCAAACCGAGCATTCATATTTATTAGCGCCTGATGATAATATGAACGCAATCGACAGTCTGTTTAGATGTTGCATAAAACATGCATGACAATTATTTTCAAAATAAATAAATAAGTGACCAAATAATTGAATTCGCTCATTCAACATAACGCCATCCATTTGAAAGCTCATCAAGCTTGCAAGGAAATATCATTAACGTTAGTAGCGAGGCGGAAAAGAGGCTTCTACGCCATTTCTTAGTGCATCCCGATCATAATTATTATAATTATTCATTCTCTTTTGGCCGGGCTTTGTTACCGGTGTAACGAGATGACCTGACCTCTATTATATTGGCAATATCTTAGACCCTAGTACCTACTATATTATGGTTGTAGAAGAAAATTTGAATGTTTAAATAATTGCACTAATTATAAGGAACCTTGAAAGTTAATAGGCTTGAACATCGATACGGTAGCTCAGTTAGTAGAGTGATGACACGGAATGTCACGGTCATGGGTTCGAGCCCCGTTCATATCTATTCTTTTTCAATGTTTCCTTGAAAAATATTATTAAATATAGACATAACATGGCCATAACATGTATAAAAAATACATTAAGTATCTCATAGCTGAGTTTAATGCAAATATTACTTTACGTTTTATTAATATCTATATGTCCCATGTAATAGCTAATTAATATTTTCCCATTTACCTGGCACAATTCCTCTGGGTTGCTACACAGAATTTCCTAACAGAAAAACTCAAAAAGCTGTAACCTTTTGGTTTAGTACACCAGTCACCTCAAGACGTAATGAAAGTTATCCAAGAATTCGGTATGATAGCTTATTGGCAAAAGGTACCAAACCAGAAGATCATGGCTTTAATTTTTTTTTTAACCAGGATATGCTTATTAAAAAGGTTTTTTTTGTACCATTTCAATTTTGTATAATAGATAAATAAACAGAATGAGGTCCTATCAGAAAATTGGAGATTATTTTTTTAAAACCATTTCCTTGTTATGTGCAATCGTTAACGCGGCAGTTTCTCCAAATGACTCGCATTTTGTTTGTGTTTCTTATTTTTACCTTTCTCCCTTTCTTACCTTTTTATTGTAAAGGGGTAATTGGACTTTCGACTCTCATTATACATAACTAACACACAAATAGAAACGGCGTGGTTGACGGAGCGGTCTAAAAACTGGTTGCTGGGTCGCGTGTCGCGGGTCGATTCCCTCAAGGAGCTGATATTTATATGATCTCCAGATATTTTTTCCGGGTCTGAGTGTTTGCATGTGTAATTATAAGTCTGTTAACGCACCCACGATTCAGGAAGCTAATTCTTAGAGTGGGTTAACGTATATTCAATCTACCTAGCCTTTTCCCAATTACATTGGGGTCGGCTTCCAGTCAAACCGGATGCAGCTTAATTCCAGTATTTTACATGGAGCGACTGCCTATCTGACCTCCACAACCCAATTACTGGGTAACACGATATCTCGTGGTATGACCGGTCGTCAGACTTTCAGGCCTCTGACTACCCGTAACGGCTGTCATAGATCTTAATTTGACAAACCGGGACCGACGGTTTAACGTGCTCTCCGAGGCACGGAGGGGTCTCGGTATGAAATGATGGTCACCCATCCACAGACCGACCGCGGCAAACGCAGCTTAACCTCGATCGATCGATCTATGCAGCTGTTACTTAGCCACGAGCCCCTGGAGTGGGTTAACGTATATTAAACAAAAATAAACACACTTTTGAGTTCTCTAAGCATGCGTTAATGCTTTTCAAAGATATATTTTTATGGATAATTCGCTATAATATCAAGGCGTTATCGAATAAATTACGGCGTTGCGTCACGGTTAGCGCAGTTCGATTCTCGCGCAGAACCAACATTTCTATTGTGTCTATGTGTCTTAGTTATAGTTTAGACTAAGTTTACTGTTTATTATGTCATTCTGTACCAATGTTGCACTCTATGGGAATAGATATCTCTTTTTTTAAATCAATAATGGATCTAAGATGGCCACCAACTCGCCTGATGGTAAGCGACGGTTTGGCCGAGGATGGAGCACGTCGATGTTGTCGTTTTTTTTTGTGGTAAAAGAATACTGTTGTGAGCAGGATTCGGATAAGGGAGCTCCTGGAGTATTTATCCACACCGTCGCTTAACATCAGGGGAGTTGGTGGCCATGCATAGATCCATTTTGAATGAAAAAAAAAGAGTATGCAAATTGTTCCAAACAGAGACCCGAAATAGTTTTTTAATTCTCAAAACGAAGGTTTGCTTAAGCTGAATGTGTATTTAATTGTAATTACATTTTAAGGTTAAACAGGGCGAAAACCTGTGCACAGCTACGGCATTAACCTGTGCACAAATAGACACATAACATAGCATCACGCCTGTATTCCCTGACGGGGAAAGCAGAAGTGTACATAGTTGTACATCCACATTTCACCAATGCTGTTATTAAGTCCCATGTCGGGTACAATTGGAAACTCCGGGCTGCTACTGAGAATATTCTAAACCAATGAAACACAAAATACTTTATTTATAGTAAAAACTGACGACGCAATGTACTACAAAGTGTCCATCAATTCAACCGAATTGATGGCAACCGAGATAGCGAATAGGTACGCTGGGAATCGAACCCAGAACCTCACGTTCAGCATTCGCGTTTGCGACCAGTAGACCAACGGAGTAGTCAAGTATTAAAAGGACAGACAGGCAAAGACCGGACGTCGGGCTTTGTCTTAAAAGGCTCCCAGTATCGCTTGGGAAATCACGCTTTGTTTTCTAATGCACTTCAGAAAATAGTGTTTTCTTTAAATTTTACCCAAGAATTGAATTTGCGAAGGGTTTGTTTTTGATCCGAGGGTAGTTTGATGAGAAACTTTCGTTTGTACTTCGAGAAACTAATAAAGTTAGTTCAAATAATTTTTAATTATTATAACTTGATTATATCTGCGGGTTCAGCTTCCAGTTTAACCAGAATACGGTTGAATTAACCATTTGACTGCCACAGTCATGAATAGATGACAGAAATTTCAATTAATTAAATCTTATTAAATACTTTTTGGTTTTAATTCTTTGTACAAAATGTTATAAATCGACTGCTGAGAATGAGGTCCTGGGTTCCATTCCCGGGTCCGGCAAAGTGTTATCGGATTTTTCTATTAGGAAATTTTCGATAGCAGCCCGGTGATTGGAATTGTGCCTGGTAGATGGCAATAGGCTCACCACCTATCACATGGGACTTAATAACAGCATTGGTGAAATGTGAGTATACAACTATGTACACCTCTGCCTACCCCTTCGGGGAATATAGGCGGGATATTATGTTGTTATGTTTATATTCTCCGTATAAAATTTGAGTTCCATTTATAATGAAATCAAACGCTCAAATAAAAGAAACATAATAACATTTGTAGTTCATTTATTCTCGATTGACTCCAAACAGTATAGTTATGAGATAATAATATGAATTGTTGTAAAAACTCCAGTGTTTACGAAATTGGCGTTGTAATAATATCGTTGGCAGGTTTTTGACTCGTTACACGGTACAAAAGTTGTGGAATTACGTAAAATTATTTTACTAGTGGTCGCCTATTGGTCGAAATTCGATCGTGATTAATTTTTTCTTTTTTTTATGATACCTATTCGAAAATTTACAATATATACACAAATAATACCGAAAATTAAAGTTCGCGTCACCAGAGGGCTGGCCTGTTTCTATCAGAGAATTAGCATTGCCATTCAACGTGGCAATTCTACCAATCCGGGCACTTTACCGAATGTCAGCGATGCAATACTTCAACGCCTAAACCACGTTTCTTCTGTTATATTTTTATTTTTAATTACGGTCACTAGAATAGTCCTAATGAACTGCTTCTTTTCCAGCTTCATCATCAGATGATGATGTAACCGGAAGGTAAGCACCGAAACTTGGCTGGCACCGTCTCCAAAAATAATAATAATTCTATATTATTTGCCTAAATAGCGCAATTATTTTTTAATTATTAGTGTTTCTGTCATTAGAGAGATTTTAGGAGCTGTTTTTTTTTTGTTATGCTCTCTTTACTTTGTGTGTGTGTTTGTTGTAATTTAATAATTACACATCGTTTAAGGTGTCTGCTACGTTAGTGAAGCGGTCGCAATCGTGGCTGCTAAACGTGAGGTCTTCAGTTCAATTCCCAGGTCAGGCAGGTTTCATTATTTTGGGACTTAATAAATGCCTCAATGAAATGTATATAAGAGTACTCCTCTACGTAACCTGATGCTATGACATTATTATAATAACATTCTGTAATTAATTAATTAATTTACCAGAACTACTACCCAATTCTTGTACCGAGTCACACTCACGATTTAAGGGTCAATAATGTTAAACCGTTCGAAAAACGAGAGGAGCCCGGAGTTTAATCGCACGGAATATCAGTTAGCGCTGCACTCCAGTGGAGGGTGGAGGGTAGGGGGGAGGACACTTGTGAGTAGATATTATTATGACTTATTGGAATCAAGATATTGGATATCTTTTTAAAACTGCCTCGTTGGTCTAGCGGTCCCAAACGTGACTGTTGAGTCGATTGAGATATTGAAAGATACCCAATATCTCATTAACAACATAGTTCACGCCTGTATTCCCTGAAGGGGTAAGCAGAGGTGTACACATTTGTACACCCAAATTTCACCAATGCTGTTATTAAGTTCCATGTAATAGGTGGTGAGCCTATTGCCATCTACCGGGCACAATTCCAAACTCCGGGCTGTTGCTGAGAATTTTCTAACAGTAAAACTCAATAACACTTTGCCCGACAAGGGAATCGAACCCAGGACCGCTCAACGGTCGCGCTTGCGACCACTAGACCACCGTGGCAGTCAAAACTGATCCATAGTAGGTACACAACACAAATATAATATAAAATAAAATATATCTGCCTAGCCTTTTCCCAATTACATTGGGGTCATCTTCCAGTCACACCGGATACAGCTTAATACCAGTATTTTACATGGAGCTACTGCCTATCTGACCTCCACAACCCAGTTACTGGGTAACACGATATCTCGTGGTATGGCTGGTTGTCAGACTTTCAGGCTTTTGGCTACCCGTAACGGTTGTCATAGATCTTAATTTGACAACCGGAACCGACGGCTTAACATGCTCTCCGAGGCACGGAGGGGTCTCGGTATGAAATTATGGTCACCAATCCACACACCGACCGCGGCAAGCACAGCTTAATCTCGATCGATCGATCTGTGCGGCTGTTACTTAGCCACGAGACCCTCTAATATAATATAAAATGAAATACAATAAAAAATATTGTTAGGTGGCAAAGCAATTCAGTATCTCCGCCACCCTGGACATAAAGGGGGATCTTTTGCGCTGGATAGCATTAAATGAGTCGACCCTCGCCTCTGTGAACATTCCTCAAGCGCTGCAATATCGCCTCGGACCCAACAGATGGCGGAAGATATTATTGTAACTCGAATCCCATCATTTGACTTCTTGGTGTAGTCAGTCCAGAGTTGGCACATGTAAAATGTCTGACAGAAAGACCCAAACAGAGTAATTGTCACGAAATAAATGACCGTTTTTAGAATTATTTTCTATCTGCAAATTTGTTTAGACGGAGATGGCTTAGTGGTTAGAGCGCCTAGAGTATCCGAGAGGTTCTAACCCTGCTCACGACCCATTAAATACTTGTGACCCATATTTTTTTGTGGAAAAGGAATACCGATATTTTTGTGGAAAAAAAAGTAGTTTTAGAGTTCACTATCATGCGTTAATGCTTTTCGAAGATTTATCTGCATTTAGTTAACGTAACTGCATCTGTACGACATTGTATTAACTTCAAAGTTAGTCGTGTCGGTACGGTTACCTGTATAGGGACTAAAATAGATAGCAATAACGTCACCAAACGACGTGTTAAAACGTGGAAGAAGAATTCGCGGTAGTGATGAGCAGAGGTCAGGATGATTTAGCGGTCAGAGCGCCTGGAGTGTTTATCTGGGAGGCGCAGGTTCAAATCCTGCACACGACCGTATTCTTTTTCCACAAAAATTTATAACTTTAGAGTTCGCTAAGCATGCGTTAATGCTTATCAAAAAGGATTTTATCTGTAAAAATGTATACCTTTATTAAACGAAATTTCTGAAGAAATGCCTCAAAATTATCCACAATAAATCGTTATCAATAAATCTTGACAAAAATCATCTTCTCAAAGAAACTATTATCTAAAGTATTATACGATGGGAATATCATCTGAGAGTGCACTTCAGACCGATATATCGGGCAAGGACTCCGAGATTCAATTTGACGAGGATTATGTAAGTATCTAAACGGATTGATAAACATCTTTCAGGTTTTCAGCGCTTTCTTATAAAGATAAGCTAAAATCTATTCGTGATATTTTCTAGACTGAAATTTATTGAAAACCAGCTGGTGCGTCGTCTGCGTGATTAAAGGTGTGTCCTTTCCCAAGATACAATCTATCTCCTTACCAAATTTCATTACGATCCGCTCAGCCGTTTAGTCGAGTTACTTTCGCATTTATTAGTATGGAGTATGTATATCAAGTTTTTTCTGAGCAAGACAACAATACAGTATTAAGTAAATAATCTGCCTCCTTTGTCTTGTGGTTGCGAGAGCATTTGATGAACGCGAGGGCTTGGGTTCGATTCTCAGAGCGGGCAAAGTGTTATATGGTTATACATTTACAAATACAAAAAATACAAAATATTTTATTGAGCATTAAAGAAATACATAAGACATACATGGGTCACTGGGCTCCACACTAGGATGGTCGTAGCGGCCAGTGTCTCTCGTCATTCTTCTCAGAAAATTATGTATAAAAAAGAAATATTTTTTTTACCATGAAATCCCATGGTTTCGAAATTGCGTCTCCGGATAAATACTAAAGCTTAGTAGTCGGAGCGCTTGGAGTATTTATCCAGGAGGCGCAGGTTCGAATCGTGCTCACGAACGTTTTTTTTTTCTTCGCACGAAAATGTATAACTTTAGAATTCGCTACGTATCCGTCGATGCGTTTGAAAGATTTGTCTGTATTTGTTATTATGTTTGTTGGTAAGGAAATTCTTAGTAGAAGCAATTTGGAATTATACCTGATTGATGCAAGAGGTATATCCTATATATACTGAGCGGAGGTCGAGATAGCTCAATTCGCAGAGTGCCTGGTGTATTCATTCGGGAGATGCGGGTTCAAATCCTGCTCTTTACCAAATTTTTCATTTCACAAAAATTTATAATTCTGTCTCGTTGGTTTAGTTGACCCAAGCGCTCCTGCTGAGCATGGGGTCCTGAGTTCGATTCCTAAGTCGGGCAAAGTGTTGTTGGGTTTTTCTGTTAGGAAAATCTCAGTAGTAGCCCGGATTTCGTACCCGATATATGGCATAAGGCTCACGACCATTACATGGGACTTTAAATGGAATAAGTGAAATTTGGAGGAAACTAGCACACCTCAGAGATGTCTTCATAGAGTATAAAACCATGTCAGAGACCGACGGGTGGTTTAAACTCTGACACTAGGTTGTTCAACAACCACACGATAAGAAGAAAATCGAAACTTCTGCACTTTATCTATCAGTATAAAGGTTAACCATCCACCTCAATAGTAAAGAAACAAAGTACTGAAAGAGGAAAGTTTCAGTTAACCCCTCCTCCCCTTTGTTGGACCACGTAATATCCGGCTCGAACGGAAGTTCAATCAACAGTTTGTTCTACCTCCAGAGGCCATATCCTGTTTACCATAGTTTAGTATTTGATAACATAATAGCCTTTATTGTATGCGGGCAGGCTTACAAGTTAGGGTAAGTTCTGGTCTAAGCTGTTCTGGATAATTGTGTAACATTTTGATGGGTTTCCAAGTTATGGGAGATTAAAATGTGGATGAAGAATTCGCGGTGGTGAGCGGAGGTCGAGATGGCTTAGTGGTCAGAGCGCCTGGAGTATTTATCCGGGAGGCGCAGGTCCGAATCCTGCTCACGACCGTACTCTTTTTCCATTTAATATTATAACTTTAGAGTTCGCTAAACATGCGTTAATATTTTTCAAAGATTTATCTTTAATTGTTAAGGTAATTGCATCTTTACGACATTGTATTAACTGCAAAGTTGGTCGTGTCGCTTCGGTCACCTGTATAGGGACTGAATAGATAGCAATGACGTCGCCAAAAGACGTGTTAAAATGTGGTTGAAGAATTCGCGGCAGTGAGCAGAGGTCGAGATGGCTTAGTGGTCAGAGTGCCTGGAGTATTTATACGGGAGGCACAGGTTCGAATCCTGCTCGCGACCGTATTCTTTTTCCACAAAAATGTATAACTAACAGCACACTTTACAAAGAGAAAGGATTTTCATAACCACAAATATGGCGCCGAAAAATTTCCAAAAAGGTATTTTCAGCTAACTTTTTTGCCATCTTGGCACAAGAACCCAGTTGTAAGTTTTAGGCCGAAATGTAAACGAAGCCGGGACATTTCATAGTCAAAAATACATTTCTTCCTACGTAAATAATGTTTTAATAATGCCCTGATGCGGTCAACGCGAAAATATATGGCACGGTTAGTATGGAAAAGGATTTTGTATTTTTACAATTCAAGTATTGCCAACAATAAAAAATGTTGTACCTGCTTAAGTTGTTAAGGTAAATAATTATAGAAGTTATCACTTTCAATGCCTCATTGGTCTAGTGCCAGAGCGGCTGCTGAGCGTGATGTCTGTCGTTGTCCGGGTTCGATTCCCGGGTCGGGCAAAGTTTTACTGGGTTTTCTGTTAGGAAGTTCTCAGTTTCAGTCTGGAGTTAGGTGGTAACTGTGTAACACCTCCAGCTTCAACAAGCACGTAAAGCCGGTCATGCGCTTGATCTATCCCCACCCGTGTCGGATTGCCGTCCCATCGGACTATGAGAGTGAAGGAAGAGGGAGTGCACCTGTTTTTGCGCATACACTTGTGCACTATAATATCTCCTGCGTACTTGGCTAATCTCTGTGGAGGCCGCCGTGACCAGAAATTCGGTCGGGAAAATAAAATCATTATTGTGATGGTAAAATAAAAGATTTTTAAACATATATAATTATATTTTTTATACACGTTGAGGCCATGTAATACCTATATGAATTACAATTTTTCAAGGAAACATTGAAAAATAATAGACAACAACAGGGCTTGAACCCCCGACCCTTGACATTCCTGTCATCACTCTACCAACTGAGCCTTGTCGTTATTTGAATCTATTGAATTTCAAGTTACTTGTATTCGTCTTAAGGAGACGCCTGGCCATGTTTATTTAGCAATAATTTACAGATCTACTAAACTCCCTAAGACGAAAACAAGACTTAGCTACCTTGTCATTGTTCGAATATATTGATTGTCAAGTATCCTTATTTTCGTACCGTAGGTATATTTTGTACGCTGGGGGCGCTATTCCAACTCACATTTGACCGTTTTTTTTTATTATACGCTTTCGAAGCTATATTTTTTTTAATTATATGTTTTCGATGCTATATTTCAATGTATATTTTTCGTCCTTCAGAAACACAAAACATCTCTCCACACTAGCCAACCCTTCAAATGCGGACATGTCATAAAATTCTCATTTGCGCAGTCCCGTTGTCGGGATCCCGGGATCCGGACCCAATATTATCCAGTGTTTCGTTGGCTCCTTAGTTTTTATCCCCCCTTCCATTACGCTAACGATATTTTTATGAAATAATGTTTTTAATGATTGAAGAGGGGTTCGAGAATGTCGAGTAGGTACTATTAGGAGGTAAAATAAGAGATTTATTTGAAACTAATTGACCTGACAGACCTTGTCCTGACAAAACTCCCTTATTTTCCGGAGTTTTTTTTTTTTAATTATTTCTTTTACCCTTATTCGAACTAAAAGTAACATTTTAAAAAATCCCACCATGTTGGTCCAGCCGTTCTCAAATTATACGCTTACCAACAAACAGCATTCAATTTTTATTAACCAGATGCCAATGATGTATTTAAATTCATAGCCCACAAAACATCATGCTGTAAATGTGAGCTCAATGTAGAGAGTAATGACTTATGTGACTTAACAAATTGATGTTAAATATCCTATTCTATAGTAATATCTTAGGTTTGCGCGATCACTACACATTATAATAAAACAACTTTTAACCGGATTAATCGCGTGTATTATTGGTTTTTTGTTTTTCCTGACGTTTCGAACACTTTGCAGCGTTCGTGGTCGCAGGAGGACAAGTCCTCCTGCGACCACGAATGCTGCAAAGTGTGGAAACTGAACTGGGAACTGGGAAAAACAAAAAACCAATAATACACGCGATTAATCCGGTTAAAAGTTGTTTTATTATCCTATTCTAATTTGTATTCGTAGTATTATTTATTAATATTACATCTCACACATTAACCTACATTGTTCTTGCACATATAAACATATCAATGTAACAATGCAAAGATGCAAGATTGTATTACTTTATTTCAGAAGAGTTTCGGGATTGTGTGGAGTTTCTTGCCGGTTCTTCTCCATAAGACCAACTTATTGGAACCGTGGAACTAAAATCAATTAACGTTTCATAATTGCATGTTATAGCCCAGTTAGTGGAGTGTGATAGTAGGATAACATCAGAACCTGGCGCATGGATAACATTTGGTGTGACATAAAAGCAGACCGTATCGGTGGCGGTTATCACGTCTAACAGCATTCCCAAAGAGGGTTGACGTCAGGCAGGCGGCCGGTCATAAAACATAGCTAAAACTTTTGCAGCATGCCAGATATAGGTATTAAATTTATATAAATTTAATGAATTTCTTCAAATGGCACCGTTGGTTCCAAATGTGACTGGTGAGCATGAGGTTCTGGGTTTGATTACTAGGCAAAGTGTTGGTTTTTGGAATTTGTAATTGTGACCGTGATGACAGTTGAATCATCACCTATTTCTTGGGCCTTAATAACAGCATTGGTGAAATATGAATGTACAGGCGTGTGATGCTATATAACGTAAAATCTATTCAGTTTCAGTCTAGTAGTCTAGTCTAGTCAGAATTAATATATAAACATTACTAAAGACATGCGAAGACAAACAACCGTATGTCTATTATATTTCATAAAGAAAACAAATTGAAATTGGTAAGTACAATCAACGGAATTGAATCATGATCCACCTACACAAATACCAATTGAAATTTTCAAAATATATCAAATCTCTATGAGTTTATTATTTGGTAGTTGCCTACGATATTTTTATTATAAAAGATTAGATTAAAATTATAATTAATTTTGATAAAAGTCAGCAGTCAGATGGCCTAGCGATATAACCATTGGACTGACATGAAAAAGGTTCGAATTAAAGCCCGCATCACTGACTTTTCGGAATTATGTGTTATATGTCACTTGCTTTAAACGATGAAAGAAACCACCACACCTGAGGAATGTTCTTGATGATATATCTATTTTTGCCTAGCATATCCCTTTTTTTTATTGCATTGGGGGTCGGCTTCCAGTCAAACCGGGTTCAGCATAATACCAATATTTTACATGGAGCGACTGCCTACTTGACCTCCACAACGCAGTTACTGGGTAACACAATGTCTAGTGGTATGACTGGTTGTCGAACTTTCAGGCCTCTGACTACCCCTAACGGCTGTCATAGATCTTAATTTGATGGTATATAATAATAATATATACTTAGTTCAAGATATGTCTTTGAAAAAGCATTAAAGCATGCTTAGCGAACTCTAAAGTTAGTTACTAAAGTTACAAGAGGTCGAGATGGCTTAGTGGTCAGAGCGCCTGGAGTATCTATCCGGGAGGCGCAGGTTCGAATCCTGTTCGCGACCGTATTCTTTTTCCATTTAATATTGTAACTTTATATACTCAGTTTTTTTGACAATAGAAGAAGCTACCTGATATATACTAAAAGTAACTAGAAGGCAAAGAAAAAATTAAATACCTTCCATGCGTCACCAGTATGTAAACGCATGTTTTATGACAAATAAATTATCGTATAATAACTTTCGTGAGACATATTCATATTAATTATAGTTTAACGGTTATTACTCACGCGCATTCTTTGGGATTGCCCGACTAGTTCCGAACTCGAACGGAGCCCTTATTTATCAGCTGACCCCGCGGCGATCTCGCGAGTCAAACTCTTATAACTTTCGTGAGACATATTCATATCAATTAAAGATAAATCTTTGAAAAGCATTAACGCATGATTAGCGAACTCTAAACTTACAATATTAAATGGAAAAAAAATACGGTCGCGAGTAGGATTAAAACCTGGAGGATTCGAACCTAATCCTACTCGCGACCGTTTTTTTATCCCGGATAAATACTCCAGGCGCTCTTACCACTAAGCCATCTCGACCTCTGCCCATATTCATATCAATTATTGTTCACCGGTTACGACACGAAAAATGCACGTGAATAGGAACCGGTGAACAATCATTGAAATAAATTATCTTTATCTATAAAACACCATTTTTTTTTTTTTTTTTTTATGTTATAGGGGGCAAACGAGCAGACGGCTCGCCTGATGGTAAGCGATTACCGCCGCCCATGAACACCCGCAACACCAGAGGAGTCACAAGTGCGTTGCCGGCCTTTTAAAAAGGAGTACGCTCTTTTCTTGAAGGTTTGAAGGTCGTATTGGTCCGGAAATACCGCAGGCGACAGTTCATTCCACAGTTTTGTTGTGCGAGGCAGAAAGTTTCTAGAGAAACGCACAGTTGTGGACTGCCAACCATCTAAATGATGGGGATGGAACTGCTGTCGCGTAGAACGATGGCGGAAAGAGGCGGCAGGGATCAGTCCGAACAATTCCTCGGAGCACTCCCCATAGTATAGGCGATAGAAGATGCATAGCGAGGCCACATCTCTACGCAGCGCCAAGGGGTCTAGCCGGTTTGAAATATCTTGGCAGTCGAATATACGAATCGCTCTCCGTTGGATGCGGTCCAGAGGGAGAAGCTGGTACTGGGGTGCCCCTGCCCAAAGATGAGAGCAGTATTCCATGTGAGGCCGGACCTGCGCCTTATAAAGTAGTAGGCGGTGGGCCGGAGTGAAATACCGTCTCGATCTATTGAGTACACCAAGCTTCTTGGAGGCTAGCTTAGTCTTACCCTCTAAATGGCCGCGGAACTGGACTTCGCTCGATATGTCGACACCAAGTATTCCAATATTGGCTGAGGCAGTTAATGGGGTGCTCTCAAAACGAGGGAAAACAACGAATGGCAGTTTTTTAGCGGTGAATACGCAAACTTGTGTCTTTGTGGGATTAAATTGGACCAAATTAAGTCTACCCCAATCTGAGACTTTCTCCAAAGAGGTCTCAATTTCAGACACAAGTTTGTTTCGGCTCTCGATGACGTTTTCCCGAGAAATATTAGCGCGACCGGTATAGAAAGCATCGCCTGTGCTATCATCCGCATAACAATGAGTGCCGCTGATTTGCAACATGTCATTGATATGGAGGAGGAACAGAGTAGGCGATAGCACACAGCCTTGAGGGACACCAGCATTTACAAACATGGAGTCGGAGCATTCACCGTCAACTACGACCTTTATGCTTCTGTCTGCAAGAAAACTGGTGACCCATTGGCATAATTTCTCGGGAAGCCCATAGGAAGGGAGCTTCGAAAGAAGCGCTTTGTGCCAGACCCGATCGAAGGCCTTCGCCATGTACAAACTGACCGCCAAGGCTTCCCCCTTAGTCTCAATCGCCTGTGCCCAACGATGTGTCAGGTATACTAGAAGATCACCAGCCGATTGGCCTTTACGAAAACCGTACTGCTGGTCATCAAGCAGCTGATGATCCTCTAAATATCGAAGGAGCTGGCAGTTGATAATGGACTCCATTATCTTCGAGAAAAGGGAGGTTATGGCTATCGGTCTATAGTTGGACGGATTTGAGCGGTCGCCTTTTTTAGGGATCGGGTGGACTAATGCTGTCTTCCATGATGTCGGGACTATGCCAGAATAGTAAGAGAGCCGAAAAAGACGTGTTAAAACTGGTGCCAACTCTGGAGCGCACATCTTCAACACAATAGGAGGGATTCCATCAGGCCCATTCGACTTATCGATATCGAGGGATAGAAGTGCTAAACGCACTGCGCGTTGGTGGACCCGAATATCCGGCATAGAGCCCTCGAACCGCGGTATGGTAGGCGGCTCTTGTCCCCCGTCATCCAAGGTCGAGTTGGACGCAAAGAGTTTGCCCAGAAGATCGGCTTTCTCCTTTGCGTCGTGGGCCAACGAATCATTTCCTATGTGTAGAGGTGGAAAGGATGGCTTACAGAAATTTCCTTCGATAGCTTTGGCGAGAGACCAGAACGCACGAGTTCCCGAAGGAAGGCGCTCAAGCCTCTCGCCAACTCTGCCGATGTGCTTAGACTTCGCCCTTGCAATTTCTCTTTTGAAGGACCTGGAGGCAAAGTTATACTCCTTTTTTAATGCGCTGGTATTTTCATCCCGTGCCACCACTGCATCAGCCCAGGCTTGGTAAGCTTCCTGCTTCCTGCAAGAAGCCTTTTTGGAAGATGGACCAAACCAAGGCCTAAATTTGCCACTAATGGGAACCACAGAGGATGGAATGAAAAGTTCCATACCCTGTAGCACCACATCAGCGACAGAATCAGCAACGGCGTTGGGATCATCCGGCGAGAAGCATATTTGTCTCCAGGGGTAGGACGCAAAGAAGGACCGCATCCCATCCCAATCTGCTGACTTGTAGTGCCACACACGGCGGCTGCCTGCAACTCGCGATCGCGGCGAGCACGTGACAGGCACAGTACTCCGGACAAGGCAATGGTCTGAAGAACCAAGTGGTGCGCCTACGGCTACGTGGTAGCCGTCCGGATGAGAAGTCAGCAGAAGGTCCAACAGTGAAGGCTTCTGGCTCTCCACATCTGGTATTCGTGTGGGCGTGGTAACCAGTTGTGTCAGGCCATATGCCAGGGCGAAGTCGTGAACAGATCTCCCCGCATGATCGGTCTTACTGGAACAGAGCCAGTCGGCATGGTGGGCGTTAAAATCCCCAAGCAAAACGATCTCTGCTGACGGGATCTGCTGCTGCACAAAGTCCGAAGCCATTTGGATGTGCTCAATCAGTCGGTCAGTTTCGGTATCACCGCTATGGGACCTATAAAGGCACGCATAGACGCGGGGATGGTCGTCACTATCTATACGAAGCCATAAGGTGGAGAGGTCCCTACCTTCAAGATTCCCGAGGCGACGAGAACTGATATCGTCTCTGACATACACGCACACTCCGGCTTTGGACAAAAAGGAGTGTTCAAGTCCGTACCCAGGGTAGGTAAGGTAGGTAGTGTCCACTGGAGACGATATCTGCGTCTCGGTTAGGAAGAGCAAGGCTGGCTTTACTGTCTCTAGATGGTGATGAACAGCATTAAGGTTGGTATGTAATCCCCTGATGTTGCAGAAGTCCACGGCTAGCGTGGCAGGGGGTGCCAAGGTATTTCTGCTCTTGCAACGGGCGTTTGTGAGCGCAGTTTTGCCCCCCCCAGAATACGAGGGGCGGCCTGGGCGTCCACGTTTAGGTGCGTTGTGTCCTGAACGCGGACGTCCAGAGAGGGATTCTCCAACGCTAGCGCAGTCGGTACCCTCCTGGGGTAGCAAACGATTTTTCAACTGCGCCATCATAGGGGGGGTTGGGGGTTTGGGCCTCCGGTACCCTCACTCACTCGGCGAAACACAACGCAACAGTTGTTTCACGCCGGTTTTCTGTGAGGCCGTGGTATCACTCCGGTCGAGCCGGCCCATTCGTGCCGAAGCATGGCTCTCCCACGGTACAAACCATTCTCATGGTACATCATTCCGTTTCTTCGACTGTACGAATGTACTTAATTAAACCTATGCATTTAATTAAAGCAATATTGTTCGACACACGACCGATTCCAACTATTTCGATTAGACTAATAAGAGTTCTATAACTATGAAAACTACATACATACATAGCACCACGCCTATATTCCCTGAGGGGGTAGACAGAAGTGTACACACCCACATTTCACCAATGCTATTATGAAGTGCCATATGGTGATGAGTCTATTGATTTCAGCTGGGCAGAATTCTAAGCTCAGAACTGCTACTGAGAATTTGTTAACAGAAAAACTCAGTAACACTATGTCCGACCAAGAAATCGAACTCAAGATCTCATGCTCGGCAGTCTCCCTTGCGGCCAGTAGACCGATGGTAACTAGACCATTTAACAGAACTATATAAACTGCCTTATTCATCTGTGTTATGGTTATAGGTATGGATGGCTGTTACGTCCAAAGTTCTCGGTTCAATTCCCGGAATGAATTATTCGTTATGAAATTCTTCGTAGTTACAGACCGGAGTTAAGACTTATGCTTTGAAGAATTATTACTTAGGACCATCACTTTTTACCAAAGATCTCAATAAAGGTAAATTATGAATGTAGAACGGTAGGTACACTTCTGCGAAACCCTGCCTCGAGACTGCCACGTTGGTCTATTGGTTCCAGGCGCGACTGCTGAGCATGAGGTCCTGTGTTCGATTCCCAGGTCCGGCAAAATATTATTGGGATTTTCTACTAGGAAATTCTTGACAGCAGCTCGAATTTTGGAATTGTGCCCGGTAGATGGCAATAAGCTCACCACCTATAACATGGGACTTAATAGCAGCATTGGTGAAATGTGGGTGTACAACTATGTACATCAAAACACTCAATAACACTTTGCCCGACCCGGGAATCGAACCCGAGACTTCCTGCTCAGCAGTCGCGCTACGGACCACTAAACCAACGAGGCAGTTTACTAAGAAACACCATCAAACTAAACTCAAAGTCGAAACCTAACCCTACCAACGCCGATAGAAACATAAAAAGGTGCACATATAATTATTTAATTTCAAAATTTCAAAAAGCCAGCCTGACCAATTAAAAATAAATTACGCGACCGACTAAGAGCTCACTCGACGCCCGGCGCATTTGCACCTGGAAATACGTTGGCAGACGGAATTCCACGTTCTAATTTCAAAAAGAGCCGAATGCGTTCATGAAATTCAAATTTTAGGAGTCGTGTTCTGTCGTCCTTCTTTTAATAAATCCCGGGATTAAACGATGTCAAACTGATAGCGGATTCCTTGCGGGATGCGGGATTCGGGATTCCGATTGTTAACATTTGGGTGTTAGGAATTTTAATTTGTGGTACACCTTTTTATCTTGTATTTAAGGTTATGTATTTGTTGGGCTCAGAGGTACTTTACAATGTTCGGCAAAGTCTTACTGTGAATATTTTAAAACGTTATTATCAAACTGCAAATATACGTAAGTAAGAAAAATAAAAATCTGAATTTAATATTATTTAGATTAGTTTTTCCGAACGGTGATCGCAATGACTTAGTTGCCAGAACATTTGCAGTACTGACCCAAGAGATTTTTATTCACCAAAACATTATAACTGTGTTTGAAAACGCGAGCAAAAGCACACGCAAGCAGTTGTTTGAAATAATACATTTTAACTTTAGTTTTAGCGGTCATTTGAAAGCCAATGTTTAGCATATAATCCTACAAGTACATTCCCCGACTCGACGGACTATTACAGAATTTAAAAAAGAGCCCACATACTACTACGACATATTTTACCAGATTATTTATATAAACACGCGTATCATGTAAAATAAGCGACGGTTGCCGCACGATAACCAACTACTTACAACGAACGCGAGTTCGTCAAAACGACTCGGTGACCTCACAATGTCACTAATAAAACCAACCGCTACTAAAGGGTTAGATGTCACGTGCGACTATTCCTCTCTTTTCTCATTTTTTTATACATTTTGAGGCCATATAATGCTTATATTAATTACTAGCTGTGCCCCGTGGTTACACCCGCGTATAATTCTATCATAATTAGTCTAAAGTTACACCTTATATTGCCAGCTACCTGCCAGTAAAATCTTATCAAAATCCGTTTAGCCGTTTCAAAGATTAGCCGGAACAAACGGACAGATGAACAGAAAAATGTTAAAAACAGATTTTTAGGCGTATGAATCGTGCAAATGACTGAATGATCTGAAAAAAAAAAACTATCTACTACTTCAATTTATTTATTTGTATTGATTATTTTCTAAGGAAAGATTGAAAAATAAAAGACACGAACAGGACTCGAATCCACGACTTTTGACATACTGTGTGCTCTTCCAACTGAGCTACCGTGTCGCATGTTCCTATCTATTAATATTTCAAGTTCCCTTCTACTTGGCTTAAGGAGACGCCTGGCGCGATCTATTTAGCAATCATTTAAAGATTACTTGAAACTCATAATCATCCCCCTGCCCTTATACAAATCTCAATTTATTTGGGGGCGGCGCAGCATGTATCTGGCATGCTACTAAAGTTTTGGCTATGTTTTACGACCGGCCGCCTGCATGACGTCAAGAATGCTGTTGTTCGTGGTAACCACCACAGATACGGTCTCCTTCTATCTAGCTATGTCACACCAAATGTTATCCATGCGCCAGGTTCTGATGTTATCCTACTATCACACTCGACAAACCGAAACACACAGCGTTGAATATAATTGCAAAATGTACGGTGACCATTTCACGCAATAATTTCGACATTATTAACACATAGTAAGGGTTTCCACTTTAAATAATTCATACCGAGTCAGCACATGTTTGCAAAGTGTAACTGTAACCTTGATTTATATAAAATATTCATTTTTAAACTTATTACTCTATACATAACTTAGGATTAAACTGAGAACAAAAAAAGGATTTACTTTTTATAAAGCGGCGTTTTTTTATAGACATTTGTATGAACTAATATTTTTTTATGTAATAGAGCAACAGTGGATGTGTTACATATAAAAATATGTGGCTATACGATATATAAGGAATAGGAGAGGCATGACATAACTTATATGTCAAGAAGCTATTAAGCGTTGTTCTCCGCCTAGAGGTCTACAACATAACGAGAGCTATCAATTATTGTTCACCGGTTACTACTCACGTGCATTTTTGGGGATTGTCAGCTTGACTCGCGACATAGCCGCGGGCTCAGCTCATGACTAAGACTCCGTTGGACTTAACAACATCATTGGTGAAACGTGGGTCTACAACTGTGTATGTACACCTCTGCCTACTCCTTCGGGGAATATAGGCGTGATGCTATGTAGTTTTATATAAGTATTTTTTTAAGGTCGTGTACAGTGCTGCAGATGTATTCAGGGTTTTATAGTTTGCTAGTTTTAGTGTCCATTCACACTGTTGATAGTGTAGTTTTACATACGTTGCTTATTTCAAAACATTTTTATTGTTGTGGATCGACTTTTTCTAGATTTCTTTTGAACGAAATATTTGGATACAAGCAGCATAAAGAGCTCGTAGCAATGAGAGCTAGGTTTTGTACATTTCATTGTATTTTATTTGAGCTCGATTTATTCCATAACAATCTCTGTTTACATTAATAATACAAGACATATTTCCCTAAGGAATGTTACTATTTAAACTATGCTTAGTGTTTTTAAGATTGGTTATCGCAAGTATTTTTTAAGAACTGCTTTAGAAATAAAACTGATGTTATTTTTAATCATCATTCAAAATCAAAATCAAAATTTCCATATTCAAATTAGGCAAAAAATTTCGTCATCAATCAATTTTCAACGTCAAACATCACACAGCCCCCAAAAAAGCCCACCCTTCACCGCTTCCGAGCGTTTTAGATGGAAACAAGTAGCGGCGTAACAAACTTCCCAGCCATCATCATCATATCAGCCATAGGACGTCCACTGCTGAACATAGACCTCCCCTATAGATTTCCAATAGGACCGGTTATAAGCGGCTTGCATCCAGTGCGATCCTGCGGTCCTAATCAGATCGTCTGCCCACCTTGTAGGTCCTACGCTGCGCTTGCGGGTGCGTGGTCTCCACTCTAGAATCATATTATTAATTGATTACAAACATTTTATGAGTAACTACTTTAGTAATGAGATTTAGAGTGTAACCAGTATAGAATACATTATTTAATTAAATATTTTTTTATTATTAAATATGACACATGGTATGGACATGTGTTGCGGAGGAATGAGGACCATGTGACGAGGAAAGTTTTGAGTATGAATGTGGATGGCTACACGAGTAGAGGAAGACCGAGGAAACGATGAATGGATAGTGTGAAACATGGTATGGCTAGAAAAGGATTGATTAGCGAGATGACGGCTGACAGAGATGTGTGGAAAAAAAGACGTGCCGTGCCGACCACAATTAAATTGGGATAAGGGTAGATAATGATGACGTAACATCACGCTGTATTCCCAGAATGGTAAGGTAAAAAAGTACTGGTCTTTTTCTTGGTATTGAATTTTGGTCCGTTCACCGGTTACTACTCATGTTCACGTGGGTTACCCGACTGGTTTCGAACTCGAACAGAGCCCTTAGACAAGAGCTAAGCTCGCGTCAATGTCGCGAGTTTGACTGAGCACGTGAGTTATAACCGGTGAACAATTATTATTATGTCTGTGTCTTACGAAAATTATTATACAAAAATGTTTTTTCTTTTTATATATATCTAAGATAGCGAAACTCATAAATTTGGGGTACAAATATCGAGACCGTAAACAAAATAATAAGTACAGGTGACATTGTACCTGAAAAGGGTATTTTTCAACGAACGTGGGTCGCATAGTAATGGTCGAAACTGGGCCACGTCCCCTAAAGTAGGTACACAGTACACACAAGTATAGAAGTACATAGAAAAAGTAAGTGGGTAGGTCTTCACAATGGGTGCACTTTACTTCGGTTGGGTGGGGCGAAAGTTTTCCGGAACTTCGTGTGTGTGATGGCCAATAAATGTAGAATTAAGTTTATGTTAGTTATAACTTGGGCTGCCTCTAGTGGACTCAAGTGCTGAGCTTAGACCTGAGATCGATTCCCGAGTCAGACACTGTTATTGGATTTTCACATAACATAACATAAAAATACTCCTTCCGACCGTATTTCGGTCACGGCGGCCTATCTCCACGGATATTAGCCAAGTACGCAAGCGATTTTATAGTGCACAAGTGTATGCGCAAACACAGGTGCACTCCCTCTTCCTTCATTCTTATATTCCGATGGGACGTAAATCCGACACAAACATAACATAACATAGCATCACGCTCCCCGAAGTGGTAGGCAGAGGTGTACACAGTCGGAGACCCACATTTCACCAATGCTGTTATTAAGTCCCATGTAATAGGTGGTGAGCTTATTGCTATCTACCGGGCACAATTCCAAACTCCGGGCTGCTACTGAGAATTTTCTAACAGAAAAACTCAATAACATTTGCCCCACCCGGGAATCGAACCCGAGACCTCATGCTCAGCAGTTCCGCTTGGGACCACTAGATCAACGAGGCAGTTGGAGTTTCAAAAACAAACGAGGAGCTTCTCAAGACGATGCGTATATTTGCCGTTTTTTATGTATGACCACACATATATCAAAATCAAAATTTATTTATTCAAATTAGGCTAAAAATTGCGCTTATTGAACGTCGAACATTAAGACAGCCCCCAAAAAAGCCCACCCTTCACCGCTTCCTAGTGTTACAGCTGGGAAGAAGAAGCGGTGCAACAATCTCCCCAGCTACACGTCTGTCTGTATCATAATTATTTATAGATTCGATACAAATCTAAAATTGAATTTATTTTAAATAATTTTATCTATTGAGATAAAATGTCTTGGGCACATGTTAGCTAGCACGAGCCTATGTACCAACGCATAGAAATATTAAATTAATCAAGAAACAATGTGGAATTACCGAAAGCCTCCATATTATATATCTTAGAGAATATACATTTTTTTTACAAAGTAATCCGATTTTGATGATTATATTTTATTTGATAGGGCGGTGACTGATGCATGTTAGCCATCAGTTAGGACTGGTCAACTTAAAATTGCTACGGTTCTTTCTTCAAAAGGCCTTTCCAGACGCCCTACATGATTACGCACATAACCATAAAGATGATGTCTGGACTTTAAAAGAGACAGTGACCTCTGAGTTTGTTTCGGTTTTTCTTCTCCGAGGTAGTCAGATAGGAAATACCGGCGCCTTCTAGATTAAAAAATGACATGTAAAAGAGTTTGTAAAGACCTATTTACAGAATAAAAATTTGAATTTGGATTTGGTACCTCATAGGTAGTAGCTATATAAAAACATATATATTAAAAACCAAAAGCCCGACCGCAACCGAATGCGAATGCTAACCATGAGGTCCTAGGTTCAATTGCCGGATCCGGCAAAGTGTTATTGGATTTTTCTGTTAGGAAATTCTCAGCGCCCGGTGTTTGGAATTGTGCTCACCGGGCACCACTAAGTCCACGTACATAGGACTTAGAATAGCATTGGTGAAATGTTGGTGTACATACAACTGTGTACATTTCTGTCTACCCCTTTGGGGAATACAGTCGTGATGTAAGGTTATGTTTTTAAACAACTGTATATATAAAGTTATTATATTAAATGGAAAAAGAATACGGTCGCGAACAGGAGTCGAACCTGCGCCTCCCGGATGAATACTCCAGGCGCTCTGACCATTAAACCAGCTCGACCTCTGCTCACCACCGCGAATTCTTCTGGAGTATTCATCCGGGAGGCGCAGGTTCGAATCCTGTTCGCGACCGTATTCTTTTTCTATTTAATATAATAACTTTAGAGTTCGCTAAGCATGCGTTAATGCTTTTCAAAGATTTATCTTGAACTGTATATATACTTACACTCGAAATACTTATAATAATATCTTAGGTTTTCGCGATCACTAAACATTATAATAAAACAACTTTTAACCGGATTAATCGCGTTTATTAATGGTTGTTTTTTCCTGACGTTTCGAATACTTTGCAGCGTTTGTGGCCAGTAATCCTATAATACGCGATATTAATCCTGTTAAAAGATGTCGAAATACATAACTCTATCTGACAGTCTATGTTCAAACTAGCAGATGCTGGTGACCCGGCTGGTGGACATGTTTGGAATTTATTATGAGTGTGTGAAATGTCCTGTACATGTCTTAGCGGTGTAATCAAATAGGAACGTTGTCGGTTTATACTGAGGAACCGCAGTGATAGCCTAGTGGTATGGCCGTTAGACTGACAAGACAAAGGTCGTAAATTCGAATCCAAGGCACACACCACTGAGTTTTCGAAAGTCATGTACGTATTATGATGAAATTAATTTTAATTAAAATTTTTCAATGAAACATTGATAAAATATTAGAAAAAACGGGGCTTGAACCCGCGACTCTTGACATTCCGTGTCCTCACTCTACCTACTCTACTGAGCTACCTTGTCGTGTTCGAGTCTATTGAATTTTCAATCCTCCTTGTATTCGTCTTAAGGAGACGCCTAGCGATATTTATTTAGCAATCATTTACAGATCTTCATAACGTAAGATTGACAAACAATCTACTTTCAAAGCTTTTAAGCTTTGACAGTAGATTTTTGTTGACAGGACATGTCTTTACACGACCATCGAGAACATCTCTCAGGTATACTAATTTCCTTACGATGTTTTCCTTTACCGTTTTGAGCAAGTGATAATTTTAATTTCTAACGAAAACTCAGTGGTGTGTTAATTATTGTTCACCGGTTACTACTCACGTGCATTCTTCGGGTTTGACCGACTAATCTTAGTCGCGACATTGCCGCGGACTCAGCTCATGACTAAGGGCTCCTTTCGAGTTCGAAGCTATTCGGGCAAACCCGCAGAATGTATGTGAGTAGTAACCTGTGAACAATAATTAATATGAATATGTCTCACGAAAGTTATTATATAAATATCAGTGGTGTGTGCCTTGGGTTCTAACATCAAATTTTTGCCTTGCCAGTCAAACGGTCATACCACTAAGCTAACACTACCCAACGTCCCAGGATCATGGTGAATGTAGCTGTGAACGGGACCACGGTAAAGCCTAGAGTAGAACCGTGTAGTTTTTAATAACAAGAAGTCCGGTACAACGTCCGTGGTGGATGTTCCACACTCAATAAAGGCTAACATTGCCGAAACCCCAAGAAAACATAACAGAGAATCTCCACAATAAATTCCTCCCTAATGAAAAAAGCCGTTAATTTAAAATGTCTAAGCAAGCAGCTAAAACATAGTATGTACATAAAAATCGTATTAAATCTCATTGAATATCGCTCGGGGTGTTAATTCGGTTCAAATTTATCGTGGGCCAATTGCAAATATATAAGGGTGGTCGGGGGTAGAAAAGTGTTCCTGATTTATGTGCCGCGGTCGCTCCGAAACGGGCAGTGCGGGAGCTTGGATTCAGCTTTTTTAAATAATAATAATAATACTTTATTCAAAAAACATAAAGCGCATGTACATATATAAAAACCCAATTATAATACATCAAAATTAACTTAAAATTATGCTTAGTGTAGTACATAGGTATAAAAATAATTATATTACGACGACATATAAAAACATTCGGTAACATGTCCTGATTTTGTAGCTTAGTTGCCTGAACTAGGTTAAAACCTGTGTTTCAGGCTATTTTGCCCAATAAAAAGTGACTGCAAGTAATATGAATAATGAGTCATCTTAATTATTACCATACATGAACTGTAAACATTAAACAATACTTAAGAAAACAAAATTTACTAAAACTATTACAATTTATAGAGACTAATTAATTTATTATTTTACAACAGTAAGCAAATTTTCCGTATCAGAGTAGGTCAGTGATTTTAAGTGCTTAGTTAACATTATACTACATTGTTTTTTACTTATGCTATATATATCTAAAATCTTATTTAATTTATTGTACAGAAAAGGTCCTAAGAATAAGAAAAACCTGTTTACATAGGCATGCTTGCCTTGTAGTTTTGGACAGACTAGGTCTTTCCGTCTCTTGTTCGGGGGAAGTGGTATGAAAGGGAGCAAGATATGTTGTATTAGTACGGTGTTTAGAATAAATAATTGGCGAACAGTTAGGACATCAGTAGACTGATATAAGTCATAGGTAGGGAATATGTAAGGGCGGAAAGTTGCCACCTTTAAAATTGCTCTTTGTGCGCGTTCAAGCGGTAGTAGGATGGTTTTCGCTGCTCCACCCCATGATGTTATGCAATATGAGATAATTGATTGGCCTAGTGCTAGATATACTTGTTTTAATAAGTTAAAATCAGCAGCACCACGGATCTTTTTGAAAATGGATATTAGTTTGCGCACTCTCTTACATAATGAGTCAATATGTTTGCGAAAATTCAGATTAGTGTCAAGCATGATGCCTAAGTAATTTATAGAGTTAGTAACGTCCAAAGTAGGACAAGCGCATGCAGCAAATGATCGGCAATTATTGTGAGCGAATATGTAATTGTGTGGGTCATGTATGTTATTGTTTCGCATTGTAAAGTGGATGTATTTGGTTTTTTGTGCATTTAGGGTTAGTACATTTTTTAAAAGCCAGTTATTTACAGTGTTGAAGCCAAGTTGAGCATATTCATATGCTTCCGCTCTTGAGTTTGCAGTGAATAGTAGCACTGTGTCATCTGCATACGACATACTGACCCCATTTTGAAGATTTAGGCTACAAAGATCATTTATATAAACCAGGAATAGGGTAGCTCCAATAATACTTCCCTGTGGAACTCCGAAAAGAGTGTTTGGAATGTCTGAACTAGTGTATTTTCCTATTCTAACGCATTGGCATCTGTCGCTGAGATAATCAGTAAGCAGTTGTAACTGTTTACCTCTTATACCAACCGATTCAAGCTTATTCAGAAGCAAGGGAACTGAAACAGAATCGAAAGCTTTGGCGAGGTCAAGAAATATTCCGATTACATGCATTCCATTATCCAAGTTAGAAGTTATGTGGTCAATCAATTGGTGAACTGCTTGACTCGTTGATCTTTGAGGCCTAAAACCAAATTGTCTGTCTGAAAGAATGCTTTTGGCTTCGAGATATTTTATTAGTCTGTTATTTATAATTTTTTCTAAAACCTTTGAGAAAGCTGGTAAAATGGAAATTGGTCTGTAATTGTTAACACAACATTTGTCTCCAGACTTGTGTATTGGGATAACAATGGCTTTCTTCAGAGACTTAGGAAAAACACCTTTAGACATACATATTTTAAATATGTGTGTTAGTGGTGGTGCAAGAAAGTGCTTAAATCTTTTGATTATGTTTGTGGGTATATTATCCCACCCTACCGCAGAAGTGTCCTTCAGCCCAGTGATTACTTGGACCACTTCCTCTACATCAGTTTCTAGCATAGCAAAAGATTCAAGCTTTGAAGCAGGTGAGTTAATGGACGGATTCTGTGCATGGAGGTTTTTTGATTGAGAGATTCTGTCCGCTAAGTTCTTCCCAACATTAGCAAAAAAGTAATTAACTTTGTTTATTGCCTGCGTAGGATTTGAATCTGCTAGTAGCAAATCCAATGGTGGTTCTTGTTTTTTAGCAGTAAAAGAACGGTTTTTTATGTATTTCCATACTAATTTGCTATTGTTACCCGCTTTTTCCAACTCGGCCTTGTTATATTGAAATTTTAGTTTCTTTAAAAGGTTGTTGCAAAAATTCCTATATCTTTTATAAGTCACAGAAATAATCTCATTTTCAGGAGATTTTTTAACTTTTGAGTGCAGTTTATCTCTATGTCGTATACAACGCATTAGTCCCGGTGTAATCCACGGTTTTGTGTTTTGGTATTTGCTAGACAATTTTACCGTATAAGTATTTTTACGAATTGCATATTGTATTGCGTTTATGAGGTAGTTTAGTGAAATGTTTACGTCAGTACAAGAGTAAATGGGGTCAAGATCTATGTTAGGTATGTCAACATCGAGGTTGTTCATGTTTATTTTTGTATAGCTAGGCATGCAGTTATTTTTAGGAAGTGTTAGTTTTAATGTTAGTAGAACAGCTTGGTGATCGGTAATAGATGAATTTGTAACCAAAGTAATAGATGGCTGATTTGTCTTAATAATGAAATGATCTAAACATGACCCACTTTGATGTGTAGGAAAGGTATGAGCCGGCAAGAGACCATGAAAGGCGCAGATATTGAGGTAGTCATGTCCTCGAATGTCATTTTTATCTGACGCAATGTTGATATTTATGTCACCCGTTATTAATATGTTCTTAAAAGATGATAACTTATTTAATAATAAATCAAGTGACCTCAGGAATTTGTCTGTATTTAGCGAGGGTGGTCTATATATTGCAAGGATGGCTGTGTCTTGGTTAATTTTTATAAGTAGACAGTTACAATCTTGTACACATGGCTTCTCCACAATTACATTTAAATGTTTTTTTAAATAAACTACAACGCCATCGTTTTGGTTGATAATATTCTCACTGCAATATGAGTTGTAGCCATCTAGAGGTGGTAAACAGGTCGTTCTTTTCGACAACCAACATTCTGTTAAAACGATTACATCACATTTTATATCTAATGAATGTAACAGTATTTCCAGTTCGTCTATGTTCCGATAGATACTGCGGATGTTTTGTGTAATTACAGTAAGTGTTTTATCAGTAATAGGAAGAAGGCTTTTGCATTCCTCGACTCTACATATTTTCGACTCTGATATAATATAATTATCTAAGTCATCGAGTAATTCATTGGCCATAGTTATAAGTAGGTACCTTTTGTTGTGCTTCTTTTACCAAGTTAGCGACGCTCCTAGGCGCCGTCATAATCGATGGAATTGATGTACCTGTCTTCGGCATACTTACGAGCTGGGCAGCTCTCGTCACCAGTTTGGTGGTCACTGGGTTTTTTAAACCTTTTACATGTTGCACAGGTCGGAGGAGACGTCTTTTTGTCACATTCCTTCATGGTATGTCCAGTTTCACCGCAGTGACCACAGTTGGGGCTGGTTTCACGACAGAACTTGGCAGCATGTCCGTATTGTTGGCAGTTATAGCACCTCGTTACAAGTGTAAAATCTCTTACCGGGCATGATGTCCAATTTATAAACACTCTTCCTTGATTGATAAGAGCCTTTCTGATTCCGGCCGGTACTTCTATTATATAATTGCACGTTGGTGTGTTTTTCTTACCAGACTTATGGCTTAATTTTATTGAGGCTAAGAATGATTCACGGGTTTTATCAGGAAATTTAAGTGCCAGGTTCTGTTCGAAAATACAGTCAAAAACCTCCTTTTCGCTGAGTGCAGTAGGAATACCAATAACAACAATCCTTGGTCGACGCCTGGCTCCTTCTTCGATGGTAAGACCCGATGACATAAGCTGACTTGAGCTTTTGAGCTTGTCAATGTCGTCTTTGGTTTGTGTACTAATGACGACACCACCGTTTTTTATTTTTCTTACGCCACGCACGTGTAGTTTCATTTCCTCCGGAGAGATGATGGTCTGAATTAATGCCTTGGTATCGTCGCTGGTTTTATTCTTGTCAGTTGGGTATATCATTACGGAGCTGAAGTTGTTAGGGCGAACAAAGTTGTTGCTACTTTTCTTTACCATATCTGCAAATGAGTTTTTTTCGGCCGGGCTGCATCTTCCTTTTACCACTTCCTTGATGTTCTCGAGAGTTTCAGTGATAACTTGTTTATCCTGTAGGTGCTGGATGGCGTTATGTGCTTGAATGGTCTTTTGTTTCAGCGACTGATAGATAACAGCCATATGGGAGGTCCCGCTGGTAACTTTACGGCAGAGATTCGTGACACGTAACTTTTGCTCAGAGTTTAATTTGCTTTCAGCAGCAATAGAGCATACCTCACCCAAGAGTGCATCAATTGTAGTTACCCACTTTTGTATTTCTGAAGTAGGAACAACTTCAGCTGGCATCTCGCTGGTAGCGGTATCGTCGGACGGATTTTCGACACATGGGCGGGGAGATGTTGACTGGGGCGTTGGACTTCTTCGAATTAACTGGCTGCGCCCAAAAGGGCTGAAGCTAGACATTTTAGAAATCACTGCTAAATATAATTCTCTAAATAACTTATATTATCGAATTACTGTCTATTCTAGTTCATAGTTACAGTTTATGTACGTAGTAAGCGCAAATCACTCGCGACACACTTAAATAATATTTACGTGACTCATAATTAATTTAGTTTCGCGTAATAATTAATATTGCACTGCAATCAATCAATAAGCACGTCCACATCGATCGAGTGATCGAGTCTCGGTGAGACTCAGTGTCCGCCACTCGGTGGCGGACACTGCACGGTCTAACAGCTCCTGATGATGCTCCGTGGAGGGGCGAAACACGTGTAGAGTAGTTGGTGGTAGTCGGAATTTTCACCGCTTGCGTACGTGCATATATTTGCGGGCGGGCGGGCGGTGCACAGGTAATGCATGACTACCCTCAATTTTGTGGAAGTAGCTAGATATTGTATTTATTTGCATCCATATGGTAGGTCAATCATTATTTTTGTTTGAACACTCGTATTTATTAGGCCAAATTGTTCAGATTAAAAGTCTACGGTAAAAAAATTAACTCGTGAATCTTTACAGAAGTCTGATTAAAAAGAGGAGACTGTTCCACGCTCCCGGTCTACGATTCCGGTCGATTCTAGAGCCGGTTACGACTGGCTTTATCCGGCTTGTCGCTTCTTTGGCTCAAAATGGCGGCATAATTCAGTCTACTTTGTGGTCCAACGGACGCCACAATTCGATTTTACTATTCTTAATGTTGAACTGTTTAAATTAGAATTATACGTAAAGTTTAATTGGTTTTTTGAGTGATAAATTAATGATTTTGAATGAAGACTGTCTCATCGTTTTATAATTTATTTTATTTATTTATGTTAGTACACACAGCAGGCCAAAGATAGGTGTTCGGAATACAATATACAAAGGTACTGATTATTTCTCTCTTCTTGCAGTAGACCTGCGAGAGGAGAACTTAAAACAAGAAATGTAGACAGCGTGTACACTTCTGCCTACCCCTTCGGGGAATACAGGCGTGATGCTATGTTATGTGTGTCCTACTAGTCAATGAATAATTCCCAGGTCGGCCCTAAAATGTTAGTGGGTTTTTCTGTTAGAAATTCTCAGTAATTTTCATTGCGGTGGGACTTGGTATTAGAATAAACGGCGTGGTTGGTGCAGTTGTCGAGAGACAGTAGCGTGCAGGTTCAATTCCTGCACAAAGCAAATATTTGAAGGATCTACAGATAATTGTTCCGGGTCTGGGTGTGTATGCTTGTGAGATTATATGACTGTAAACGCACCCACAATACAGGAAGGAATTCCCCTTCGAGGAATAAGGACGTAATGCTATGCTATTACAAATACACTTGAGTAAATTAGTAATTACCGCTTCCTTGGTCTAGTAGTCCTAGGGCGGGCAAAGTGTTATTGGGTTTTTCTGTTTCAGTCCGGAATTTTGAATTGGGCCTGGTATATGGCAAAAGGCTCACCACCTATCACGTGGAATTTAATAACAGCAAATGAGGGTGTACTCGAGTGTACACCTCTGCATACCCCTTCAGGGTTTACAGGCGAGCTGCTATTTAAAAATAATAAACCACGAAATACTTCATTGTTTATCTAACTGGGTGTAACTTTACTTTCTAAAGATTCCTGAGACCAAAGTTGAAAGGTCTCGAACCGTTTCACCAAAAGTATTTTTACTTGAAAATGTACATTTTTTTTTATAAAGGACTACTTTTGTTAAAAGGAAAAGAATCTCAGTATTAAGCCGACGTAAAAAAATCCTTATTGTTTACTTTTATTTATTTGCGCTTTTCAACCGACGAAAAATGGTGGAAATTCGCATCTTTTTACAAAGTTTTGAGTATTGAGGATTTATTTATTTTATTTTACAGAAGATACCTCAAACTTAGTTGGCACCAGCAAAAATATCATCATATATCATGATATCAGCCCATCGCCGTCCACTGCTGAACGTAGGCCTCTCCCAAATGCTCCAACCGTCCCGGTCTTGGGCAGCCCGCATCCATCCGATGACCTTCTTCAAATCGTCGGTCTATCGTGCCGCAGGGCGTCCTATACCACATTTGGCCAAACGTGGTCTCCACTCCAACACGTGTCTGCTCCATCGACCGTCTGTCCGTCTGCAGACATAGCCAGCCCATTTCCACTTCAGCGTGCAGCAAAAATATGAAATGATTCATTTTTAACCTGTAAACTGATTTTGTTGAAACTTTGCATACATAATATTGTTTTTTATACGACTGCGCAAAACAAAGGAGTGTTATGTTTTAAGAGTTCATGTATGTATGTAAGTATGTTTGTGAGTTTCTTTATTTCAGCATAACTTCTAAACGTCTAAACCGATTTAGATGTATGGGGTATTGTTAGAATCCTTATATTATCCCGAGTAACATAGATTTAATATAGTGGCTACGGATACACAAAAAACTGTAAAAAAAAACACATCGCAAGCGTGTTTTTTTTTATATAATCTCACAAGCACACACACACCCAGACCCGGAGCAATTATCTATAGATCGTACAAATATTTGCTCCGTGCAGGAATCGAACCTGCGACACGCAGCGTAGCAGTCGGTCTCTCGACCACTGCGCCAACCGCGCTGTCAAGTTTATTATATCTTGTTAACACTAAAACATAATGGACACCTGGAGTTAAACTGATGATGGAGACGAAAGATAATCGAGGGAAACGGTTTACAGCGGCTTCCTCGTGAGAGGCTCTTAATGAGAACTTGCAACTCTGTCTACGGTTTCCATTCCCTATTTACGTTTAGTTTTTAAAGAAATTGCCTTATCTATCTTTTATTTATCATAATTTACCATTTTTGTATAATAATTTTCATGAAACATATATATATTAATTATTGTTCAACGGTTATTACTCACGTGCATTCTTCGTTTGACTCGCGACATTGCCGCGGGCTCAGTTCATTAGTAAGGGGTCCGTTTGATTCGAAACTAGTCGGGTAATCCCGAAAATGCACGTAAGTAATAACCGTTGAACAATAATTAATATAACATACATCACACCTGTATTCCCCGAAGAATTTGGAAGACTTATGTTGCATTTCCTATCAAAAAAACCCAATAATACTTTTTCCTAACTTGTAATCGAAACTACTCTAAGATAGCGCGCTTGCGTCACAACACAGAATATTGAATTAAAGGAATCCCTCCTCCCTGCGTCGTTTTCCTCAATGCTGAGGGTCGTGATGATTATGAGCCACTTTTCTATGGACTATGCTCCGCCATTCTGACCTATTCTCTGCAGTGTGGATGGTGTCGCTTACACTGGTGTCGAGTGTCGATCGAATCTGATCGGACCAACGCATAGGACTCCGTCCCCTAGATCTTTTCCCGTCCATCTTGCCAGTGACTAGCAGTTTATCAAGATTGTCATATCGTTTTCAGGCAACATGTCCGAAAAACGCAAGGATCCGGCGGAGACATGTGGTGGAGAGTCTCTGAGGATCCCTAATTCTTTTAGTATGGATGCGTTGGTTCGAAGTGCTGTCCAATTACAGGAATAAATAATTTTATTATACAGCAAAAAATATTCACATAGCTATTATAAAAAATAACGAACAAATTGACATAATAATTATTATAACAGAGTAATACAGAGTCGACGGAACGGAAAACGTAATTATAACTGTTTCGCTACAGGACCAAATAAAATTGAATAATGCTTTATTTTAGTAGGTACATGTAAGTACAAAATTGTTGACACAAATCAGAATCAAACAAACTCAGAGGGAGTTTGTTTTGGTATTTCTTCTCAGGGATAGTCTAGATACCTTCGCGATTAAGATTAAAAAATGTATCAGAGACCAAAATAATTTTATGATTTTTGTCAACTAAATGTACGGTAGACTGAAATAATTTTTAATAAATGCCTGACGCCTTAGTCATCTTGCGACGAAAGCTGCAAAGTGTTCGAAAGGTCAGGAAAAACAAAAATCTATCTCAATCAAATCAATCTCTTAGCGCTGTAAAAAAAGGCTTCTAGTCACACTAATACACTTCATAAAAAAAAGCAGAAGCTTATATTTTCAATTATATTAAGGAAAAAACGTTATTTAAACTAAAAACTTTAGTTTGTTTTTCTTATATTTCGAGCAATTTTCGGTTTTATACGAGTAATATATGAATTTCACTAATTTTAATTGTACGGTACTCTCGGTGCGCGAGTCAAACTCGCATTTGTCTGGTTTTTTTTATAAGTAGGAAACAATCATAAGTCCAAGATATGTCTTTGAAAAAGAATTAACGCATGCTTAGCGAACTCTAAAGTTACAATATTAAATGGAAAAAGAATTCGGTCACTTGTAGGTACTGAATTGATTGCAATGATGGCTTAGTTGGTCAGAGCGTCTGGAGTATCTATCCGGGAGGCGCAGGTTCGAATCTTGTTCGCGACCGTATTCTTTTTCCATTTAATATTGTAACTTTAACAATCATAAGGCCTGATGGTAAGCGGTTACTTTAGTCTATGGACGCAACATCAGGGGTATCACTCGCGCGTTACCGAATCTGTAAATTACTCGCTGCATCAGAAATAGACGGGACCAAAGACGGTCCCCCTACTGCCGCCACAATGCTTCCTCAAGCAGCACTGGCGACCTTGCGCATTGTTACGAACACAACACCACAGAATGGTGCTATTTACTGCAAGGTACTTCTCCATTTGAATACTTAACATTCTTTAATTTTAAAATTTTCCCAGACATACGACCAAAATTTTGGACAAGTCAGGACAATTTATATGATCTTCTGAACAAGAAGAGCTCTTATGAAATGAGCCAATTGGAAGGCATGACAAATAACTATATAACTTTCAACGTTATTCTGATATTGTAACAAAAAAAATAGATTTTTAAAATAATGATTTGTCCAACCAGTTTTATCGTCACTAGTACTCGAATAAAACAATATAACAAGCCAGTGTTATTTTTGTTTCACTGAAGATTGATTCGTCGATTTTTGAGTGATTTTTTGCGTTTATTTTTTTTATGTGTAACTAATTTTGTTGTTGAACTGTTATCGAATTAGTTTTTGACTGTACCTACTACAAATTGATGTTGTTGTTCGTTTTTTAAATTAATTTGAAAACTTTTTGGTTAATTACTATTCTGTCGTATTGGTGAGGTTTTATTTGACATCGAAATAAATCTGAAGCACCTTTAGTTCATCACGTAATCTGCCTAGCCTTTTCCTAATTACATTGGGGTCGGCTTCCAGTCAAACCGGTTAGCCGGAAGCCGACCCCAATGTAATTGGGAAAAGGCTAGGCAGATTACATGATCAACTAAAGGTGCTTCATCATATACACTTACATACACAACAAAATATCATGACTGGATTCCGCGAAAGAGTAGGCAGAGGTGTACACACGCTTGCGGTCCTACATTTCACCGATGTTGTTATTAAGTTATGGTTGTCTGTAAGAAATTGCTTTTTAGCGATAAGACCGCCAATTGTACTTTTCTTATGTTTATGTGTCTTTCTGTGTTTCCTCTTGGTGTGCAATAAAGTATATTCTATCTATCTATCTATCTATCTAAGTCCCGTGTTGAACATATTGCCATCTACCGGGCACAAATCTAAACTCCGGTATACTACTGAGAATTTTCTCACACAAAAATCCAAGAACACTTTGCCCGACCTGGAAATCGCACGCAGGACCTCGTGCTCGACAGTCACACATGGAACCACTAGACCAACAAAGCAGTCTACATACTTAAGCGAGCTAAACATAACATGTGATGAAGGGAAACATCGTGGGGAAACGAGCACATCTGAGAGAGGTTCACGATGGTGTGTAAAGCCATGTCAGAGGCTTACGGGCTGTTAAACACTGACCATAGATTGCCCATCTCCCATAAAAATATTATTTTGAATGAGGTGGGAGATGAGGCCGGGCCTTAGGCCATATCAAAAAATATTCAAAGTTCAAAAACCGTATGTAAGTATTACAAGCGGTAGTATTACAAAACCTCGGCAAACTAACTTGTGGTTGAGCTGCACGATAAAATATAAGTACATCAGGTATGCGTGCCGTCAGTTAGAACAGGTTAGTTCAAAACTGCTTAGGCTCCTTCCTCAAAAGGCCATCCCAGACTCATCCCTACAATGTTACACTCATAATTGTTGAGCAAGAGATGTCGACGTCTGTGTTTCATTTCGACATTTCTCCCCGTGTTATATGATATGAAACAACAAAATAAATATACATTATCACCATTAATTATTTAATTTTTCCACCACAATAAACAAATTAATTAGAAGCATATTTTGTCAACATCAGCGTGATATCAACAACGAACCGAAATGCAATGCCACTCCTTAATGAATGCAAGTTAAACAACACGAAACGGTTTTTATCTTCATTTATTCATGCGGAGACATTTTACGAGATATCTTGGCGGTAACTAGTAAGATACATTTCAACAATTTTCAAAGTGAAATTATATAAAATTCACAGTCAAACTCTCCGCGGGAATGAACGATGCCCCTCGTGCTAGTTTTCTGTAGTTTTGTGGGCAACTCATGCGTGCTTCAAGTGCTATACAGTTTGTAATAACGCCATCTGTTGGTGTTGTGTAGAAAGTGGTTTGGGTGGATGTAGCGTCATCTAGTGTTCATAAATTTAAGTTATCGATTGATACATGAATCATATTTTTTTTTGGTATGTAATGCTAGATCTCAAAATATCTTATCTAAATAAACGTTTTTGATAAATAAATGCTTCATAATAGACTGTTACATTCGTGATTTTAATCTTATTTAAAAATCAAAATTACTGTACTGTGTGAGTGAGCCCCAAGCCCCCAACTAGCTTAGTTTAAATCAAAATTTTGCATATCTTATCCAATTTAAATTTTAAAATTCATACTTATTCATCGTTGTAAGTTGTGGCGCCAAACGTTTGACTTTTGTGTTAAGTTACTTTGTTTTACTTAGTACTTTGAAAATCTTTAAATGTAAGAAATATCAGAGATCAAACTTTACATATTTTATGATAAATTGAAGGTTATAAACAATGATTCTGTTTGATTTGCTGTTAAAACCGTGATTTTGTAAGTATGTTTTAATTGATTATAGATACATAGAATAAATAAATAACTAGCCTATTACTGTCCCACTACAGGGCAAGGGCTTCTTCTCATTCAGAGAAGGCACGAGCTTAATCACCACGCTAGCTCACTTCGGGTTTGCGATTTCAGACTACCAAGTCAAGGTTTCCTCACAATGTTTTCCTTCTCCGAATTTTTGTTATCTCTTAGATTAACTAAGAAAGTACATATGACATTGAAAAAGTCACATTCGTAAATGCACGTTTTGAACCCATAACGTGAGGCTTAGGAGGCAGGCACGTAACCACTCGGCCACCACGACATAGATACTTATTACGAATATCAATACCTTTATAAAAATTACCATGGCTTCCTTAAAAAAAGATCTCATACATTGTATTTATTACCAGCATTTTAATGTTTGTCTCTTTTGTTATAAAAACAGAGTATTAAGGATAAAAAAGCTACGAAGACAAAGTCCCAATTGGGTGCCACTAGAATATGTCCTCACCCGACACGAAATTTACTCTCAAGAACATTTTATCTCAACAAAATTTAAACTACTACGTCTCCCAAAGATTATAATTTAGTAGAAATACGTTTTTATTACACAAGGTAGGGGTCCCTGCCTGGGCGCCAACTGTATTTATCCCGACTCTAATCTTACAACGTTCTTGAGCAAGTCAGATTTAAAAATTCATTACCGTTGAGATAAAACGCGAGGTTTGGGGTCCCTCGGGATATTTTTAAAGTTGGAAGGTATGCATTATTAATTTGTGTAAAAAGATTTTTGTATTTATGCGTAGGCAACTGGATAAAATGGCTGCGTGAAAGGTAAATACGCCTCGTAAGAGAATAAATGTTGAGTGTATAATAGAGATAAGAAATATTGAGTGTAGCACAAAAAAAAAATCGAAATTGAATAAATGTGATCACAAAAGATTTAGAAATTTATTAATACTTATTGTACGTATTGAATAGATTCAGGCTATACTTTGCGGAAGTCCATTACAATGGAATGCAAAAAAATACAATATCTAGCTACTTCCACAATATTGAGTGTAGTCATGCATTACCTAATTAATTTGTTATGAATAAAGATACTACTACTACCTGTGCACCGCCCGTCCGCCCTCAAATATATGCAGGTGAAAATTGCGACTACCACCAACTACTCTACACGTGTATCGCCCCACCCTCCCCCCAGGGCATCCTCAGGAGCTGTTAGACCATGCAGTGTCCGCCACCGATAAAAGTACTTCTCAAAGTACTTTAATTTTGTGCAGTTCCTGTATAATAGGTACTTTAAAATTATCTATCTTAAAAAATGATTCTCAGAGATTTTCTCACGTCTATAGGAAGCAGCGTCGTGTCTAATAATTATAATAACAAGAAAGCATTTAGGTTATAATATAAAACATAACGGGCCTAATTAAAGTTAAGGCCCCTAAAACGCTTCTTAAATTTGTTTGCAGTCACTTAAATGTTAATGAAAGGAAAAAAAACTTAAATCTAGAGTTTACTGTAACTCTGACCACTAAGCCATCTCGACACCAGGAGTATTTATCCGGGAGACGCAGGTTCGAATCCTGCTCACGACCGTATTCTTTTTCCATTTTAATATTATAACTTCAGAGTTCGCTAAGCATGCGTGAATGCTTTTCAAAGATTTATCTTTAATTTACTGTAACTGTTCCGTGGTATTTCTATTTTTTGTATAATTCAATCATTTTTTTTTTCGTTATTTCAATTTATTTTATATTATGTTGGGCATACTTGTTCGGACAAAGACCTATTCAGATATTTATTTAAATTGAGTTTATAAAGTATAAATTTATACATGTTTGTGGTCGTTACTGTACCTCCGTACATGTTTCTATCAGCATGGCTAATTTTAAAAGAGAGAGCTCTGGCACTCATTACCCAAATCATTGAACAATTAATATGATTTCCCTGATCTGGTATGCCAGATTATGACACATAAAAACCACACCTTACAGAAAGCACATTCAAAAAAGAAAGAAGGAAGAGACATATTTATTTCAGTCTCGTGGCCGAACTTACAATTATTACAAGAGCAGAAAAAAACACAAGACTTCCTTATTAAAATGCACGTGCAGGAGACCAACGAGATAAAATAAAAATAAAAAGCACGCTTCCCACGTGTTTCCACTTTTACTATTTTCTTTTTAATTATTACTGGCCTATGTTAGGTATATCTAAATCGGTTCAGGCATTTAGAAGTTATGGTGGAATAAAACACTCACAAACATACATCCATACACATACTTACATACATAAACGCTAAAAACATAACACTCCTTTGGGCAGTCGTGTAAAAGAGGCCCCTATTAAGTTAAATGCAGATCTATAACGAACTCTAGACCCAGTTCAAACAATGACAATATTAAAACACAAAATTTAACCAACATTGTATTGTGTGATACTGATATTGCTCTGCAATGTAATTCTAACATAATATCCAAAAGCACAATAGCATGAATTTACTTTATCTTTCAAATATCTCGAACGGAAATGTGGGTCATGGGTGCTTGCATTTGCATTTACGATTGTTTGAATTCGAAGCCTTGTGGTCAGTTATAAAAGCCTAGCCAAAGTTCGCAGAGCGGTGGCAGGCTCTAGTAAAAGAGCCAAATTGTTTTCCGACGCAAGACACCCTTTACATACCAACATCTTCTTGCCGCAAAGCCACAACAGTTTTTTAAAGTGTGTGTCTACGCTCCCTTGTTAACGCAACGAGTGTTTCCCTACCCAACCCATTTGTGCCACATGCTGAAAATCTCTCACCTGGACACGAGTTGCCATGGCTGACATGGAAGTCTTTGGATAGATTCCGGACACAGGTTGGCCTGCCGTCCGGCTGAAGTTCGAGATGGCTTAGAGGCTCACCACCTATTACATGGGACTTAATAACAGCATTGGTGAAATGTGGGTGTACAACTGTGTGCACATCTGCCTACCCCTTCGGGGAATACAGGCGTGATGCGATGTTATGTTCAAAGCAAAAACATGTAATCAATATTAGGGCGGATTTTTTTAAAAGTGTACCTAAGCTAAAATGGAGGTCCTAATTTTTTTTGTTTTGTTTTCAATATGTGTAGTTGAATTCTTATTAACTATTAATTGAACTTTAAGAAAATTTATAGAATATTTAAATAGCTGCTACAAATTATTCATAATTCTTATTTAAATTCTATTGTGAAGGATTTTGGGTTCCACTGAATAACGATTTATTATCTTATTCAGTAAGTTAAATAAAACTGGTATAATGGAAGTAATACTTTTATTAAATCAGGTAGGTATTATTTAATTAAAATAATCAACATTTAGTTCGGACAGAGAAATTTTACAATAAAATAATTGTATGGTTATATCCTCTAACTAACTTGTTGAATAATCAGTAGTGTGTTTTTCTTTATAACAGATTCAAATCGTCATTGATTACTATTTTGTTATATAATTTGAAAGTAAAACAAATATGTTGTCTTTATAACAATATTAAAATATCAAAAACTGAACACAAAAGTTATAATAAACCCTTAATTTTGAATTATTCTAAGAGGGACAGTTACTCATTGGAACGTTGAAATTTGTCAGGGGAAAAGTAAGGGCTCTGGTTATAATGGAGGATTTTTTGCCAATTTTGATTGTTTTACCAACTTATTGAAAATATTTTGCTTTGTTACAATATACTTACTAGAAAACTGAATAAACTTCTTAATGAAAAACAATATTTAATAAACCTTAAAAATATCAATAAAACTGACTTTGTTTTAATGAGTCTTAATGGTGCGTCCAGATCTGACGAATGCGCCGCTCGCTAACGGCTTGCAAAATGCGCGCGAGCGGCGCATTCGCCAGATGTAGACGCACCATAATATATCACGTATATAAAATAACAATAGGAAAAAAAAAAAAACAATAGAAACACTGGTAATCTTATGATTACCAGTGTTTCTATTGTTTTTTTTTTTCATTATTAATAAAGCTACTAGAAAAACTAAATAACCTCTTTAACCTCTTAAAGATAACAAAAAAAAACTCTTACATAAAATCTCTTAACACAATGTCTTAAAAATATTATTAAAACTGACTTTTTTATAATTAGACAAGAATCACATATTGTCACAATAATAGGAACATTGGTATACAGGATAATAAAACTGTTTTTGAGCTGCAATCATACTTAAATAATAATTAATAACAGTATTCGCATTCATCATGTTGATAGTGATGATACGCAGCATACCCACAATATTTGCACCAAAAGAAACTGCTGGCTACTAACACATTTATTTGTGCAGTATTCATGATACTGGTGAAGTGAGGAGGCATGGACCGTTTTGCAGAACTTGGTAATATGTGTCCACAACCAAAACATTTCGAAGCTAAAACAAAATGTGTCCAAGTCCAAGGCCAAATGAGGCGATAGTGTAGACATTGCGTAAAATCATTTTTGGTTAAAAACTTATCTACATCCATAATGTTATCATTTATAACCATGTTTTTGAACCTTTTCTGGTATCTTGCGATAGCAAAGTTGCGACAGACTTATGATTTTACCTGGAACAATTGATATACCTATTTTAAGAAACACCAGTATTACTGAAAATAATCTTCTGAAGCCATACGCCCTATATTTAGTAACTTGGGATCCTAAATTTCCCTACGCAAAACATTTTCTTGATGGATTGACAAGAATTGATAAAGTGAGAAATGAGTATATTAGAGGAAGTTTGAAACTAGCTCCAGTGACTGAAAAATTGAAAGGAAATCGTATGTCATGGTATGGCTATGTAATGAGGAGGGATGAAAATCATGTGACCAGACGAGTGATGAAATGAATATGTGTGTTGACGAATGTAGAGGAAGAGGTAGGTCAAAGAAAAGATTGATGGATTGTGTGAGAGAGGATATGTATAAAAAAGGAGTGAATGTTTAAATGACTGCTGATAGAGGAAAAGGAAGAAGAAAACATTTTGCGCCGACCCCAAATAACATGGGATAAGGGCAGGCAGAAGAAGAAAACATTTTCTTAGGTCCGTATTATAGAACCTCACTCAAGATACAAGTTACATTACTAAACTAGTTTCAATTAATCAAAAGGCTTTACTACACACCTTTTTATTCTTCGCCTAAACAATTGTTACATACGTAATCAAAATAAGTATAGCCGTCGCTGCATTTTGAACAAATAGATTTTTTGCATGCCATGCATTTTATTATTCTTGATCGAAATGGCGACACGTGTTGGTTGCAGGTGGCACATTGTATGGTTCGACTTATGGTAGTTTTTATAGCTTTTGAAACTCTGGGTTGGATATTTTCTTTGGCTTTAGGATAGACAATTGGTAGCTCCGTTCTAGTACGAAAATCTTTTTTTTGTTTAGATTTTAAATAATTTTGATTAGCTTCGGTTAATTTACGTTTTTTGAATTGCATGGTTTGGCCAATAATATCTTGTCGACCTTCGCTAAGTGTGTCAGGACCGAGTTGATTTGAAACTGTTATGTCGTGTGAAATTGTATTCAAAATTGAATCAATGTCTTGATCAAATAGACCTATATATTGTATTTCAGGAGATGGACATAATTGGATTGATATTTCAGGTGGACATATTTCAGAACACTGTGTATTTTCTTCATCAACCTCTGTTGTTCGGTAACTCGTAAGCTCGGCATTGAGTAATATCGGGTTTGGTGTGTCATTATAAACTTTTTTATTTTCTTCTTCATACTCCAAGTTTTCGACATGTAGGGTGGGATTTGAAAAATCGTCGTTCCGTCTGAATGTCGTGTTGAAATCTTCATCAACAAATTGGAAAATCTCATCCAAATTGTCAAATTGACTGTGATGAATGACAGATGAATTCGTGCCTGTCGAACGAGTGTTAGCTCTGGGTGGTGATATTGTACCAGTTGGATGAATGTCTGCTTTGAATGAGATTATTTTTAAATGACTATTTATTACACCAGAGTCTGTGAAAGTATGAGATGAATGTGTGTCTGTCGAACGAGTGTTAGCTCTGGGTGGTGATATTGTACCAGATGGATGAATGTCAGTTTTGAAGGATATTTTATTTGAATGGCTATTAATTGCAGCAGACTCTGTGAAACTATGACTTAGTGGAGCATAACAATCACATAATCCTTTGTTATTTCCACAAAAACAGGAATGGGTCCTGTGTTTAATAACACCTTGGCGAATCGAAATGATTTGGTGAATTTTCAATGTTCCAACTATGGTCTTTAAGTCTTGAGGAGTTATTTTACAAATATTTTCAATATCGGTGTTCTTAATATAAAAACATCGTATGGACTTCATGAGCTTTTGCAATGCCTCATGAGCTTTTGTACCATTCGTGACATCATTTCCATGGGTAACATGGCGGTCAAGTGCTCTTTTAATGGAACCACCAATGCCATCAGCAACTCCTTTTCCATGACCACTTTCCGTAAAAGACCATGTAGAATAGTTGAGATTCAGTTTTGACGTAAACAAATTATGAAGATAAAAATTTTTCTTCTGGCGATATTGAGAGCTCGGGCCATCCGAATAAAAATGAATAATGTTTGTCTCAGGTTTCAGCATTTTCATCATTTTTATAACAGGCATAAGGTGAGCCCATATTGCTGCTGGCTCGTGGCAATTATTATCCGCAATTGAACAAAAAGATTGACTTTGATCTTTCCAGAATATCATGCCTGTAATTAAGAAAACAAATAAATCTTAATCAAGTTACAAGTTAACTAATAATCCTAAAATAATGTTGATCCCATTTGGAAAGTATGTAGGTAGAAAGTAGAATAACAAAAGAAGTATATTGACTGATTATGAATGGACATCTCTCTTTTATGCGCATTGACCAAAACGAAAATGTGCTAAAAAAGAAGTCTTAAAAAAAGTACCTGTATGGAGAGTGATTTGCTGTTTGGATGCACCAAAGTGCATCGACTGAATTTCTGTGTGTAGCTTACATTGATAATTTTCAGAAAAATCACATAATATTAGGGCCTCATTTTCGTTTAATGTGTTAATAAGACTTTGGTATTGTCGCTGCTGGTGTTTCCAGGTGTAATAGTGTTTTTTAAACTGTGGAATACTGGTTTCAAAATGTTTAATTAAAGTACAAATTGTTCCTTCCTTCAATACTTTAGAGCTTTTTTTAGTAACTACAGTCTTGGAAATTCCATTCTCAGTCTTCTTGTATTCGTAGTCTTCACGCTCCCATTGCACCCATTTCGCGCTCAAATTTGCCTGACCTTCTGCAAGGTGGTAATCCAACTTTGATAGTTTGCATGCCTCACATTCGCCGTTCATACATTTAAATGACTCCAAGTTGCAACTTACTAGTAATAAGACATCTTTCACAGATTTGCAATTTAGCAACAGTTTATGTACGTGCAGAGCATGCAACAAAAAGTCGAAATTACCATGCTTGATGCATAAACAAGTTTCTCGGTTTTGTAAGCCCGGAGTTAAGACGAAAAAAGGCTTATATTTGTAGAATGTTGCTAGGCTGTATCTGCCACCTTCAGATTTATATATTTGGTGTAAATTGACTAATGTATCCGTAAGATATCGTATCTGTTCTTTTCTCTTTGATCGTTTTTCAGTACGACATTCTTTTTTGCCAGCAGTACATCTGCTGATATTGTCTCGTAAGTAGAAACTTTCTATTTCTCTTTTTATTGTATTATTTTTTAAAGCTTCTTGACGCTTTCTTATTCTTCCTTTCAAGCCTATTAAGTTTGTTATATATGTTTTCTTCCTAGCACGTATTACATTTTCGTTAAGAACTATTCTTTTAGTGATCCTTTTTTCTTGTTGAGTTTTACATTGTTTTAGTGTCTGTTTTAGTGTAAATTCTAAAATTTCTTGCCTTGTTTTCATCTTAACAACAAGTTCTTCAGTTTTTTCATATTTTTTTTTAAGTCTGTATAACTTCTTTCGAGCTGTCTCTAAACGAGTTGTTAGTATTCCTATTCTTTTAAGAGCTATATTATACTTTTTCGCTAATTTGGTATTCCTTCGTTTTATATTTATGAAAACAATAGGCTCAGGAGTCTGCAGTGGCGGTACGCAGCTAGCAGAACGATTTTCCTTATAAATTTTTTGTTTACGTTTTTGGTTTCTCCATTTCTCTCTTTGTTTTTCTTTCTCAGCTTCTGAGAGATCAGACACTTTTTTGGTTTTTGATTTTACGAGAGCTGCATGTTTTTTCTTGTATTCTTCAAATTTTATTGGGTCCTGCTTTAATTTGTCCCTATGTCGTCTAACTCTCTCAGCTGATGTGAGAGGCATTATTATCACCTAATAATCAAATTACAATTTAAATACTTTTCTCTAACACTCTTTAAAACAATAAAGTTGGGAAGGATTCTAAAGATACCGCATCTAAATCGATTCAGTTGCTAAGAGCGTGTACGCCCGCCGTACAGCATTTCATACAAATTTTCAATTCCTTATTTTTCGAAACGACTGAACCGATTTTAATGAAACTTCACACACATAAGCAGGATACATAGGTCTAAAAAGTTAGTTGAAAACATTTTCGCAAAATTGTGTTACAGTTAAATTAGACCGATTTAAAAATTTTCATTGTAACAGAAATTTCCAATTATCTTTTTTTAAATAAGACATTTCGAAAATGTTCTCAACTAACTTTATAGACCTATGTATTCTGCTTATGTGTGTAAAGTTTCATTAAAATCGGTTCAGTCGTTTCGAAAAATAAGGACTTGATAATTTGTATGAAATGCCGTACGGCGTACACGCTCTTAAGGTGGTGTTGCAGTAATTTTGAAGTATTTTGAACGTCTGTAGAAAATTATCTCATATGAAATTTTAATACAAAAATAATCGTTTGCTCAAGTTGATCATACCCTCTAGTAAAAGGCAAAGATATGAACATGATTACAAATAATTTTCTCGATAGAAAAAATGTCAAACATGACACCAAATCGCAACTTTAAACGTATGCTGTTAAGTGATTATGTAATGTATTTATTTCTAATAAAATGGCAAAACATAATATTTTACAAGTTAGTTATTATTTATTTATTTTCTCCACGAAGAAAAACAATTAAAATTTTGGGCGCTGCGAGTCGTCAGTTCCCCTTTTTTTTTGTACGTAGTTTTATCGCTTACTGCAATCCTACCTTAAGTGGAATGAAAAAACGCACGTGCACATACATGAACCTAAATTTGGTTCTAAAATATTTAAGATTTTGTTTTAGTTGAAACTCTATGTGGTATTGAGAAAAAAATAAAAAAAATCTTACTATAGTCACTGTCTGACAATGTTTCAAGCAAAACAAAAACAATACAAGCACAACAAAAACAAATAAATATCCAAATTCAATTCAAAACAGTTGCTAGTTTTAATGATTTTGTGTCTATTTTAATAACGCAATGAAATATTAAGTGATCTGACGGAACGCTGTTCGTCGTGAATACAGCTTTAGCGTTCCACTGACTAACAATTTTCTCCACTGAGTAACGTTTTCGTTAGAATTAGTCAGTGGAATGTAACGAAAGTCCGACAAAAAATATGTTTGCATTTTTATTTCCATGATTTGCCGTTATATCAAGGAAATTATGCAACAATTTATAAAACTATTAACTAACAGTTCGTAAATTAAGTAGGAAACGTGTAAAAAATTGTTCAATTACCTTAAAAAGTGCCGCTAGTCACTGGATATATTTTATGCACACACTGTACGCGTCCTCCTTGTAGCGGTTGTGCACGATGACAGAAAATTTGTTGTCAAGATGGCGGCAGTCAATCAGACAGCTTTGTAATGTTGCCAACGAATAAATATATTTATAATTTAGTAATTTTTTTTTTAAACCCCTTAAATTGGCGTTACTCACGGGAAAGTTCCACCCGGTCAAATTTCCAGACTATGATTTAAAAAATAATTTAAAATCAATTTGTTATTAATGAATTGTTGTATCTAGTTTTATCAGAAATATATTATTTAAGCCGTCTAATAATGTAATAACATCAATCTACATACTGATAATTAAACTGTTATTCTACTTTTTAAGTTAATATTTGACGAGGGGACATGACAAAAACCTACTTATTAGTCATTTAATTATACTGAAAAGTTATAAATAAACCAGAAACAATAAAATAAAGAAATACAGAAATGCTACCAAACATATGCTGAATCAAGACACACTTGAGATATCTTAGCTTATTGCAATTAAGTAAATAAAAAAAAACATTAAACTTAAGGGACATCATGAAAACCTAAGGTACACTTTTAAAAAAATCCGCCCATTATTGTATGGAACCATATTATAACAATGTCAAAGCTATATTACAACTATAATATGATACAAGCAATACTTGTTAATTAATGTTGTAACCTGAAACGTTGAGGCATCGGATCCGTTATTATTGTCACTGTTATTTTATAACAGTTATTTTTTGTTCGATGTAGTATTTATTCATGCGTCCTTTATTGGAAATGAACTTTGTATTTTATGGCGTGCGAAACTTTACCATTGTTGGTTTTTATGAAATCACTAATTACCTCAAAAGTGATGTTTCATAGTATTTTCGTAAAAAAAACATGAATTATATTCTTTAATATTTAATAAATTTCAATTTAAATTCTGCCTTCTTCATATCGTATAGTTGATGAACAACCCACTGTGAGAGTTTAAACTACCCGTACATAGACTTCTGAGGACATGGATCACACAGGTGACTTGGTTTTCTCACGGTGTTTTCCTTTTCAATCTATCAATCAATAATTTATTTTGTCATCGACACACTAAGAAGAAGAAGCTACAAAAGCCTCATTGGTAGTTGAGATAAAGATAGCTACTCAACATATGGTCCAGGGTTCCGATAAAAGAGACTATATAAACATTACGCACATACAGACAAACCTTTCAAACACATCAACCCATTACAGCATAACCTCGAGCAAGTAATATCTAAATAACTTTTAAAAAGCCGAAAATTTATATTTAAGTTTATATCAAACCGGTGTGAGCCTTGCCAATGGTCATACCATTAAACTATTACAGCAAGGTTTGGCTAAAATCCGTTAAAGTAAGATTTATAAAACGTAATTTGCCATAAACACAAAACAAAGTTAACTGGCTTCAATTAAACTAATATAACACTGTTTAAACCACTCTGTTCCGCACTGTTGCTTATAACTGCTAAAATTAATCGCACCCTGTTATTTTGTTCCGTAATAGAGTGACGGACATTTGGATAATCCGACCTTAATCCGCGGAAAATAAGTCTGAGTTCAACATAAAGGCTGGCTTAGACTAGGAGAGTTTCTAGTGACTGTCCTTCAAAAAAATATCTTCGTAACTACCGCTACAAAGCGAGTAGCATAATGAGGTGCGTGAGGCATTATATTTTATGAAATACTAGCGACCCGTCCTGGCTTCTCATCGATAGCACTACTTATTATTACTGAAAAATAAACTAGCCTATGTTGTTTCTGGATAAAGTAGATTTCTAATGGTGAAAGAATTAATAAAATTAAAATCATTTTACTAGTTCCAGAGTTCATAGATTACAAGTAAACAGATAAATATTTCTTCTTTTTTATATTATTATTAATGAATGTAGATATTTGTATATCTACTAACTAAATGAAGCAATCCTCTCGCTCTCAACTTAGCCATTTCGCAATTACATTGTGTTCGGCTTCCAGTCAAACCAAATGCAGCTTAGTACCCGAATTTAACACAGAGCAACTGCCTACCTGACCTCTACAACCTTGTTACTGGGTAACACTCATTGTAAGACTAGTTGTCAAAATGAAACAATTCCATTGGTTGGTTTTTTAAGCTATTTTATTGGGGAAGAAACTCTCCTCGTCTAAGTCGGCCATTATGATGGCGTTGGGACACGTAACGTCACGGAAATAAGACGTTATTTTTACTGTCAGATTTTTTGTTTCGGCCATTTTGAGATAATGGTGATTTGGTGGAAATGCTGAATTTATTGGCTATTCGAAATAATTTTAGTATTTGATATTTTTAGATTCAAGCATGGAGTAAATGACTGTTTTTGCGATATTTTGTCGTAATTTTGATTTTTGTACAGATTATGATATGAAAATAGACGTTTATTATTGAATTGTTTTGTGAGTGGGTTTCTTGATTTCAATAATTATTTAATACTGCCTCACTTGTCTAATTGAGCGTTAGGTGTTTTTTTATTTCACACCGTTTTGTGTACCATAGACATTACATTACTATTTTTCTAAATATTACAAACCAACATTACCCGAGGTAATTTAAGGATTCTATCGATACCCCATTTATCTAAATCGGTCTAAAAAGTCTGACAACCAGTCATACTACGAGATATCGTGTAACCCAGTAACTGGGTTGTGGAGGTCAGATAGGCAGTCGCATCCGGTTTGACTGGAAGCCGACCCCAATGTAATTGGGAAAAGGCAAGGCAGATTGATTGACTTACATATTATAATAAAGAAACTCACAAACATACATACATACGTTTTTTAGTCAGTAGTGTAATAATAAAAAAAGGATATTCTGTAACAGCTTGGAGATTTGAATTGTTTCCGACAGATGGCAATAGATCCAGCACATAGAACTTAATAACTTCATCAGAGATATGTTGGCACACCTTCAACAGTACCCGCATTTCTGCCTAACCCTTCGACAAATTCAGGATTGATGCTGTAGTGTTTAAAACCTAGTGCATACGAGAAACACCATAAGTTAAAACTGCCATGATATTTTACTACCAGCGCTGGAAGCCATTACTCAAACGGCTATAAAATAGCGCTGAACAAAAGGCTGAAGCCATACATTTGACAATGGTGCTTTAGACCATAAATCATGATGACAGGCTGTAGGTGGGAACAGCGACTTTTTTGTCGCAAGTCGTTGCGATTAATAGTTGAAGTGTTTTCGGAGGTAGTTGCAAGCTTCGGCTGTTCTGGCACCATGAGGTGGAGGTTAAGCAACCCTTGGTAAGGTCAGCCGATGGTTGGGAGACTGCTAGAAGTATATTTTATGTTAGTATTTTCTTGGAGTGTTTGAGCCACTTTTTGTAACTCTAGTCGGTTATTGTGGAGGTTACCAAAACCGTTTTTATTTTTTTGAGCAAAGGAAAATACGGTCGTTAATAGGACCCGCGCTTCCCCGATAAAAACTCCAATGCGCTCTGCCAAATAAGCCATCTTGACCTCTGCTCACTATTCCAAATTCTTCTTCCACGTACTGCCCATGAATGGAACTCCCTGTCGTCACCCTTGTTTCCTAAGAACTACAATCTAGGCAATTTCCAGGCCTGGGTATATTTCTTATGGATCCACGTGATCGATCCTCGGACGTACCGTCGTTTACCATCACGCGAATTAGTCACCAAAAAGAGGAAAAGGAAGACAAACATTATTCTAGAGATAGGGGCCTTTTTTGGTCTCGTGCATGTGCCTTGTAACTTTATGTAATTATAAATTCGTTTTTATGTTTATATTTAGTAAGTAATCTGCTGCAAGACAAAATAAATATTTTACTTTCTTTCTCAATCATTCTTTCTTTAAAAAAACATTTTATAGCTATCTTTTCAGGCCCTTTCCATAAATTTTTTAACCCTAGAGTTCGTTTTGCATGCGTTAATTATTTTTGATGTAATTTTTTTCTGTATTTACCCACACATCACAGGCCATCCGGGCATTTTTTTTGAATGCGGTCTGATTTGCCCTTATCCGTGAAATGCACCATTAAAAAGGAATCCTACACGTGACCCCTGTGTCATGCAAAACAGGCAACACAACTCTGGTGGGAGGCTTCGGCCGCGGCTGGTTACCACCCACCTGACGAAGCCATGCCGTGAAGCGACCCAGTCGTATTTCAGGATGTAGTCCGGTGTAACCGTTGTGGGAGACGGGTCTGGGCAGTTGCATCAACTCCCCAACCATAGTTCTCCCCTAAATCTATCTACTCTACTTAGAGTGAAAAGATTTATTCTAGATATACGTGCTCCATCCTCGGCCACACCGTCGCTTACCATCAGGCGAGTTGGTGGCCAACGTAGATGCATTTTTGATAAATTTTTGTTTGGCAAATTTGAACTAGAATTTGACAGTGTTTAATTAGTCCTATATTAGTAGCGTCGCTTTTACTGTAACCATTAGTAACAGAAATAGCAATATTGTAAGTTTAGATTAAGAATCCACGTCAATGTTGTCGACGGATTAATAATTATTTCAAACATTGTCACAGTTTCACGTTTCCTCAGATCAAGTAAACAAAACACTCCTAACTTTGTGAAGTTTATTATGAAATCGATCACTTTGTGTTTCACTTGATTTTATAGCTTTTCAAGTTACAATGTTTTGCTTACAAAATTAGATGGGAAGTACATTTTGGTAAATGTCAACAAGGACTTTGAGTTTCTGTTTTGTTATTGGGGAGGGTAGAATATCGATAAGTGTTCTTCAAGTTACGAACCTACTACTTTTGAACCGACTTCAAAAAAGGAGGTTTTGTATTCGGCGACGATGAGTTTGTATGTACGTGATTTTTTCAAAAACTACTGATCTTATTTGATTGGGGTTTCAATTATTTTAAATAAATATTTTTCAGGCATGGTTTAAGTATTTAATATATCAGGATCTGATGAAGATCTTCGCTGGTAGACAAATAAACTGTTTAAACTAACAGCAGATGACCCGCGATTGTTGCAATCGTATGTCTGTGTATTGTGTTCATCATTCCATTGAAGGCGGTAATTGTTTCTTAAAAATAAAAACTGGTTGTTGGTCTAGTGCCCAATGAACCCAGGAGGTATATTATCGCGGGTCGGTAAACGTGTCATTGGGGTTTCCTGTTTGGAAAATCTCAGTAGCAATCTGGAAATTTGGAATTGTGCCCGGTTGATGTCAATAAGCCCTCTTTAATACAACTTTGTTTTGCCTATCCCTTCGGAAAAATGATGATATTTGATCTGCAATAAATGGTCTCCTAATGACTGCTATAAAAACCTACCACCAATTACCAGCAGGTGTATTGGCTATATCGGTGACATCGAATTGATAGGTACCTGTAGTACATTCCGTCATATGTTTTTAATATTTTTGTTCATCATAACCTGTCGCATGGATAACATTTGGTGTGACATAGCTAGAATGAAGCAGACCGTATCTGTGGCGGTTACCACCAACAACAGCAAAGCTGAGGAACCTTTCCTAAAGAGGGTTGACGTCAGGCAGGCGGCCGGTCATAAAACATAGCCAAAACTTAAGCAGCATGCCAGATTTATGCTGCGCTGACCCCAAATAAATTGCATAAGGGCAGGGTGATGATGATGATGATGATTTTTGTGTATCATAGATAAGCTATAACATACGCGGCAATGTACTAATAAGTGACCATTTTTTTCTGTAAATAATTCTGTTGAAGACACTTTTACAAGTCAAAAAATTTCTTAGCCCACTCGCTCTGAGAAGAAATGCCGAATTAAACTCAGAGGTCAACGTCTCTTTTTAAGTCCAGCCATAATTTCTTTCAACATATTAGTGTAATTATGTAGGGATAGACCTGGGATGGCCTTTTGAAGAAAGAGCCATAGCTGTTTTGAGCTGATCTGTCCTAACCGACGGCACGTATGCATCAGTCATCGTGTAGCTCAACCACAATTTAGGGAGCTCAACGACCCGTCGCAAGACGATACCAGATCGTACCATTTGCGTAGGGGTTCGTAATTGAGATATCTAAACGATACGCAGGTCTGGTAAAGGCACATCCTGGTTATTAAAGCCTGGGCCTCATGTCTAGCACTCGTGATCATTAGTTAGACCAATGAGAAAATAAATAGGATAAAATTAATAAAAAAAAATTAAGAGCCGGCTATGTGTCTTATTTTTAATTTCCTCCTTTTTTGTGTACCATAGCCACTATTATACTATTTGTTTAAAATAGTACTAGCAGTTACCCGAGGTACCCAATGTAAGGATTCTAACGATACCCCAAACATCTAAGTCGGTTCAGGCGTTTAGAAGTTCAACTCACAAACATACATACACACATTAACCTAAAGCGATATATTCGAAAATCTCTCATATAATTTAAAATCCTAGAGAGCAAAATAACTCCCAACTCCGATCACCACTCCCAACTAACTGCTGCCAAAATAACAATATTTTCGCGAAACATTTTCGACAGTTTAAAACAAAACTGCGAAACTGAAGTGAATACAAATAATTCTCAATATTCAGACAAGCGTGAGTCGACACTATTTTTGACTAACTTTAAACTAACTATCGCAGGGTTGGCAGGAATGGACAAATAGAAGACCTATAAGAAAATCTGCCTCGTTGGTGTAGTGGTCCCAAGCGCGACTGCTGAGCGTGAGGTCCCGGGTTCGATTCCTGGGTCGGGCAAAGTGTTATTGAGTTTTTCTGTTAGGAAATTCTCAGCCCCGAGTTTGGAATTGTTCCCGGTTGATGACAATAGGCTCACCACCTATTACATGGGAATTAATAACAGCATTGGTGTAATGTGGGTGTACAATTGTGTACACCTCTGCCTACTCCTTCGGGGAATACAGGCGTGATGCTATGTTATGTTATAAGAAAATCAGTACTGTCCCCTGACTGCGACGAAAATTCTTTATCTACATTGTTTTTCAATTTTTGATTCACATACGACAGTCATGTTTTTCATCTTTTTTATATATTAATTAATGTTTTAATTAATTATAATTTTTGTGTACATTTAGGTTATTACATTTTCAAAATCAAAAATCAAAATCAAAATCAAAATTTCTTTATTATAATTAGGCAAAAAAAAATCGCTTTTTGAACGTCAAACATTAAGACAGCCCCCAAAAAAGCCCACCCTTCACCGCTTCCTAGTGTTTTAGCTGGAAAGAAGAAGCGACGCAACAGACTCCCCAGCAACACGCCTGTCTGTACCATAATTATTTATAGATTCTATACAAATCTAAAATTGAATTTATATAAAATAATTGTATCTATTGAGATAAAATATCTTGGGCACAGTTAGCTAGCACGAGCCTATGTATTATGCATGCCAATGCATTGTTTTTTTAATCTTAGGTATGCAAGGATTCTAATAATTATTTGAATTAATTTATCATTTAAATATTTATTAACATTCAAAGTCACCTATTTACATGGCTGCCCAAAAAAGCGAATTATGTTTTTATGGTTCATGTATGTATGTTTCTGAGTCTCTTAATTCCACCATAACTTCTAAACGCCTGAACCGATTTAGATGTTTGGGATATCGATATAATAATATCTTAGGTTTGCGCGATCACTACACATTATAATAAAACAACTTTTAACCGGATTAATCGCGTGTATTATTGGTTTTTTGTTTTTCCTGACGTTTCGAACACTTTGCAGCGTTCGTGGTCGCAGGAGGACTAAGGTGTCAGGTGTCTCAACAGTTTATTTAAAATTATTTCAGTCTACCGTACATATAATTGATAAATTCATAAAATTATTTTTGTCTCTGATACATGTTCAAAACTAAATCGCGACGGTATTTCCTAAGACTATCCCTGAGAAGAATATTATTATATTCGGTATTTCTTCCACGAACGCTGCAAAGTGTTCGAAACGTCAGGAAAAACAAAAAACCAATAATACACGCGATTAATCCGGTTAAAAGTTGTTTTATTATAATATCGATATAATTCTTACCTTATCCCGTGTAAAATTGTAAAGTAACATAAAAAAAATATAGTAATGTAGTGGCTTTGGTACAGAAAAAGTAAGTTTTTTTTATTAATGTCATCTTGTTTTATTCATGTTACAAGACAGCAGTCTAGTACCTCAACTGATGTTATGTGTTAGTGTGTTCGATGATGGAACATGCTTGCCCAGCAGAAATTGGATTCAGCTGAGCATTGAAGGTCACCAGATTATTACTATCGGGAAAATTCCATTCCTTAGCGGTGCGCCTAGTAAAACTATTACCAAAACGCTTTGTGCGTTAAGGTGGAATGTCTATCATATGTTTTGAGCTTGTTTTACTATTGTCAGTCTCAATTATTTGAACCTTAAAAATCTCATACTAAGTAGTATAAAGCCCACCGAGAAAAAAAAACAGATAATTCTTTTGAAAATCATTAACGCATGCATAGCGAACTCTAAAGTTATAATTTTTTGTTACGTCACCAAAAGACGTATTATTCGGGGTAGTGAGCAGAGCTCGAGATGGCTTAGCGGTCAGAGCACCTGGATTTATGTGAGAGGCGCAGGTTCGAATCCTGCTCACAACCGTATTTGTTTTTTCCACGAAAATTTTTTTATTTAAAAACAGACTAAAATGTGCCAGCCCTACAAACAAAGTAGTCGTCCACACTAAACAGGTCGCGACATGTCACCGAAACGTGCGCGATGTTCACACTCGTGTGTTGTACATTCTGTTGTCTGTGAGGCGCAGAAAATAAGAGAATATAATACATTTATTTGGCACAAAGAACACAAACACGGACACAAAATGTGCCTGCGTGTGTGTGTGTTTTGTGCCATATAAACATTTATTTCTCTCTCTTTATTAAATCTGACAGCGTGAATTATTATTTTCTATGGAAGAGAGGAGAGCCATGACACGATATGTCGCAGGTCGCGGGTTCGAGTTGAATCACTCTTCTAATTTAAATTTTAGAAAATTATTTTCCACTTTTCCGTTCGGCTAGTTAAAAAAGCGTGCAAAGCAATTTTTTTTAAAACTTTTGTTTCTTTTTTCTTTTTCAGTCTCGAATCGTTAATCCTAAAGATTCAGATCAGGATAATCGGACAAATTTATTAAATTATTGTATTGTCACGGTACTTGATTAGTGTGCGAAGTTTCAATTCAATCCGACGTTTTAAAGTGGGTGAAAGTCACGTTCAAATATTCCGTTACATAGTTACGTAGATAGCTACATAACAAGCTAACAAAAGCGTGTTAAAAAGGTGTCACACCGCCAACTTCCTAACTCCAGACTACTGAGAATTTGAAGGCTTAGGAATCGAACCCAGGAAATCAAGCTTAGCATCCACTATACCAGAGGCAGTGCTCCTTATGTATTTAATCTAAGTATATATCTTAGCTTAACTTAATGTTTGAGTCGATCCAAGACAGAATATTGGCGACCGATCTAATCTCCGAGCCGACATGATAATCTAATGATGCTATTGCCAATTCTGATAGGTAAGACTACATTAATATTATTAGACATATTGTGTTCAGATTGGTATTGATGTTGATTAATTATTTAGCATTATGTTATAGCTGCTTGCTTATACATTTTAAATCTTGTTCTGGTAGTGTGGTTGATGAACAACCTAGTGTCAGAGTTTAAACCACCCGTAGGTCTTTACACACCATCGAGACATACATACGACACATTTTAATATTTTTTACTGCCTCGTTCGTCTAGCGGTTGCAAGTGCAGCTGCTGAGTGTGAGGTCCTGGGTGCGATTCCCAGGTCGGGCAAAATTTTATTGGGTTTTTCAGTTAGGAAATTCTCAGTAGCAGCCCGGAGTCAGGAAGTTGGTGGTGTGACACCCCCGTGCTTCGGAGAGGACGTAAAGCCGTCGGTGCTGCGCCTGATTTCTCTCCGGTCGTGTCTGATTGCCGTCCCATCGGAATATGAGATTGAAGGAAGAGTGCACCTGTGTTTGCGCACACACTTGTGCACTATAATATCTCCTGCGTACTTTGCTAATCTCCGTGGAGATAGGCCGCCGTGCTCGGAATACGGTCGGGAGGAGTATGACATTTTAGATTTGGGGCTTTTTCATAAGGGGAAATTATTGTAGGAAATCTCTTTTTTATTTTCTTTGGGCCCGGGCAGTGATGTATTGACATACACATACATAGATAGAAGGAGACTGTATCGGTGGCAGTTACCACCAACAACAGCATTCCCAAAGAGGGTTCACGTCAGGCAGGCGGCCGGTCATAAAACATAGCCATAACTTTAGCAGCATGCCAGATATAGGTATGCTGCACCGACCCCAATGAATTGGGATAAGGGCAGGGGGATGATGACATACATGGTATCTTATCACATCTCTGCACTAAATAAATGACATACTGTAATTGTGTGTTACGTTAGGTTAGGTTATTATTGCATACCCCCCAGGGGTTCCACCTTGTCGTGGTGGGGGGGCTCTAGTAGCCGTGGCTTGGTCACCCACGGTGAAGCTAACGGAACCCGAGGAGGGCCGCTCCTCAGGGCTTTGCCTTCAAGCCCATGTTGGAGCGGCGCCGGCGTAGGTTGCGGGCCTTATGGGGGGTGTCGCAACTGAGGTGGGTTGCGGCGTCGTATGGGCGGCACCGCAGCTGAGGGATGGGGGCCGCGGTGGGAGAGGAGTGCCGGTATGTCGATGCGCCGCTCTCCCTACCTGCCACGGCCTTGACGGGGCCGCCACCGTTGGATGGCGGTCACGGTGGGGCCGCAGGGGAAGAGGAGTGCCGGTATTGCGAGGCGCCGCTCTCCCTATCCTCTGCGGCCGTAGTGGCAGGCGGCGGGGCCACAGACCTGACCCGTCGCAGGGGACCTTGGGCGTCCAGACACGGGGTCGTCTGGCGCCCATTGCACATGGTCTCCGAGGTGGTTGCGGCACGCTATTAGTCTGGTGTGCCGTAGCGGAGGGGTGCAATACCCCGGAGTCCGGCAACTGACGGCTGCGGGCGGGTTCGCGGTTGTGTGCGAGAGCGTTCCCGCGTCCCGCCCTCAAGCAGCTGAGGACGTATGCTGTGGAGTTTTAGTGGGTTCGAGTCCCACATAACCGCTCTGTCTCCCCGTGTCAGCGGTATGCGAGGGCATTTCTCCACATAAAAAAAAAGGTTATTATTGCTCCACGGATTGAGGTGACGATGAATATTAAACTCGTTGACATTTTGTAAATTATAATGACTATGAAATACAATGGTAGGTAAAATTGGTGGCATGAGAAAAGACGTGTAGATCGTTAGCGTGGCGATCGCGCAGTATCTTTAAAGGAAAAGAAATCGGTCGCGGCACTCTCATTGGTCGACGCAAATATCGCGTCATTGACGACCAATCGTAGCATGTGAATATAATAAGATTCGGCGACACATACATACATACAGAAACTCATGCCTTTCTTCCGTGGGGGAAGACACTACAGAACGCCACCTGCTATGATCCTTACATATGCCTTTTGCTTCGTCCACGTTCATACATCTTGTCATACATGCGCGGTGGTTGCGAGTACTATGTACGATTGATTCTAGTGATTATGATTCTAGTGGAATGACCGTTGGATTGTTTAGTCGAAGGTTATGTGTTACAAACTGCTCCATTGGTGTAGGGGTCGCAAGGGTGACTGAATTATCACTTGTTTAAAGAGATTGTAGCGACACCTACCGCGCTATATAAATACTATGCGTATAACAGATGACGTCAAAGAATCCTGCATCACGCAAGCAGAATTTGGCGACAAACTTGCATATATACAACCGCCCGACAGTAACTGCCGAGCCGTGGCCCGTCAGGTAATATCACCCGCCTGGTCGGAGGATCCTCCCTTTTCAATGGAAGAATACCACCATTCTCCATAAGGTAAAGGAAAACATCGTGAGGACTAGCACACCTGAGAGATATTCTCGATGTAAGGTCATGTCAGAGGCCTACGGAAGGTTTCAACTTAGACACTAAGTTGTTTATCAACCATACAATACGAAGAAAACCAATTACATATATTATGTCCAAGATATTCCTAAAAACGATCGCAAAATAGATACTTTAATTTACAAACCGCAGTGTTCCATTCATTGTCCAATTTGGTCTAGTAACATCATTGCAATAATTGCCAATACGCTTTAAATACAGTCATTTGTAAGTGATATTGTATTGGATCATTAAGGCTCCGCTATATTGAAAGCGGGCAGGTGATGGTTTGAGGTAGCGGACACTGATTAGAGTAGGAATTCAGCCAACCTATGGCGTGATCTCCGGCAAGATGGTGGTTCAGTCGTCACGTGGACACCCTTTTGAAATCTTCCCCGTCATGTACCCTAACATGCGTTGCAAAGAGTTTGGAGCTGGTCTTAACTCAGAACTCCCCTTTAAGTGCTAATGGCGACCACCAGGGTGGTTTTAGTAAAGTGAAGAACCCCAATTCATCATCATCATCATCCCCTTGCCCTTATGCCAATTTATTTGGGGTCGGCGCGCAGCCTATACCTATTGTTGAGTGCAACTACTCGTCAGCCCAGCCACGGCGGGCTACGGAAGGAGCGGGGCGCGCGCGACCGTTCTACGTTCAACGAGTCTGCGCGTCCACGCAGTCTGTTAGTCAGCGACTACGCTACGCAAACACATAACGCTCAGCCGCGCGCGCATATTATCTTAGTTTTCATTAATCGCACGGTTACCTCATACATCTCATATTGTAATTCTCCATTTATCATTATTATACATTATTCATTATTAGGTAAACAGTCCACTAGTGATTTACTTATTGCTCCACGCAAGACCTATCAATATCACCCGAACACCTATCTTGCATGCTGCTAAAGTTTTGGCAATGTTTTATGACCGGCCGCCTGCCTGACGTCAACCCTCTTTGGGAATGATGTTGTTGGTGGTAACCGCCACAATACGGTCAGTAGAACCAAAATTCCAGTGGTATACTGATAAGTCTTTCAAACGCATCAACGTATGCGTATCGATCTCTAAAACTCTCGGGTCTTGGGTTCAGTTCCCGGGTCGGACAATGTTATTGAGTTTTTCTATTAGTAAATTCTCAGTAGCAGCCTGGAGTTTGGAAATGTACCCAGTAGATGGCAGTAGGCGCATCACCTATATATACATGGGACTTAAACATAGCAATGGTGAAATGTGGGTGTTCAACTGTTTACACCTCTAACTACCCCTTCGGGGAATACAGGCGTGATGCTTTGTAAATATGTCCGGTGTTTCGTTGTAACCTATTAAATTACTATCCACTGCGTCTATAACTACAAACGATCGCACTCGCGTTCTGTATAGCCGAGGGTTTATGTATGCTTTAGCTATGTTAATGATGTGGTCTGTGGGGGAATTATGTTCAATGATCATTTGGTCAGGTTGGCTGATTAGAGGAGGATTAGATTCTGGTCATCAGAATGACATTGCGGTCTTTTTCTTATATTTATTTTTATTGTACACCAATACAAATAGACAAAGAGGAAACCATTCTACATTGGCCTTATCGCACTTGAAGGAATTACTACTGGAGTAGTTTAAGCGGGCGTACCCCTCTCGCTACTGGCATATGATTCCCAATCATATAAAGGTACCTTTTACCAGTATGGTTACAATGATAGTACACGATTTTAATCGTGTGTGACAAAATGTTTTGTTTGTGTTTAGTTTGTTTATGTATTTTAATACTGTTAATGTAATGACGAGAGCTATTTTCGCTTTAGTACAAGTTCTTTTGTACTTGTGTGTTACCTCACCCCCCCCCCCCCCCCCACCAAAAGTGGTGAGTATATTTGTTCCATATGTAGTCAGAAGGCGCCTCCCGTCTGGTCCTCTAAGTTATCGCATTCCGCGATCTCTTACAGGCAACCTTAGAGATTATATATTGATCGATGAGTTCTTTCACTGTTTTAAGCAAGTGATAATTTATTTATCGGTCTAGCAGTCGCAAGCGTGACTGCTAAGCGTGAGGTCTTGGGTTCGATTCCCAGGTCGGGTAAAGTGTTATTGGGTTTTTCTGTTAGGAAATTCTAAGTAGCAGCCCGGAGTCAGGAAGTTGGTGGTGTGATACCCCCGTGCTTCGGAGAGCACGTAAAGCCGTCGGTCCTGCGCCTGATCTCTCTCCGGTCGTGTCGGATTGCCGTCGCATAGGAATATAAGAGTGAAAGAAGATAGAGTGCACCTGTGTTTGCGCATACACTTGTGCATTATAATATCTCCTGCGTACTTGGCTAATCTCCGTGGAGATAGGCCGCCGTGACCGAAATACGGTCGGGAGGAGCATTATTATAATTTATTTATAATACGCACATGATTCCAAAAAGTCTATTGTGGCGTGTTTTGGTGGTTCGAACGTGTAACAACATAAAATAGCATCCCGCCTATATTCCTCAAGGGGGTAGGCAAAGGTTTACACCAGTAGATGCACACCCAAAAACCAATGCTTTTTTTAGTCCCATATAATTGGTGATGAACCATCAAACCCTGTTTTCCTTCACAGTTTTAAGCAAGTGATAAGTAATTTCTAATACGCACATAACTTTGAAAAGCCAGTGCTGCGTGTCTTGGATTCGAACTTGCGATTTTCGACTTACCAGCCCAATGGTCGTATCAAAGGTCACCACTGCTCTCGGATTTTCTGATGAGTAACCATAATTTCATATTAAGATCCCTACAAGACTCGAACAACACATTTAACCATCCGTTTATAATGACCCATGACTATCGTTGCGAGTCGAGATATCGTGTTACCCAGTAACGTGGAGGTCAGGGAGGCAGTCGCTCCATGTTGAATACTGGTATAAAGCCGTATCCTTATAGAGTGGGAATCAACTCTAACGTTTCGGGGGCTGAATTGCCCGCGTCCGTAGGAGTAGACCCTTAAAATGGAATCCCTACACGTGGCCCCTGGGTGGTGCAAAACAGGCAACTAGACTGTTAGGAGGTTTCGGCCGAAGCTGGTTACCACCCACCGGATAAAGCCATGCCGTGAAGAGGCCTAGCCGTGTCTCGGGATGTAGTCCGGTGCAACCGTTATGGGAGACGGTTTTGAGCAGTTGCATCAACTCCCCAACTATCGTTCTCCCAAAATCTATCCACTCTACTTAATAGTGGATAGATTTATTCAGGATCTACGTCCTCCATCCTCGACCACATCGTCGCTTACCATCAGGCGAGTTAGTGGCCAAACGTAGATACATATTTGATAAAAAAAACGAGAAATATTTGCATTTTTTAAGAATCCCTCCGACGATATAGTAAAACATACTAGCATGTAGCAATGTTTTTAATCAAAAGATAAATCAAACACCACTTCACAGAAGTTGCAACTCTGCCTACCTCTCTTTGAATGCGCCATCAATAATATTGCAAGGCGTATGCGTCATATCGACGTGATAAGTACATGTTGAAGGAGTTATTACGTGTACTGTGGTAAGTTGCGCAACTGTTGCTCAACTGTTTATAATTCTTCTTATCGTGTGGTTGATGAACAACCTAGTATCAGAGTTTAAACCACCCGTAGGTCTCTGACATAGCTTTACACACCATTGAGAACATCTCTCAAGTGTGCTGGTTTCCTCACGATGTTTTCCTGCACCGATAAAATTAATGTTCCCGTTTCTAACATTGCATCACACCTGTGTTCCCCGAAGGGGTAGGCAGAGGTGTACATAGTTGTACACCTTATTTTACCAATGCTACTATTACGTCCCATGTAATAGGTGGTGAGCCGATTGCTATCTACTGGGTACAATTCCGAACCCCGGGCTGCTACTAAGCAATTTTTTACAGAAAAACCCAATCAGTAACACTTTGGCCAACCTGGGAATCGAACCTAAAACCTCATGCTCAGCACTTGAGACCACAATACCAAGAAGCAGTCCAAGGGGCGAAATTGTTTACAAAAAATACTATTAATAATACTGTATTTTTTAGGTATCAATTATTGTTCATCGGATATTACTCACGTGCATTTTGACTCGCGAAAATTGGGCAATTCCGAAAAATGCACGTGAGTCAATAACCGGGGAACAATAATTGATATGAATATGTCTCATGAAAGAAATCTACAATTAAGAACTCAATTAAACTCAAGAAATTATTTTTTTGGTATGTACTGATATTTTATTGATTCGTATTAGTGTGAGTGGTATAGTCAGCTTCTTAAATATGGTTCGTAAAAGATCAACAGCTTGTAACTCTTCAAATTATTGCTGTGTATACATAATCATACGTTTATAGACACGTCATGTCTATAAACGTATTCTTAACAATACGAAATTAATCAAAAATAATTTAAAAAGCACGCCTGAACAATATTTTTTATTTAACACCTTTCTGCCTCTACTACCGGTTACTACCGATGCACGTGAGTAGTAACCGGTGAACAATAATTGAAAGACAAAATTAGATAAAGGTTGTGGTATCAATGCAGCTGCGATCTTTGGATCTCAGTAAAGATTTGTGAAGGACCGTGTAGCTTTTAAAATAAAATAAAATTATTAATAAAAAAAAACACGCCTGCCATGTGTCGTTTAAATTGATTTTTTTTCACTTTTTTTTGTACAACCCATAAACGTAGGATAGAAAAAGACCAACAAAGCCTACTATGGGAATGGAATCTCTTACGGAAATATCACATGTTAGAAAGAGAAAGCATATTTAGGTTCAGTCAGCACTATTGGCGGATGTTGTTTTCTCCAGTGTCACTGTCAAAAAGCACGCTAACTTATATTTGCTGTATTGTCAGTGAATCCTGTATATTTTATACAGTTTTAAAATTTATTAGCAATGCCTACGTGTTGTATTGGTGACTGCGATGTTTCTTATAAAAATAATCCAGGAAAAGATTCATTTCACAGGTAAATTGTCAACAACAGCATATATTTTCATGGCCATATTTTGGAAAAAATGTCTTTAGAAAATTTATTTTGAAAACCAAATCCTATCAAGAAAATAGTGAATTTACTCTATAGTAAAAAACAATGGTCATAAAAGCAATATTGAGTACGTTGTTCTAATATAAATTTTCATTTCATGTATACAAAATAGTGACTTGTCAGTGTCGACTATTGTGTCGATGAAATTTTAAAACAAAAAGTTCCGATATCAGAATTTATTATTAGTGTAGATCTACCAACTATCTCTGCACAGTGTAATAATTTTTCCAAAATTTGAATTGGGGTACCTAATACGATGAAACCAAAATGTTTGGAAACGTTTCTGTCTGTTTGTCGGTGTGTCTGTCCGAACGTTTATAACATATAAGAAGCTTAGCGTAGCTATGTGGCCCAGGATACGTTATAAATATATTATTTCATCACGCTATTACAGTAGTCCCCAAATGCGGTTCAAATCCGGACCGCCAACTTACTTTGTGCGGACCTTAGTTTAATAATGATCTAACGAACTGTGCTACTATTATTCTTAGCTATTTGATTTGAATTTGATTAGACCCCGAGTGAAACTAGTTGGTGATTCCTGCGCTATCACCTTTAGGCGGTGAGCACTGAGCCTATATGTGATAGCGTAATGAATATGTTGTTTACATATTTTTTACTACAATTTCAAGAGAATTTCACATTTTTATGATATATTTTTTTATACTAAAAGGTTTCCTGTCGATGCTAAGGAAAAGGAAAAATGGATGAGACTAATTGATAACGAAAAGAATAAAGATAAAGAAGAAAAAATAATAAAGAAAAAGAAGAAGTAAGAAAAGATAATAGGATATACCTTTTTTTTTCGGGGAGAAACCTTCAAAAACGTGCCCGGCTTTTATGGATAAGACCGGGGTCTGTGGGATTCTTACCTCACTAAAACCACGTCGGCGGTCACCATCAGCATATGGAGAGAGGCACTTAATAGACCAGCTCCAGCACCCCCGCTATGCAGCGCTTATCAAGACACATCCCTGGAAGGACTGTAAAGGGGTCTCCTCTAAGCCTCGCTGTGCACGATAGGACGTGACCACTATGCTACCGTCTTCTCTGGGATCACGATGGGTAAATAGAGTCCCCTCTCTAAATCCGTGACCCCAAAGGGCCGCCTGTCTTAAATCATACAGGCGCCGAGGCGGTTGCCTCCTAGACGCCTTCTTCTCCGAGAGGGATCGGCCCCCTCATAATCCCGCTCGGCGGCCTCTTTCTGGACGACAGCAGTATCACAAAAGGAAGCCATTTCTCTCCAGTTCCCTAAATCTGCCAGCCTAGACCTCACTATTGCCGGCAGAAATAGATCTCGCCCGATACTGGCTCTTAGTATCCGCCGCTCAGCGGTCTAGGCAGGGCACACCTCAAGCGTGTGCTGCGCTGAGTCCAGACCACCTTCGCAATGGTATTAGGATAGGTAGGTAAAAATTATTCAGTAAATCATCATCGCAATCAGTCATACTCTATACACTGCTCAGGGTCCTTAAAAGCTGCTTTCTTAACAAAGTTCCTATTACCAATTAAATATAATTATAGTATGACCGCATGAAATGTTTTTATTTAAATAATGTAATTAATTAATAAATAAAATAAAATTAATAAATAAAATAATCTTTATTTCGGATAAGCAACATCCATATGGGTTAGTATACTAAAAGATAACTTATACCTATGTTAGTAAACTTATGTATCTATTTAGTTACTAGGTTGTTGTTCAAAATGCATCTTTGAACAACATCACCTAACAAAGGAGAATCGTACCTGCCTGCTACGGTCTTCAGAATGGAGTTGCAGCTGCCCCGCACTCTGCAGAGCAAAGAGGCAGATTTCTGTCTGACGATGGCGTGGAAGCCATCGACATGTGCTTGCGCAAACATACCTGATGCACTGCAGAAATGGGGGAGCCCCATCAACATCCTGAACCCGTTATTATATTGGACCCGCAGGGCGCTGATAGCCCGCTGAGTATAGTTAGTCCACAGGCTGCACGTATAAAAACACTTGGCAATAAGCTTTAAAAAGCGTTATTTTTACTGCCCTGCTACAGCGTGCAAACCTGCGAGCCAACATGTTACATCGGACTGCCAGCGCCCTACGTTCCCTCTCAATGTCCACTTGGTCATTAAGGTCGTCGGTTACATAATGCCCTAAGTACTTGAACTGGTACACTCGCAATAAGTCATTCCCATTTAATTTAATCGGGGGCACATACTCAGGACATTTAACACCACCAGCCTTAAAGACCAAGAACTCGCTTTTATTGACATTATAAACTAGGCCATGCTCTTGAGCATAGCGCTCACAACATTTAAGCAGCTCTCTAAGCGCCCTAACCGTAGGGCTCAGCAGCACTATATTGTCAGCATAGCTGATGTTGTTGACACTAACGTCATCAATGCTACATCCGACTTTCTTGCTGCTGAGCTCAAAGATTAGTCCGTCTATATACAGGTTAAACAGTTTTGGTGACGTAATCCCTCCCTGTCTTACCCCACATTCTAACCCATACGACACAGACAGCCCATCGGCCCATCTCACACTGTTAGTTTGGTGATAGTACCAATACTGGAAGATACGCAACAGCTCCGTTGGCACTTTTCTCTCCCGCAGCTTTTTCCACAAAACCTCGTAAGATACAAGGTCAAAAGCACGAGAGAGATCTAAAAAGCAAGCATACACAGGTGTTCGACGTTTGGAAAAAATTATTAAATAAGTTCAGGCGTTTAAAAATTATGGTAGAATAAAGAAAGTCACAAACATATATACATACATGCATGCATACATAATAATTATTATTAACAGTTATTACTAACGTGCATTCTTCGGGATGGCCGACTAGTTTCCACAGCAAGAAGGCAACAAGTTGCCTCTATTTCCCTGAAACGCTGTAGTGGCCAATAGTGGTGTAGTGTCATTAAAAAGTGTCACGCTGTGATGCTGTCATGAATCATGGTCAAATGCAGAACTTTTTTTTCGTGGCCTCTTGCAGTTATCTTTTAGGGGTTTGATCTGCGTAACCGGACAATAGCTAAGGCGAGGCAATTTGATACCTCCAGCCGGAACTTACAGTTATAAACTACAAACTAAGCAACAGAGCCTTAAGGGCGTCCCCTGCGGGACACGAGCCTCGGCTTTGCTGTAGGGACAACTAGGGACTAGCTGGATTATATCAGTAATCTTATTATTAAGGGACGAGTTTAAAGCGGCACGAGCAAGGGTCGGGGCGGACATAGTGAGATATTTCGCAACGGACGCAGACTTCGCCGGCGAGGTCTATTACGAGGCGGTCGAGCGCACCGGAGTGTGCTTGTGTGTCTGTTAGACTCTTGAACTACAGTGATCCTAACATCGGGAACTGCAGAACTGACGTGTTTCATTAACTTAAAATTAAAAGCAAAATTAAAAATAGAGTTTTCAATATTTTAATTGTTGCGTCAAGTCGACGTAAAAAAAGAAAGGCATCCTATATTAGTAGTGTTTTAACGTGTTTGATTTTGAGAACAAGATAACACAGATAATTTTTACTTATGCGCATCGTTACAAAATTTAAGATAAGGTTGCGGTCAAAATCAGTGAGACAAAAAATTTACTTTGTAACTGTAAAGCAACAAAATAATATAGCAACTCAAACGCAACTATTTACTAGATACGTAATAGAATCCAATAGTGGTGTAGTGTCTCGCGTATCGCGATAACGAGGTGTCACGCTGTCACGATCGGCGACACGCTCACTGCACGACTGACGTGTTGTATTGATTTTTAATTGACTGCAATGAAACCAATTAATTTGAAAGGGTTGTTTTTTAATTATATGCTTGGGAAGTAAAAAGATGTTTATTTACAATAAAAGTGTGGTGACGTGTTAATTGGTTTTGGCTGCAATTAAGTTCTAGTGAATCCATAAAATCAACAATAAGCTTTCATTTCATACAAAAGACAAAATATGACCTTCTTTTCGTTATTGATCACTCAGGGTATTTTATACATAAGAACTATATTATAAATATAAATAAATCAATTATGTATTCACTATAACACCAAGAAAAATATTTTCTAGAGGGGATGCACTGTACTGTTAGTTTCTTTTTTATTTCTATGTAAAATTGCACTGTATAATAATATGATGCGCAAAACCAGATCGAATAACGTATAAAAGAAAGAAGGCTTATGCACTGGGTTGTTAAAAGGTGTGAATGATTATGATATTTTGATAAATATCCTACAGGTTTAACCTCCACTTCAATCACATCTTCGCCGTCAGGACCCAGTAATAAACTGCCCCGAGAACACGCCATAGTACACGCTGGAGGTGTGCCCTGCTTGGGTAGAGAAGTGACTCCACCACCGGTGGCGGATACCGCACTGTCTAATAGCTCCTGATGAAGCTGCAGACGAAGCACGTGTAGAGTAGTTTGTGGTAGTTGCAATTTCACCGCTAGCTTATGTGTACAGGTATTTGCATGACTACCCTCAATAATGTGGAAGTAGCTAGATATTGTATTTATTTGCATCCATCCATGATGGATTTTCCACACCTAAAAAAAACGGTCCAGAGTGAGTCCAAACGATAATAAAAAATATAGTTTCACTTTAAAGCGTGACGCATCGTTATCGCGCTCCGTGTCACGCTGTCACGGCGTGTCACTACACTCATCTGATTGATTTTTAGCTTCAAATGTGAATGAGCACGCTTTGGAGTGACGTTGTGATGTGTATCTGATAGATAGGTGTCGGTTATGTGAAAGGTCTTTAATAGAGTTGTGTTCGAATTTGATTTGTCAACATGATAATAGGGAGGGAATGTTGGGTGACGCTGTTACTTGTAGGTATCCTAGAAAAGTGTAATATTACATATTTAGTAATATCTTAGGTTTTCGCGATCACTACACATTATATTAAAACAACTTTTAACCGGATTAATCACGTGTGTAACCTAACTCACCAAATTGTGGGTAGTATAAGATTAATAATTACGTGTCTTACTGTGAGTTGTCATTTTGACACCTGGCTAAGTGTCAGTTGATAATTTAAGTCGCCGACACGAGGCACCATCATTCTTGAACGAGACACCCGAGTGATAACTAAGGTTAGTAATTAAATTTTATTAAAGTGTATTGTCAAATGATCGAGTTTAAAATAAATACTGTAATTGTGTTGGTTGATTTGTTGTTTAAATTCTATGACCCCTTCTGAGCTAGATTACATCTCAGAAGTGGGATTTGCAAGAAAATAACTGTCTTGTGCTAACACCCACGATGCCCACGAGCTCGACCGTTCATGTACAATGAATATTGAATATTTCCGTTAAATTTATTTGAAAATCAACCCAATTACAAGTAGAAATACAAGAAATAAGTGTGTTAAAAGTTACATGACAACGATTTCAACGATGACTCCACCGATTGAAAAGGATTAGGTTCCATTGTTTTTTTGCGGTGCATATTTTTTCCTTTTATTAAATTTGTTAGAAATATTACTTCACGGTGGAAATATAGTGTAATTGATGTCCAGAAATAATAAAGTAATAATAAAATGATCTACAGTTTCCGCGATGCATACAGATTAAAAAAATAAAATAAAAAAAGGATTGTGCCCAAATATTGTGATGAAATGGTTATAAAAATTAATTTATTTCTTTTTTTTTATCGTGACGCAAATTGATTTGACTTTTGGTATAAATATTAGTATGTATGGATACTATAGTAAATGAAGTGACCATAAATAATAAAATATTTGAATAAATTATGACAGTATTTGCGATGCATACAGATTAAAAATCTTGATTTAATTGACTGATTTGAATTGAGTATCATTGTGGAATATATGTGTAGTATTGATGAAATGACAATATTGTAAAATTGTGTCTAAGATAAGGCAAACATAAAGAATTAGCTGTCAAAAAAAAAGAAAAAAAAAAAAGACACTATTTAATTACAACATAATACATGAAGAAAATATTTGAGTTCCAGGAAAATGAGCGATAAAGAACCCGATGCGGATTGTCGACGAGCTAGCAGCCAGTCTCGCGCCTACGACCGGCAGCACCGGTTTAGTGAGGCATCCCGAAGTGGAAATCGAGACCTGCGAGGAAGCGAGAGGCGCAGCCGTAGCCACAGTCGTGGTGACCGCGGGGATGGCCGCCCACGAACACAACGATCTCGGGGACGCAGTCCAGTACGTGACCATCGCCGCAGCGCAACGCGGGATCACCGCAGCAACGTTCACCGAATCCGAAGCGTGAGCAGTACGCAAACGCTACATGCACAGGAACGTAAGCTGTCTCGGGAGAAGGAAAAATTAAGGACTCTTGAAAAGGAGGTACGTAAAGAACGGGAGAGATTAACGGAACGGAACAGATCGTGCAGGTGGTCCAAGGCGTCTGAGCCTATCCCTAGTGATCACGGGTATAAGTGTAACGATAATATAAGTTTCCGCACGCATCGTGACCGATCCTTAATCACACCCACAAAACGACATTCGCCTAGTAGTGATAAAAATGAAAATATTAGTGATAAGAAGAGACCTAAAGTCGTGAACATGGATATATTTGAGGATTTTATAAATCTTTTTAAATTAAAGGCAGGGGAGCGTGAATCGTTTTCCAGCTCAACCTTGAATAATATAATTCCAGATTTTGATCCAATATCGAAAGAACAGACAATTAATAACTGGCTTGATAAAGTTGACGAATGTTCAGAAATTTATAATTGGAACGATAAGCAAACTGTTCACTATGCCCTGCCTAAACTTATTGGAATAGCTAAGACATGGTACCAGGGCTTACCCTCCATCAAGCATACTTGGCTCGAATGGAAATCGTTGCTGAAAGAATCATTTCCTGCAACGGAAAATTACGCAGAGCTATTGACAGATATGCTTAACAGACGGGTAAACTCTGGAGAATCTTTTGAACTTTATTATTTCGCAAAAATAAACCTACTCAATAAATGTAAGATATTTGGAAGGCAAGCAGTGGATTGTTTACTCTATGGTATCGATGACAAGGGGGTCCGCGTAGGCGCTCAAGCAGCAAAATTTGATAAACCCGAGGATGTACTTGAATTCTTTAAAACTATTAAATATCACAATAGAAATCAATCAGATCATAATAAAGATGTTTATAGAGATAAACGCCATAACGTATCATTAGTTAGTAACTCCACTAGAAATATAAGTAGTATGGCGTCCTATAAAAATAGCAATGTTAAAGGACCCGTTACGTGTTTTAACTGTCAGGGTGTCGGTCACCCCAGTTTCAAGTGTCCCAAACCGATTGTGAAGTGCACCAATTGTAATTTTCTAGGACACGACACCTCTCAGTGTCCTAGGATAAAGGATCAAAAGAATCTTCCAAAAGACAAAAGTGTCCTTGAAGTTTCTTTTGCTGAAAATGGTAATGACAAGTACAAGTTAATGATAAAAATTAACGGAATTCCCACGGTTTGTCAACTGGACTTAGGTAGTGAGGCAACATTGGTTCGTAAAAGGAATGCTTTGAGTTTAGGATTGAACTGGGAAAGCGTTAATGGTCCTCATTTAAGAGGGTTAGGGAATATACCATACTTACCTTTAGGACGTACTTTAGTAAACATAGATGTGCAAGGTATTTCAGAAATGGACGTTGAAGTGTTCATTGTAGATGATCATTTGATCAATTACGACGTTTTACTTGGACATAGTTTTACCGAAAGACCGACACTCAAAATTATTAAGACTCCAACTAATATAAAATTTGAACGAGTAGGGTATGATTTCTATCCTAAGGTGCCCCTTTATGTACTTTGTGAGCTTACAATCGACGTAGGTGAGATGGTGTCAGTACCTGTGAGGACAAATATCCCTTGCGATGGAAATATTTATGTAGGTGGATCTGTAAGGGGCCGTGCAGGTCAGGAATACTACCTCTTACCGGGGGAATACCAAATTCTTAATAATTCTGAATGTCATCTATTGATCCAAAATGTTAGTTCGAATCCAGTGTGTTTCAAGGAGAACACCCTGATCACACGCGCACAGTTCATAGGATCAAGTAATAATGACTTACAGGTTTTAAGAATTTCTGATGATCACGTATCGATAAATCCAAAGTGTGGCGTCCAGCTATCGGAGAATCATAAACGCCAGTGCGTTAAATTATTAGAAAAATATAAAGACTGTTTCTCCACTGGTATGCACGACTTGGGATTTACCAACGTTACGGAAATGGAAATTCATCTCAAGGATTCTACCCCTGTTGTTTATAGGCCATACCGCTTACCTTACTCTGAGCGTAAATTAGTCCAGGATATGGTGAGTGATATGATTGAGCATAGCATTGTGCGGGAGTCGAACTCGCCATACGCTAGCCCAATCGTCCTTGTTAAAAAGAAATCAGGTGAAAAGCGACTCTGCGTAGACTACCGCGCTCTGAATAGCCGCACCAAAAGAGATCAGTATCCATTGCCAAGAATTGACGACTTGTTAGATCAGCTGTCAGGTCAGTCATTATTTACGTCACTTGACTTAGCTTCAGGCTATCATCAGATTGCTATAGCTGAGCAATCTCGAGAAAAGACTGCATTTGTCACACCCGATGGGCAATATGAATATAATCGTATGCCCTTCGGGTTGGCAAATGCCCCAGCAGTGTTTCAGAGAGCGATTCACAAAATTCTTAATAAAACTAAGGTCGGTTATATAGTTATATACATGGATGACATTATGATACCATCAAAAAATTTTGCAGAAGGATTAGTTCGTCTCGAAGAAGTGTTAAGTCTTTTACGTGAAGCAGGATTAACGCTTAAAATGGAGAAGTGTCATTTCTTCCAAGAACGAATTGATTTTCTTGGATTCGAAATAGACAAAGATGGTATTAGACCTGGGGTCCAAAAAATTGAGGCGGTGTCAGAGTTCCCTATCCCTCGGAACCAACATGAGGTGAGGAGATTCCTTGGACTTGCTAGCTTCTTCAGAAGGTTTGTGAAAGGATTTGCACTAATCGCCAGACCTCTGACGGGCCTTTTGAGGAAGGACGTATCTTGGCAGTGGGGAGATACAGAAATGGAATCCTTTCAGACCATTAAAACGCTTCTTACAGAGAGGCCTGTTCTAGCTTTGTATAATCCTAACGCTGAAACGCAACTACACACTGATGCTAGTAAGTTTGGCGTTGCAGGCATCTTATTGCAGAGGGAAGATTCCGATCCCTGGCGGCCGATAGCTTACTTTAGTCGTCAGACACTGGCAGATGAGATGAAGTTCCACTCCTTTGAGCTGGAAACACTCGCAGTTGTTAGTGCATTAAACAAATTCCGCACATACCTTATCGGAATAAAGTTTACCATTGTGACCGATTGCAGTGCGTTACGCTCCACATTTACCAAGCGAGATCTTATACCTCGCATATCTAGATGGTGGATACAGTTTTTGGAGTTCAATTGCGACATCGAATACCGTCCTGGTGAGAGAATGTCTCATGTAGACGCACTCAGTAGGGGACCAGTGTCAGCGCCGGCCGAAGAAGTTCACGTTCTAGACATCATGACAGTTAGTACAGAGGACTGGATTTCCACAGTCCAGTCCTCTGACGAAGAAGTGAGACGAATCAAAGATGTTTTAGAGGACCCGGAAACATCTAAAATTGCAGATATATATAAGGACTATACAATTAAAAACGGACGAGTCTTTAGAACTTTCGGCGATGGGGCTACTAGATGGGTAGTACCAAAAGGCGTACGGTGGCAACTTTTAAAAGCCAATCATGACGATGTGGGTCATTTTGGTTTTGACAAAACCTTGGATCGAATAAGATCACTGTTTTGGTTTCCGAAGATGCGGAAATTTATAAAGAAATATGTAGCTGCATGCCTTGAGTGCGCTCACCACAAGCTACCCTCAGGAACCAAAGAAGGGTTATTACATCCGATCCCAAAAATAGAGATACCGTTCCACACATTACATGCGGACCATCTTGGCCCATTCCCACGAAGTAAACGGGGTTATACATACATTCTTGTGATAGTTGACGCTTTCACTAAATACATCAGCTTATCACCTGTGCGAAGTACGAAAACCAAAGAGAGTATAAGAGCGTTCAAAACTCTTTTTAGTTACTTCGGGTCTCCGGCACGACTCATTACAGACCGCGGCACGAGCTTCACGAGTAAAAAGTTTAAGACATTCGTACAGTCAATTGGTACAAAGCATATCCTTAATTCCGTCGCCACGCCAAGGGCTAATGGGCAGGTCGAAAGGTATAACCGGACGATTCTAGCATCTCTTGGGTCCATGGTTCACGGTAAGGACAAAAATACATGGGACGAACTTCTTTCGGACATACAGTTGGGACTAAATACAACAGTTCATGACATAACTAAAAGAACGCCTACTGAGCTATTGTTAGGTAGAACAGTTGTAAACCCGGGCCAAGGCATATTAAATAACGTGATTGATGACATAGAACAGAACACAAACAAAACATTAGAGGATGTTAGGTCCGAAGCGAGCGAACGAATCAAGAGAAATCAACAAATAAATAAAAATCGTTATGACAGGCATAGGAAAAAGGCCACGGATTATAAAGAGGGTGACCTTGTTCGGATAGCGAGAGCAATAGTAACGGCACCGGGGCAATCTAAAAAGTTAGAAGCTAAATGTCAGGGTCCTTATCGAATTAAAAAGATTCTACCAAATGATCGATTTCTTGTACAAGACACTCCTTTGACTAGAAAAGGGGCAAAATATGAAACAATTGTTGCCATTGACAAAATATTCCCATGGTTGAGTTTTAACGCCCCTACTTGCTCTTCTAGCGACGACAATGATGATGAAAGTGACAATTATGATAAAGATTAAGACGCATTGATAATTACTTGATTACTTTATATGACTGTCAAACTTAACTAATGTGATGAACTAAATTAAATCTGACCTGATTGATTATTCCGTTAGTAGAATTGTACGTGTTAGGCCATGATTATGAGAAGATGATTACAGTGATAGTTAATGAAATGTTATGTTAGATGATAATTGGTAAATGAACTTGTTAGTTGTGAATATGAAATAGAAAAGACAAAGAGATGAGTGAGGGTGCTCTGAGTCGGGCATGATTGGCGTATGAACTCGCCGCCCATGAGTGGCTCAAGGCATCGCAGTCGTTGGCGATGTGATGGTGAAGGAAGTAACCCTCACAGCGCACGACTATCCTATTAGATTGAGTGAGGGGTGTTCTGAGTCGGGCATGATTGGCGTATGAACTCGCCGCCCATGAGTGGCTCAAGACATCGCAGTCGTTGGCGATGTTATGGTGCAGGGAGCAACCCTCACAGCGCACGACTATTATAGTAGATTGAGTGAGGGGTGTTCTGAGTCGGGCAGGATTGGCGTATGATTGCGCCGCCCATGAGTGGCTCAAAGCATCGCAGTCGATGGCGATGTGATGGTGAAGGAAGTAACCTTCACACCGCCCGGCTATAAAACAATTACGAAGCATATTAAATTGTGATTTCTAATTAAGTTATTAGTAACAATGAATTATATTGATAGATAAATTAATTTAGAATAATTTGTATTTAAATAAATATATACTAGTTAAATTAATGTAAATAGACTAAGCCGAAACGAAGGGACTCGTTTTTGAAGGATGGCCGACTGTAACCTAACTCACCAAATTGTGGGTAGTATAAGATTAATAATTACGTGTCTTACTGTGAGTTGTCATTTTGACACCTGGCTAAGTGTCAGTTGATAATTTAAGTCGCCGACACGAGGCACCATCATTCTTGAACGAGACACCCGAGTGATAACTAAGGTTAGTAATTAAATTTTATTAAAGTGTATTGTCAAATGATCGAGTTTAAAATAAATACTGTAATTGTGTTGGTTGATTTGTTGTTTAAATTCTATGACCCCTTCTGAGCTAGATTACACGTGTATTATTGGTTTTTGTTTTTCCTGACGTTTCGAACACTGCAGCGTTCGTAGTCGCAGGAGGACTAAGGTGTCAGGCGTCTCAACAGTTTATTTAAAATTATTTCAGTCTACCGTACATATAATTTATAAACCTCATAAAATTATTTTTGTCTCTGATACATATTTATAACTAAATCGCGACGATATTTCCTAAGACTATCCTTGAGAAGAAATACCGGAACAACCTCACTGATCACAAGTCGTTTTAAATTTAGAGATAAAATTTACAATTTTATGGAATTATTAACTAAAAGGTGTTCCGATGCACGCAGTAAACGCTCACAGTATCTTGATTTTTCTTGTGACTTGTGTTCGAAATGTCAGGAAAAACAAACACCATTATTACACGCGATTAATCCGGTTAAAAGTTGTTTTATTACATATTTAATCAGTTATATGGCTTGTATGTGCAATTGGACAGCCTTAACAGTCTAGTGGATGCAAGCACGGCTACTGAGTGTGAGGTACTGGGTTGTATTCCCGATTATTTCTAAGATCAACATAAACAGTTTCATCGGTTTAGTGTTCGCAATCACAGCTACTGAGTGTTAGGTCTGAGGTTCATTTCCGATTTCGGGTGAAGTGTTATTTTGTTTTTCTGTTCCCAAAGTCTCAGTAGCGATCAGAAGTTTGGAATAGCCCGGTAAATGGCAATAGGCTCACCACCTATTGTACTGGACTTAATAGATTTGGTGAAGTAAACAACTGGGGGACATTATCATTTATTCATAGAATCCCTAATTTAAATAGGTAAACATAAGAAAACATACAGATGATACAGATAAATTTAAGTTTGTGGAAAAAAAAATTGACACCTCAGTCCTTCTACGACCACGAACACTGCAAAGTGTTCGAAACGTCAGAAAAAATAAAAACCAATAATACACGCGATTAATCCGATTAAAAGTTGTTTTATTATAATGTGTCTAATCTGTCTCGTTGGTCGAGTCTAGTGGACCCAAGTGCGACTGCTGAGCATAAGTTCTCAGGTTCGATTCCCGGTTCGGGCAAAGTTTTATAGATATTTCTTTTAAAAAAAATCTCAGTAGCAGCCCGGAATTTGGAATTGTGCCCGGTAGATGGCAATAGGCTATCAATCTATTACATGGGCCTTAAAACAGCATTGGTGAAATATGGGTATACCTACAACTTTTAACACCTCTGCCTATCCCTTCAGGGAATATAGGCGTGATGTTATGTTTCGTAATCGCGAAAACCTACGATATTAATAGAATATGTACGTATGAACGTGTCTGCTTATCACTTCGTTAAATACAGGCGTGATCTTACAGAACATCTTCAAATACTTCGAAAGCCATGTTCACTTAATAAACAACATGAAAAAGCACTAAATAGTTTGGAACCTAGTAAAACTGACTTGAGTTAGACTGACTAAAACCTGTGACTAATTACTTTGAGTCAACTAAAGTACTTACGGGACCTTCAAACGCAAACACGGGCCTTACTACACGCGATCAACTTTGTTTGAAGTTGTTTGATGGTATATTCGGGTCTAATTTTGTTAAGTTCATAATTAAGTAACTTGTTACCGTAGAACATAACATAATATAACATAGCATCACGCCTATATACCCGAAAGGCGCGGTTGGCGCAGTGGTCGAGAGATCGACTGCAGCGCTGCGTGTCGCAGGTTCGATTCCTGCACGGAGCAAATATTTGTACGATCTATGGATAATTGCTCCGGGTCTGGGTGTTTGTGTGCTTGTGAGATTATAATTGTCTGTAAACGCACCCACGATACAGGAAGAAATTCCTAGTATGGGGCAAAGTTTAAAAAAAAAAAAAAATTGAACGCACAAGTGAACACAATTGTACAGTGTTCATTATTGTTCAGCGGTTACTACTCACGTGCATTTTTCGGGTATGCATGACTAAGGGCTCCGATCGAGTTTGAAAATAGTCGATTAAAGCGCAACTTAACCTCGATCGACCGATCTATGTGGCTGTCACTTAGCCACGAGCCCCTCTATGCTATGTTCTGTTATACTATGTTATTATTAAGAAAACAGACATTCGTTTTCATATATTTTTTCTAAAAAAAATATCTACGTTTGGCCACAAACTCGCCTGATGGTAAGCGACGGTGTGGCCGAGGATGGAGCACGTATATCCAGAATAAATCTATTCACTCTTAAGTAGAGTGGATAGATTTTGGGAGAACTATATTTGGGGAGTTTTTGCAACTGCCCAGACCCGTCTCCCACAACGGTTGCACCGGACTACATCCCGAAACAGGACTAGGTCGCTTCACGGCATGGCTTCGTCCGGTAACCAGCCGCAGCCGAAGCCTCCCACCAGTGTTGTGTTGCCTGTTTTGCACCAGCCAGGGGCCACGTGTAGGGATTCCATTTTAAGGGTGCACTCCTACGGACGCGGGCAACTCAGCTCCCAAAAGTCTTGTTATATAGTTCGTATAAACGCAACATCTTCCAAACTAAGTTTTTGCGTCGACACGGCTCTTAGTTGAACACGCGTGCGTCGAGAGTCTGTTCAGATCTCAACTTCTCGGTTAACTTGCCCTTCATATTTTTTTTTTCTGATACAGTGACCATACATTCTTGTTATTTTTTATGTTCTATGTATAAAGTTATAAATTTTTGTGGAAAGAAAAATACGATCGTAAGCAGGATTCGATCCTGAGCCTCCCAGATAAAAACTCCATGCGCTCTGACCGCTAAGCCATTTCTAACTTTAGAGTACGCTATGCATGCGTTAATGGTTTTCAAAGATTTAACTGTATTATATATATATACTTATATAATTTTGTCAGCATTGCGGGAATAGAATAGAATAATTTATTTGCTTAAAATTTTGTGTAAATTAAAATATAAATATAGATTCCGATACATTTTGCCGCAGCACGACATGCAAATTTTTTTGACTGTCCTGTTGGTCTAGTGGTAAGTAGCCCTGACTGCTAGGCCGGAGGTCGTGGGTTCGATTCCCACCCAGGACAAATGTTTGTGTGATGAGCACGATCATTTGTTCTGTGTCTGGGTGTAATTTATCTATAATATGTATGCATTTAGAAATATATAAGTATGTTTATCAGTTGTCTAGTACTCATAACACAAGCTCTGCTTAGCTTGAGACTAGACGGCGTTGTGTGATAGTTGTGGAATATTTATTTATTTATTTAATTCATAATATAATTATAACCAAATATTGATCAAGTCAGTAAGTAAAAATATTAGATTTCATTAAGTAAAACTATTAAATGTCAATAAGTAAAAACTATAAATGTCAATAAGTAAAAATATTAAATGTCAAACTTACAATTTAACATTAAATAGAGTTATTTATTTCTTCATATAGTGTATAATTATTCGAGAGACCATTTTTTACACATAAAATCATCAATAGAATGAAAAGACTTTTCTATCGGGCAGAGTTTAAGTTTTCTACGAAATTTATAAACATACATTTTTTTATTACATCAGGAATATTATTAAATATCCGGCCACACATAGCACAATTTTTTAAGTACATTGTTGTCCCAGGGACTTTTCTTAATACAATTCTGTCTGGATCCCTCGTATTTCTAGGAAACATATCTTTAGCCGTTTTGAATTGGTGAGGTTTAATTTTACGAACTTGGCTGCTTCGAAAATGTACATGCAGGGCTGGGTAAGTAAGCGATATTTTTTAAATGGTGGTTTACACGATTCACATGGTGGTATACCAGCAATTGCCCAAACACCCTTTTTTTGTGCTAAAAATGCTATATTTTATTCCTTGGTCGTTTGAAATTTATGTTGGTTTAATACCGTTTTATCAGCCCGTAATTTACTAATTTAAACTTCAAAGTTAAAAATTAATCGCTTTAAAAACAGTACTAATTTGTAGTACGATATTTTATTTTTGCCTTTGCCCCACACTGCGGTTCGTTTACAAACACAAATCTCATATTCACACACTCACACCCGGAACAATTGTCTGTAGATCATATAAATATTCATTCTGTGCGGGAATCAAACCCTCGACACGTGGCGCAACAGCCGGAGATTAATGAGTAATCCGGAGGACTGCTGCCGCCGTGCCGAACCTCTATCTACTAAATTGGCAAAATTTTCCACTAACCTTAACGAAGATTCTGAGATTAATTATAAATCTTAGAAAAGCATGAACACATGCTTAGCGAACTCTAAAGTTATTATATTAAATGGAAAAAGAATACGGTCGTGAGCAGGATTTGAACCTGCGTCTCCCGCGGATAACCACAACATCTCTCTCTGTTCTCTGGGATTGCCACCACATCCCCACAGCAGGTTAAGGGCTATCGACGGAGCCCTAAAGATTTATTAAGTACGGTACCTTAAAAAATAGTAATTAATATAGGCATTACATGGCCTCAAAATGTATAGAAAAATATCATTATATATGATTTATAAAGGATTGGGATGTTGTTCGGCGAAACGGTTTTTACAACTGCAAAGTGGTAACGCTGAATTTAGTAGATCTGTAAATGATTGCTAGATAAATATTGTCAGGCGTCTCCTTAAGAAAGAATGCAAGGAGGATTGAAAATTCAATAGATTTGAACACGACAAGGTAGCTCAGTTCATAGAGTAATGACACGGAATGTCAAGGGTCGCGGGTTCAAGTCCCGTTCTTGTCTATTATTTTTCCAATATTTCCTTTAAAAATTGTAATTAATATAGCCTGGCATGGCCTCAACATGTGTAAAAATATATTATTATATATGATATAAAAACAATTACCTGCTTTCATCATTATTTTCAAACGCAAGCCATGGTCACCCTACACCACATTTCCTGCGGAAGCATCAATCAATTCTATAATGACGTCAGAGCAGAAAAACACGACCAGAGTGCGCACGGTTATATATTTTTATGACATCTTAACAAGTTAATGTTTGACAAAAAGTTTTTTGCTATGAAGGTTTCTTAAATATTTTGCAAAAGAAGGGGTTTTTTTTCTATGTCTTCTGATCTTATCGGTCATACAACATACATACATAGCATCACGCCTGTATTCTCCAAAGGGGTAGGCAGAAATGTACACACTTGTACGCCAACACTACACCAATACTGTTATTAAGTCCCATGTAATAGATGGTGAGCCTATTCTATCTATTTATTATAATGAATTTCCTAACAGAAGAACTCAATAACACTTTGCCCGACCCGATCGAACCCAGGATCTAATACTCAGCAGTCGTGCTAGGGACCAGTAAACCAACGAGTCAGTGTTTCTTATTTGTTGATGTTAAGAGTCACGTCTCATCTTTGAAGGCCTAGTCTTTGCCAACAGCGTGCTGGGCTCATCCTATCTTCTTCTTATCGTGTGGTTGATGAACAACCTCATGGCAGAGTCTAAACCACCCGTAGGTCTCTGACATGACTTTACACACCATCGATAACATCTCAGGTGTGCTGGTTTCCTCACGATGTTTTCCTTCACCGTTATAAGCAAGTGTTAATTAGTTTATAATATGCACATGAGTTCGATAAGACAGTGGTGCGTGCCTTGGATTCGAACTTGCAACCTTTTACTTGGCAGTCCAACGGTCATACCACTAGGCTATCACTCACTGCTATATTTATCATGCTAGGGTATCTGTCTTGTCAAATTTATATCTATTTATTAAATTAATTAATTACTTAATTATTTATTATAAATAAATTTTACAAACGTTTGCATTTTGTTGAATGAAAAATATGGTAGTAAGCAGGATTCGAACCTGCCCCTCCCAAATAAATATTCCAGGCGTTCTTCAGAGAAGAGGTTGAAATGGCCAAATTGGTAGGTATCTTTCTTTCCAAAAAAATATTATAACTCATCCCATGACCTTTCCAAATACAGATAATTGCATTATTCCATATTCCTTGTAATAGGAGTAGTGAGCAGAGATGGAGATGACTTAGTTGATCAGAGGGCCTGGAATATTTATCCGGCAAGCGCAGGTTCAAATCCTGCTCACAACCATATTTTTTATTCCGCAAAAATTAATTAAGTGAGAAGGTATCTGAAAATACTCCAAAATCTCAAAGCCAAAATATACAAAATTAACTTCTCAAAACTACAAAAAAATACCTAATACTGCTAGAGCCATTTAGGCACGTCACAAGTGGATTGATGACGTCACTCCAGCAGCGATTATATCCACTTTTGAAAATTAAAAAAGTTGCTCAATGTCTCCATCCGGTGACGTCGAAGTTGTTCCGCGGAAATTCGGATTTTTGCCCGTTGATAAGGGGATTGGCAAGTGGAAAGTTTCTGGTGGGGTTCCTTACCAAATATTTTTACATGACTGCATAAAAAAGAAGTATTATGTTTTTAGGGTTCATTAACGTACAAATTTCGACGATGCTCATTAATTCCCATGTGATGGTGGTGAACCTATTATCGCCTACCAGGCCCAATAATTCTAAACTCCAGGTGACTACTGACAAAATCTTTATAAAAAAAACAATGCCACAATGGTAATAAACACTGCCCGACCAACCGAAATCACAGAAGCTATATATACAATAATTAAAACACAAAGTTAACAAAACAAAAATCCTCATACAAAGACAAACTAACATTGTCTACTCTATGCTGAAACAAAGACGGGACTTGAAACTTGAACTTGGAAAAAATGTCCAGTCACAACCGGGACGCAAAACAATTTTTCTGCGGAACCGTCACAGAGAAAACTCTCTCGTCACTTGGTACGGCAGCCATTTTAACTCCCTTTAAAATGGATGGACGAGCACAACTTTACATCTTTTGTTTTGTTTTTTTTTTTTCTTGAAAACAGATATTTTCAATTTCTTGGACAAGAATCGTTTTGGTCGGCCAAAGAATACAAGTTGGTCGATTTCGAAATTAACTTTTGAGTTAAATAAGTTTACGAGTTTTTTGTTTCGTTCGGATTTTTTTGTTCCAAAGAATTTAACATTTCATCTTACTTTTGTATTTAATAGAAGAGTCTTCTAATTAGGTAGAAAACAAGGGAAGTTTGACTTATTAGATGGGAGAGCTTTTTACACGAATGCCCAAAAAAATGTGTGTTATGTTTTTAGGGTTAATTTATGTATGTTTCAAGATATGTCTTTGAAAAAGCATTAACGCATGCTTAGCGAACTCTAAAGTTACAATATTAAATGGAAAAAGAATACGGTCGCGAACAGGATTCGAACCTGCTCCTCCCGGATAGATACTCCAGGCGCTCTGACCACTAAGCCATCTCGACCTCTGCTCACCACCGCGAATTCTTCTTCCATATTTTAACACGTCTTATGGCGACGTCATTGCAATCAATTCAGTACCTATACAAGTGACTGAACCGACACGACTAACTTTGCAGTTAATACAATGTCGTAAAGAATGCAATTACCTTAATAATTCAAGATATGTCTTTGAAAAAGCATTAACGCAGAGCGCCTGGAGTATCTATCCGGGAGGCGCAGGTTCGAATCCTGTTCGCGACCGTATTCTTTTTCCATTTAATATATGTATGTTTGTTTAATCTACCATAACTGATAAACAGCTGTACGGATTTATATGTATAGGGTATCGATAGAATACTTGCATTGTCCCGAGTAACATATACTAGGTTTTCACCGTGGGAGAGCCATGCTTCGGCACGAATAGGCCGGCTCGACCGGAGTGATAGCACGGCCTCACACTAAAACCATTGTGCTTCGCTCAGTGAGTGAGGGTACCGGAGGCCTAAACCCTTTAAAAGGCCGGCAATGCACTTGCGACTCCGCTGGGGTTGCGGGTGTCCATGGCCGGCGGTAATCAGGTGATCCGCCTGCTCGTTTATCCCCTAACCCAGGAAAAAAAAGGCTAGTAATATTAAAATGTTTGTGATATAGTGGGCTATGATACAAATAAGTTGTGAAATAAAAAAAAAACACAAAACGTGTTAAAATTGCATTAAAAAGCACGCCTTTTTAATTAATTTCTTGCTGTCTTATCAGTATAGGAGTTACTATTACAACACGTTTTATGAAACCAAGAACCACGAACGTACCTCAATTAAATTGCAGACGTTCTCAAAAAAAGGACAGGTCAGGAGCCACCTAAATCGGCGAGCATGTATGAAGAGTTCAAGATAAATCTTTAAAAAGCATTAACGCATGCTTAGCGAATATCATGCATGGCATGCGTTAATGCTTTTTAAAGATTTATCCTGAATTATTAAGGAAATTGCATTCTTTACGACATTGTATTAACTGCAAAGTTAGTCGTGTCGGTTCGGTCACCCGTATGGGGACTGAATTGATAGCAATGACGTCGCCATAAGACGTGTTAAAATATGGAAGAAGAATTCGCGGTGGTGAGCAGAGGTCGAGATGGCTTAGTGGTCAGAGCGCCTGGAGTATTTATCCGGGAGGCGGAGGTTCGAATCCTGTTCGCGACCGTATTCTTTTTCCATATAATATAATAACTTTATGTATGAAGAGGTTAATGAACATAGGTGAAGCGAAAGAGGTATATCAGAATCGTAGCAAATGGAAATCTATCGATTTCCTCTCTACCTACCCTAATGGGAAACAGGCGTGATTGTATGTATGTATATATATAAGAACCACGGACGAAAAATAAGAATCAACAAGACAAGAATCACGAAGCAGTCGCAAGGTAGGGGAAGGTAAGGTAGGGGAAGGTAAGGTAGGGGAAGGTAAGGTAAGGTATAAAATTAAAAGTGTTAGCTCAGAGTGGCACGTCTCATTACCCTGTTCAGACGAGAATTAAACCGTTCCTGAGTTAATGAATGGTTCGCGTCGACAGTCCTCATAATACGGATGCGGTAGTTTTTGAAGTAGAATAAAAATTCGGTAAAATAAAGTGCTCAATTTATGTTGACTGCCTCGTTTGTCTAGTGGAGTGTGACTGCTGAGTATGAGGTTGCAGGTTCGTTTCCCGGGTCGGGCAAAGTGGTATCGAATTTTTCTGTTAGGAAATTCTCTGTAGCAGCCTGGAGTTTGGAATTGTGCCGGGTATTTGCCACATTTCACCGATGTAGTATTAAGTCCCATGTAATAGGTGGTCAGCCTATTGCCCTCAACCAGGCACAATTCCGGACGCAGACCTACTACTTAGAATTTTACAGAAACGGAAAAACCCAATAACTCTGCTCAATTAGGAAACCGAACCTAGGACCTCACACGATCAGCAGCCGTACTTGCACCTACTAGACCTGAACGAGGCGTACCATAGTTCTGATTAATGTGTCGTTTTTCTTTCCTTCCTTTAATTACACATAATTTTATTTGTTTTCAAACCCATCTGTGTATTTACGCTTAACCTACAATAAATAAAATATGAACGAAAATAAAATATAACAGCATGACCTTAAAAACTTTGCCCACATCAACATCTGCTGATCCTGTAAGTGATAAAAAGTATCATTTTATGACGTCATAGAACAAACTGTGCAACCGTGCGCCTGATTATAAACCATATCGATCTCATGGTCGTAGGCCATAAAATGAATACTTTTGAGATAGAGTATGAATGAGACAAGGCGTGGCTTGTGCAGAAAAATAAAAATATGTTCTTGAGTATTAGTTTTGAAGTCTGTCTTCCGATTTCCTTATAATAGCCGGCACGCGACAAAAACAAAAAACGTAGCTTTTATTCAAAATGTTTCAAAGTTCTTTTCGTCTATTCCACATGGTTTATGGTATTCTGTCTGAGGAAAAGTTGTTTTTGATGGTTAAGTAAATCGATGCAAGAGCTACAGGTCATACTAAATATATGGTATAAAAATATTTTCGTGGTTCATACTGAGCCGTCCTGTTGTCATTTAGGTCTTTTGAGAGCGAGGACTCCAAACCAGGTGTCTTCTCAGAACGTATACAGTCAAATGGGGTGAATAGGGATCCTAGGGTGAATAAGGATAGAAGGGAAAGTTATTCGCAATCTGAATTTAATTCAACGTTGACGTTGATATTGTGACGAAATGAATAAACGAGAAAATTTATGTTAAAAACTTTATCGGTCTTATCCCTATTCAGTCCTGGATCCCTATTCACCCCATTTGATCGTACCACAATATTAATATGTATACTCCTGCATTTTTTATTTTAGTTACTGGTCATGCATTTCGTGTAGATACAGAATATGTAAATATGTGAAGCATTTTTCAGTTTCACGTTCATATTTTTTGTGTGTTATTAATATATAAAACTTTATTTTCTGATAAACCTACGAATGATGAATTGAGTCAGCTCCCCACACTCCATCGAACTTAAGACAATTGGCATGCGCGACAGTTAGTCCATTCTCCTGAATTTTTCCCTGTCATTTTTGGGATCGTTCATTTTACAGTATGTTTTTTTAATAACCTTATTTTGTCAATACATACTTTCTTCTTTAGACGCTCTATATCATATATTCATACTCTAAGCAATAAAAATAAAGGTCGTAGAGTTTTTATGAAGACTTTCTCAATAAACGTGGATTGACTTCAGTGTTTCGATTGGAAAACATAAAATTGGAATGATGAAGGGTCCCGTGTGATGTCGTATGTTTTCATGTTCGTGGGGTAAACAGTTAAGCAAAGAAAGATAAACGTGTACAATGGTTATCATTTGTTTAGTTTTTTTGCAGTATCGGCAAACATTTTGGCCACCTTGAGCTTAGTGCGAGCCGCTGTGCAAAACGCAGAACGCGAAGTTAGTTATCAGTGAGACGTAGGAGGCACAGTAAAATAAATATACAGTACGTTGTCACGGCAGTGTCTTTGAAATTATTACATACGCTCAAGGGCTGCGCACTGACTGTGTCTCTTGGGGTATGTATTTGATAATGTATATCAAATTGTCATAATTATTATCTCCTCATTAAAATTTATTAATACAAGTTTTGTCAGTTATATTTTTAATTATTTCTACTTGGGTTTTCTTTTTAGTTTAAAAAGTGATTTTGAGTTAGTATGGAGGGGACAGACATATTTTTTCAAATTGAACACGTCACGTTTTTAACATAGAATAAAATAAAATTACCTACATAAAAGTGCAGGGGCGTCTCGCAGTAATCCATGTCCTTACGTGACTGCAGCACAATCGCGACTGCTCTGTACCAAAGTTTAGTGAGATTTCGAGGCGCGTCATTTCGGCTGGTTTGGATGAAGACGCGTCGACCGCGGTAGACCGCAATTTTTTTTTTTGTGGAATTTGGAGTTAATGGTAAAAGCTTATAATACATATAATCCGGTATAATACATATAATAATAAATATATCACACATATAATCCGGATAAAAGTTGTTTTATTATAATTCCTCACCGTTTGTCTCCTCCAATCTCACGCTCATTCGTGCCTCCGGGAGCCTCATCAAGGGAATTCCATTGTATCAGTTGTAATGGGCGCTCTGAAAAGAAAAAATAGACATAATCAGCGCAGGAGCAGAATATACGGAGCCAACTTAATTATTGGATAAAATAATAAGATTTTAATTCTACTGTGTTCTTTCGTGTTTTAGGGAGGTGAATTAATTGGTTGGTTCTTCATGTTGTTTTAGGTAAAGAGGGTAAGTAGAACTCGATTTTTTCCATATTAAACGCAAAAAAAATTACCTGTACTTTTATAAAATCAGAGCTCTTCGTGTACAAGAGATGTTGCATCACACACCATGCGCATTTGTATTATTTACTTCAAATACTATGATTACATATAATTATTTCAGATTCTCATAATCACTGCATATACTTTAAAATTACTTTTAACCGGATTAATCGCGTGTATTATTGGTTTTTGTTTTTCATGACGTTTCGAACACTTTGCAGCGTTCGTGGTCGCAGGATGACTAAGTACATATATTGACATTGCACAATGTTTAAGTGGTCGGCTCTTGTGTCACGGGTTGCGGGTTCGATTCCCGCATTATAATCTACAGTTTGCAGGAAATGCGAAATGTAAAACAGTATATATAAATAAAAGTCCCATTAATGTCTATTGTTGGTAATAAGAAAACACCATAAAAAAAACATTAAACGGACTTGATATCTTTAATGTCATTATAACATACTTATTCATTCATTCATTTATTTTCGGAGTACCGTACTTAAAAAGGAAAAACGGAACGCTTGTAAGATCACTTCATTGTTCGTCTGTCAGACCGTCATGATCCTTCAGCTCAGAAACAGGTAAACGTATCTGTAATTAAAATTAATATCAAATACTAAAATCTAGAGTCTCTTGCAGGTGTAAAAATTAAGCATTTAAGTCGACGCAGACAAAAGATTCGGCCATTTATTTATGTTAAATATTTTTATGCGTGCAAACTTACTCATGAATAGCCTAGTATTGTCCGATGACCTAGAATCATGAAATATGGCAAGAGACATGGTCTTACAGTAAAACATAAAATTCCGACAATCATTAATTAATGTAGGTATACTCGAATATATATTAGTTTTTATATTCGCAAACTGAAACCTACAGGACACTTCCAGTTGAACTAGAATCATAAATTATAATAAAACAACTTTAAACAGGATTAACCACGTGTATTATTGGTTTTTGTCTTTCCTGACGTTTCGAACACTTTGCAGCGTTCGTGGTCGAATGCAATACACGCGATTAATCCAGTTAAAAGTTGTTTTATTATAATGTGTAGTGATCGCAAAACCCTAAGATATTACTATGGAATCATAAAATTTGTCTAATAGTAAGATCTCTCACAGCATAAGTAAAGAAAAACACCCGAAAATTTTCAGCTTTCTGTGGCGCTATTTAATTATTCTTGGAAGGCCACCTTTGTTTTTGGAGAAGAATCGCTCCGCTCATAAGCCTTGGGCCATACACGCAAATCATACAATGCCTCTTTCTTTTCTTCTCGCTCTCTATCACGCTTACACTTCGATATAGTACAGGTTCAATTCCCGTCAATAGAAATTACGATTTCTACATTACATTTACATATATATTTTTTATCTACAGAACCCTCATCCGTCTCGCTCTTGGCCTATTTTTAATTCGCAATGTTTTTCAAAATGTCTACCTTCTTTTAACTTCATTATTCTCGCATTACTCATTATGAAAATTACTGTTATCCATGTTATTTGCATGTCCTCTTTTGATGTAAAACGGGAGCTACGGATCTTCGTGATTTTTTGCACAAATATTATTAGACGACGGGAAATGGATATTAGCATCAATTCTAATGTGACCAATTAAATTAAAATTATATTATCGTTTTATTTTACTAATAGTTAGACAAACGGGGTGAATAGAGATCCAGGGGTGAATAGGGATAGTACCGATAAGGTGTATAGCAGTGATAGCCTAGTGGTATAACCGTTGGACTGACAAGTCAAAGGTCGCAAGTTCGAATCCAAGGCACGCACCACTAGCGAAATCATGTGCGTATTATAAATAAATTATCACTTGTTTAAAACGGTGAAGGAAAACATTGTGAGGAAACCAGCACACCTAAGAGATGTTCGCGGTGGTGTGTAAAGCCATGTCAGAGACCTACGGGTGGTTTACACTCTGACACAAGGTTGTTCATCAACCACACGATAAGAAGAAGACCGATAAAGTTTTCAACATTCATTTTCTCGTTAATCCATTGTGTCAAAATATCGACGTCAACGTTGAATTAAAGCCTAAAATATAAAAATCTCGTGTCACAGTGTCTGTTGTCGAACTCCTCTGAAACGGCTTGCCCGATTTTTATGAATTATTTAGTAGGTCTGAGAATAGATCGTAGGCTATTTTTTATAGGTGATAAGGGTGGCCCTATCCAGAATAAATATTCAGCAGGACAACGTTTGCGGGGTACAGCTAGTAATTATATATAGATCCGAAACCGATCAGGAAAACAAATCCGTTCTTTAATCCTTACTCACTGCTTTTTTTTTGGAGGTGGTTAAGATATTTGGGGCTCGCACACACTAAAAAGTCCACCGTGTGCCTTGGGTGGATGAGTCGTGAGAACTGCAATGTGTGGCATTCGTGACCATCCCAATTCACCCCTGGATCACTATTCACACCATTTGACTGTACCAGAAGACGCTAGACGGGATGTATTACGTCAAATTCAAAGTTATCCATGTTAACTTATCTTTTTAACTGTTTTTATTATTAATTTTATTTTAACCTATCCATTTTGTTTTTCATTTCCCTTGTAAGAAATTAATTAATTTAATGTATTTCAATTTTTATTTTTATTTTGTCGTTGTCTTTGCCAAACCATTATTTTATCTAGACTATAGGTGAATGATCTCTGTAATTCGAAGAACATATGTTTTTTGTACCTTACTTACTTTATATATGAATGTGACTTTTATTAGACGAAAAAAAAAAATATAATTAAAATCCTGTTCGCGACCGTATTCTTTTTCCATTTAATATTGTAACTTTAGAGTTCGCTAAGCATGCGTTAATGCTTTTCAAAGGTTTATCTTGAAATAAATAAAACCTTATAGTTATTTATGTTTTAATAAATACAGATATTACCAATTTATTAAAGTTTTGTTTTGTATTCAAAATAAATTTCCGTCAAACCTGTTCTTGCTTCGAACACCCTGTCTGATAGTTTACCTGCGTTTCTTGAATATAAAACTAGCCCGACATGCCCGTGGGAAGAAAGGGATTTAAACTTGTTTTGACAGCCAGCTTAGTAAAGGTCGTCACCCATCACAAATCATAGAAATACTCAAACCAGATACAACCTCTTTGGCTTGAGCTTGGTAATTTAAATAAAGTTCGGTGTTAAAAAAAAAAACCTCATAAAAGAACATTACAGTTCAAATGAGAAAATGTAATAAATAAAAACCCGCGTTAATTAGAGGAAAAAAACCTACTAAAATATATTCCACCAGCACCCTCCCCCCTCATGACCACGCCTAGCATATCATCAATGCGCCTGCCTCGTTGGTCTAGTGGTCCCAAGCGCGACTGCAGAGCATGAGGTCTAGGGTACGTTACCCGGGTCGAAAATAAAAGATAAACGATAAAAGATAAAAGATAAAAGATAAAAGATAAAAGATAAAAGATAAAAGATAAAAGATATATCTTTTATCTTTTATTTAAAGATAAAAGATAAAAGATAAAAGATAAAAGATAAAAGATAAAAGATAAAAGATAAAAGATAAAAGATAAAAGATAAAAGATAAAAGATAAAAGATAAAAGATAAAAGATAAAAGATAAAAGATAAAAGATAAAAGATAAAAGATAAAAGATAAAAGATAAAAGATAAAAGATAAAAGATAAAAGATAAAAGATAAAAGATAAAAGATAAAAGATAAAAGATAAAAGATAAAAGATAAAAGATAAAAGATAAAAGATAAAAGATAAAAGATAAAAGATAAAAGATAAAAGATAAAAGATAAAAGATAAAAGATAAAAGATAAAAGATAAAAGATAAAAGATAAAAGATAAAAGATAAAAGATAAAAGATAAAAGATAAAAGATAAAAGATAAAAGATAAAAGATAAAAGATAAAAGATAAAAGATAAAAGATAAAAGATAAAAGATAAAAGATAAAAGATAAAAGATAAAAGATAAAAGATAAAAGATAAAGGATACAGGATAAAGGATAAAGGATAAAGGATAAAGGATACAGGATAAAGGATAAAGGATAAAATCTAAAAGATAAAGGATAAAGTATAAAAGATAAAGGATAAAGATTAAAGGATAAAGGATAAAGATTAAAGGATAAAGGATAAAAGATAAAGGATAAAGATAAAGGATAAAAGATAAAGGATAAAGTATAAAAGATAAAGGATAATGATTAAAGGATAAAGGATAAAGATTAAAGGATAAAGGATAAAAGATAAAGGATAAAGATAAAAGATAAAGGATAAAGGATAAAGGATAAAGGATAAAAGATAAAAGATAAAAGATAAAAGATAAAAGATAAAGATAAAAATAAAATATAAAAGATAACAGAAAAAATATTCCTCGTTCGATTCCTGGAGGTGTACACCCACATTTCATTAATGTTTTTATTAAGTCTTATGTAGTATCTTGTCTGTGTTTTTGTGGGAGATAGGAAGTTGGTGGTGTGACTACCCCGTGCTTCGAAGGACAGTAAAGCCGTCAGTCCAGCACCTGACGTGTCGGATTGCCGTCGCATCGGACTATGAGAGTGAAGGAAGAAAGAGTGCACCTGTGTTTGCGTATATAAACTTGTGCACTATAATATCTCTGCGTACTTGGCTAATCACTGTGGGGATAGGCTGCCGTGACCGAAATACGGTTGGGAGGAGAGGAAGGAGTATTTATTCAAGTATGTATATTATATAAATATGTATGGTAGTATGGTAGATGTCACTACTCGCTACACTTCATTTAATGACAAGGTGAGGGTGTTTGGCCATGGTGTTATATGAGTGACGGCCTTTAAAGCTTAGTGTATACTGCTATCATGATCAGCTTATAAAAGTTCTTAGTACTTTGTTGCAATTTCAAAGAAAATTATAAGTATCAAAAGGATTCCTATAAGTCGCGGAGAGATTTTCACAGTTTTCATTTGATTTTCCTTTTTGTAGCACAATTCGGTTTTATGTATTGCGAAATATTAAGATACACATCGTATTTGATGCGAGGCTTTTAAACCAGCGATTTATTAATATGATCGGCTTTACGTGCTCTCCGAATCAGGAAGGTGTCACACCACCAACTTTTATAACTTCGGGCTGGTAATGGGATTTTACTAATAGATACAACCAATAACTATTTGCCCAACCTAGGAATTGAACCCAGGACCTCACGCTCAGCAGAGCCGCTTAAATTAAAATCAAAATTCTTAATTGCTATATTTTATTATAACACCAGTACAGATAAAGGTTATAATTTTTTGTGGAAAGAAAAATAAAGTCGTGAGCAGGATTGAAACCTGCGCCTCCCGGATAAATAGTCCGGGTACTCTGACCACTAAGCCATCTCGACCTCTGCTCACTACTCCGAATTCTTTTACCACATTTTAATGCGCCATTCGGTGACATTATCACATTAAAAAAAACGCCTGATGTATGCTGTGATGGTAAGCGACGGTGTGGCTGAGGATAGAGCACGTATATCCAGAATAAATCTATTTACAAGAGTGACTTAAGAAAGTAGAGGTGACAGATTTTGGGAGAACGATAGTTGGGGAGCAACTGCCCATACCCGTCTCCCATAACAGTTGCACCGAACTACATCCCGAAACACGACTGCCTAGTCGCTTCACGGCATGGCTTCGTCCAGTGGGTGGTTACCAGCCGCGGCCGAAGCCTCTCACCAGACGAAGCCTCTCATCAGAGTTACGTGTAGGGATTCCATTTTAAGGGTGTACTCCTACGGACGTGGGCAACTCAGCCCCCTATTATTTATTAAGTCCCTATACAGGTGACTGTCTCAGGACTGTGTTTTTCTTTTCACAAAAAAGTATAATTTTTAGAGTTCTCCACTCATGCGTTGATGGGTTTGAAAGATTTATCTTTAACTGAATTAAGATTCTTTATCTATTTCTAATGCATTTGCCATTACTCGTTATCGCTACCTCTCCGCTCACGCTATCCTCATAGCCCTATCCTTATAATCGTTCAGCAGATGGTTATTGGTGGAAAAAGTACGTGTTACATAAAAAGGGGTGGTTTTAGTAAGAAGTACCAGTGAGTGCTACCATTTACCAATCTTTATTTGATACCTGCTTTACTCAATAACAGTTAAACGTGTAGGTAGGTTAAAAGCCATGTATCTTAGACCTGGGAATGGTACCTAGTTATTTTTTTTTCTATCTAACAAAGTGCGAAACGAGATTAAGTTAATTTAAAAAAACTGCCTCGTTGGTCTAGTGGTCCCAAGCGCGACTGCTGAGCAGGAGGGCTCGGGTTCAATTCCCGGGTCGAGCAAAGTGTTATTGTGTTTTTCTGTTAAGAAATTCACAGTAGCAGCCCGGAGTTTGGAAATGTGCCCGGTTGATGGCAATAGGCTCACCATCTATTACATGGGGCTTAATAACAGAATTGGTAAAATGTGGGTGTACAACTGTGTACACCTCTGCCGACCCCTTCGGGGAACACAGAAGTGATGCTATGTTAGGGGATGTTAAAAAAAATAACACCTATTTGTGTACCATAGCCACTACATTACAATTTTTTATATCTTATTAGGCTATTTTAGCAGGACAATGTAGGACATGATTCTAACGATACGCCATCCATCTGAATCGGTTGAGGCGTTTACAAGTTATAGTGGAATAAAGATACTCACAAACATACACACATACATGAACCCTAAGGCCCAAAGACTACGTTGCTGATAGGGATGTTTGGCTAGAACACCTTCTGCACATGTGGCTTCCTTGGCTACTCACTGACAATGTACGTTTCTTTCACAGTTCTAATGATATTTTTGCTTTGTTTTTTGCATAATATACCTCTTTCAATCTTTGCTTTCTTTTTTGTTTTTACCTTTTGCTAAACTTACTTTGACGGATATTATGCATTGTTTTATATAACTTCTTTAGCTTCAACATTTTGTAAATGTGAGAACGCCGTAAACTTGTCAAATGCGCTATTCATTTAATAAGGCTTATGTAATTATCTTTTATATTAGTGACTGCATCCAAGATTACGTTGTTTTTATATCCCGCCCAAAATTGTATCTACAGAAATTGTAAAAGATATACAGTTTAAAAGAGTAACCATGGAGTTTCTTGCCGGTTCTTCTCCATAGGAAGCGACTTTTTGGAACCGTGCACGTAAATTCTGACTTTTCATAAGTGCCTTTGTATGGTTTATATGAAATAAAAACCTTTGACTTTGACTTTGACTAAAAACATAACATCCCTTTTCTTGGGCAGTTGTGTAAAAAGAGGAACCTTGGGCTTTTAAGATTGTGTACTCCACTTAAATGGAACAAATCTTTATAGAACCCAGACGGTACTCTAATTCTATCTATAAAATTGAAGTGTCTGTCAGTTAATTCAGTATAAATGACAAAATTTATGTGACAACTGCTATATAAATAATAGCTAGTTATAAATTACAGTTTTTAGATTTTTTGTCTGTCTGAAAGTTTTTATGAATAGGCTCGGAAACGGCTCAACGTATTATAATGTACTTTTTTGAGATTAATAAAGAATTTGAAGTTTAATCTTTCGTGTATGTTCTATCGAAATCACTAATATTATAAGACATAACAACTCAATCTATAATTTTGTTTGATATAACAATCATTTCTTACTGAACGCTATTAAGCATATTTTATTTATTTAAGTAACTGTGTAGTATATTTGTTATGCATTTATTTAATTAGACTACCCAAATTCTATTTATCCTAGTTATTATTGTCCATCCCAAGGTTGTCTGTTAGAGATCGCTATTAGCGATAAGACCGCCCATTGTACCTATAACGTCTATAAACACATTTTCCTGTTTTTGTATTGGTGTACAATAAAGAATATTTGTATTGTATTGTATTGTTATAGCCCGGTTAGTGGAGTGTAATATTAGGATTAGATCAGAACCTGGCGCATGGATAGCATTTGGTGTGACACAGCTAGATAGAAGGAGACCGTATCGGTGGCGGTTACCACCAACAAAGCATTCCCAAAGAGGGTTGACGTCAGGCAGGCGGCCGGTCATAAAACATAGCCAAAACTTTAGCAGCATGCCAGATATAGGTATGCTGCGCCGACCCCAAATAAATTGGGATTAGGACAGGGGGATGATGATAACAACCATTTCTTATTGAAAGTGATACATATTAACAAATTTTTATAAACATAATATACATAAAATAAAATAATTTCACATATCCCTCGGAAGGTATAAAGATTATTTCGTAAAAAAATATATATCTTTAAAAGTCAATCAATTATTATTTTTAAGGAAACATTGAAAAATAATAGACGCGAACGGGATTTAAACCCTTGACATACCGTGTCACGGCTCTCCCACTGAGCTACCGTGTCGCTGTTCGTATCTGTTAAACTTCAAGTTCCCTTCTACGGAGACACCGATATATCTTTAGCAATAATATAAAAGAATACTAAACTCAGCGTTACCACTTAGAAAATAATAATGAATATGGCCTTAACATGTTTAAAAAATCATATAAAAAAGATCTAACATTTCATATTTTTACTTTTATATGTTTTATTCTCTTTTGGTCGTGTCTTTCATAATAGTAGGTATAGTTGGGTCATTTAGCTTCCTAAATAAATAAGCTACATAATAACTGACGAATGCGTACTGTCTGTCAGGACTTTATCGTAAAAATACTTTTGCAAAATATATATATCTTGCTAGAACTTACTTCAATACTGAACTGAATCGCTTTTTTTACACGTGTAGAGGCGAGTAACTCTTTTTAATGGAATATATTTCCTTTCATATGCTCTCTGTATATATTATATTTTAGTCTTTATTTAATTAACATGTCTTCAATTTTATAACATTTATTACTGAATCTTTATTTACTATTTTACTAATAATTTTATATCATCATATTTATTTAGTATCAAAATTAAAATTATATTTACTAATTCATCTTGTTTCGAGCGTATGGCACTCGTGGGTCCTAACTGAAAATCAGCGTAGGGTAGTTAGCATTTGTACCGGTACCTGACATTATGCTGAGCTGTCTACTATTTTGGCAGTAACATTTAATTATTATTTTAATTTAACCTTTTTTGATCCATACCAATAAATTAATATTATTATTTATTCTATATCTCTTCCCCTCCCTCGTGTTGACATTTCAGCGGTTGCAGACAAAACTAGACCTCTCAACTTAGAGGACTATACTGGAGACGGCTTCTGAATAAATATCAAACAAATTTGCTCGCCTCTTTTGGCGAGGGGTGAGGTAACACACAAGCACAAAAGAACTTGCACTAAAGCAACAATAACTCCCGTCATTACATTAATAGTATTATCACACATAAAAAATATAAATACAAACATAAAAATGTGTCATACACGATTAAAATCGTGTCGTAATCATTGTAACCATACAGGTAAAATGTATAAAGGTATTTGATTGAGGATCATGTCAGTGGCGAGAGGGGTACGCCCGCTAAAACTACTCCAGTACTAATTCCTTCAAGCGTCTGAATGGTTTAAAAACCATTCAGACGCTTGAAGTTTAGAGACCAACAGATAATCGTACCGTGCAGCTTTCTACCACAATTCTGGCATATAAATATATGTTTATAAAGAAAATAACAACACATAGCACTAATATAAACCATTATATACATAGGCAGACGATGGTAAAAGCCCCCGAAATCCTATTAAATGCGCGATGGCGCGGTCTACCATACTTGAGTGGGCTCGCGGCCCAAATTGCATCTAAGCTGTGCAACTATTTATGTGGCGGAAGGCATAAGATGTAGCGGGTTTAAGTAATGTTTATGATCGTCTACTCGCGTATTTTATGGGTGCAATTGTGTGTCACATGGGGATATTGGTTTAGTGGTCGAAAGCGTAGCTGGTGAACGTTAGGTTTTTTTTTTTTGTGTGTGTGGAAAAGTCGTCTTGGACATTGTGCTGCAATCCTAGCGACTAAAAACCACACGGATTTCCACTCATTTTCCTGTGTTAAATTACGGTGTCGGGTAGTGCTGTTGGGGTTTTCTGTAAGGGAAATTAGTTTTTCCTAAAAATATTTTATGCACAAGTTTCATAAAACCGTTTGAATAAAGGTCACGGGTGAAATCTCCAAATTGTATTTAAAAATCTTACTGATGTAAAAAAATATGTTAATATTTAATATATTTTATTTTACTACAATTTTGTTTCAGTTTTGGTAACAACATCCTTTCAAAGCCTTGCCAAATTCTCCGGCCATGTCTTTTTACCCGAAACTGAACCACATTTCAAAGCTACGTGATACTTTTAGTTCCTCGCCGATGTTAATGAACTAATCATAAGCACATGTACGGTTTCGGAATTCCGTGTACAGAGCGCAAACAACTTTTTTATTAAATTTTATTCGTTCTGTTAATTGTTTGTCAAATTAAGAACGTATGTGCTATTTAGAAACCGTGCGTATTTATTCAGTAAACCTTTAATTACAGCATTAGACACTCTTGTAACTTTAAAACGCTTCCGCTTATCAATTTAACCGGACCTTTGGCTAGGGCGAGTGGCGTAATTATCGGCCTCACTACACAAATTGAATTAAAATGTTATTTAGTTTTTCTATTACGTGCACTTTTGCAAGTTTAAAAAATAAGTATATGGCGCGAAAACTCAGCTTAAGTAAGGATGTATGAAAATGTGAAAATAAAAATACGAGCAGGGAGCTGAAAATGTTTAAACAGTTGTTAGCAAATCTGCCTAATGCGCAGTGCAAGATTTAGTTCGCAGGCTAGAAAATATTATTATTGTTGTTTTTTTGTTATTGTTCAGTAGGAGACATGGTGGCTGAGCATAAAAAAAAACCAAATAATCCATAGGTAATTATCTCAATATAGGACTGGGGTCTCTTCTCATACAGAAGGCATGAACATGATCGAAACACTGACTAACTGCGGTTTGGCAATTCAGGCCATTAAATCCAGGTTCAGTCACAATTATTTCTATCAACGTACGTCTGTCATGTCTTAGATTATCTAAGAAACTATATGCGTACATTGTAAAAGTCAAAACAAACACCTTAATAACTGAATATGTAAAAAAAGCAGTGATAGCCTAGTGGTAAGACCGTTGGACTTATAAGTCAAAGGTCGCAAGTTCAAATCCAAGCCACACACCACTGTCTTTTCGAAGTCATGTGCGTATTATAAATTAATAATCACTTGCTTAAAACGGTGAAGGAAAACATCGTGAGGAAACCAGCACACCTGAGAAACGATTTCATCGTGTGTAAAGCCATGTCAAAGACCTACGGGTCTCCTGAGAGATGTACTTGATGATGTGTAAAGCCATGTCAGGGACCAACGGCTGGTGTAAACTTTAACACTAAGTTGTTCATCAACTCGTTAAGAAGAAGGCTGAGACAGAGAAATAAAAGAAATAAGTTTATTTGCTGTATGCAAATAAACTTATTTCTTTTATTTCTCTGTATACATTACAATATCAGAGAGGGCCTCGTGGCTTAGTAACAGCCGCACGGATCGATCGATCGAGGTTAAGCTGCGCTTGCCGCGGTCGGTCTGTGGATGGGTGACCATCATTTCATACCGAGACCCCTCCGTGCCTCGGAGAGCACGTTAAGCCGACGGTCCCGGTTGTCAAATTAAGATTTGTAACAGCCGTTACGGGTAGTCACAGGCCTGAAAGTCTGACGACCAGTCATACCACGAGATATCGTGTTACCCAGTTACTGGGTTGTGGAGGTCAGATAGGCAGTCACTCCATGTAAAATACTGATATTAAGCTGCATCCGGTTTGACTGGAAGCCGACCCCAATGGTATTGGGAAAAGGCTAGGCAGATATATACATTACAATATCATAAAAAAACATATACGACAGTGGAGCTCTGCCTAAACCCTCGAGGAATACAGGCGTGATGCTATGTTGGCAAGTCAATCTAAACTGTGCGACCTAATTCTCAAGAAGCGTGTCAGTAGACCACCTCATCAAAACATAAGTCTTAAAATTAATCTCCATAATTGTTTACGAAATATATCATTCATTCATTCATTCACTCATAACACTCGTTCATTAATTCATGAAGAAGGTCGCAGTGAAAACTGGAACACATTAGTTAAGTATTATCCTAATTACTAAGACTAGTTCAGACTATAAGACGTGTCTCACACCACCACATTACACCGGCAAAAATGCCACCGAGTATTGTCTGGTATAATAATTACAGATATATAAATTTTGATAACGGTCGCGAGCAGGACGTCGCCATAAGACGTATTAAAATGTGGACGATGAATTCGCGGTGGTGAGCAGAGGTCGAGATGGCTTAATGGTCAGAATGCCTGGAGTATTTATCTGGTATAATAACTTTCCTGAGTCACATTCATATTAATTATTGTCCACCGGTTACTACTCACGCGCATTTTCGGGATAGCTCGGGGAAACTAGTCAGTAGTTTCGAACTCTAACGGAGCCCTTAGTCTTGAGCTAAACTCGCGGCGATGGCAGTTTCCCACGCAATATTGCCTCTAACTCATTTCATGACTTATGCACGTGAATAGTGATCGGTGAAAAATTATAGTGACTAGTGTCGCTGCAGCTACTTAAAGTTCCGCTGTGGCGGGCAACAAAATCCGTGAAGAGTTTTCCTTCTTTAACTGCTCGTTAGTCTAGTGGTCCTATGCGAGACTGCTGAGTATAAGGTCCTGGGTTCCGTTCCCAGGTCGGGCAGTGTTATTGAGTTTTCCTGTTAGGAAATTCGATTGCCACAGCAGCAGCTGCTAATCCGCCAAGTAAATCTACGAAACATCTAAGAATGAGCACAGAGATGCTAAGATATTTTTTTTTTGTTTTATAGGTTATGGTGCAGAGCGAGCAGACGGATCGCCTGATGGTAAGCGATTACCGCCGCCCATGGATACCCGCAACCCCAGAGGAGTCGCAAGTGCGTTGCCGGCCTTTTAAAGGGTTTAGGCCTCACTCACTCAGCGAAACACAACGCAAGCGCCGGTTTTCTGTGAGGCTATGGTATCACTCCGGTCGAGCCGGCCCATTCGTGCTGAAGCATGGCTCTCCCGCGGTAACGGGTCATAGTGGTTACCCCGCCAAGTTTCCTTAACCTCAACGATCATTTACCGACCACAGTTTGCTATGAAATGGTATGTAGTGTCATTTTTGCATCAGCAAGGCTTCATAACTGAATCGTGTTTCGGAGAGGTAGCACGCTTGTGTTGTGGTTGCGTTTGGGGCCGCAATGTCATTGGTATTGACCACATGTGTAAATGGAACAAAACACATGTACAATTTTGTGACCACCAAATTTTTTGCCGCTGCTGAGTGATTTAGATTATTGCTTATCTGAACACGGCTTTATCCTAATTACTAAGCCGCTCGCATACTAATACTTACTAATTAGTAATCTCACTAATTGGGACAAAGGTGGATTAAGCTTAGTAATTGTATTAATGAACTATTTTTCTTTATTTACAATGTGTTTCTGAAAAAGAAATTTCTTTGAGTGTGTGTTAAGAGAAATATATACTATACAAATTCGAATATAAGCTAATGAAAATATTATATATTATTTTCGATAAAAAAAGCAATAAAAATAAGTCCACAACATAAGTACGTTCTACAATATTAAAAAAATACATCAATATTTGATTTATTCTCAAAAATAAATTACTTTTTTAATATTATAAAAAGTGCTATATATTTAACAAAGCCTTATTTCCCAAAATGTAATAAATATTCATAAACTTAGACAATAACTGGTAACTTTACCCTTCTATCTCTTTACTAAATGCCTAAATATTTAAATATTGGCAGAGGCCAAATATTGTTACAATTCCCTAGCACGTCAAAGGGTTGTGTGGTATTTATTACAATATTAATTTTTTTTACATTATAATATATGCCTACATACATTTGGATAGGAAATAAGGTAAAAAATATAGGTTTATTATCATATTGATACCAAGAAATAGTTACCACGTTTTCCAGTATTTACATAGCGTACAAAATAATTGACTCAACACGTAGTAATGTTACCAAGCCACTTGAATTACCTTTCGTAACGTCGAAGAAAATTACATATGTTATGCATAATCGTTTTCTTTATACATGAAAAATGCTGAATTTAAATCGAATTTTCTGCAATCTGACAGAACAAAACAATTGCCACCCATGTGGGACTTCCAAAAAATAATTGGCACCCACCGTGGGACTCGAAATTATTATATCTTAAGAAAACACATTTCATAATTATTCATAAAAATATCGTACCTACTAAAAGCTTGCTTTATTATAAATTAATAATAATACTCCTCCAGAGCGTATTACGGTCATGGCGGCCTATCTCCATGTACCAATAGTGTATGTGCAAACACAGGTGCACTCCCTCTTCCTTCACTCTCATATTCCTATGGGACGGCAATCCGACACGAACGTTGAGAGATCAGGCGCAGGACCGACGGCTTAACGTGCTCTCCAAAGCACGGGGGTGTCACACCACCATCTTCCTAACTCCGAGCTGCTACTGAGAATTACTAACAGAAAAACGCAATAACATTTTGCCCGACTTGGGAATCAAACCCAGGATCTTATGCTCAGCAGCCGCGCTTGCGACCTCTAGACCAACGAGGTATTGATTAATACAGAGACTACGAGATCACTTCAAGATAATTTTCAATCTTGTTCGTATTACAATATATGTGTCCGCGAAAATAATAATACAAAAATTGGTTTGAAGAAAAGATGAAGGAACATACTTACCGTATATCATAACCCTTACATTTTGTATGTCAGTAATGTAGAATCAAACATGCATTTGCAAGGTACAGTGCTGTTTTAATAATGTGGGGTGAGGTGTGGCCCAGCATCGTGTAGAGGTGGCTTGCAAGGTGTAGTGGAATAAAATGGAGACGGCTTCTTTACCGACTACAGTGGGGACGATTGCATTGTTCTTTTTGTTAGCTATTACTCAATCATCATCTTCATTCATTACTATTTTTCAAAGAAAGATTGAAAAAGAAAAAAAACTCAACCATCGAGAACATCTCTCAGGTGTGCTGGTTTCCAATTTAATTATCATCTAAGTCTCGCTAATCAACGAACAACCATAGAAACACAGCATCACGACTGTATACCCGAAGAGATTGCAGAGGTATACAACACATTTCACCGATGCTGTTATTAAGTCCTATGGAATCCTATATGTGGTGAGCCATCAACCGGACACAATTCTAAATACCGGGCTGCTACTGAGAATTTCTAACAGACATGGTTAATATTAAATAATATATCTACCGCCTAAAAAAATGTTATAACTATAATAGCGTAAACGCTACGTTTAAAAGTATCTACTTATTAAAAACATGATTAATTTTAAAATCATAGTACTATGGCATTGTGACAGTAAAAAATATCGGATGGCATAAGAATGTGTGACCACGCAGGTGTGACCGGTGGGCAATGCAAGCACTGACTGACTTGTTCGCTAAACTAACACGGGACGGTAGAGTATAATCGTGACCTTTAACGCGTTTAGCATTAAAATGTGATTTCAATACTAGTAATATTTTGTATCTTATAATGAGACAGAAATGGACAACAGGAGTAGCATTATGCGACTGATGTTAAATAATTTACATTTATTTATTTATTACTATGCTCATATTTATTTAATAAATTATTGTTAAAATTTTTCATTACACTTGACTATGTAATAGTTTAATTATATGTATTTATCACAATTTTTCACCTATTGCATGTTTGCATACGCCGTGGTTGCCCGTGATTTCACTGTAAATTTTCGGTCCTATCCGAAAACCAGCGCTGCTTCATTTCGATGGAGTAGCTTAAGCTGAGATAGGGGCCTTTTTTGGTCTCGTGCAGGTCCTTAGTATTCTCAATTTTAGTTTTATGATTTGTGTATTTTCTGTATGTCTAACCTGCTTACGAGGTCAAAATAAATACTTTCTTTCTTTCTTTCTTAAAATGTGATTTCAATACTAGTAATATTTTGTATCTTATGATGAGACAGAAATGGACAACTGGAGTAGCATTCCCTTCTTCGCCAAATACCACAGTGCACATTTCTGGGTCTATGCAAATGTGTTGTTTCCCAGTTAGTGTATGAACGTTGTATTGAACAATTCTATTCTGTTGCGACGTGCATTGGCACTGTTAGGAGTCACGTTCGGTACGTTCAATATAACTGAGGTTAGTTGTGTACCAGTTTAGACAGAGAGATGCTAGAATAATTTTAAATAGTAGGGGAAAGGTAGACGTTGTATTTTATAAGTACAATAAATAAAGAAAAGTCATAGTAATATCTTAGGTTAGCGGGATCACTACACATTATAATAAAACAAACTTTTAACAGGATTAATCGCGTGTATTATATAATTAATTGTATAATTAAGTGTATTATATATAATTAATTATAAAGAAAAGGCATATTAAACCTCATTTCTTACAGCCCCAAGGGACATTAGACCTAAGTATTTGATATTAATTTTAATTCGATATGTCCACGCGTTCCCGAGTGAAAGGGTCCTGACAGACAGATAGATCATCAACCAAGTAATCCTATAAGGGTTCCTTTTTACACGACTGCCCCAAAAAAGGAGTGTTATGTTTTAAGGGTTCATGTATGTTTGTTTGTAAGTTAGTTTATTCCACCATAACTTGTAAATATCTGAACCAATTTAGATGTATGGTGTATCATTAGAATCCTTAAACATTCCCATTTAACATAGGCTAAAATTTAACTAAATGTACACAAAATATATGAAGTTTCTTCTTCTTATCGTGTGGTTGATGAACAACCTAGTGTCAGAGTTTAAGACACCCGTAGGTCTCTGACATGGCATTACACACCATCGTGAACATCTCTCAGGTATGCTAGTTTCCTCACGATGTTTTCCTTCATCGTTTTAAGCAGGTGATAATTATTTTATAATACAGACATGATTTCGAAAAGACGTGCGTGCCTTGGATTCGAACTCGCTACCTTTGATTTGTTAGTACAACGGTCATACCACTAGACTACCACTGCTGATAATAGTATGAAATAAAAAATAAAAATAACAAAAACCTCTACTAAAGAATATTCATAGCAGTCGGGGAAACCATAATTTATTATTTTCTTTGAGGCGTGAAATATCAAAAATAAAGAATACAATATATAAAAAACAATGAACCATCTCCACACTTTAATACCACGCATTAGTACAGCGCAGGTAGTTGAAAAAAAAATTAAATTCCCCTTTGTTCGGCTTGTAAGTGCCACTCCGAGATATTACCAGCCTCCGGGTCTGATATATTGCACTGAATCTGTGCTAGAAGAAACTCATACTTTTTATGGAGAAGAATATTTTCTTATTATGTACGATTTGAGAGTGAATGGGATCTTAATAGAGATTATGAATGTGATTAAAATGTAATAAAAAAATAAGGATATGAATAACATAATTTTTGATAGCGCGGTTGGCGCAGTGGTCGAGAGACCGACTGCTGCGCTGCGTGTTGCAGGTTCGATTCCTGCACGGAGCAAATATTTGTACGATCTATAGATAATTGCTCCGGGTCTGGGTGTGTGTGTGCTTGTGAGATTATATGTCTGTAAACGCACCCACGATACATTGCGTCATAACAATTATTTCAGTCACCTGCGACCACGAATACTGCGAGTGTTCGCAATGTCAGGAAAAACAAATGTGTAGTGACCGCGAAAACCTAAGATATCAATAAGGAATAACACAATTAAAATGATTTACTCTAGGTAAGCTAAAAATTTGTGCATAGTTTCTGATGCAAAGAAAACTAAAAAAAAACTTTAAAACGTGTTGACTCGTTTTTATAAATACTTTGGAGTAATGATGGAAGCCCATATATATATCTGGTGTCCATGAAAACGAAACACCTATTTAAATATATTCTAATATATTGTGATGACTGCCTCGTTGGTATAGTGAGCCGCAAGCGCGGCTGTGTTCGATTCCCAGGGAAAATTATTGGGTTTTTTCTGTTAGGAAATTCTCAGTAGCAGACTGGAGTTAGGAAGTCGGTGATGTGACACCCTTGTGCTTCGGAGAGCGCGTAAAGCCGTAGTGGAATGAACAAACTCGCATACATCCATACATACGGGAACCTTAAAAACGTGACACTCCTTTTTTGAGCAGTCGTGTAATTAAAATGTTAGGCCTTTGATTTTAATATTCTGTTGTGCTTATTTATGCTTGCATTTTACTGTACGGGAAAGAAACGTGGAGATCCATAAATACATGCTTATTAGCGTGTACGCGACATAAAATAAGGAAATCGTCGACACAAACAAGAATTTATGACGTATCCTTGTTAAACATAAGCTGCTTATGTACGTAACATACGGAAAATATTACATATTCTGTATATTTATAAATTATAAACTATTTATTGGCCCGGTTAGTGGAGTGAGATATTAGGATAACATCAGAAACTGGCGCATGGATAACATTTGGTGTGACATAGCTAGATAGAAGGAGACCAAAGGGAAGGAGGTTTTACCGTGGGAGAGCCACGCTTCGGCACGAATGGGCCGGCTCGACCGGATTGATACCACGGCCTCACAGAAAACCGGCGTGAAACAACGCTTGCGTTGTGTTTCGCCGAGTGAGTGAGGGTACCGGAGGCCCAAACCCTTTAAAAGGCAGGCAACGCACTCGCGACTCCTCTGGGGTTGCGGGTGTCCATGGGCGGCGGTAATCGCTTACCATCAGGCGAGCCGTCTGCTCGGTTGCCCCCTATTCCATAAAAAAAAAAAAAAAAAAAAAAGACCACCAACAACACCATTCCCAATGAGGGTTGTCAGGCAGGCGGCCGGTCATAAAACATTGCCAAAACTTTAGCAGCATGCAATTTCAAACATAATTAGAGCGTGGAAGCAGAGTATATGCTGCGCCGACCCCAAATAGATTGCGATAAGGGCAGGAGGATGATGAAACTATTTATTCGTATAAAACTTTCAACAAGCAACTTTACTTTTTTTTTTTTTTTTATTCAAATTTTTTATAGAGGGTTTGATCCACAGGGATCATGCCACCCTCATTGTTGCTACATGGAAGTTTCAATTAAAATACATATAACAATACGCGGCGACAATACAAATTTAAGTTACATTTTGCTGTTTTCGGGATATACCAGCCCGAACCATACTGTATACCATTCTGGCCTCCGGTGAGGCTGGACGGGCAAGAATACTTATGTATAGACCAACATCGTATAGATTAACATTATAAGTTGATAAAAACAAAAATCTCTCCCTCTCGTTCCGGACACATTCGGACAAAATGTGATGCACATCTTCAATAATATCACACTCATCACATTTAGGTGAACTAATTTTACCCATTAAATATCCGAAACTGTTCAACGGGATGTGACCAGAACGAAGTCTAAATGAAGTTATTAAGTCGGTCCTGCTCAAATCTGCCGAGTCAATCCAGGGCAAGCGACATATATTAGGTTGGATAGTTTTGTACCAAATTCCCTTGCTTAAGGACCTTTCATTAAAATACTCTTGCCACATAGTACGACATTGTTTTTTAACGATATATAACAAATCAGAGTAAACCGGAGTATATGTAAACTGAATACCATCAATAGTCGCTTCTTTGGCCAAGCGATCGACCACTTCGTTTCCTCTCAAGCCGATATGAGCAGGTGCCCACTGCAATACCACGTTTTTCTTTTGATTTTTTAAGATCTGAATGGATTGCAAAATACTATATGCTACCGGTATGCCACGCATATTTGAAGTACATCGTAACAAATGTTGAAGTGCACTTTTTGAGTCTGATATAATAAGAAAATTACTTTTACTCAATGATTTTATATATGAAATTGCTTCAGCGATCGCCACCAATTCTGCGTTCATTATGGAACATTTAGATGTTAATTTTAGTTTTATAAAATCGTTACTTTGAGGATCAAAAAGTGCTGCTCCTACCTCCTCCCTATCAATAGAACCATCGGTGTAAATAACATACCAATTAGAATATGTATCAGCCAAAAAACGTTGACAAATTGTATTCAAATTTTGCATATTGTATGATTTTTTAGACTTACTTATAACATTAATATTTGGATACACTACATTGGACAAGTCTAAGGTACTCATCCATGTGTCCAAAGAAAACATTTCGATTGGATTGCTCGCATAGACCGGGTTAGGCCGCAGGTATTCGTGGACCGAAACTAGTAATGGCTGCTTTTTGTTTCTCCAATAGGGATTTGAACACCGATCTAGAAGTTTATCAAGAATATCAACCAATTCATTTTGTTTTAGTGATTTGGATTTTAACCAAAATTTTCCGGCTAGGTAGTGTCTACGTACGTGTAGAGGTTGAATAAAAAGCTCGTGCTCCATGACGTGAATGGGTGTACTCTTTATAAAACCTCCGATTATTCTCATGCATTGATTTTGTAATTTTGTGAGCTTGTTTATATGAGACTTGCAACTATTGTCGAAAAGAAAGCAACCATAATCAATTCTGCTTCGAACTATGCTCACATAAATACGTCTAAGATGTATGGGATTTATTCCCCATCCTGAGCCTGCTAGAAATTTAAGGATATTAAGGAATTTTGAACATTTACCTTTAGTTTCGTTTATATGTTTAGCCCACCGTAATGACCGGTCAAGCCAGAAACCTAGATATTTTATATTATCTACTACTTTTAAAACTGTATGGTTGACTTTAAGGTTAACTAATTGTTTACGATATCCACTACTAAATACACAAACTTTACTTTTTATAGGTGAAATATCCAGACCTATATCATGAAGCAATTTAACGAATATATTCAATGCCGACTGCAATTGTTGTGAGACATGTACGAGATTATTGCCAGAAAAATAGATAACAAAATCGTCAGCATACTGGGATATAAAAACATTTTGAATATCTTTGCAAATATACATAGTGGCTATATTGAATAGAAGAGGGGATAATGGATCTCCCTGTGCCAATCCACGGCCTGTACTACGGACTATACACGAATTATTCTCTTCCACGCGTATTTTAAGGTTTCTCTTTTGAAGGAAATTCCATAAGTAAGAGCAAATTTTGGATCCTACACCGATACCGTCTAGATTAAGTAATAGGCTAATGACGTCGACGTTATTATATGCACTATCTATATCAATAAAGCATGCCACTGTACTAAGTTTATCTGAAAAACCTAACTGGATCCGAGAGACTAAAGTAGCCAAATTGTCCAATGTAGAACGACATTTTCTAAAACCCGTGGTACTGTTAGACAAAAAGCAATATTTTTCGATATACCATTCTAATCTATTGACTAAGATGTTATGAAAAATTTTACAGAAACATGAAATCATTGCAATCGGACGAAGTGATGCAGACGATTGTAATTCTCTACCCGGTTTCGGTATAGGAATTATAGCAATATCGCTCCATTGTTCAGGTAAAAATGAGCCAATGTAGAATTTATTATACAGATAGAGTAAGATAAGTTTTCCATTATTTGGTAAGTATTTGATCATTGAATAAGATATGTTATCGCAACCGGGCGCAGAATCTTTCGCACGAATACAATTGACCAGTTCTTGAAGCGTAATATCCTTATCCAATAAATCATTTTTAGAATTAAATAACGGGGTCGGTGGTGTAGCATAATCCGGAGTTAGACTGTACAGAAGCTCCTTCGACATTGTAATATCTACAAAGGGTTTAGGCATTCTCAGTCCTTTCATCCACCTCAACTTACGCCACATTTCAGTTTGTGATATAGATGTATCTATAGAAGTACAAAACTGATGCCAACTATCTCTTCTGGCTTGATGAAGTAATTTTTTAGTTAAACGAATTTTATCCAGTAAAATGTCTAAATTTTGAGGGATCGGGTTACGCCTAAATTTTGATAAGGCTAACCGCCGTTCTGCAATGTGTTTGGACAACGTTGTATTCCAGTAAGGTTTGGGTGAAAATCTACTATCTGGATTATTGCAAATTTTAATTAGAGGTATATATAACTCAGCAGAAATATTGATGTAGTCTATAAAATTATTGTAAACAGCCTGCAAATCATCCAAAAAAACAAATTTTGAAAATAATTCTTCTAACAATGTCTGATAGCCGTCCCAGTTTGCTTTTTTAAAGTTTCTGCGAAACGTTAGAGAGGGCATAGTGGCAAGATGGGTGGAAATCTTAATAATGCGATGATCGCTTCCTAAAGTCTCATTCAGAACGGACCAATAAAATTTCAGAGCTATGTCGCATGAAACTATGGAAATGTCAGGAGCTGACTGTTGAAGCTGATTGTTAACCAATTTAATACGCGTAATTTCTCCATTATTCAATGTAAATAATTGATTATCGATTAGAGCATCAAATATCTGAGAACCCCTCTGATCTATCCGCGAGGACCAGTTTGTATGATGACCATTGAAATCGCCGAGAAACAACGTTTTTTTGTTTGAAAGAGAAAATACCTGTTCCCAATCTTGTATTTGCGTGTGTACTGATGGTGGGCAGTAAACGGATAGTATATACTCAATTTCACTACAGTTATAAACCCGTATTCTGACGATTTCAATGCCTGGATTTATACTATGTACGTTAAAAACTTTAGCTTTGATAGATTTATGTATGAAAATAGCCACCCCACCGTAAGCGTCAACCCTGTCTTTGCGAAACAAATTATAGTTTGACAATTTTATGTGGCTTTCTGGTTCCAGCCAAGTTTCACATAAGGCAGCAATGTGGATATTTTCTTTTATTAATAAGTGTTCCAATTCAAACAATTTAGGTTTAAGGCTCTGAGAATTCCACTGAATAATATTTAACTTAGTTACCCGGAATTTTGTATTATCCATTAAAGTAATCAAGAATTAGGTTTAAAATAGGCCAATCTGCAATGTTATCCACGACTACTAAAACTAACCATTCTACACAGCATTTTAAAACATTCTTGAATTTTACCTGAATAGACTCATGCTTAAGGAATATAATTTCTTTCAACCTTTCTAGGAGTTCACTAAAATTAACGTCCTTTACTCTCTGGTATTTATCTTCTTCTCGTGCGTTTTGCTCCTGCTTGTACTCCTGTGTTTGACGTCCACTCAAAATAGATTGTAATGAAAAATCAAACTCTGTGTCCTTTTCTTTGCGAACGTGTTTTTTCGGAAAGAAAGTGTTACTCTTGGGTTTTTCTGTGTTGCTGTTAGCAGCTTTTATTTTAACTACGTCGGCAAAAGTAGGAGTGCTTTGTGCTTGTGGTAATGGCGTTTCTATGGGCTCAGCAGACAAAATCGGGTTTTCTAATTTTGGAGCAACATTTGGCTCTTGTTCAGTGGAAGAATTAGTAGGGACGTACATCATGAGCGCCTTTCTATACGTACAGTTAAATTCCGACATGATTTCCCGGAGTCTTTTCTCTTTTAAGTAAGATGGGCACGTTTTCACAAGAGCCATGTGATTTCCACCACAATTAATGCATTTGTATCTACTTACTTCGCAATTTTCATGATTTTGTCCACACTTTGGGCATACAACTTTATGAGAGGGACATTTTTTTAGAGAGTGGCCATATCTCCAACATTTCGAACATAGCGTTACAGGGAACACATATGGTTCGACATAAATTCTAAGGCTTTCTACAAATACGTATTGAGGAATGAATGTGCCCTTAAAACAAAGCCTTATTGCTTCGCTAGGTAACCACGAATAATCTTCAGAATTTCTTCGATTTAATCGTAAAATAGAGACTAACATTCCGGGTTTTGGACACGAGATACTGCTCAGTAAGTCTTCGTCGGATAATTCCAAGTCAATATCCTTAATCACGCCGTAAGAAACACTTCTTTCCATTGCTCTCTGAAATCTCCATCCTAAGTCCAAAAATTTCTTGCATACTTCAAATTTGGCCGCACATGACTCATTAGCAATATCCACTCTTATTTTATAGGGGTTGAGATATTTCACCCTGGTAACGTCTGTTATTGTATTTTCCTTTAATAGTTTCGCCAACGTTATTTGTTTCGGTAATTTATCTTTACTAGTTACGTACATTTCTACAATGTCATTCTCTTCTTTTAACTTCTTACCTTTTCTGCCAGCAACTTTCCACTCACTTTCATCTGACAACGAATCCATTTCCTCCCTTATTCGCTTAGAACATTTATTACGCAAATTCTCCTCGTTTTGATTGTATTGTGTCTCATCATAATTTTGTTTATATTCGTCTATAATTTCCTCCTCCATTGATGAATGATTGCATAACATTGATTAAATAACATCGTCAGTAAAACTGTTCGAGCACCGGACCCAAGGTCACGCGCCTCACACAAAAGATTCACTCGATGTAAACAAGTTAATAAGTAATAATAATTAGCAAATGACGCGACTATCTCGTACGGATACCGCAATGGGAATGTAGCAACTTTACTTGCCGCAAATATTATCCAAGTATGGATGACGTATAATAGCGTAAAATTGTATGCGCAAACACAGGTGCACTGCCTCTTCCTTCACTCTCATAGTCCGATGGGACGGCAATCCGACACGACCGGAGAGAGATCAGGCGCAGAATCGGACTATAAGAGTGAAGGTAGAGGGAGTGGTGCTGTGTTTGCGCATACACTTGTGCACTATAATATCTCCTGCGTACTTGGTTAATCTCCGTGAAGATAGGCCGCCGTGACCAAAATACGGTCGGAGGTAGTATTATTAACAGCTACATTAATTTAGTTTTAATTTCAATTTGTCATAATTTGTGTTACATATGAGAGCAATACTCCAATTGTCAAAATATATAATATATTATTATATATATCCTACGAGCTGGTGCCCGCGACTTCGTCTGCGCAACAGATTCCGCGCAACCTTTATTCGTTTTCTCCCCACCCTTATTCGTAACTACTTTAAAAAAAAATACAATTCGTACTTCAAAAATGAAGAAGTTTCATAAAAAAAAACCCCTTTTTTACCCCCATAAAGAACGAATTTTCATAAAAAAGTTATGAGTCAAGACAAGTCTTCAAATATGTCAATTTTTACATTTCTAACGTCAATAATGACGAATTTTCATACAAACTTTCATTCCGTATTTTAACCCCTTAGGTTATGAATTTCTAAAAAATCCCGTCTTAGTGCTCACTTACGTTATTTATGGAATATTTGTGCAAAATTTCAGGCTTCTAGACCCAGCGGTTTCAGTTGTGCGTTGATCGATCAGTCAGTCAGTGAATCAGTCAACCAGTCGGTTTCTTACTTTATATAAATAGATTTAGATAAATCTATTTTGTTACCAAATTAAATGGTCCCAAGATACAGGCTCTGCCTAGTTTGTGACCTACGCTACGGTAATATAATAATGTTTTTACTTTCAACTGGCAATAAATATTCTTTACTTTACTTTTAAAAGACTTATTATTATTTTCGGAGTCGGTGCCAGACAAACTTTAAAAATATTTAGGAAGTTTCCTAAAATTTGCAAAGTATATTTAAAGGTACATTAACCATCATTATTTTTACGATAATGTATTATACCTAATTGAACCTATTTACAAATGAACACAACAACTGCCTAAAGCGAACGTAATACGCTACTTCATGAATGTACTTACACGTTTAATATCCTTTACTGGCACCGACTCCAAAAATAATAATAATTGTATATTATTGTCCTAATAAATTGACTTTATTCAGAATCCTCTAAAATTAAAAAAATATTTTTATATAAATTGTAGTAAGTAAATAATGCAATTATTTTATAACTTTTTAGTGCAATTTTACACAGAAAGATTTTTGGAGTCGGTTCTTTTTTTTGTTAAAAATTATTTTATTTCTTACTTTTTAGTGAATCTTGCGTACCATAACTGATTTATCGGAAGTGAATATGGGTAGACCTACTCAACGCGCTGTCCATATATATCTGTCGCAGATGGATTGTAGAATCCGCTGTTTTACAAAATCTCTAGCTGCTTTACAAAACAGTACTGTTTTATAAAACAGCTGAACAAACGTTCAGCTGGATTGCCATTGCGATACGTTTAACAAAACTGCTACCCACCTTTAGACGTAATGCAGAATGACATATCTACAGTGGGACAGGTTTGTTTATTGTATAGGTATATTAAATGGATAGTCACCATTCAAGTAACGTATTCGAACTAAAATCAACAATCTGACAGTTAGGCAGTTCATTAGAACTATTCTAGAGACCGTAAAGACCACTGGAAAGTCACAAGAAAGCAAAATACACCATTTCGTTTACTTCGACGACGTATTATTTTTCAGTTATTTTGATTTAAATACCAAACTACTAAACCAATTTTCATAAAATTTAAATGGGACCAATCTGAAAGTAAATCCTTTCAAATAAAAAAATAATTTTCCAAATCGGTTGATAAATGACGGAGTTCTGAGGTAACAAACATAAAAAAAAAAAATAATAATAATAATAATAATATACAACCGAATTGATAACCTCCTCCTTTTTGGAAGTCGGTTAATAAAAAGGCTGTTAAAAATAACAAAAAATTAAAATTAAAACGTAAAAAAATTGGTTTAGGCGTCGAAGTATTCCTCCGCAAATTCTGTGGTATAAACAAGTCTGACTATACTTATACAAACTATGTGTGTACTGGATGCTAGCTCACAGATCGATCGATCGAGGTTAAGCTGCGCTTGCCGCGGTCGGTCTGTGGATGGGTGACCATAATTTCATACCGAGACCCCTCTGTGCCTCAGAATGTACGTTAAACCGTCAGTCCCGGTTATCAAATTAAGATCTATGACAGCCGTTACGGGTAGTCAGAGGCCTGAAAATCTGACAACCAGCCATACCACGAAATTTTGTGTTACCTAGTAACTGGGTTGTGGGGGTCAGATAGGCAGTTGCTACATGTAAAATACTGATATGAAGCTGCATGCGGTTTGACTGGAAGTTGACCTCAACGTGGTTCCAGTCTATCTGGGTGTAGCTGAATACCAGTATTTTACATGGAGTGACTGCCTATCTGAGCAAGTGATAATTTATGAATTTAGAAGCTTATCTTGGATTCGAATTTGCGACCTTTGACTTGTCAGTTCGACGAACATGCCACCAGATTATCAAAGTTTCCCTATCAAATTGAATACCATTTATATGTATGTGTATAAATGTACTAGTTAACACCCACGTAAGCAAATAAAAACATAACTAAAATGGCAATATCAAAAGCGAACTCAAGTAAGATCACAATTGGTCATTAAAATCATTAAAATCTATAAAAAATACTTGCCGGAGTTCCTATTTACCTTGCAAATCTCCTAACCTAACCTAACACCACTTGATTGAATCCGCCTAAAACCGGCCGTGACTGGTTCGAACTAGATTTTTCCAGTAAATTTTCAGAACACGTTTACACCATATACGAAATATCAGAAGGATCAATGGAAACTTTTTATAGAAATTTAGAGCAAAATTTAGATCATGTAAATGGATATTTAAATTTGAATGGTAAGTCATTGAATATTACAAATAATAATAATTTCAAAGAACTAACGTGGAGAACAGTAAACACCAATAGCAAATTTTTAGGAGACCGATATATTTTAGTTTACGGACAACCTGAAAAAAGCAGTGGGGTCAGACTGGACGCGTAAGGTGAAGAAGTACAGTGTACTGTTAAAGCGGAATTGATTGATTCATTAATTCATTCATTCATTTAGACCTGCCTCGTTGGTCTAGTGGTCCCAAGCGCGACTGCTGAGCATGAGGTCTTGGGTTCGATTTCCAGGTCGGGCAAAGTGTTATTGGGTTTTTCTGTTAAGAAATTCTCAGTAACAGCCCGGAGTTTGGAATTGTGCCCGGTAAATGGTAATAGGCTCACCACTATTATATGGGACTTAATAACAGCATTGGTGAAATGTGGGTTTACAATTGGTGTACACCTCTGCCTACCCCTACGGGGAATACAGCCGTGATGCTATGTTATGTTATTGATTTGTATGTGACACGAACGTGAACCCGCGACCTTTGACATTACGTGTCATCGCTCTCCCACCGAGTTATCGTGTCGCTTGGTCCATCACTACATATTATAAAAAAAACTAAAAAACTCATGAACGGATTTTTATGCGGTTTTCACAGATAGACAGAGGATTCACGAGGAAGGTTTAAGTGTATAATTCGTTCAGCTCTACTACCCGTGCGAAGCCAGGGCGGGTCGCTAGTCTTTTATATTTCAGATTCCCTTCTTTTCATGTTAACAAAACGCCTGGCAATATCTATTTAGCAATCATTTACAGATTACTAAAAAAAAACTTGGAAAATAATAATTATCGTATGACATTTCAGACCACAGTCTATACCTTTTCACACGGTTTCTCTAGAACCATATGGAACGAGCCTTCTGTTTCAATTTCATAGTGCAAAGAGGTGTAATTGAATGAAACCGTATGTGGCGACCTGATTGGTTGACCATAAACGATCAAAAATGCATAGACCCCATAGAAGTGGTGATTGGGTTAAATAGATTTGAGCGATACCTTTTATTTTGCTAAAGGGAAATTTTTAAGAGGTGGGGAAGGGTTATATCGTGTTTACGTGTTTGGATTTAAAATTGGGAAAAGGTTACAAAGTGATCGAAAGCTTTGATGAATGATAGACTTATTTGATGATTAAATGAGTTTCTGATTGGATAACATAAAGGTTTTAGGAGGGGCTCGTGGCTAAGTAACAGCCACACAGATCAATCGATCGAGGTTAAGCTACCGCGGTCGGTCTGTAAATGGGTGACCATCATTTCATACCGAGATCCTTCCGTGCCTCGGAGAGCAAGTTAAACCGTCGGTCCCGGTTGTCAAATTAAGATCTTTGACTACCCGTCAGAGATCTGAAAGTCTTACAACCAGTCATACCACGAGATATCGTGTTACACAGTATCTGGGTTGTCTGTAAGAAATTACTTTTAGCGATAAGACCGCCAATTGTACTACTTTTGTTTTGTAATATTTGTTTTGTTATATATGTTTTTGGTGTACAATAAAGAGTATATCTATCTATCTATCTATCAGGGTTGTGGAGGTCAGATAGGCAGTCGCTCTATGTAAAACTGGTATTAAGCTGCATCCAGTTTTCCAATGTAATTAGGAAAAGGCTAGGCAGATTTATTACATAAAGGTTTTAATTCAGTTTCAGGAAACGCTAATACCTCATCGCACACATTTGTGTTAGGATTATATCATCATCTCTAGAATGTGCAGTGTCTACCACCAAACGCTCTCGCAGTCGGTGATGGACACTGCACGGTCAAACAGCTCCTGAAACACGTGTAGAGCAGTTGGTGGTAGTAGCAATTTTTCATCGCTTGCGTATGTATGCATGGCTACCCTCAATATTGTGGAAGTAGCTAAATATTGTATTAATTTGCAACCATTGTAATGGACTTCTACAAGGTCAGGCCTTAATCTATTCAATGCTTGCAATGTGTTGCATTATTGCGCAAAATCTTGCGGCAAGTGTGCGCGATATAAACGACAATTCGATGCCTTTACAATTGCAGCTTTAAATTGCTAAAAAACTAACCCGTTTACGAGCGTCTTAAGGTGGCTTGGCTACCTATCACATAAAGAAAAAGTTTTCAACTCTACACTAAAACCTACTTAATGTATAAGACCCCACGTTCGAACGCCAATAGACACGCCCCGCTAATAAAAGTAAAATGACGGAATTATTTCTACCAAGTTACAGTGTTGCCACATCGGGTATTCTCCCTAATTTATGGCAAATATTGGAATATTCTTTCTTGTGATTTTTTTTTTCGTGATATAGATTCGAGACGTTTTATAATGTGTACGAATCATTAAGCTTAAATTACCATAACGTAGCATCATACCTGTATTTCCCGAAGAGGTAGGCAGAGGTGTGCACAGTTGTCCACCCATATTTCACCAATGCTTTTAGTCACATGTAATAGGTGGTGAGCCTATTGCCCAATAACACCTTGCCCGACCTGGAACCCTGGCCCCAAAACAAACGCAAGCGTTGTTTCACGCCGGTTTTCTGCCCATTCGTGCCGAAGCGTGGCTCTCCCACGGTTAAATAGAATAGATGGTAAGTTTATTTCCATCAACCGGACACAGTTCCGAACTCATGGCTGCTAATAATGCTTTCCTAACTGAAAAACAAAATTAAAACGCCGAAATTCCCGATCCGGGTATCAAATCCAAAGCCACACTCAGCAGACGCACTTACGAGAAGAAGACTAATAAATCAATACATATCAAAAAAGTTATAAATTTTGTATGCGTTAATGCTTTTCAAAGATTCATCTGTTTGTCTTTTTTAAAGCAGTTTCTGTCGTAAATTCTATTTAACCACTGGCAGCCCCACAAACTTCAAGCTCTCCTAACTACATAATCCGCAATGTAAGTTAGTTAGTTGTTATAATTCGATGCGATCGGACCTCCCTCGCTGTTACTATCTATTGGTCAATTATTATTAGTTACGTGACCACGTATCTTATTGTTCTTTCCACTAAGTTTTGGTGCATAGCAGGGATGCGTCAAATTACGAGAATATTATAGGAATTTTAGGATAATTTTTGACTTAAACGTTCGAAGTAAACTATGAAATGTATAAAATATGAAAAAGATAATTATTTTGTTTATTTATTGGTAGTAATTGACAGCTAATCAGATATAGTAGATTAATTACATGTATATTAGATAATATATATATAATTAATTAACTTTTAACTGGATTAATCACGAAAAATAATACAGTTTTTAATCGGGTTAGCGAATGATAATTACCAAAAACAGGCGGGACCAACGTTTTAACGTGCCGCTGCCACGTAAAACACGGAGACGCTCAGACGAAATTCCTCATACGGTCACCCATCTACTGACTGACCATGCCAAGTGATGCTTAACCTGAACGATCTTTTACTGATCAAAGACTATAAAGTGCCTAGATATTACACTACTCGACTTTTTGGACTAATAAAAGTTGAGAAGAATAAAGCTAATTCTTCAGAGAAAAGTGGGCAGTGTATAATCTAATTCCTTTCAACAATCAAAAGCCACAACAGGGTAACATAAAAAAATATTTAAACCTATCAACCATACTGATATAAAAAAAATAGAGAAGAAATAAAAATTCATTCTGCGTACTAATGAACTTTCAAAGCCCGCAATTAGTGACGGAGTTATTTTGCGGAAAAACGCAATTAGGGATGGGCGGTAGGCCGAAGGCCGAATGGTTTGTTCCTCCCTATCGTTTCCCGTGTCTATTGTTCGGTTAGTGAAAGGAACTAATCGTGCGCTCAGTGAGCAAAGCTCGGAAAATTCATTTATTTGTAATATCTGGTGTTTAATTCATCTGGACTTTATGATTATGATTTTTTCAATATTACTGTGACTTTTCAATACTACAGTATGACTGCCTCGATGGTCTAGGGTGCAAGCGCAACTGCTGAGAATGAGGTCCTTGGTTTAATTCCTGGATCGGGCAAAGTGTTATTAGATTTTACTCTCAGGAAATCATCACTGGACTGGCAAGTCAAAAGCCGCAAGTTCCAATTCAAGGCCGGTGAAGGTGAAAAAATCATCTTGAGAAAACCAGCACACCTCAAAAATGTTCTCAATGGTGCGTAAAGCCATGTCAGAGAGCTACAGGTAGTTTAAACTCTGACACGAGGTCGTAAATCAACCACACGACAAGAAAATTCGTAATAGTACACTAGTAAATAGAAATTCTCATAAAATAATGATCGTTTAATTCGATAGCATCGTATCATACATAAAACCGCACAAAACAAAAAATATCTGGATTAGTAAAATAATAGAAATGTTATACAAAAAATATTGAAAAGTTCCCCTACACTCACGGTATAACAAGCTGCCATTTACCAATAAAATGATTTGAGTTTAAATTTGTTTATCTATTTAATTTTGGTTACTAAAACTACAACATACGAGTAAATGAAGATAAATATCGTAGGCCCGGAAAATGTGGGCGTCCCACACTGACAGCAGGGCGTGCTCATGTGATAATAAGGAAAAGCTATCTGAATTAGAAAAACATGTATTAATTGTGTTGTTGATGAAATAATAGTTTAAAAAACTAAAAAACACGCTTGTGTAACGAGTCTAGTTTTTTTTTTCTATTAATGCAAAAACAAAACAGAGTGATTATGAAAAAACTATTTATCGTAAAAAAGCGTGGCACCAGCCGTGGTATATTTTTAAGCATATTACTTTATGCATTATGATATATTTCTAAAAATGTATGTGTTAATTCCAAATCCTTTTCTGTCAGTTTAGCAGTGATATTCAAGACGTTAGTGGCATATATTAACTAACCTCGGTAAAAATCAGAGAAATAACAAGATAGACGACATAAAAAATCTAAAGCCGAGGCCGAAAGCCGAACACCGCCCAACCCTAGTGACCTTATTATTCTAGTGAACGGCCAACTCTCGCCTCTAGTTATTTATTTCTAAGTTCATGACGTTTTTTTGACAGAAATTATAAATATGGCGGATTTATTTTGATTGTGAAATATGATTTGCCATGATTTTTAATGTGAAAGTTAATGAGGGTGATCATACTGCCACAAGACATTGAGTATTTGATACCTAAAAAAATATTTTATTTGAGGCCCTCAGAATCCGTTGAAAGCTGTGGTATGAGGTTAAGTAACACTTGACGCGGTCATTATGTAGATGGGTTACCGATAGGAACATTCTCATGTGAGCGTCCCCGAACAGTAAAAAAAAACATACAGAAGCTGCCCGTAAGCCTGTGTTAGCCAGGCCTACGGGCAGCTTCTGTATGTTTTTTTTTTTATAAATACTTTCGTGAGATGTATTCATATCAATTAATGTTGACCGATTACTACTTACGTGGATTTTTCGGGATTGCCCGACTACTTTCGCGAGATCGCCGCGGGCTCAGCTCATGACTAAGGGTTCCGTTCGAGTTCGAGTAAAGGCAATCCCGAAAAATGCACATGAGTAGTAACCGGTGAACATTAATTGATATAACTCTGTAAGTATTGAATTCAGGCTTTACCTTGCGGAAGTCCATAACAATGGACGCAAAAAAATACAATATAATATGGATACCACCATATGGAGTATTATAAAACGTTTAGGACACAATAACAAAAATTTTATCCACAAATTGCCATAAAATTGGAAGAATAACCGATATGAATAACACTGTAACTCGGCAAAAATAATTACAATGGTTGCAAATTAATATAATATCTAGCTACTTCCACAATAAAAAGTGTAGTCATGCAATTACCCGTGCACCGCTCGCCCGTCCGCAAATGTACGCATACACGCAAGTGGAGAAAAATTGCAACTACTACATCATTGCAAATACTACTAACATTCAATATTGTGGAAGTAGCTGGATATTGTATTAATTTACATCCACTGAAAAACTCTAACACAAGCTTAACTCATAACCACAAGAAAAGAGAATAAAAATTATATAACTTCATGCATTCTGATATTTTTCAGCATATTACATTACTTTTTGGGAGCTGAGTTGCCCGCGTCCATGGGAGTACACCCTTAAACTGGGATCCTTACACGTGGCTCCTGGGTAATGCAAAACAGGCAAAAACCTCTGGTGGGAGGCTTCGGTCGAGGCTGGTTGGACCCACCGGACGAAGCCATGCCGTGAAGCGACCTAGTCATATTTCGGGATGTAGTCTGGTGCAACCGTTGTGGGAGATGGGTCTAGGCAGTGGCATCAACTCAGAATAACTCAATAACACTTTGCCCGACCTGGGAATCGAACCCGAGACGTTATGCTCAGCAGTGGCGCTCGGGACCATATGACAAACGAGGCAGTTATCCTATTACATGGAACTTATTAACAGCATTTTTTAAACGTGTGTATACAACTGTGTACATCTCTGCCTACCCTTCGGGGAATACAACCGTCATACTGTGATAAGTTAATAAAACCTAATATTAGATAGATAGATAAAACGTTTATTCAGTGCGATACAGGACACAAATAATAAGTACGTATTTACAAAAAAAAAAATTGTAACAAAAAAATCATACATTACAAAAACTGTTGATAAAAATTGCTTAACATATTCTAAAATCCAGACGTCCTTTCCAAGTCACTTAAATTTCAAAAACATGTAAATTTTCATCCATAAAATTAAAGTTTAAACATCGTTTCTTTTACAAGGCTGGCTTGCGAGCGCCGAATACATACATACACCATAATTTATCAATATTAAAGCGTACTCGATACATTATCTTTATCCATAAAATTCGGAAGGTCCTCTACGCATAGAAATCGCTCGTTTAATATTAAATTATTGCTGTACCCCAGCTTGGACCCTTAATCAGTATTGTACTGTTTTAGGGTAAGCAGGAGTCTAAGTAATGTGCGGTGTAAGCAAAAATATGGGACGGAGCAAAAGTTGTGCGAGACAGAATTAGGATAAACTTTTTGGAAGAACTGAATAATTTTATTGAGAAGAACAAATAAAATAGGAATTTTATTTATATTTCTACATGATTGTATTTGTCAAAGGGGTAGGCAGGAGGTTATATAGCTCTACACCAACACTTCTCCAAAATAGTTATTGAGTTCTATGCATGCGGTGAACCTACTCGTATTGGCATGTTTCACAGCAAAATTCCAAACTCCGGGCTGTTACTAAGTTTTTCTTAAAACCCAATAATACTTTGCCCGGCTCTCGATACAAACCTGAACCTTTAGCTCAGCAGCGTTTGCGACTCCAAGACCAATTAATAATCTTTTTTACACGACTGCCCAAAAAAGTAGCTATATGTTTTTAGGGTTTATGTATATATGTTTGTGAGTTTATTTATTGCACCGTAACTGCTAAACGCCTGAACCGATTTAGCTGTATGAGATATTGACAGAATCCTTACATTATCCCGGGTAACATAGACTAGATAACTAATAGTAATATAGTGGCTAGGGTACACCAAAATGTGAGATATAAAAACATCCAGGAGAATGGTTTGAAGAATAGCATCAGAGGTCTCTATGTCTGTCAGGATTTTAAAGGTATTATATAATAAAGTTACAATATTAAATGGAAAAAGAATACGGTCGCGAACAGGATTCGAACCTGCGCCTCCCGGATAGATACTCCAGGCGCTCTGACCAACTAAGCCATCTCGACCTCTGCTCACCACCGCGAATTCTTCTTCCATATTTTAACACGTCTTATGGCGACGTCGTATTCTTTTTCCATTTAATATTGTAACTTTAGAGTTCGCTAAGCATGCGTTAATGCTTTTTCAAAGACATATCTTGAATTATTATATAATATTTAAATAAAACCAACATCAAGGCTCTCCGCCACTGAGAGCACATTTACTTTGGGTGAGTGATTAGTAGTGAGTCCCTTCATATTACGATGTACAGTGTAGGTATTCAAACATCATTAAATCAGAGGTCTAGATAAGTCAGGGTGTAGAGGTCCGTTCGCCACGGCGGCTCGTAAGAAACTCAACTCGCCCAAGTCACCGACCGCCCATCGCGCTCGCTGTTGCAACACCAATAATGTATAACAGTGTTGCCATCTCTGAAAAATATATAATCCACACATGGCAGGCGACCTTTTACTTTATTTAATTTCATCTTGATTAAAATTATATTCAGGATTCCAAACCTTCCAAGTCTCACTCCATGACTTATATATTATATAACTCATAAACATCAAAAAAAGCATATTACGTTTAAATATACATCTCTTTAGCCACATATTCTACCCACCCCTGAGAATATTTCCACCCCCTGAAGGGATGGAAAAACAAATTAAAAGAACACCAAAGCAATATGGTTATCAAAATAGAACGAATCATGTACTTGTCAGCATAAAAAGCATTTTAATCTTCCTAATGTTGGAGCTCTGTTTATACCTTCCGACTGTTTAACACAAATGCCCATGAATGAGTGTCATGTAACTGCCTCGTTATTCTAGCAATCACAAGTGTGAATGCCGAGCATGAGGTCTTGGGTTTGATTCCCATGTCTGGCAGTGTTATTGGGTTTTTTGTTAGAAAATTCTCAGTAGCAACCTGGAGTTTGGAATTTTGCACGGTAGATCGCAATAGGCTCTTCACCTATAAAAGTAACGAGCCCAAAACTGTCCAACTACAAGGGTCTCTTCTCAAATGGAGAACGCACGAGCATTGATCACGGCGGATCACTGCGGGTTAGTCCAGGTTTCCTCACGAAGAGTCGGATGACTCTTCGCCGGCTTGCACGACTTGCGGGAGGGAGTTGGCCTTAGGGAGGCGAGGTCGCCTCCCTCATAGCGTAGTGCCCAGCTTGTCCGGGCCTAGCGCCGGGGCAAGACGGTGAATGCTACCGCGACCCTATCTTGCCCCACCTCGGTGAATGACTGCTCATTAGTGGGTTAGAGCCCCACATACCCCCTTCCGTCATTCCCGTGGAGGAGGGGAAGAGCAACTGCATTTCCACCCCCCAAAAAAAATTCAACAAAAACATTATATTCAGGATTCCAAACCTTCCAAGTCTCACTCCATGACTTATATATTATATAACTCATAAACATCAAAAAAAGCATATTACGTTTAAATATACATCTCTTTAGCCACATATTCTACCCACCCCTGAGATTATTTCCACCCCCTGAAGGGATGGAAAAACAAATTAAAAGAACACCAAAGCAATATGGTTATCAAAATAGAACGTATCATGTACTTGTCAGCATAAAAAGCATTTTAATCTTCCTAATGTAGGAGCTCTGTTTATACCTTCCGACTGTTTAACACAAATGCCCATGAATGAGTGTCATGTAACTGCCTCGTTATTCTAGCAATCACAAGTGTGAATGCCGAGCATGAGGTCTTGGGTTTGATTCCCATGTCTGGCAGTGTTATTGGGTTTTTTGTTAGAAAATTCTCAGTAGCAACCTGGAGTTTGGAATTTTGCACGGTAGATCGCAATAGGCTCTTCACCTATAAAAGTAACGAGCCCAAAACTGTCCAACTACAAGGGTCTCTTCTCAAATGGAGAACGCACGAGCATTGATCACGGCGGATCACTGCGGGTTAGTCCAGGTTTCCTCACGAAGAGTCGGATGACTCTTCGCCGGCTTGCACGACTTGCGGGAGGGAGTTGGCCTTAGGGAGGCGAGGTCGCCTCCCTCATAGCGTAGTGCCCAGCTTGTCCGGGCCTAGCGCCGGGGCAAGACGGTGAATGCTACCGCGACCCTATCTTGCCCCACCTCGGTGAATGACTGCTCATTAGTGGGTTAGAGCCCCACATACCCCCTTCCGTCATTCCCGAGGAGGAGGGGAAGAGCAACTGCATTTCCACCCCCCAAAAAAAAACAACTGTTTTCACCTCTCCCTACTTTTTCAGGGAAAAAAGGCGTGATGATATGCTATGTTTTTTTAACTGTTTTTTATAATTGTACAAGGGTCTTAAAATCGTACGTCATTTTATTCGTAAACAGTTGCAATTAATGCGTGGACCATGCAATAATCCATGCCATGCATGCAATAACTACAGAAATGATGCAGTTTATTTATTTATTGGTGATGGAATATTTTATTTATGTTCACCTGCTACACATGTAGCCTACGGTATAGACGGCTACGTCAGCTACGAAGTCGTAGCAAAGCCTATGAATATCGTAGCCATTTCAAATCTCACAAAAACCCAAGTTATGCATAATTATTATAATCGTAATCGTCCCGTAGCCGTATTGTTATCGTCAAGGCTAAAGCTCCCCCCATACTTCATTTACGTCTGTCTTACCGCGAACCAATGTTCATAGATTTTATTTGTACTGAAACAAACTGCTGATTTGATGTTTTTTGGACCCTAATAAGTCACGTCATCGGAGGATATGGGACTTTTAAAATGTGTTATGTTGACCGTGTGGTTTCCAAGGCCACACTAACTACTGTAGTCTGCCCCATATCCTCCGACGACGTGACTTAGGAAGTTGGTGGTGTGACACCGCCGTGTTTCGGTCTTGCGCCTGATCTCTCTCCGGTCGTGTCGGATTGTCGCATCGGAGTATGAGAGTGAGGGAAGAGGGAGTGCACCTGTGTTTGCGCATACACTTGTGTACTATATTCTCTCCTGCGTACTTGGCTAATCTCCTCGGAGATAGGCCGCCGTGACCGAAATACGGTCTGGAGGAGTATTATTATTATTATTGCATCACTATAATACAAGATATATTCCAAATGTGGGGCAATGCATTTTATATATAAAAACTAAATTTTGACGCCGCGGCACAGCGGTCTAATGATCGGCTGCTGTGCCGCGTGACGCTAGTTCGATTCCTGCACGGAGCAATTATTTATATTATCTATAGATAATTGTTTTGGGGCTGGGTGTGTGTGCATGTGAGATAATGTGTTTGTCAACGCACCCACGATAAAGGAAGAAATTGCTAGTGTGGGGCAATTTTTAAAATAAATTCAAAACCAAAATGAACATGAGACTGAGTAATAATATCATATCTAAAGCCACCGTAGATTAAAAACAAACTACACGTCGCTGGACAACAGCAAGTAATTTATTATGCCACGTTAATCAATATTATTACTCAATATAAAAACTAGCAGGACGCCTGCTGACCCCACTAGTAACAAGGTGTTGACTGGCGTGTACTGATGGCGGTCATTTGCAAACAACTAGATGGATCTACATACCTTAATAGTGTTGTGATAGTGTCGATAAAATAATTAATCGATGATATATTTCAATAAACACTTCGATTGAGAAAGATATATCATCATCATCATCCCCTGCCCTTATCCGAATTTATTTGGGGTCGGCGCAGCATACCTATATCTGGCATGCTGCTAAAGTTTTGGCTATGTTTTATGACCGGCCGCCTGCCTGACGTCAACCCTCTTTGGGAAAGCTGTTGTTGGTGGTAACCGCCACGGATACGGTCTCCTTCTATCTAGCTATGTCACAATAAATGTTATTCTATTAACTAATGTTATATTACATATTAATTATTCTTCACCATTTACTACTCACATGCATTTTTCGGGATTTCCCGACCAGTTTCAAACTCGAACAGAGTTCTTAATCATAAGCTGAGTCCACAGCTATGTTGCGACACAAACTGACAAAGGGCTCCGTTCGAGTTTTTTTTTTATGGAATAGGGGGCATCCGAGCAGACGGCTCCCCTGATGGTAAGCGATTACCGCCACCCATGGACACCCGCAACCCCAAAGGAGTCGCAAGTGCATTGCCGGCCTTTTAAAGGTTTTGGGCCTCTGGTACCCTCACTCACTCGGCGAAACACAACGCAAGCGTTGTTTCACGCCGGTTTTCTGTGAGGCCGTGGTATCAATCCGGTCGAGCCGGCCCATTCGTGCCAAAGCATGGCTCTCCCACGGTGAAAAATAATAAGTTTGAAACCGGTCGGTCAATCTGATGAACAATAATTTATATTTAATTGTGTTCTTTTTCAGACTAGTCCTAGTCTTGACCTGCCCGGTAGATATTGTGGCGACACATTATTATATTTGTGATTACGCTGCCCCTTCTGGGCTCGTGTCGTTGCCCCGCGACTGACTCGCCAGTCGTTCCCCATCGAGTACCGCGTAGACCCACGTCTACACAGTTGTCTACGTGAAATAAATTAAACCATTTTTTTTTTCCTCTGGAGGTTTAGCGTAATCACAAATATAATAATGTGTCGCCACAATATCATTAAGCAGTACATAGGATTTCTTAATTTCAACACAACGATAGATAGATAGAATTTATTTGTATAGATTTTGGGTACAATAAATTTGATGATACTACAATTCGAAGTCCCGTACAAAATCTACTTACAACAAAGTGTACAAATATTAATAATAATATAATAATTCTAATAAGTATAAATCAAATTAATAAACAATAGACATTAAACATTAATCTGGATGGTATTAAATAAATACATCAGTAAAAATGTGGGTGTAAAATATTACACAAGGATTAGGCAGAAACCTAATTTAACTCGACTCGCTTGCCTTTTCCGACTACATAAACTAAATTTATCGAATTTTTACTAGTTCATAAAAAAAAAAACAACGCAAACACACATTACACTTCACTAATCAATAAAACCAAAATCGCTAATGTATCTCATTCATCGACATCTCCGCACCTGATAGGAACATCACTAAACTAGACAGAGCGCCGGCGATTTATCTGTTAAAATGTTTTTTTCTTGATTCCCCGTAGGAGAGGGTTTGTTGCCTTATTGGTACCTAATTTATATCCTTCTACTCGGCAAGTTTTAATAAAAAATAATATTATCAGATACAGACAAATCTTTCAATCCTATTAACGCATGCGTAGCGAACTCTAAAGTTATATTGTATTATGGTAATAATTAAAATGTGGAAGATGTATTCGGGGTAGGAAGCAGAGGTGGACATGGCTTAGTTGGTGTCTGGAATATTTATCATTTGGCATTTATTGGCAGGGTGTCAGGTTCTAATCCAGCTCACAATCGTATTGCTCTTTCCACAAAAGAAATATAACTTTAGAGTTCACTACGCATGTGATAGTGTGTTTGAAAGATTTATCTCATTATATCCTTAACTTTTTTCTGTCTACCCTGTTCCCAATTACGTTGGGGTCAGCTTCCAGTCAAACTGGATGCACCTTAATACCAGTATTTTATATGGAGCGACAGCCTATCTGACCTCCACAACCCATTTACTGGGTAACACGATATCTCGTGGTATGACTGGTGGTCAGACTTTCAGGCCTCTAACTACTCATAACGGCTATCATAGATCTTAATTTGACAACCGGGACCGACGCCTTAACGTGCTCTCCGAGGCACGGAGGGGTCTCGGTATGAAATGATGACCGACCGCGGCAACCGCAGCTTAACCAATCGATCGATCGATCTGTGCGGCGGTTACTAAGCCACGAGCCCCCCTATTATATCCTTAACTATTTACTTCAAAAAAGTTTCAAAATTATTTCCTATCAACCAATCAAAAAGCTCTCTTCAAACTAGGAAACTACCAATCAACAATTTAAAAGCAAAACTACCCACTATACAGATAAATATTACAACGGAAAGTTTCTGAAAGTACATGCAATTTCACTTACAGGGCGCTAGTGGCGCGAGTCGGATAATTGAGATGGGTTCCCTAGAATATTGGAATAGTACTGAATTATTTATTTCGTACGGAATTGGATACTAGTTGTGGGCCCCGGATTCGGTTGTGATTGTGGCGTGGTTATCTGTGTTGGGAATATGCGTATCTTGTTTAGTATTGTGTAGATTAATATGCGGGTAGGTATGCGGTTTCTGGTATGAATTAAATTAGTAAATACAAAGTTATATCTATATATGGGTATCGTCAAAGTTGAGAAGATGATTACAACGTTATCATGTGAGTTTTAAATTCTATTTCTTGTATAATGATATTTTTGTATACATGTTGACAGCGCGGCTGGCGCAGTGGTCAAGAGACCGACTGCTGCGCTGCGTGTCGCAGGTTCGATTCCTTGATTTTAGGTTTTGCACGAGTTTTTGCTTGAGGTTGGATTTGCACGGAGCAAATATTTGTACGATCTACGGATAATTGCTCCGGGTCTGGGTGTTAGTGTGCTTGTGAGATTATATGTCTGTAAATGCACCCACGATACAGGAAGAAATTCCTAGTGTGGGGCAACGTTTTTACGAAAAAATAAAAAAAAATGTTTTGGCCATGTAATGCCATTATTTATTACTATTTTTCAAATATTAAAAAATAATATAACAATATAGTTTGAACCCGCGACCCTTGACATTCCGGGTCTAGAAAAGCTCTGTGCTAGAAAGGACGTCTGGTTTTTCTGGTTTGGCGTTCTTTCATAGGGAATTTCTATAATGGATGATTTAAATAAAATCCTAACAGGAAAATCGAATAACATTTACTCGACCTGGGACCGAACCCAAGACCTCATGTTCAGTCTTCAGTCGCATAAGTACCGCTAGGCCAGCGAGGTGTGATTGTACGTATTTATATATATAATTATCGTCCCCCTACCCTTATCCCAATTTATTTGGGGTCGGCGCAGCATGTATTCTTCTTCCATAAATACTCTCTACTTGTACTGGAATGCTGCTAAAGTTTTGGCTATGTTTTATGACCGGCCGCCTGCCTGACGTCAACCCTCATTGGGAATGCTGTTATTGGTGGTAACTGCCACCAATACGGTCTGCTATGTATATATATAAATTATTTTCTTTCTAAGGCCCTGTGCAGAGACCAGATGGCAGCTGGAGAAACCGAAAGCATACTGAGATTGAAGACCTAGTGGCTGATCCGAATACTATGGGGGAGACAAAAGCTCATCGACTCCGATGGCTCTGCTACATTGAGAGGATGGGTGAAGATCGCAGTGTCAGGAGGGCCTATCTTGGTAGACCAACGAGACGACGTCCCGTAGAACGACCTAGATACCGCTTGTTATGGTGGAGGTGGCTCTCGAGAGCTGCAAGTCAATGATTGGCGAAAGACTGCAAGAAGACCGAACTAAGTGGCGTTCTCTCGTATCGGAGGCTAAAACTAATTTTGGGTGACTGAGGCAACGGAGTAGTAAATATATATTATTACGGCGCCTCCCGGATAAATACTCAAGGCGCTCAGGGTACCTATTCGCTATCTCGGTTGCCAACCGAATTGATGGACACTTTGTAGTACATTGCGTCGTAAGTTTTTACTATTGTTGCTCATCATCTACAAGCTGTAACACACGACGCAATGTACTACAAAGTGTCCATCAATTCGGTTGGCAACCGAGATAACGAATAGGTACCCTGACCACTAAGTGATCTCGACCTCTGCTCACTACCATGAATTCTTCTTCCACATTTTAACACGTCTTTTGGTGACGTCATTGCTATCTATTCAGTCCCTATACAGGTGACCGAACCGACACGAATAACTTTGCAGTTAATACAATGTCGTAACGATGCAATTACCTTAACAATTAAAGATAAATCTTTGAAAAGCATTAACGCATGCTTAGCGAACTCTAAAGTTACAATATTAAATGGTAAAAGAATACGGTCGCGAGCAGGAGGCGCTTTTCAAAGATTTATCTTTAATATAATTTATTATTTATTATTTCTTTATTGCAGGCAACTTTGTCCATAGAATTAAAATACACATACATAAAAATGTTACTATAAATAAACTACCTAATACATAATATTACAAAATTAAACTTATAATTACTGCACACGAAGTGATGACGTCGTGTTTCGCTGACTGGTGTCACATAGCCGGCCACGAAAACACCCTTCAGCCAAAACTCGTCTTTGGGGAAGGTCTGCAGATGTTGGGTTGGAACCTGCACCACGAACGATTTGAAGTTTGTGTTGTGGCGCGAATCCAACTTCTCGACCCTCAAACTCCAGTTGATCTTCACTCGAATATACTCCACTCCACTATATATAAATGCATGTATCCTAGTTTGGAGGCCTATATTCGGAATTGCATATACGTGGTACTAGTTCACTACAAATTATAAAACAAAGTCCTGCACCGATTTTCATGCTGTTTCATCAAAGGATAGTGGTTCTCGAAAAAGGTTGAAGTATATAATTTGTCAACTTTTTATTTACATTGGCTAAAATACAAATGATATTTGTTGAAGGTGTCGGAAAAAACTAAGCCGTCTGAGAGCTTTCAATGAAAACGCTGCCTAAACCCTTTGAGATATAACAAAATAATGTATGGTGGAATTGTGTATCTTATATAGGTCTATAGAAAAGGTTGCAATGGCATATGTCTATCTCTTAAGGATAACATACTCTATCCATTTTAAAACTTAAAAAAATGGACAATCATAAAGCGGTAATTGGAAAGCGGGAACGGGATCAAAAACTTCATGATTACTTTTGGTCGCGATAACCGACGTCCACACGAGCGAAGCCGCGGGCATCAGCTAGTATTAAATAAAATAGTTGCAAGGTTACATGACCGGCGCTCGATACCCGGGTTGGGTATCAATTTAACAGCCGGAGCACACGTGTAGTATTGTGAAAGATATACCCACAATGAAACACAACACGCTTTATCCTCAACATTGAGGCTTTAGAGTACACTACGAATGGCGTAATTACACGACTACCCAAAAAAGGAGTGTAATGTTTTTAGGGTCAATGTATGTATGTATTTTAGAAATATATAAATCGCGTCTATATCACGATATTTTGTATAAAAGGCTTTTACGGTACCTTTTTTGTTTCCCGACGTTTCGACCGAATTGCACTGGCTGTGGTCACGGGCAGACTGGCAGCGATAGAACATCATCTTCGTGTAGTGAGGGACTTTTCATCCACCCTCACTTGTTCTTCATTTTAAATTTTTGTGTTTCTTAATTTCAATCGCTTCACGTACCACTCGTGGATAATAGTGACGATCAGTAGAGAGGATTTTTGGATCGTTCTATCCAATGATTCGAACCGGCCTCCAGTAAATACTAGGCTATCGCAGACTTGTTTGTTTGCGGTGATTAAGAAACACAAAAATTTCAATCGGGATGATAGATTCAAATTGTCAACATCGTGGAATCCGGTCTTAATTTCATTTAAAATCGCTAAGAAGAGACGCTCGTGGCTAAGTAACAGCCGCGCAGATCGATCGATCAAGGCTAAGGTGGCGCTTGCCGCTTTCTGTTTTTGGATTGGTGTCCATCATTTTATATCGAGACCTCTTCGTGCCTCAGAGAGCGCGTTAAACCTTCGGTTTCGGTTGTGAAATAAGATCTATGACAGCCGTTACGGGTAGTCCGAGGCCTGAAATTCTGAGTTCAGTCTCACCACAAGATATCGTGTTATCCGGTAACTGGGTTGTGGTGGTCAGATAGGCAGTCGTTCCATCTGAAATAGTAGTATTTAGCTGCATCTGGTTAGACTGTAAGCTGACCTTAACGTAGTTTAGTAAGACTTGACAGCTTCCAGTCTATACGTAGCTTAATACCAGTATATTACATGAAGTAACTCTACAGTCCAGTCACTAGGTAGTATCGTAACTGACTTATTGGACATTTGGCCGGAAACGCCAAGCGTCAGGGGACAGCTAAGCGTCAGGTTCTGGGTTCGTTTTTAACAGATCCAGCCGTCAAAATGACTGCCTCATGCGCGAGATATAGAATAAGCGAGAGATCAAAAAAGTCATGATTCCCGGTCAATAATTGAAAAACTGTGTTTAAAATATATATATATATACTCTAATGCGACTATATTTACGACTTATTTTTTACCTTTACGGACCTTTGCGATTAAGGTATTTTTCCCTACATCCACCGTTTTTCTTTTCCACCCTGTGCAGTCATATTGCTGATTATTCAACATTAAAATAATACCAACAGTATACTACCAAAAACCGAATAGCTTTAAACACAGTCCTATATCAAATTCCTGTCAGTATTCGTTGCGGTCACCTCGGCGCTGACCGCAGGAGGCAGTCATTTTGACCGCGCGCACATTACAATTCAAATTGCGGCTGCAACCTGCTCCATAGTTACATGTATTATATGTACAATTGAATAGTCTGTGCTATTGTGAATACTGTTCGCAATATTGCTATTGAGTCGCACGAACGCATCGAGAAACAAGATAAAAAAAGATTTAAAAAATAATTTATTTCTAATATGGGAACTTGAATATATGAGTTTAAACTAATTTTGAGTCAACGCCAATTCCATGTTGCATTTGAGATTAGTTAAATGATCTTCGTTGATTGTTTTGTTTACCGCCGACTCAAAATTAGTAACACTCTTATTAGTTATTGTTCACCGGTTACTACTCACGTACATTCTGCGGGTTTGTCCGACTAGTTTCGAACTCGAACGGAGCCCTTAGTCATGAGTTGAGGCCTAAATACGGCAGACACGATTTGTGGTAGACCGGCGGGCGTAGAACATACTCCAGCGTACCTACCTTATGTGCGAGGAGTCACTGATAAGATAGGACATATATTACGCAGAAAATACAGCATCAGGACGGTCTATCGTCCGCCCGGACAGCTGCGACAATTATTACGGTCGCCAAAGGATAAGGATCCGCTAGGCGTTCCCGGGGTGTACATGATACCGTGCGACTGTGGCCTAAGTTACATTGGAGAAACTCGTCGCAACATCGCCACCAGACTTACTGAACACATACGTAGTAGTATGTTAACTCTACACTTCAACAGAGACGGTGGTTGGACACTGCCTCCTGCCTGGAAACCGGCTATGAAGTCTACATCATGCAGAAGTTAGTCGAGTCTGGAGTGCGACACAGTCAGCGCTGTATGCGACATCGGTACCACGGACACGATGAATGACGGGAATACACGAACACTCCCGACGGCGGCACCAAGTACATCATCGGCGCGAGCGAATCGACATGCGGCACGATGCAGCGCCAGTCTGACTCGCGACATCGCCGCGAACTCAGCTCAAAACTAAGGGCTCCGTTCTAGTTCGAATCTAGTCGGGCAAACCCGAAGAATGTACGTGAGTAGTAACCGGTGAACAATAACTAATATGATTATGCCTCACGAAAGTTAGTTACACTCATTAATTTCTCACTTTTCAGTTTCATTTATAGGTGGTAAAAATGTTACGAAATATAGCTAGATCTAAAATTCTTATCAAGATAAATGAAATAAGCTCAAACACGAAGTAGTTGTTGTAAACCTTGACGTGAACTGCTTCTTTGTCAAATTAAGATCTATGACAGCCGTTACAGGTAGTCAGAGGCTTCAAAGTCTAACAACCAGTCATACCACGAGATATTGTGTTAACTGGTTAACCCAGTAACTGGTTTGTTGAGGTCTTATAAGCAGTCGCTCCATGTAAAATACTGGTATTAAACTGCTATTTCTCTATTGCTTAATTAAACTTAACTAATCTTCTACCATGATCTAGTCTTTCGTTTCGTATATCCAGGTGCGTCATAGCTTGTAAACAGACCGCTATTAATTAACAACCACACAAAGAGTGGAGACTTCATGTGGATCATGAGTGATAGCCGACATGTGCGCAATGCGTAGGACAGAGAGAGATGGGGAGTTGGTGTTTCTGTTTTATATTTTGGGATTTTTTAGATATATTTAAATCATCATATATATAAAAATGAAACGCCGTAATGTTTGTACGCGCATAACTTCCGAACGACTGCACCAAATTGGATAATTCTTTTTTATGTTCGTTGTAGTCATGACAAGGTTTGTATAAAAAAAAATTCGGTACGAAGTTCGCTGGGTCGGCTAGTAGGGAATAAAAAAGAATTAAATATGTTTATTCCGTAATACACAGGACACAGTTAATTAGAGGACAGCCACAAAATACATTATAGTGTACAGCAAAAACAATTTTAAACTATATACAAGAAGTCTGACTCGCGACATTGCCGCGGACTCGGCTCATGACTAAAGGCTCCGTTCACGCTCGAAACTAGTCGGCAGACCCGAAGAATGCACGTGAGTAGTAACCGGTAAACAATAATTAATATACAAGAAAGAAGATATTCTCGTTGCCCTGTGCGATGCCAGAAAGGATTCGTGCGGACCAACCGTGGCCGCCCTGCACTGATGGCGGGATCCGTCGCTGAATTTGCCGAATCTAGGGTCGCGGTGAATGCAGCTACGATCCCAAGACCCCAGTGAAGGTGAGCGAAGGACCGTGTGGTTCTTAGTCGAAAGAAGTCCGGCTCAATATCCATGATGGATTTTCCACAAAGCAAAAAAGTCCTTGTCGCCTACAACATTTCTAAATAAATAAAAATCCATTGCCGCATGTGTGAAAGATCACCACTTGAGATCTTTTGTAATAATAGGACCCGTGCGAAACCGGGGCGGGAATAGTCAATCTGCCTAAACTTTTCCCAATTACATTGGGGTCGCTTCCAGTCAAACCAGATGCAGCTTAATACCAGTATTTTACATGGAGCGACTGTCTATCTGATCGCCACAACCCAGTTACTGGGTAACACGATATCTTGTGGTGGACTGGTTGTCAGACTTTCAGGCGTGACTACCCGTGTGTCATAGATCTTAATTTGACAACCGGGACCGACGGCTTAACGTGCTCTCCAAGTAACAGTCACTAGTCATAAATAAAAATAACAGCTAATGTGGCCTCTTCGACTCCATGCAGGTCACTGCGCTATCTCATTACGACGATGTAATAAACGTGGTGTGCAGTAATTTGTGTCTTTTCATATTATGTACACACTTAGTTAGTTGTCTAACACGACGTGTGTTTGTACGTTATGGGATGAGCAGAGTTTTAAGGCTACAAAAGATTTTCGCTTACATTTTGACGAGTGAGCTTTGATGAGTTTAATAAATTCAGATTAATATTTCAACGCATTAACGTATGTGGAAAGAGGTACCTCTAAAGTTATAAATGTTTCTGGCAAAAAAATACGGTCGTGAACAGGATTCGAACCTGCGCCTTCCGGATAAATACTCCAGGTGCTCTCACTACTAAGCCATCTGGAACTCTGCTCACTACCCCGACTTCTTCTTCCACATTTTACGTCTTTTGGTGACGTCATTACTATCTATTCAGTCCCTTTACAGGTGACTCAATCCACACGACTAAATTAGAGGTCAAAACACCTGGAGTATTTATTTGGGAGGCGCAGGTTCGAATCCTGTTCACGACCATATTTTTCTTTCCATAAAAAAATACTTTTAATATAAGATTTTAACGTAGTTTTTTATTATTATTTCGTCAACACAGAATTACAAAGAGCCTTAAATATTTCCAAGGAGTTTCATCGCAAGGTTCATCAGTACAATAAACAATCTGCTATGTACAAAATGATCTGTTTTGCTATCCGTACTGCACCGAAGTCTAACGAACAAATATTTGTGTGACGTCATCGCACCTTTGTTGCCAAGTACGGATAGCAAAGCGAGCTTGAATAAATATTGTTTTTAAGTTTAATTGGTTTTTGTGTGTTTAGTAAAGTCATCTTTGTGTCTAGTTTTGTATAATATAACATCACGCCTGTAATCCTCGAAGTGGTAGGCAGAGGTGTACACAGTTCTACATCCAGATTTTAGTAAATAGGTGGCGAACCTATTGTCTTTTACCGGGCACAATTCCAAACTCCGGGCTGCTACTGAGAATTCCTTCACAAAACCCCAATACCTCTGCCCAGCCATTTTTTTTTAACATAAACGTAACGTAACATATCATCACGCCTGTAATCCCCGAAAGGGTAGGCAGAAATGTACACATAATTATGTACACCCAGATTATCCCAAAGCTGTTTTAGGTCTTATTTAATAGGTCTTGAGCCTATGGCCATCAACCGGGCACAATTCCAAACTCTGGACTGCCACTGAGAATTCTCTAACAGAAAAAGTCAATAAGTCTTACTCTAAATAGTAGCCCGGAGTTTGGAATTATAGATAGCAATAGGTTCACCACCTATTATATGGTAAATGTGGATGTACAACTGTGTACATCTCTGCTTACCCCTTCAGGGAATACAGGCGTTCTGCTATGTTATATTATGTTATGTTATATATTCACTGTTTAAAATAAAATGCTTTTCACAAGCGAATGAATTATCATTTCTATAGTCTACATCGGCAATATAATTTCTGTGTTTTTTTTTTTACTGTCGGTACATTAGTCTGAAATAGAGTACCTAGCACGTGCAGACTGTACGCTTCACTTGTCTTTGCTTCTCGGTGTAGAATCAGATACAGTATCGTAAAATTAACACTTTTAGAGACCGCTGTCTGTAGCTTTTTCTAAATATTTATTTATTTACTCTTTATTGTAAATTTTATTAGGTACTTAATATTAAATTTCTTACAAAATAAAGTACAATGGGTGGCCTTATCACGAAACGCGATTTCTTCCAGGCAACCTTAGGATGGAGACGAGGAAATCCAGATTGTATGGGTAGTCTATATGTACAATATTAAAATATCAAAATAAAATACATATATATATATATATATATATGTAGCATAACAGCAGAACAGGACAATGACAATGATAAAGATAAAGATAAAGATATATTTATTGCATACTTGTGTACATGTGGGTCTTATTTTAGAAAACAAACGTTTTTTGGCTCAACAGTCTACCCATGTCGGATATGCAATATATAAAGCAAACAAGTTACAAATAATACAACATCATGCTTACATTACTTCTTACCAAAATACTCATTAAGATTATAGAAAACATTATCAATTAACAATTTCTTTAATTTTGTTTTAAACATATTACCATTTAATTGCTTAATAGCTGGTGGTAGTTGGTTGTACACACGAATAGCAGTAACATATGTACTTTTATAGTAGATCATGTTTTTTACACAAAGAGACAAGTAAAGTTTAAAGAGACAAGTAGTGCTCCTTCACCAGCCTCTTAAAGACTGCCGGTGTCTGAGCTCGTCTTATTGTTACCGGCAATATTACAAAAGAAAATATATTTTTTCCTAACCTTTTTCTGGATGAAGCTTAATACTAGTTTTTTATAATGGAGCGACTGCCCATCTGACCTCCACAACCCAGTGACTGGGTAACACCATATCTCGTGGTATGACTGACTACCCGTAACGGCTGTCATAGATTTTAATTTGACAACCAGGACCGACGGCTTAGAGATATATTTATTACTAGCTGTGCCAGCGACTCCGTCCGCGTGGATGTCGTAAATAACAAAAGTCCAACGTGATTCTTTAAATTGGCATAACTTATTTATGAACTGATTGACATGAAACAAACACTAAATGTTAAGTGAAGCTTGCCACAATATATTAGTGAAAACCACATCTAAATCGGATAAGCCGTTTCTGAGATCAGCGTGCACAAACGCACAGAAAAACAGATAAACAGACAAACACAAAAATTCTAACAATCATTGTTTTGGGTGCTATTTGCGTTGATAAAGGTCCCAGTAATATTTTGTCTCATATATCTTCCATGTACAGACAGCGATCCGTTACATTTTTATTATATGTATTGATGATGATAAAATATAAATATAACGCCTGTTATCCATAAATGGGTAAGCAGAGGTATAGTCAAAGTCAAAGTCAAAGTCAAAGCATTTCTTTCAATTAGACCGTTTACAGGCACTTTTGAATTGTCAAAAAAATAAACTAGTTGCCACGTTCCAAAGTGTAGATTCCTGTGGAGAAGAACGGTGGAAAGAAACTCCACGGTTACTCTTTTTCATCAAACAATTACAATATTTTGGTTACATTGTATTTATAATATAGAAATCATATGTGAGAACAATGTAATATGAAGTCTATAGAGTCTAGTTACAATTCAAAACTTTGCCATGACAGTTTAGAGATGACCAGCCCCAACCAACGGCGCCCGTTCACGAACATGACGCCAGCGTCAGCATCACTAAACTCGACCATATTGTAGGGAATCTAATGACCCAACACAAACGCCACCGTCAGCGGGACATTTGAGTGAGCATGACATACTCTAGCTGCCAGACAATAATCAAATATATTTAATCATGTAGAATATGTAAATGATTACATGGTACTCACATTTACAGTATAATAAAAATGAAATGCTAAATTATTAGACAAACGTATTTTTAAATATTATTAGATTAAGGACTGAACAAGACAAAAAAAAATTGTCCATCAAAATTATATAACAATGTCAAAAAACAAAATAACTACATTCTAAGAGACAGTACGTCGAAGTGATGTTGTTTGTAACATTGATTTGTTAGTCAGAGTGCTTGTGGAGCAGGACCAGCAGTTAGCCAAGCATTTTTGTCATCAATGTAATCTCCTAATGTATAGTATGCTTGCTTGCATAATGAGCGTTTTATATGAGTTTTAAATTTCCTTTCATTTAGTTGTAGTATGTCAGAGGGAATTTTATTGTAACATTTTACACCGTACCCCATAAATGATGTGTGTACCTTAGACAATCTAAATCGTGGCTGTGCAATTTTGTTTTTATTTCTGGTGTTGTAATTATGTCTATCAAATAATTTATCAAACTGATCTAGATTTTTTCTTACATACATAATATTTTCATATATATATTGACAAGGGACGGTCATAATATTAATCTCCTTAAACAGATCCCTAAGAGATTCGCGACGACGTAGATTATATATGGCTCTGACAGCTCTCTTCTGTAAAATAAATATAGACTCAATGTCAGCAGCACGTCCCCATAGTAGAATACCGTAAGACATAATGCTGTGAAAGTAGCTGAAGTAAACTAGTCTTGCGGTATCTACATCTGTTAGTTGCCTTATTTTTCTAACAGCGTAAGCGGCTGAGCTTAACCGCCCTGCAAGAGATGTTATGTGAGGACCCCGCTGTAGTTTATCGTCTAGCGTAATTCCCAGGAAAACGGTTTGATCTATAAATTCAATTTTATCTTTACCCAATATAATGTCACATTCGCTACTTTTTACGTTTGGCAAAGAAAATTTTATACATTTAGTTTTCTTCCCGTTCATTACTAAATTATTTGCTGTAAACCAATTTTGAACCTTAAGAATAGCGTCATTCACATCGTCAAGATCCGGTGCACGTCTGTCAACTTTAAAAATTAAAGACGTGTCATCAGCAAATAACACCATTTCGGGTTGATTTTGGTACAAATACGGTAAATCATTTATGTATACTAAAAAGAGGAACGGACCCAATATCGAACCCTGAGGCACGCCTATTTTAATTTCCGAGCCCAATGAATTTACACCGTTAACTTGAACTTTTAGTGTTCTATTTTCTAGGTATGATTTTATTAGACTTAGAGCCATATTCCTAATTCCATAATGCTCGAGTTTCAGCAGAAGCGTCTCGTGGCTAACGCAATCAAATGCCTTAGAAAGGTCACAAAATATGCCAATGGCATCTTGTGCATCTTCCCACGCGCTATAAATATGCTTTATTAAGGTTACACCGGCGTCGGTGGTGCAACGGCCTTTGGTGAAACCATATTGTTGGTCATGAAAGATACAATTGGTGTTAAAATGACGTAACATCTGAGTTAGCATTATTTTTTCAAATACTTTGCTGAGCACCGGCAATACTGATACAGGTCTATAATTGTTAGGTTCAGAACTATGACCAGACTTAAATAATGGTACTACTTTGCTATGTTTCATGAGTTCCGGAAAAACTCCCTGTGCTATACTGATGTTAAATATTACAGTCAAAAGTGGTGCAATAGTGTCTATAATTGATGTGCAAACTTTAACAGACATTCCCCAAAGGTCTTCTGTTGATTTAATTTTAATATCTTTAAAAGCTTTTATAATAGCCTGGGGATTGGTGTATTGAAATCTAAATTCTGAAGGCCAAGCAGTTACATTGTTTCTCAGTAATGCAATAGAAAGTGCGGGAGACGAATGAAGAGCTTCAGTAGTTTTAAAAGGAATGTTAGTGAAAAATGTCTCAAATTCTTGTGCTACTTCAAAATTAGAGCAAATTTGACCATGCGTAGTGTCAAGTTTAAAATCTGTATTACGCACTTTCCTTCTACCGGTTTCATTATTAATTATTTTCCAGGTAGTTTTTATTTTATCAGCAGCTGATTTAATTTTGTTACTTATAAAGGAAGCTTTAGCTACCTTACATACACTTTTAAAAGTTTTAGAATATTTAGCTACATACTCATGAAAACTGGCACTATTGCTATATCGCTTTAGACCGTACAGCTCAAATAACTTTTCCCTACTTTTTCTGATACCAGTAGTCGCCCAATCACTAAATAAGAATTTAGAATTCATATTTTTAGTTTTCAATGGGAAAATACAGTTAAATTGCGAACGTAATATTGAAAAGAATTCTGAGAAAAAAATATTTGGGTCTAACATATCGTAACTATTATCATTCAAATCTCTGTTCAAAGAAGTATTAAATTTTTCCAATTTTTTTGTTGTTATTTGCCTAAACTTTATTTGTACTTTTTGTGATGGTGTGTAAGAACTAAAAGTGACGGTTTGTCCACTGTGGTCGGACGGTAAGTAATTTACTATTTCTTTATTTATGTAGTCACAGCTACAGAAAACATTATCTAAACAAGTAGCTGATGTCGGTGTCACCCGGGTAGGTTCTAAAAAAACATTTGACAAATTAAAAGATTTAAAAAGACTTAAGAGTCTACAGCTATTAGAACTATTTTCTAAAATATTAATATTAAAATCACCACAGATAATAATTGATTTATTACTATTAGAAACTTTTTTCAAAACATCTTCCATCACAGAATCAAATACTATAATATTTTGATTATTCGGAGGTCTGTAGACACACACTATAACATGCTTATCTAGCTCAACACAAGATGCTATGTTCAACTGATAGACACACAATATCCTTTCGCTGTTTAGACTTGATAATATTTTTAATTAATATCAACGTCCCACCATGAATCATTGACATTCGGTTAAAATGACTAGCTACATAATAATTTTCATAGTTGATAAACATTTGATAATCTTTTAACCAATGTTCTGTTATACAAACAACATCAAACTTCGTTTTTTCTAAAAGTATTTCTATCTCTAACTGCTTAGAAGAGAAGCCTTGAATATTCTGGTGAAATAGTTTCAGAGTAATCTGCTTCCCTTCTTGACGACTATGGGATACTTCGCCAGAGGATACCATTTCGTTGGTCAATATTGACTGATCAGGTATAGGAGCATCCTCTGTTGTCTTACTCACTAGTTTAAATTATAATAATCCGGAGAGTTTGCAACTACAATACTGTTTTTCATTGGTAGGTAAATACTATCTGTATTCTTTATACCAAGATGAGAGTACTCAGATTTACTGGTGGTAGCTACTGATGTTATTGAATTGAAATGGTCAACCTCCTTCGTACAATCTGATGACTTAAAACAATCAATCACAGTGCTGTTAGTATAACTAGACAACACCTGTACGTCATTTAAACTACATTTTGTTATATCATTTGCTATAACGGTATTAATATTATAAGCTATCAATGTAGCAATCAACTCTTTCATTTTCTTAGGAAAGAACATAGCTTCCTGTGTCAATTTAAAGCCACTAATAAATTTATTAGTGTCAAAATAAATTAATTTGTCACTATGACTACATGTCAACATATAAATTAAATTATTTAACTTATAAATACAATTATTTTCATATTCTGACAGAGAGTCAGAATAAGGAAAGGCGCACAGCATTAACTTTCTTATATTTAATTTTAATAAGGTGTCTATACTACCCACAATGTCCTTTTTCTTTACACCTGTACTATTACCTAACAATAGTACAACAAAAGATTTATTGTCTATATACTTACTAACTACTTTCTTGACTATTTCATTGTAATGTAAATGATGATAACAATAATTAGTTACGCTATGGCTCATACTGTTCTGCAACAGTGTTCCAAAACCTGATCCTAATTGATCTGTAAAAATAAATGTTTTATCTTTTTTTATACTGACAGAGCACTTAACTGTTTGAGCAATTACAGGCATGGAGGTAACAGGTTGAAACTCAGGAGGTGATGGTGATGGGGTGTGAGCACAGCTGCATGAGAGATTGTTGGTCAATGATTCATATCTCTCAGCATTCTCCCTCACCAAATCCACCAGCTCACCAGCCTCCAGCAAGCGCTCACTCAGTTCTTTTTGAGCACACACATATTTGTTGAAAATGTCTGTGAGTAAGTTCTCCTTGTTAAGTAACTCTTCCTGGAGGCCCCGAGTGACAACATCATACATTTCCCTACTGTTATCCAACTCATTGGTGCATGTATTTAGTTTCCTAATTAAAGTAATCCGCTCTTTTCTAAGACTTAAATTTAATTTTAAAAGATTTTGTTTTTTAATTGCTACTTTTGACCTTTTAATTAATCTTTTAATTTTTATATATTTCTTTAACTTATTGTGACTTGAAAATATAGGACATGTGGTTGTAGTATCGTCACCAGTCAAGTCAATAGTAATAGCCGGCTCACATATCACATTAGACCTACTACCAACTAACTCATTAAATAGACTGTAGGTGCTAACAATCTGTTCACTGGTTTTGACCGACTCTATGGTGGATATAGCCTGATGGGCTTGGCATAATTCCCGTTCTAGCTGAGTTATGCGAGTCAAAGCTAATTCATGAGTGTCACTACAATGTAAGAACGTGGACACCTTTTGTTGCAGCTGATTATGTTGCTCATGTAAGTCCATGTGTTGTATGTGCAGCTCGGCCAAGTCATTTTTAAGTTTTGTGTTTTTGTCTATAATACTCTTCACTTCCACTTCACTGTCATCTCTTTCCTGAAGAAGTTGTTCACACTGGCGTTATACCTGCCGGGGTCACGGTAAATACTGCTAAATGCGAACCCACGACCTCGGTAAAGGTAGGTAAGACTGTGTGGTTTTTAATCGGTAGGAGTTTGGCACAGCCTACAAGATTCATTTTTCACACAAAGAAACTAAGCACAGGTATTCACAATTGTATACCATTAGGCCTTACTAAATCTCGTATAATAAATAGGTGGTGAGGTCATACGTCCCGTCAGATGGGACAGGTCAATGCTGCTATGGCTCTTTCCTCGAAAGCCCATTCTAGACAATCCCTGCATGGTTACACTCACACATTTATGTACTATTAAGTAGGCATTTAAAATAGATGTTCACCTCTGAGTTTGTTTCGGCATTTATTCTCAGAAATTGTCAGATAGAAATGCGTTATCTGGTTCATAAAAATTACTATATTACAGTAAATAGGAGGAGGGTCATGTGACAAAGGAAAGTTTTCAGTATAAATGCAGATGGCTATAAGAGTAGAGGAAGACTGTGTAAGCGATGGATGGATTGTGTTAAACATAATATGGCTAGAAAAGGAGTGACTGACGATATGACAGCTTAAAGTGATGGAATAAGAATATATGCTGCGCCGACCCCTAATAAATTGGGATGGTGATGATGATGACAGAATAAAAACATTTATTATTGACGAACATCTTGCAAGAAATAATATTAAGTACTTTTAAGCGGCTATTACTCATGTGGATTCTTCGGCCGACTAGTTTCGAACTCGAACGGAGCCATTAGTCGTGAGTTAACCTGCAGTGATGTCATCTGAGTTTGAGTCACGAATGCACGTGAGTAATAACCGTTGAACAATAATCAATATGAATGTGTCTCACGAAAGTTATTATACACGAAATAATATATAGTAGATAATAACAGGAAAATTCACGATTTTCGCAGTAGCAAGCTATTTTTATCAAAGACTGAAATTGGAGTCTTGTTCACTCCCATTCTTAGAATTGTTAATGTCGTCAAATTCACAGACACACTAGAACTCAAAATTAATTCTGGAAATTTTGCAATGAATATAAGCAATATTGTATACTCCTCCAGACCGTATTTCGGTCACGGTATCCTATCTCCGAGGAGATAAGCCAAGTACGCAGGAGAGATTTATAGTGCAGAAATGTGTGCGCAAACACAGTTGTACTTACTTCCTACTCCTTCACTCTCATAGTCCGATGGGACGGCAACCCGACACGACCGGAGAGACGCAGGGCCGACGGCTTTATGTTCTGTCAGAAGCACGGGGATGGCACAACTCCGACTTCCTAACTTCGGGCAGCTACGGAGAATATATCCTGTGTACTTTGTAATCTCCGCGGAGATAGGCCGTTGAGACCAAAGTACGGTGGAGAGGAGTATAAAATTAATGACATTTGTTAAGCCAATTTAAAGGCATACATGGCTTGAGCAACAACACGCGGTCACCCATCTACTAACAGCCCGCTCTAAGTGTAGCTTAACCTCTAAAATAGTATACCAATCACAGTTTAAAATGGGCTATGAGCGAATAAACGCTAAAACTAAGATAAAGACGCCCATTCATCATTTTCTAAGCCGGTCTAATACTTTCCGTATCATTTAACGTATTCAGTAGAATTAGGAATGTGATGAATAGCCGGCATTAGCAAACATCCTTTATTAATAGGGCAGGTTATTGTCTCACATTAATTGTTAAGATTAATGTTGAAGATTTTGGATTAATTTCTTAGGTTATAGTATTACTTACTTAGTTACTTATGAATTAAGTTGAATTTATATTTATTACTAGCTGTGCCTGCGACTCCGTCCGCGTGGATGTCGTAAATAACAAATGTTCGACATGATTCTTTAAATTGGCATAACTTTTTTATTTATGAACCGATTGACATGAAACAAACACTAAATGTAAGTGAAGTAAAAATAGTAAAAACCACATCTAAATCGGATGAGTCGTTTCTGAGATTAGCGTGCACAAACGCACAGACAAACAGACAAAAATTCTAACAATCATTGTTTTGGGTGCTATTTGCGTTGATAATAGTCCCAATAATATTTTTTCTTATACATCTTCCATGTACAGACAGCGATCCGTAACATTTTTATTATATGTATTTATGTAAAAATATTGCCAAAACTTTAACAGCATGCAATTTCAAAAACAATTAGAAATTGGAACAAGAATACATGCTGCGCCGACCCCAAATAAATTGGGATAAAGGCAGGGGGATGACGAATGTCAAAATGAAGGATGACAATTGCCTCATTGACCTCGTGGTCCCAAACGCGACTGCTAAGCATGAGGTTGTGTGTTCGATTCCCAGGTCAGGCAAAGTGTTATTGCGTTTTCAGTCAGGAAATTCTCAGTTACAGCCCAGAGCTTGGAATTGTACCCGGTAGATGGTAATAGGCTCACTACTACATGGGCCTTAATAACAGCATTGATCAAATGTGAGCTTACAACTGTGTACATCTCTGCCTACTTCCTTCGGGAAATACAGGCGTGGTGGAGGTTTCTTCCTGCTCAACAGTCGCGCTTGGGACTACTATTGAAAATGTAACAAGATGCTTAAGTAGACAAGAAACCGAAACCCGAACGAAAATGGTTTTTAATCAGTATTACAGCTCGCAGAGCAAATCTAATTTCGGAAACCGACAAGCGACTTCCACAAAATGCGGTTTGCCGAGCAAACCGGTTAGGGATGGGGGTATGTCGATAGATTGATATCGATACTACTGGTTTCACCACACCGTCACGTATTTTAGCTGAATGCTTCTGCCAGACAAATATATTTTTTAGGTATCTATATTTTTTCTAATAAATTAGTTTACATGATTATTGTGTTGAATTTCTGAAGTCAACCCATGTATCGTTCATATAACACCAATAATGGTCGAACTTAAGACCCTGCAGTGATAGACATTAAAAACCTCATACGAGTATTCTGATTCAAGATAAATCTTTGAAAAGCATTAACGCATGCTTAGCGAACTCTAAAGTTACAATATTAAATGGAAAAAGAATACGGTCGCGAACAGGATTCGAACCTGCGCCTCCCGGATAAATAATCCAGGCGCTCTGACCACTAAGCCATCTCGACCTCGAGTATTCTGAGTTGCTATAGCGAACATTAAAGCAAACCTTTGTATGTATAATATTATCCATGAATCATATTCATATTAATCATTGTTTACGTTTACTCACTTCCACTTTGTGGTATTGTTGCGAATTAAACTCACAACATCACAACAAACTTAGCTAATATCAGCAATAATCAAATCTATTGACATTAGCAGTACTTAGTCAGTAGAACAATAATAACCAAATTAATTATTGTTCACCGGTTACTACTCACGTGCATTTTCCGGGTTTGCTCGACTAGTTTCGAGCTCGCACGAAACTCTTAGTCATGAGCTGAATCCGCGGCAATGTCGTGAGTCAGAAACTAAGCGGGTAAACCCGAAAAAAATCACGTGAGTAGTAACCGGTGATCAATCAGTAATAATTATGAATATGACTCACAAAAGTTATACACAAAAAAAAATATCATTTATGAAATACTTATACAAAATAATTTGTTTTTAAACGCAGTATATAAAATAATAATCAAATATATTGACATTAGTAATAATCATAACAACAATTACATCTATCGAATAGTCTATAAATCTATCGACACTTGCCCATCCCTAGGCGAAAGTAAAGAGAAGCTCTCTAACACTGAACGTCGCTAGGAATCTGACTTGTAAACATAATATAACGCCACTATGTTCAAGGCGTAGGCAGTACTACCAGGTTAACTGTATTAGGCCTATGTTAGTAGGTGGACATCTTCAGAAAGAAGTGGGATGCTTAGCTTCTTCTTGTTTCTTTTTTTTATATATATTTTTATTTTTATATGAAAATAAAAGGCTAGTAAGATTAAAAAGAAATACTGGCTATGGTACACAAAAAGGTGTGATATAAAAAATCATAATTCACATATGGCAGGAGTTTTTTTTTTTTTTTTTTATTGCATCTTGTTAACCTTTCGGCTCAGTAACGTACAGATCTGTACGTTGTAACAATAAAAATCTATTGTGTCTGCTAATGACTGACGCAACAGCTTTAATTATTTTTTATTTGTATAATAACTATCGTGAGATATCGTCATATCATTTATCGTTCACCGGTAACTACTCACGTGGATTTTTCGGAATTTCCCGACTAGTTTCGAACTCGAACGGACTTAGTCATTAGCTAAGCCCGCGGCGATGTTGCGAGTCTAACTGGAACCGCATCGCATCGCATACCGCTGCGCTCGCGCCTATGACGTGCTCGGTGTCGGTAATACTCGTGTGTTTCCGCCACTCATCGTGTTTGAGATGTTGTTTGTATCATTTATTTTGGTGTATACCGCGTTGACTGTGACAAACTTAAGTCTTAACTCGCTTTTAGATGACGTGGGCTTCAAAGCCATATCTTTTTTAGTATAAATTAAAAATAAAATAAACAAGTAAACATGTCTTGGTTTATCAACAAAAATACATTTATATATATAAGCTACTAATTTATTAGGTAATTTCCTTTTAAGGGGTTGACCCCCGTGTGTAAGTGATAAGGATTCATTTAAGCCATAATTCAAATTTTTACAACATTTTTATTTTTTTCTTAATGTTCGCTGTTCAAGGAGCAAATTCAAATTCAAATTCAAATTTTTATTCTGTAAATAGGTCTTTACAAACTCTTTTACAAGTCATTTTTTAATCTAGAAGGCGCCGGTATTTCCTATCTGACTACCTCGGAGAAGAAAAACCGAAACAAACTCAGAGGTCACTGTCTCTTTTAAAGTCCAGACATCATCTTTATGGTTATGTGAGCGTAATCATATAGGGTGTCTGGAAAGGCCTTTTGAAGAAAGAACCGTAGCAATTTTAAGTTGACCAGTCCTAACTGACGGCACACATGCATCAGTCACCGTAAAGCTCGAACCATAATTTAGGGAGCTCAACGACCTGTCGCAAGGCGATACCAGATCGGCAGGACATTTGCGTAGGCCATACAAATACTAAAAACTGCCAGACAGTTACAAATCTAAAAGAAAGGGAATATATAACCGACATGATGCTCACATTCACAAATTTCTATTATTATATTCAAAATGTAAAAATATATTATGATTTAATTAAAATGTCAAGTTAAATTTTATTACAATGTCAAAGTAATTGTCAAAATCAGAGATAAACAATGTCAGATTTAAGCAATGTCAAAAACAACCAATCTCAAAAAATTTGAACATTATTAAATATTGTTCCATATCCATAATATTATTTTTAATAGCAGATCAATCCCATGCATTTTTGTCGTTCAAATATTCCGAAATTGTGTAATACCCTTTTTTACAAAGTTTGGTTTTAATAACATTTTTAAATTTATTTACAGGTAAATTTCGGATATCAATGGGTAATTTATTGTAAAAGCGTATACACTGACCCATGAACGAGTTGCTTACTCTGTGGAGACGAGTACTATGAACGGCAAGGTTGTGCTTACTTCTAGTATTCACAGCATGGACATCTGACAATTTGATGAATTTTGTAATGTTTTTACATACATACTACTACTGGGAAGCAAGAGTTAGAATATTAATTTCTTTAAATTTTGCCCTGAGGGAAACTCTTGGGCCTAAGTTGTAAATAGAGCGAATAGCCCTTTTCTGCAAGACAAAGATGATATTAATGAGCAGTTTTCGTCTCGCTAGTACTATGTTAATTACAAATAATTTGTTATATCCATTTAATTCTTGGCTTAAGTGAATGTATTTGACTTATATATTAACCTTCATAAGGAAATTATCTAATAAATTAGGACCTTATATGGTATATAGATTTACTTTCGACTCACACTCAGAGCGGCGACTAATACGATCAAATGTTCTGACTTACCAGGATTACACTGTAAAGCTTTAGTTCACTAATTGGTCGTCAATACAACAATATGTTTTCTATACATATTTGTCGATCGAGTATAATCTGTCTCTAACCTTGTCATGTGGTCCTTGACTACATGTAATCCTTCCCATGTCACCACAGTGTGGTATTAACTATTTATGTTACTATTACGAATAATAGCTAACGTGACGGTAGACCTTGGAGATTATCGCTATATATCGGTAAAATAATTCCATGAACCTATTAAAATATATTTTGTAATTATAATTTTTTATACTTAAGCTAAGAGAGAATCTTTTACGTAGCAATACTATTTACAATTTGTAAAATTACTATCTCTCGTGGCTACTACTATCGGCTCGTGGCTAAGTAACAACTACACAGATCGATCTATCGTGGTCAAGCTGCGCTTACCGCGTTCGATCTGTGGATGGGTGACCATAATTTCATACCGAGACCCCTCCGTGTCTCGGAGAATACGCCGGTTGTCAAATTAATATACACAATATATATGACAGCCGTTACGGGTAGTCAGAGGCCTTAAAGTCTGACAACCAGTCATACCACGAGAAATCGTGTTACCCAGTAACTGGGTTGTGGAGGTCAGATAGGCAGTCGCTCCATGTAAAATACTGGTATTAAGCTGCATCTGGTTTGACTGGAAGCCGACCCCAATGTAATTGGAAAAAGGCTAGGCAGGTCGATCTTTAATTATTGTAATTGGTGTAATGCCGATAATAAATAAATAAACAAATTATTACAGAATTATTTTTATTTTATTTTTAAAAACGTTGCCCCACACTAGGAATTTCTTCCTGTATCGTGGGTGCGTTTACAGACATATAATCTCACAAGCACACACACACCCAGACCCGCAGCAAATTGCTATAGATCGTACAAATATTTGCTCCGCGCAGGAATCGAACCAGCGACACGCAGCGCAGCAGTTGGTCTCTCGAACACTGCGCCAACCCCGCTATCAAAAATAATATTTTAATTACTGACGTTATTTGACTTGGGTTTGAACTTGTCACCTGACTTGCCAGTCCAACGGTTGACCAACGGCTATCCTCGCATACTGATCATGTTATTGAACGAAGCATTACAATGAGTACATAACCGAATCGATCAATATAATATCAAAACAAACTTGAAGGAAAATACCTGAGACAAACTATGGGAAAGGAAATGTTTATAAGTAAGACAATTGACAATAGTCCAACCCTTTACAAGTCCTAATACTATGGGAACTAAAAGGAAAGTATCGTGTGAAATTGGCAGGTGAAAATAGTAATAGTCTCACCGTTGCAGAGCCACGCTTCGGCACGAATGGGCCGGTTCGACCGGATTGATACCACGGCCTCACAGAAAACCAGCGTGAAACAACGCTTGCGTTGTGTTTCACTGAGTGAGTGAGAGTACCGGAGGCCCAAAGCCTTTAAAAGGCCGGCAACGCACTCGCGACTCCTCTGGGGTTGCGGGTGTCCATGGGCGGCGGTAATCGCTTACCATCAGGCGAGCCGTCTGCTCGGTTGACCCTATACCATAAAAAAATAAAAAAAATAAAAACTGATAACTCATTTACTCACATTCTACGTCTTTTATAGAATCAGAACTTGTTTAAAGATAAATCTTTCAAATAAACAAGTTCTAAAGTATATTAAATGGACAAAGAATACGGTCATGAGCAGGATTCGAACCTGCGCCTCCCGGATAAATACTCCAGGTGCTCTGACCACTAAGCCATCTCGACCTCTGCTCACCGCCGAGAATTCTTCATCCATATTTTAACACGTCTTTTGGCAACGTCATTGCTATCTATTCAGTCCCTATACAGGTGACCGAACCGACACGACTAACTTTGCAGTTAATACAAAGTAAAGATGCTATTACCCTAACAATTAAACATACTCATTCATACGGAATAGATAGAAATGACGTCACCTAAAGACGTGTTAAAATATGGATGAAGAATTCACGATAGTGAGTAGAGGTCGAGATGGCTTAGTGGTCAGAGCGCCTGGAGTATTTATCCGGGAGGCGCAGGTTCGAATCCTGCTCATGACCGTATTCTTTTTCCATTTAATATAATAACTTTAGAACTTGTTTATTTGCTTTCAATGTAAGTGCAAACATTAAATCTTACTATACAAGTTGTTGATATCTACCCGTGCAATATTTAAGGAGCTGACTATACCGTTAATATGGAACACGAATAAAATTATATTATTTTTGTGTAGTGTCTTGGTGGTTCAAATCTGGCGTGTATCAATGTTTCTTTTTCAATGTCATATGTACTTTATTAGTTAATCAAAGACATCACAGACATATGGTAAAGGAAAACATCGTGAGGAAGCCTGGACTTAATTGTCTGAAATCGCAAACCCGTGAGCTAGCGTGGTGTTCAATGCTCGTGCCTTCTCTGTATAAGAAGATGCCCTTTCCCATCGTGCAGTGGGACAGTTACGTAGGTATTATTTAGAAGAAAAAAACTACCTTAAAACTATACCTACATGCATATACAAACTTCAACTAAAAAGTGTCTAATGTTTCTGTGATGAGACTTATAATAGTGATTGAATTTCCTCATCAAATTTTTTGCTGAACCACAAACCAAAACGTCATCTGTATATATATTTTTGGTTTTTGTTGATTTTTTCAATAAGCGCTAAATTTATTTTTATAAAGTTTATATGTGACCACCTCTGAAGTATGACCTACCAAACAAAAAAAAGAATCATCAAAATCAATTCATAATTGGCGGAATAAGCGCGTATCAAACATATAAACAAAAACACAGTCGAATTGAGAAACTCCTCCTTTTTGAAGACGGTTTAAAAATGTTTTACCGGCCTAGTGCGTGCCGAGCCACGCGCAGTGTAGGGATTCATAGTCATTCGTCACAATATGCGGACTTATAAGTGGGTTTTGTGTATGAACACTCCGTCTATACAATAGTTCAGGTCACCAAATGGCGGACCGCGGTCCGGGTCCGAACCACCGATCTAAGTTGTGCGGCCCTTGGTAGCTAGTAATCATCTACCAAACTGAGTCTAATGATCCCAAGCGCGACTACTGAGCATGATGTCCTGAGTTCGAATCCCAGGTCTGGCAAAGTTTTATTGGGTTTTTCTGTTTAGAAATTCTCTATAACAGCCCGGAGTTTAGAATCGTGCCCGGTAGATAGCAATAGGCGGACCACCTATTACATGGGACTTAATAACAGTGTCGGTGAAATGTGGGTGTACAACTAGATAGACCTCTGCCTACCCCTTCGGGAAATATAGGCGTGATGCTCTGTTACGTCTACTTAACGGACCGCGACTGTCATATTATTAAAAAAACGGACCCCCTATTTCACTAATTGGTGATCCCTGCACTATCTAGTCAAGTAAAATTATATGAAATAATATAAAAAGTACATTTGTACATACATGCCAGCCCATAACTGTAAGGGGTTCCTCTCATACAGAGAAGGCAAAAGCATTGATCACCACGCTAGCTCACTGCAGATTGAGGGTTTCAGATTATTGATAGTCCAGGTTCCCTCTCATATTTTATTTCACTATACGTCTGCAATCTCTTAGATTAACTAAGAAAATTTTACACTGAACATTGAAAAAGTCACGTTGAACATTGAAAAAGTCACATTGAACATTGAGAGCTTAATCATAACTTGCTGACGTTAAACTTAAATAAAACCTATTTTGTACCTTTTTCAATTCGACGTAACACCAAACCTCTAAGTTTTTTCATTTACCATATCACTCGTGCCTAAATCGGATGACATCGTGCACCTGCCCATCTATTGTGAAAACAAATAATGTTAAATACCTAGGAGTGCAAACAGATGATGGTCTTAGATGGTATAAACAAATCGATATACTATCTACTCGGGCACTTCGCCTTATTCACATCTTCAAATCCCTAAGGGAATCAGCCAGTATGGACCTTCTGAAAATGGTGCACTTCACCTTATGTCACACAATTAATTTCATGAACAAACAACTAATGAGAAGTCATATTGGTAAATTCTAGATTTGAATCTGCAACCTGTGTCTTGAGAGGCCGACTTGTTCAGCACAAAATTTCTATTCAAACACGCGACTTATAAAAAATATCACAGTAAGAATAAAAATTGCAACCGGGAACAACCTACTACGCGCCATCTGTCGACGAAAACATAAAACATTGATTTGCAATTTGCTAAAAGTGTGCAAGTGTGGTTTCATGCATAAATATCCATACATTTTCCGTGCATGTTATGCATGTGTGCGCAGTGTATAGAGTGCAGTGGGGGCGCAAAATGCATATATTAAACTTCGTCCTTGAGTTTGTATGCCGGCATGGTTCGAGCCGTATTCTGGTAATCTAAGATGCAGTTCAATAGAGAAATATTTTTTGTATTTTTTTAGACTTGTTTTTCCTTGGAGTTATTTCTACTGGAGTAGTTATGTGTTCATGGTCATAGGAGTATTCATGCAATGTAAAAAAAACATCTTATTAATTAATACCGGGCAAAAAATTCAAATCCGTACCTATAATCCCTTAAAATACCAAGGGAGCTTTATCTGAGAAGTATATTTTCAATAGATATAGAATTCTTGGAAGAATGGAGAGACGCACTCCATTCGTTGCCTAAATTGATTGATTGAGATAGATTTACGAACCCTGTATTTTGTGTGAGGGAAAGCCAAGGGTTGCCAAGACTAGCCTAATCATCAGCCATCAGCATCAGAAAATAGTGGGATGCATCTTTGTAGAATAAATAGACAAAGTGCTTTTAGCAGTCCTACTAATATGATGGATATGTGTTACTCTTTTACGCAATAGCTCTTGAACGGATTAGGGTGCAATATTGCACACAAATAGCTGATAACCTGAATTAACACAAGAACTTATTGCCCTGGCTTGAAGCTATTCTGAGTCTAAGTAAGCAAGTAGTAGTATAATTTCCGGCGTTATATGAATATAATTTCTTTAGGATTTGAATCTTGCGCCTCCCGGATAAATACTCCAGGCAATCTGACTACTTTCTTCTTCCACATTTTAATACATCTTTTGATGACGTCATGACTATCTATATAGGTGACTTTAGTGTTCGCTATGCATGCGTTTGAAACATTTGTCTGTATTTGTTAAGGTTCGCCAAAGTTCGAGATCGTGCAAAGTTAGTCGTGTCGGTTCGCTCACCTGTATAGGAACTGAATAGATAGCAATGACGTCGCCAAAAGACGTGTTAAAATATCAAAATAAAACACTCGTGCGTAATAAGTCTCGTTATGAACCTAAAGCGTGAAATTAGAGCCACTTTATGAACCAGTGTGTTGAAAAACGATACGTGATACCGTGGGAGAGCCATGCTTCGGCACGAATCGACCGGAGTGATACCACGGCCTCACAGAAAACCAGCGTGAAACAACGCTTGCGTTTTATTTCGCCGAATGACTGAGGATACCGGAGACCCAAACCCTTTAAAACGCCGGCAACGCACTCGCGACTCCTATGGGGTTGCGGGTAGCCATGGGCGGCGGTAATCGCTTACCAGCAGGCAAGCCGTCTTCAGTTGCCTCCTATCCTAGTAAAAATAAAACTTATTGTCCAGAATAAGTCCATTCTGAGGGATTTGTCAGGCTTTAAAGTTATGATGTAAACGTTCATAGGTGAGCTCATGTTTTCACATGTTTACGTTTTGTTTGAACTCTTTGTGTTGTAATGAATTCACTGTACTGTTAAAAAAATCTGATCGTAGATACTTATTGTGATATGGATTAGTCTATCAGGGAATTCTCTGTAGCAAATCAGAATTTAAAAATGTAGGGTATTTGACAATACACTCATCATTTATTACATGGAACTTAAAACAGCTTCGTTAAAATGTGCTACATATCTGCCTAGCCCTTTGAGGAGTTCAGGTGTGATGATAATTTTTTAACGTTGATAATTATGGTACAATTAGCTTCCTCTCAGTCCTGAGTCCAGTTGGAATAAAAGTGTCCTATGTGTTAATAGTTAATAATGCCAAATTTTATTCAAATCCGTTCAGTAGTTCTTGCATGAAAGAGTAACAAACATCCAACTACCATTCAAGATAAATCTTTGAAAATCATTAACACATGCTTAGCGAACTCTAAAGTAACAATATTAAATAGAAAAAGAATACGGTCGCTAACAGGGTACGAACCTGCTCCTCCCGGATAAATACTCCAGGCGCTCTGACCACTAAGCCATCTCGACCCGGATTATCCAGGAGGCGCAGGTTCGAATCCTGTTCGCGACCGTTTTCTTTATCATGACAAACTTTCGTATTGATAATGTTATTTAATAGGATTATCTAAAAACCCTTCATGGGAATATTTAATCAGAACATAACATAGCATCACGCCTGTAATAGTAGGCAGAGGTGGACACAGTTGTACACCAATATTTCACCAACGCTGTTATGAAGTCCCATATAATAGGTGGTGAGCCTATTGCCATCTACCGGACAATTCCAAACTCCGGGCTGCTGCTACTGAGAATTTCCTAACAGAAAAACTCAATAACACTTCCCGACCCGGGAATCGAACCCGAGACCTCAAGCTCAGCAGTCGCGCTTGGGACCACTAGACCAACGAGGCAGTCAGTTTAATCAGAATGCCCAATCAATAAATAGATTAAAAAACGGTTTTGCCCTTAATTGGGTAATAGTTCCATTCTACCCAGAATAGGGCCATTCTAAAGGATTTGTCTGGGTTCAAAGTTATAGCGTAAGCGTTCATAGGTGAGCGGCTTATGTCTTTCCTACTATGCTTTTTGTTTACCTCTTTACCTCTTCAAGTTTCGCCAAGTTTCCATTATACAGCCCTAAGAATAAGGTTTATTAAACTTGTGTTCTTATAATTCAAGATAAATCTGTGAAAAGCATTAACGCATGCTTAGCGAACTCTAAAGTTATTATATTAAATGGAAAAAGAATACGGTCTCGAACAGGATTCCAACCTGCGCCTCCCAGATAAATACTCCAGGCGCTCTGACCACTAAGCCATCTCGACCTCTGGTCAACACCGCGACTTTATTTCACTTTTTTTTTGTGTTCTTATAAATAGGTCTTTAGAAATACAATACAATAGAATACAAATACTCTTTATTGTACACAAAATAAAATAGGTAACAATAATAAAAATAAATAAATAATTAAATATTAAAACTGTACAATGGGCGGTCTTATCGCTCTAGGCGATCTCTTCCAGACAACCTTAGGATGGACAGAACTATAAGTAAAAATAGAGGGGTAGTCTATTGTGTTACAATAAAATACGATTTTAACGAAATATCACTATCAAATTAAATATAACTAATACATATGAATATAAAGATATAATACATACTAAATACATATATGCATAATTAATACATAAATAAATACATATATGCATAATTAATACATAAATAAATACATATATGCATAATTAATACATAAATACATATATGCATAATTAATACATAAATAGAAATAAGATTATTATCTCTTTCTACACGACTGCCTAAAAAAGGAGTGTTATGTTTTTAGCATACATGTATGTATGTATGTATGTTTGTGAGTTTCTTTCTTCCACTATAACTTCTAAATGCCTGAACTGGTTTAGATGTACGGGGTATCGTTAGAACCCTTGCGTTTTCCCGAGTAATATATGCTGGCAAGAATTTAAAAAAAAAAATATAGTACCTGTGGTAGGTCTAAAAAGTATAATACAAAAAATAATTCATAAAACAATTACAAAGCGCGCCTACCATGTCCTAGTAATATTATAAACGCGAAAGTTTGTATGTATGGATGATTGTTACGCTTTCACGCAATAACTACTGTACGGATTTGGATGACATTTGGCACACAGTTGATAACCTGGATTAACAGATAGGGTACTTTTTATCCCGGCTGGACCTAATTCTGAAGTCTATGCAGGCGAAGTCGCGGGCAGAAGCTACTGTGAAATAAAATGTGTAAAATTATTTACTTACCTCACACATGGAACGCGTGCTTTTTAATATTGGTTTATTATTATAAAGGGATTTATATATATAACTGGCTGGTGCCCGCAATTTCGTCTACCTATGTCCTTCCCCATGATATAATCTATCTCTTTGCCAAATTTTATTACGATCCGTACAGCCGTTTAAACGTAAAAAGGTAACTTACAAACAAACAGAGTAACTTTCACATTTATAATATTAGTATGGATCATTAATTAACCGACTTCCAAAAAGGAGGAGGTTATCAATTCGGTTGTATTTTATTTTTATTTTTATATTTTTTTTATGTTTGTTACCTCAGAACTCCGACATTTATGAACCGATTTGGAAAATTATTTTTTATTTGAAAGGATTTACTTTCAGATTGGTCCCATTTAAATTTTATGAAAATTGGTTTAGTAGTTTGGTATTTAAATCAAAATAACTGAAAAATAATACGTCGTCGAAGTAAACGAAATGGTGTATTTTGCTTTCTTGTGACTTTCCGTTGGTGTTTACGGTCTCTAGAATAGTTCTAATGAACTAACTATTTTCCAGCTTCATCATCAGATGATGATGATGATGATGAAACCGGAAGATAAGCATCGGAAATCCGTCATTTTTTTTTTGCAATTTAAGACTTTTTAGTGTAAGACCGCATTCTCAAACATCTCTTTTTACACGAGTGTACAAAAAACGGAGTGTATTTATGTATGTATGTTTGTGAGTTTCTTTACCTATTCCACCATAACTTCTAAATACCTGAACTGATTTCGATATATGGAGTATCGTTAGACTCCTTATACTGTCCCGTGAGTAACATACGCTAATCAGATTTTTTTTTTAATTAATTTCATCTTGTTTTACGCAGTTTATTACTCTCTTTTGAAATAGCCTCAGATCTAGATTTCCTACTTTGATATGGATATGTCGCACATGGATTGTAGAATAAGCTGTTTTACAAAACTGCTAGCTGATTTACAAAACAGTACTGTTATGAAAAACAGCTGAACGACGTTTAGCGGTTTTACATGATTACTGAACTATAACACGCAGAATTGAATGAACGTTTTGCGTTTATCAATGCAGCGGGTCAACTATCAGAGATTAATTCAAGATATGTCTTTGAAAAAGCATTAACGCATGCTTAGCATCAGAGATTATGTAAAACAGTGTGAAATGAACTGTCAGATTGTTGATTTTAGTTCGAAATTTTGTCGCTTATGGCTCTGTATGTCCTAACATTAATAACCTAACTTTATTTTACTTGCCAAAAGCAAAAAAAAATGAAAATTTGTAATGACGTATATACTAAACCACTATAATAGTCGACAATATATCGGGATTATGAAAGAAAATAAATTAAATTGATCCATGAGCGAGCGAAGCGAGCTCGGGAGTTTCGTGTATCCCGACACGGACAGGTTAGGTTCGAAGGCACCGACTCCAAAAATAAATAATAAATTGATTTATTCAGAATCCTCTAAAATTAAAAAAATATTTTTATTTAAATTGTAGTAAGTAAATAATGCAATTATTTTATAACTTTTTAGTGCAATTTTACTTAACAGAAAGATTTTTGGAGTCGGTTCTTTTTTTTGTTAAAAATTATTACATTTTTATTCAGAAGTTTGTCACTGTAAGACTTGTTATAATTGATAAAACGATATTTTAATGCTTTTTTTTTGTAGAGTATTAAATGCGATCCCACGCAGAGCTCCCTGGATGAATACACCAAGCGCTCTGCCAACTAAGCTATCCCCACCTCTACTTAACACAGCATCACTGTTATAATCCCCGAAGGGGTAGGCAGAAGTGTACACAGTTGTATACCCACATTTCACCAATACTGTTATTAAATCCCATAAAAGGTGAGCCTATTTCCATCTCCCGGGCACCGTTCCGAACTCTGTGCTACTACTGAGAATTTCTTAACACACAATAACACTTTGCCCGACCCGGGAATCAAACTCAGTACCTCACACTCAGCAGTCGCGCTTGCGGCCACTAGACCAATGAAGTAGTTGAATGTAAATCTATTTAAGGTCATAGATTCGTTTCGATTTCAAGAAATAGACTTGTACGGAGAAACATTTGATACATAGAGATTAATGACTCATGTGACTTAACTAATTATTTGTATTCGTAGCATTATTTATAAGATAATATTACATCTCACACATTAACCTCCATTGTTCTTGCACCTACAAACTTTGTAACTATGTAAAGATCTTGCATCTTTATTGTATTATTTTATTCTAAAAGAGTGTCTATGGAGTTTCTTGCCGGTTCTTCTCCATAAGACCAACTTTTTGGAACCGTGCAACTAAAATCAATTGACGTTTCATAAGTGCATGAAAAACCTTTGACTTTAACACAATGGGATAGATTTCTGGGAATTTGTGTCTATGTTTTTAAACACGATTTAGCGAATTTATTTACGTGATAAAACAATTTTACACTCCACTTAGGAACTGGGAAACACTTATTCGTAAAATTCGAGCGTGTTTGTGTGTTTATTTGTTTTTATGTTTTTATGTAGTTAATTAATTCTTTTTTGTTTTTACTTTGACGCCTTACCTAATTAACTGATTTCAATAAAATTGTGCATAGAGCTTCAAAACGTACGAATCTTTTTATACTTAATCCTGAAAAAAACTGAAGAAAAAAAGTTAAGGTTAAGAAAGCACCATTCGATGGCGCTTATATTAAAACTAGTAATATAGCATTACGCATGTATTACTTCCAAGGGTTAGGCAGCATTTAAACAATGCTATTAATAAGCCACATTAACTTACTAAGTGGTAAGCCAATGCCATTTTTACCACTTATTACATGGGGCTTACTAACAGCATTGGTATAATGTGTTCAATTGTATTCACCACTGCCTACTCCATCGGGGAATACAGGCGTGATGCTATTTTATGAACCAATTCCAAACTCCAAGCACCGATTTAATATCCGACCGGCCGCCTGCCTGACGTCAATCCACATTGGAAATGCTGTTGTTGGTAGGAACCGCCACCAATACGGTCTCCTATGTCACACCAAATGTTATCTATGCGCCAGGTTCTGATGTTATCCTACTATCAGACTCTACTAACCGGGCCACAATGAACGAGCTACAATCAGTGCTAATACCTAAATAGCACAATTATTCACAAACCGGCCAAGTTCTGTCTCTGTTCTGACAACACACACGATTTATCTTGACTCTCACAGGATTTAGGATACGGTTGAAGATTGTCAACTGAAAATGCTCGAACAGGATTCGAACCAGCGCCTCCCGGATAAATACTCCAGGCGCTCTGACCACTAAGCCATCTCGACGTCTGCTCACCACCGCGAATTCTTCTTCCATATTTTAACACGTCTTATGGCGACGTCATTGCAATCAATTCAGTACCTATACAGGCGACCGAACCGACACGATCAACTTTGCAGCTAATACAATGTCGTAAAGAATGCAATTACCTTAATAATTCAAGATAAATCTTTGAAAAGCATTAACGCAGGCTTAGCGAACTCTAAAAATGCAATATTAAATGGAAAAAGAATACGGTCGCGAACAAGATTCGTTTTCCATTTAATATTGCAACTTTAGAGTTCGCTAAGCATGCGTTAATGCTTTTCAAAGATTTATCTTGAAAATGCTCGCTCTGCATCATCAATCATTTTCCAACAAAAGGCTAAGATGAATGCTTTACTCATACAAAAAAAAACATTTGTATTTAATACACAAAATTACACATACATTCGTATTTAATATTATATAAAATTACACATAACATGTGCAAACTTGTCGCAATTCATGACAAACAACACAGCAACATGTTGGAGTTATAAACACAAAAATACGAAGCAGCGAATGTCGAGTAAGTCAGTTTAGCAACGCGTGCCGTCGCATAACTATATACGCACAGATGTCGGCGTTCTAGATGTGGTAACAAGAGAATTCTTTATCCTAAATAAAAAATGGGACAAAAAAACATTAGGCGTTCTAATGACGTTAGGGTCTAACGGTTACGGACCCTAAAGTTATAATATTAAATGAAAAAAGAACACGGTCGTGAGCAGGATTCGAACCTGCGCCTTCCGGGTAAATACTCCAGGCGCTCTGACCACTAAGCCATCTCGACCTCTGCTCACCACCGCGAATTCTTCATCCATATTTTAACACGTCTTTTGGCGACGTCATTGCTATCTATTCAGTCCCTATACAGGGTTACAGACCCCGTCTTATACTTTATGAATGTACTTTAAACCTATAACAATAATTTGTTTTTGTTTAAATCCGGCATTACCATAGCATACGATTATTACAATAAAATAAACTGGTTTTCTGACTAGACCCATGTCTTACGTGATTCCCGTATGCTTACTCTTTCTGAGACCTGATTGATGCCAATGAAGCTGATATAATCGTCGCCATGTACTGACCTAATACTACTATTACTCCTTCCGACCGCATTTCGGTCACGACGGCCTATCTCCATGGAGATTAGCGAAGTACGCAGGAGATATTATAGTGCACAAGTGTATGCGCAAACACAGGTGCACTCCCTCTTCGTTCACTCTCATACTCCGATGGGACGAAAATCCGACACGACCAGAGAGAGATCAGGCGCAGGACCGACGGCTTTTACGTGCTCTCCGAAGCACGTGCGTGTCACACCACCAACTTCCTAACTCCGGGCTACTACTGAGAATTTCCTAACAGAAAAATTCAATAACACTTTGCCCGACCTGGGAATCGAACCCAGGACCTCACGCTCAGCAGCCGCGCTTGCGACCTTTAGACAAACGAAACAGTCTGACCTAATAGCATATACTCGTAAATATTAGTACCATCGACATAAGAACATTGAAATAAATTGCAGAAATTGCTCGGCATCAAGTTCGTTTTTTTTTTAGTTCTTTTATAAGGTTAGGTTAAGACATGTGGCAGGTATTGTATTCGTACACAGGCCTTCCCTTATAAAAGCACCTTTTACTTGCATACTTTTATAGCGCTGCCAGCAAAAGCTACGCTTTGTAAAATATTATAGTTTATGTTTATAAGACATCCTCTGCATTTTCAGAAGAGGTGTTAATCAATTTCGCAGGGCAGACACAAATCTCATATGCACACTTAATCCAAATATCTATAGATCATACAAATCTCTGTTCCGTGCGAGACTGTCACTCGTGACACGCACCACAGTAGCCGATCTCTCAACGGGAAATGACTAATCGTTTTGCTCCTGTGGATAAAGATAAGATAAAGATATATTTATTTTGTAAAACATGAGTGAATAATTATGGTGTAAAATATGATAACAAAAATGCAATTTTCTGGCGTACAAAATTATACACACTATGCGTGGCATGGCAAGAAAATGACATAGGAAAAAAAAAACTTAAATAGGAACAATTTTTAAAAAGGACTAAGAAAAATAAAGATATGTTACAACATTAATTATTATGTTATATATAACTGAACTAGGTCCTTTATACATATTCGAGAAATGTTATAAAAATGGACAATTAAATAGGTAAAACTGAATTAAAGATTAATATAACTATTAAAATGCAGTCATATAAAAATTCTGATAGGCTGTAATAACGGTGGAGCAATGAACGGCAGGCGCATCTAGTGAACACAGTTCTATGTTCCATATAATAATAGATAAACAATAATTTAAATATTATCCGTGTTTACACTCTCTTAAGCGAGGTTTTAAACGGCTGTTACATAAATATTACTGTGCCGTAACAGTTTGAAATGTGACCTTTTTGTTAAGGATAAAAATATGCATGGTTTATACTCTTGGAATTTAAGAGATATGTGCATCGTATACTTTAGTATCTGTAGCAGTACTGGTCTAAGGCTATATACCTGTCTAGACTGAGCATTGCGAACAAACGACACGCAAAACCACGGCTCCAATTACGCAATATGTGTGAGTACTGCTCGTGTACTTATTGTAATCGAAGTGTCAATGTGTTCGTATTTAGAGATGCCTGTTCCAAATCATAAACTTACCTTGTCTTCATTATTTGTTATGACGAAGGTCTAAGGCTTCTTGTTATCGTGTGGTTGATGAACAACCTAGTGTCAGAGTTTAAACCACCCGTAGCTCTCTGACATGGCTTTACACACCATCGAGAACATCCCTCAGGTTTGCTGGTTTCCTCGCGATGTTTTCCTTCACCGTTTTAAGCAAGTGATAATTTAATTAATTTATAATACGCACATGACTTCAAAAAGTCAGTGATGCGTGCCTTGGATTCTAACTTGCGACCTTTGACTTGTCAGTCCAACGGACATACCACTAGGCTATCACTGCTATTGATGATGATCTAAAAAGAATACTGGAAAGTTTGTTTCAAATTTAGTTTTTGAGGTGAAAATTGAATTCCTTTTTATATATTTGCCTGCCTCGTTGGTGTAGTGGACCCAAGTGCGACTACTGACCAGGAGGTCTCGGGTTCGATTCCCAGGTCGGGCATAGTATTATTGCGTTTTCTGTTAGGAAATTCTCAATAGCAGCCCGGAGTTTAGAAATGTGCCCGGTTGATGGTAATAGGCTCACCACCTATTACATGGGTCTTAATAACAGCATTGGTGAAATGTGGGTGTACAATTGTTTAAACCTCTGCCTACCCCTTCGGGGAATACAGGCGTGATGCTATGATGCTATGGAGGTAGACAATTAATGATATATGGAATTCTCTTCTCAAGTGTTCTGTCCCCATAGAAGTTGTTTACTCTTAGCCTGCCCTAGTTCAATGTTTATGTTTAAATATTGAGTAACACTCCAAACTGCCGTGACTATTTGTAAAAAAATTATAAAAAATAACCAGCCCATAACTGTCCCACTGCAGGGCAAGGGCCTCTTCTCATACGGAGAAGGCACAAGCTTAATCACCACGCTAGCTCACTGCGGCTTGGCGATTTCAAACTACCAAGTCCAGGTTTCCTCACGATGTTTTCCTTCACCGTAACTATTTGTAAGAATAAGATATTTATGTTTTAAACTAACCGAATGGATTTTACAAATTTTAAATAGTTGACGCGGTTACTCGTAACAAAACTAACAATATTTTTCCATTCAAAAAATAATAATTTAGAATTGATAGAGGGAGTTAAGACCCCCCCCCCCCCCCACTCAGCAACCACACTTGTAACCACGAGGCAGTCCTTAAAAAATTTAACACCGTTCTTATTTAGCCACGAGCCATAAAAGCAGCCAAGCCTAATGATAATTTTCCAAGACCCGTTGCATCCGCCATTAATGGCCATACCATGTTCATCCATGGACAACTACTGGCTCTGTACTTACTATGTACGGTGGGCAAAAGAGATAAGTGCACAGGCAAATTTAGGTATCACAATTCCCATCACTAGTGTTAATAATAATTATACGAGCATCGCCACATGATTTGTATTATTTTACTTTTTAACTAATATCGCTGTTTTATATATTCGATGAATAGGCAATTGCGCCTTCCACGAGTAACCGGTACGAGTAAAAAGGTACAATAAAGATTCGAGTTAAATACGGACACCTGACAGTGATTTATAGTAAAGATTATTTTAGAAATCTGAAGCTGCTGACACTTATACATATATGAAATTGTAAATTTTGTAAGGTCAAATATAGATATATTTCATAAATATCGTAGTAGAAGGCATAATGGGAAAATTTGCTGTCCTAGTAATAAAACTACTTTACTTAATAACAGCATATTTTGCATGGCACCCCGCGTCTATAATCACTTACCAAAAAAGTTATTAGATATATCATAATCTGACTTATAAAAAAAAGTTAAAATCTATTTTACTTGACAAAGCATATTATAGTGTATCCGAATATTTAAATGATAAGATATAGAGTAATCGTTGAATTGTAATCCTTAATATATTGTATGTATAATTTAAAAAAAATTATCTTGATATTGCTGAATGATTTGACAATGATTTTTATTTATATAAATAATGTTTGACAGTTCTGACTGTAGCATCATGACGTTTCTGATACTACGTTATTATTGACATTGCCAATTTTATAATTCTTTGCCATTGATATGTAATATAATAAACTAAATAGGCTAATTTTACTTATACTTTGCATGCCAAATGGTAAAATATGGTGATACTGATTTATTTTATGACAACATCTATGTATTTTGTACCCACATTTGCAAATAAATGATTATGAATTAGTTTTATTTCTGTAACCATCCCGTCTTCAGCGACTACCTATAACACCCACAACATTTCAGTGTACGGGCAAACTGCTCGTACAATAATTACTATGTCGGACACAATAGAATTCAAATAAACTTTCATTTATCATTTTCTCAAGATAATCAAGATAAATGTCACCTTCTTTCGTGTGGATTCGAACCTAGTGTTATAGTTATTCAAGCCACCCGTACGTCTGACTTGGCTTGGCGAGTATAAATTAACAACAATCGGAACCAATGGCTCACCACTGAGTGGAGCCCACACAACGTTTAAAGACGTGGCAGCAGTCCCAGAAGAAGATGGCTGGGGATGCGCTTGACACCTATTGGAAGGATTGGGTGCAAAACGGTTTAGGCAATGCTAAGGTTGCAAGCTTGGAGGAGGCATACATTTAGTCTATGGTTTTAAGGTACTTATGGTAAATATAAACTCTTTGGTTCAACCATGGACTACATATTATAGTTAAGTTTATGCCCTCTTGTTAAAATAAGCTATATCTATGACACAGGAACAATTGCAAAATGTAAGGTATAGAAAATACTTTGTTTTGCTTTTTATTATATAAGTTTTTTTAGTTAAGGTGTTTAAGAATGTCCTAGTTTTATGTATACCTAATTTGTTTAGTAATAAATGTGTGCGTTAGATGGCGCGTAGAAATAAAACTTTTTCTTTCTTTCTTCTTTTCTTTCTAGGCCGGGAGGAGAGGAAGAAGGGTAGGGAGGCATTTGCCTTGCAGTGGGAAGATAAAGGCTGAATAAAAAAAACATGGCTGGCTTTTTAGGTGTCTACCTAGCCACCTCAGAAATTAATTTCTCAGAGTAACTACAGAAACTCAGGGAATTAAAAATGTTATATAGGTACTTACATTTTATTAATATTATATACGTATTAAAGTTAGCCTGGCGTGTACTAAGACAAGTATTAACGACAGTATTAAAGTTTATTCTCTATTTCCCTGTGCGGGCATTATCCACTTGGTCCACGCCGAACTCAACATAAAAACATTTGCAATCTGCCTGAAAACTTATCTATTTTGTCCACAGTACAAATGAATGTGTGCAATAAGTACCTACAAGTACGTAGGGTTTGGTCGCCAGCCAAAACGCGTAATAAAGATCTATGAACTAACGATCATTGGGGTCTTACCAATATATATAGGAGAGAAAAATACATACAAACAATCACGCCTGTTGTCCATTGGGGTAAGCAGAGACTATCGATTTCCACTTACCACGATTCTGACACCCCTCTTTCGGTCTTTTGCTTAGTACGCGACTGCCCAAAAAAGGAGTGTAATGTTTTTAGGGTTCATGTATGAATGTTTGTGAGTTTGTTATTCCACCATAACTTCTAAAAGCCTGAACCGATTTAGATGTATGGGGTATCGTTATAATCATTACATTGTCCCGAGTAAAAAGTGTAATACAGTGGCTATGATACACAAAAAAAGGTGAAATAAAGTTAAACACACCTGTCAGGCGTGCTTTTTTTTTATTAATTGTTTGTACCGTGGAAGAGCCATGCTTCGGCACGTATGGGCCGGCTCGACCGGAGTGATACCACGGCCTCACAGATACCCGGTGTGAAACGACGCTTGCGTTGTGTTTCGCTAAGTGAGTGAGGCCCAAACCCTATAGAAGGCCGGCAATGCACTTGCGATTCCTCTGGGGTTGCGGGTGTCCATGGGCGGCGGTAATCGCTTACCATGAGGCAACCCGTCTGCTCGGTTGCCGCCTATTCCATAAATATAGTTGTTCAATGCTGTTAAAAAAATTGTACGCAATCAAAATAATATTTCTATTGTCTGGTTTTAGGGAGTCACCAAAAACTTGACCACACTTATGTTCTTATGTATTTGACGATGTGTTAAGCATCAAATTTAATTGCCTTGCATCATGATTGACATTACAATTGAGTTTAGAGATAGCTTGTTACTATTGCAAATGTAAGCTGTCATGTGCATAGCTGTAATTAGGTATTAGGGAAGCTATCAAAGACTATAATGTGGTTAGATGCTTGCTGGAGGCTATCTACCAAAGCTGTGTGAGGAGACGCCAAGTAACTGTGAAATAGTGTGAGATTTAATTATTAATTACTAGCTGATGCCCGCGGCTTCACCCGCGTGGATGTCGGTTATCGCGACAAAATGGAATCATGAAATTTTGATCTCGTTCCCGCTTTACAATAACCGCTTTATAATTGCCCATTTTTTTAGGTATTAAAATGGATACTGTTTGTTATCCTTAAGAGATAGATATATGCCATCGCGGATTTTTCTGTAGACCAGAGTATAAGATACACAATTCCACCATACATCATTTTGTTATATCTCAAAGGGTTTAGGCAGCGTTTTCGTTGAAAGCTCCCAGACGGCTGATTTTTTTCCGACACCTCCAGTAAATATCATTATATTTTAGCCAATGTATACAAAAACTTGACAAACTATACACTAAAACATTCCTCGAGAACCACTTTATCCAGTGGGGAAAAAAGGCATGAAAATCAGTGCAGTAGATTTGAGTTTATCACAAACAGACAGACAGACGCGGTGGAGGACTTTGTTTTATAATATGTTGTGATTGTTCACCAGTTACTACTCACGTGCATTTGAGCAAGAATGCACGTGAGTAGTAATCGGTGTACAATAATTAATATCTCTATAAATGCATCTCACGAAAGTTATTATCGCATGCATTAATGGCATTTAAAAATATATAGGTATTTATATAATAGACTAGACTAGTATAATGGACGTCAATAATACTGATAAAGAATCCGATTTTTAGTTGACCGTATTTTGATGTAAACGGAAAGTAATCGCGGAAGTGAGTCTGTGGGGGGTCACGACTGTCTGTCACGATGCACTTTGTTACTATAGCCTATTTCGGTCCATTGAGACGATCCGTTATTTAATAACAGTGTTTGGGTACAGTAGGAGATTAATAAAAACTACTTGCTAGATAAATATCGCCAGGCGTCTCCTTAAGACGAATACATGGTGGATTGAACATTCAATAGGTTTGAACACGACAAGGTAGCTCAGTTGGTAGACCGATGACACGGAATGTCAATGGTCGATAGTTCAAGCCCCGTTCTTGTCTATTAGTTTTTTAATGTTTCCTTGAAAAATTGTAATTAATAAAGGCATTACATGGCCTCAACATGTAGGTATAAAAAATTATCATTATATGGTAAAATCTCAATTGAATAGTACACTTTACATAAGTACGTAACAATTTTGATTTGAAAACGATTGATGTATGTAGTGAACTATAAAGTTACTGCTTCGTTGTTCCAGTGGTCGCAAGCGCGACTGCTGAGCATGAGGGTTCGATTTCTGGTCGGGCAAAATTTATTGAGTTTTACTGTTAAGAAATTCTCAATAGCAGTCCAGAGTTTGGTATTGTTCCCGGTAGATGACAATAGGTTCACCACCTAATATATGGGACTTGATAACAGCAATAGTGGAATTTGGGTGTACAACTGTGTACCTACACCTCTGCCTATCTCTTCGGGGAATTCAGGCGTGATGTTACGTTATAAAGTTAAAAAAATTCGTGGCTAGCAAAATATTTATTCATTGTATTTATTTGAATCTTCAACTATAGGTAAGTACACTGCTACATTATAAAGGCTTTACATTTCAAACACATTTGTAAGTCTAAGTGCTCCGTCACTTACAGCACTGCATGCACTACAATCATCATCCCTCTGCCCTTATCCCAATTTTTGTTAATACCTATATCTTGCACGCTGCTAAAGTTTTGGCTATGTTTTATGACCGGCCGCCTGCCTGACGTCAGCCCTCATTGGGAATGCTGTTGTTGGTGGTAACCGCCACCGATACCGTCTCCTTCTATTTAGCTATGTCACACCAAATGTTACCCATGCGCCAGGTTCTGATGTTATCCTAATATCACACTCCACTAACCGGGCTACATGCACTACAATATGCGCAGCTATACCACGAATGAGAGAAGAAGATACAGCAAAATAATACCTCATCAATGACTTGCTTTTGTTAAAATACGCTGGATTTAATTTAATTAAAATTGAATTAAATTATATTGAATAACGTTAAATTAAGTTTTATTTTTTAAGCACGGTCATACAGTTTATTATCAATGTGAATGTTTTTCACGAACGTTATCTGCACTAAAACTATAAAGAAGAAAGATTTGTTCATTTATTTGTAATCATATAACTCTGAAACTACTGAACCAATCTATCTGCCTAGCCTTTTCCCAGCTATGTTGCTTGGCTTCCAGTCTAACCGGATGCAGCTTAATACCAATATTTTAAATGGAGCGACTGCCTATCAGATCTCTACAACCCAGATAATGGATAACACGATATATCGTGGTATGACTAGTTGTCAGACTTTCAGGCTTCTGACTATCCGTACCGGCTGTCATAGATCTTCATTTGACAACCGTGACCGACGGCTTATCGTTGTTTCCAAGGCACGGAGATGGTGGGTGTACAAGTAGGAAAATAAAAAAAAAATTGAGCATTAAACAAATCCATATTAATATTATACATGCGAAAGTAACTCTGTTCGTTTTATGTTCCTTTGTTACCTTTTCACGCCTAAACGCCTGAATGGATCGTAATTAAATTTGGCAATTCGATAGATTGTGTCTTGAGGAAGGATATAGGCTACCTTTAATCGCGCAGACGTAGGTGCGAGCACCAGCTAGTAGGTTATATACATATCGATCAGCTCAGATATTGTTTTAAACACAATATTTGGGAAACTGTTTGTTGATCACGGTATTATGTATATCGCCTGCTAGCTGGTGCCCGGAACTACGCCTGCGCGACTAAAGGTAGCCTATATCCTTCCCCGAGATAAGATCTATCTCCTTGCCAAATTTCATTACGATACATTCAGTCGTTTAGGCGTGAAAAACGTAGTGTAGAAGTAACAAGCAAACAAGAAGAATTACTTTCGCATTTCTAATATTAGTGATCACCAAACAGTTTCCCAAAGTTGGTGATTAAAGCAATACCCGCCATGATTGATAATTTGAGTGGATATTGGACATTTTGGGTGATATAATGACCTATTTGATTAACTCGGACATGACATTATTCATTTGGCAAGATGCCAGTTCTGGATCTAAGATTTTCAACTTAAAATACTGGCGTCGGTTCTAATGCAGCATACTAAACTAAATTTAGAACATTCCTGTCTTTAACTAATATGAGCAAGATGGGACGAATCAAAAGATGTCAAATTCGAATTTAGGCACGTCAAATTAAAATTTTCGAACGTTTTGAGCAGGCACAGTTTTGGCTAGCCACTCAAATTAGAGTACTAAAATGGTATGGAAATTTTAGGTTGACATTGGCGCCAATTCTAATATAGCAAACTAAACTAAATTTAGAGCATAGCTGTCGTTTACTAACTGTTAATATAAGAGCAGGACGGGATGTCGTCATATTCAAATTTAATCATGTCAACCTAAATTGTCCATACAATTTACGTTTGACGTCACTAATTTTAGTGGCTACCTAAAACTGCGCCTACTAAAAACGTTCAGACATTTAAATTTGACGTGACTAAATTCAAATTTGACATCTCTTGATTCATCCCATCTTGCTCACATAGTCACTTTTGGTAAAAGACAGGAATGTTTTAAATTTAGTTTAGTTTGCTACATTAGAATTGACGCCATTATCAAATTTTAGTTTGATGTCATCCCTTCCCGCTCTTATATTAACGGTAGTAAAACACAACTATTGACGCCATTAGCAGTGATAAACTAGTGGTATGACTGTTGGACTGACAAGTCAGAGATCGCAAGGTCTAATCCAAGGCACGCACCACTGTCTTTTCGAAGTCATGTGCGTATTATAAATTATACACTTGCTTAAAACTGTGTAGGAAAACATTGTGAGGAAACCAGCACACCTGAGAGATGTTCTCGATGGTGTGTAAAGCCATGTCAGAGACCTACGGGTGGTTTAAACTCTGATACTAGGTTGTTCATCAACCACACGATAAGAAGAAAAACCTAAAGTATTACCTTTTCCCCTTAAAATATATATCACCACGCTTGTATTCACGAAGCGTTTAGTAGAGGTGTATTTCTAGTGCACTTGTACGAGTACATCAACATTTTGCTTAGATGGAAGAGCGCCTGAAGTATTTATCCGGGAGGTGCAGGTTCGAATACTGCTTACGAACATATTTTGCATACCATTTTTTTTTTTACTTTAGGGTTCCCTATGCATGCGTTATTACATTTGAAAGACTTATCTGTATAGGTGCTCTTTCAAACTTCGTAGCTCTGAGCTGCTACTATGAATTTGACCAAGTAAATCGAACCCAGGATCACACGCTCATCAGCTGCTTTTGCGTCCACTGAACCATACCAAGAATTTTTACCATTTACCCTTAAACAGTAAACCTCATCAAAATTAAATATATCAAATAAATCTTTATAAATTTCCAACAATAAGCGGAACCATAGACAAGGGCAAACAAAGACCAGAATAGTCCAATGATTGATCAACCGATTTTGTTTTTGATGTCGCAACTTCCGGTGCGAAGCGGATATTGCGAAATGTTCCTTTAATAAATTAGGGGGTGGTAAAGTTTTGTGGGGGGGTCCCAGATTTCGACCCCCCCACGGAAGGGTTAATTATGTTTTGTTACGGGATTTTATGCTATCCTTTTACGGGTGTTGTTTCATCTTATCGGATAATGTTGGGTTATTTGCGATGGTTGCCGGAGGGTCGAGATTAGGTTTTCGTAATTCCTCGCTGACTATTCGGTTTTAAGCGTTGATTGGATTGAGGGATATCGATTTTTTTAATTAATTAAAATCTTCAATTCATGTTACGTGGTTTAAAGTTTTACGGTGCTTTGAAAAAAGGGATTCTTAACGTATTTGTGAATAGGATTCTTGTCATACGCAATTTCGTCAAAAGTAATATTTGGCGTCCAAGATAAATCTTTGAAAAGCATTAACGCATGCTTAGCGAACTCTAAAGTTATTATATTAAATGGAAAAAGAATACGGACGAATCCGGTTCGCGTCCGTATTCTTTTTCCATTTAATATAATAATATAATATAATATATAATAATATTCCACAACTATCACACAACGCCGTCTAGTCTCAAGCTAAGCAGAGCTTGTGTTATGAGTACTAGACAACTGATAAACATACTTATATATTTCTAAATGCATACATATTATAGATAAATTACACCCAGACACAGAACAAATGATCGTGCTCATCACACAAACATTTGTCCTGGGTGGGAATCGAACCCACGACCTCCGGCATGGCAGTCAGGGCTACTAACCACTAGACCAAGAGGACAGTCAAAAACTAAAATAACTTTAATATTTGGCGTATTAGCCAACAGTTTTTTTTTTTCTGGCTTCGCACTCCTTTTACATTTAGCCAATGTCAAGTATATGGAGTAATCAAGTAATAATAGTTCCCGTCATGGGATTATTTATTATATGGCGCCACACCTTTTGTGCTTGCCAGTGTCAAGTACTCAGAATAATCAAGTATTAAAAGTTGTTGCGCGCGTTGCCCCAGTAAAACGGTGGAATTTGACTGATTTTCAATTTTATACAATTTGCCAACACTCGCACACCTTCATGAACACTTAATGGTTATTTATCCACCATAATTACACATTAAACTTCGGAGAAACATAAGTTTTGGAATACAATATAAAACAGACAACCTGCACTTCACATTTTGCCACCTAAACTCTCCCAATGGAATTTGTTGTCATACGAAATGTCGTCGACGATCATATTTGATATGGTCAGTGGTAATTTTGTTTTAAAAACGTTACGATCGGTACTGTGATTAAATAAATAAATAAAATATATGTTTACTGCCATCGTGAATAGACAACTAAACATTTATACAAACATTTGTCACCGTGGGAGAGCCATGCTTCGGCTCGACCGGATTGATACCACGGCCTCACGGAAAACCGGCGTGAAACAACGCTTGCGTTGTGTTTCGCCGAGTGAGTGGGGTACCGGAGGCCCAAACCCTTTAAAAGGCCGGCAACGCACTTGCGACTCCTCTGGGGTTGCGGGTGTCCATGGGTGGCGGTAATCGCTTACCATCAGGCGAGCCGTCTGCTCGGTCGCCACTTACTCCATAAAAAAAAACAACCAACCAGCAACCGCGCTGTACAGCCTCTTTAGAGCAAAAAGTCACATCCCCATCGCCACTGGTTGGCGATACTCGGAAACAGGAACATATAGTGACTATGTGCTGTCGTGCATTGAAGAAGAAATCCTTCTTCCCCCAAGATGTGCCTATTGAAGAATGAGACACTGATATGATCCTCGGGCGTTGATGGTGTCCCTTTTCCTATGTGCTGAGGTCGATCTGGGATTTAAATCTAAGAATTTGTATAAGGATTGTATTATAATAAAAAAGGAGAATTCACCAACATTTGCAATGAACCTCCGCATAATCGCTTACATTAAAGATATAGTACACTAGCTTCTGCCCGCGACTTTGTCTGCGTGGACTTTAGAATTGGGTTCATAACATAGCATCACGCCTGTATTCCCTGAAGGGGTAGGCAGAGGTATACACAGATGTACAACCACATTTCACCAATGCTGTTATTAAGTCCCATAAGGTGGTGAGATTATTGCCATTAAAAAAATTCTCAGTAGCTGCCCGGAGTATGGAATTGTGCCCGGTAGATGGCAATAGGCGCGTTATTTGTGGTTATTTGGCTTTGAGCGCCTTCATGGTTTTGATGGAACGAATGACCTAGTGGAACTAAGCGCAACTGTTGATCATGAGATCTTGGGTTCGAGTTCCAGGTCGGGCAAGGTATTATTGAGATTTTCTGTTAGGAAATTCTCAGTTGCAGCCCGGAGTTTGGAATTGTGCCCCGTTGATGGCAATAGGCGTCTATTACATGGAATTGAATAACAGCATTGGTGAAATATTGGTGTACAACTGTTTACACCTCTGCCTACCTCTTCGGGGAGTACAGGCGTGGTGCAATGCTATATTAAGTTAATGGAAGGTTTTGTCACATCGTAACAAATAAAAGCTTTCTTTTCTTCATCCATCATCATAAACTTTCGCATTTATAATATTAATAGTATACACAGACACTTTATAAAGAGGGACTTGTGGCTAAATAACAGCTGCACAGAGGGATCGATCGAGGTTAAGCTGCGCTTGCTGCGGTCGGTCTGTGGATGGGTTACCATCATTTCACACCGAGACCCCTCCGTGCCTCGGAGAGCACGTTAAGCTGTCGGTCCCGTTTGTCAAATTAAGATCTATGACAGCCGTTAAGGGTGGTCAGAGGCCTGAAAGTCAACCAGTCATACCACAAGATATCGTGTTACCCAGTAACAGTAACAGAGTTGTGGAGGTCAGTTAAGCAGTCGCTCCATGTAAAATACTGGTATTAAGCTGCATCCGGTTTGACTGGAAGCCGACCCCAACGTAATTGGTAAGAGGCTAGGCAGACATATATATACAGACACTTTATAGGTACGTTTTATTATTAAGGATGAATTGGTATCTGTGCCATGTGGGCAATGACTATGAAGAGACACATTACTTCCTCCGACTGGACTTACAAACGGGCACCAGCCCAAGAAACCGAAAACGTCTTCCCGAATAAAAGCACTGCATTGTACCGTGTTTTATTTTGATGTAAACCTTGGCACTAGTTCTGTAAATACAGATAAATCTTGGAAAAGCATTAACGCATGCTTAGCGAACTATAAAGTTATATGTTTAATAACTTTCGTGAGACACATTCATATTAATTATTGTTCAACGGTTATTACTCATTTGCATTCTTCGGGTCAAACTCGACAGTTTGACTCAAGACATCGCCGCGGGCTCAGCTCATGACTAAGGGCTCCTTTCGAGTTCGAAACTAGTCGGGAAATCCCGAAGAATGCAAGTGAGTAAACGTTGAACAATAACTAATATAAAGTTATAATTTAAAATGGAAAAATAATACGGTCGTGAGCAGGATTCGAACCGGCGCCTCCAGGATAAATACTCCAGGCGGTCTGACTACAAAGTCATTTCGACCTATGCTCACAACCGTGAATTCTTCTTCCACATTTTAACACGTCTTTTAGTGACGTCATTGCTATCTATTCAGTCCTTATACAGGTAACCGAAATGCTATGAGAATGGAATAAAACTTATCCCAGGTAAATATTATCCTCCCGTAAGAATTTTCGATCACGGCCTATCTCTAAGGAGATTAGTCAAGTACGCAGGAGATATTATAGTGCGCAGTGTATGCGCAAACACAGGTGCACTCCCTCTTCCTTCACTCTAATAGTCCGATGGGACAGCAATCCGACACGATCGTAGAGAGATCAGGTGCAGGACCGACGGCTTTACGTGCTCTCAGAAGCACGAGGGTGTCACACCACTAACTTCCTAACTCCGGGCTGCAACTGAGAATTTCCTAACAGTAAAACCCAATACCCGAAAAACTGTGTACACCTTTGCCAACCCCTTTGGGGAATACAGGCGTGATGATCATACAAAACTCCTCACACCGCATCTCATTGTCATAATATACTAGATAGGCACTTGGTACTCTGTCAAACTAACTTGCAAACTCGTGACCGCAAAGTATGAAGGAACAATGGTCCGCTATGCGATGCGATAAGGTTCTAACTTATAATAAGGAACTTTACTTTCTATAGGCTAGGGGCTCGGGTGCGCGTTTGGTTATTAATGTCTACAAGTTTTGGTGTGACTTGTGGATGCTACTCTCAGTTGGTTTTGTGATAGATAAAGAGGATTCCATGAGACTATGTATTCATGGAAAGATTAAATTAATTACAATAATATACTACTATATTCATGATCATCACCCCCCTGCCCTTATCCCAATTTATTTGGGGTCAGCAGCATACCTATATCTGGCATGCTGCTAAAGTTTTGGCTATGTTTTATGACCGGCCGCCTGCCTGACGTCAACCCTCTTTAGGAATGCTGTTGTTGGTGGTAACCTACTACTATATTATCCATACTAATATTATAAATGGGAAAGTAACTCTGTTTTTTTGTTAGTTTGTTTGTTACCTTTTAACAACTAAACGGTTGAACGGATCATAATACAATTTGGCAAAGAGATAGATTGGACCTTGGAGAAGGACATAGGCTACCCTTTGTCGCGCAGACGAAGTAGTGAGCACCAGCTGGTTTAAATATAAATCTTACTAGCCTATGTTACTCGAGACAATGTAAGGATTCTAACGATACCCCGTAGAACTAAATTGGCTCAGGCGTTTCGCAGTTATGGTGGAATAAACCCACAAACATACATACTTACATACATGAACCCTAAAAACATAACACTACTTTTTTGGGCAGTCGTGTAAAAACAAACGTTTTTAATGCTTTAAAATATATATTTTTACAAATTAATCTGTCAAACGCATTAACGCATGTGTAGCGAATCCTAAAGTTAACATGTTTGTGGATAGAGTACTACGTAGCGAGCAGGATTGCTGCGCCACCTGGATGAATACTCCAGGCGTTATAAACTAAGCCATCTCGACCTCTCGCTTAGTGGTCACCGAACCGTATATGTCTTTCCACAAATATTTATAACTTTATATACATGTTTTTTACGTTAATTACCATGCCGATACTTTATTTCAATGACAATCTAACCTGCGCTAAGCTGATGTGTAATTTAATTTTGACCTAAATTTTTATGTTATTATAATTCTAATAATTCATCCAATAATTTTTCTTGGTTTCTGAAAAGTGTCTTTCTATACTAAGAAGACGCCAAGTTGGTTAGATAACTGTGACAGCACTACGCACGAGCTGAGCGAGCGAACGGAGCAGTACCGCGACAGTGGCTGGCGAGTGCTAGAACTATGTATTTTATTACCGTTATCAAAGTTCTAAATCCTTTGCTTAATTTTGACAGCCGTGGGCTCCGCTCATAACGTGACAGGCATTGAACCATAATGAGCATGACGCTTGCCCAGCAAAATCCTGTCATCGACTCATGACGCCAATGGGCGTCTAATACGTCGCTTTTACCTTTATAATTACCACTACAACTTCTATTCTCACTTTTTTTTTTCATTATAGTATCCTTACAATAAATACACGTTCTTATCCAAAGAAAATCTAAAACATAAACAAAATATTGCGTAAAAACTTCACATTTTATTTGTATATGAACGTAATAAAAAAATATGGCTGATTTATGATAATAAATATTGTATTTACTTATATAACGTTACTTTTCAGATTACATATGTATGGTACCACAACGTTGTTCATTCTTTTTTCTATTTTATTTTATAAATTGTGTTTAATTGAGTTTTTTAATTGATAGTGTGTGCAATTATTTTTTTAATGCAATGTGATATAAACGGTTTATGTTTAAGGCCAACTTAAGTTTTTAGGTAAGTTTTTCAATGTGTTTTTCTTTATTAGGTATAGTTTCAAATGAGTTTGACAAATCCGGCAGATGACTCGCATGTTCCTCCATATTTAAAGCAAAATGGAAAATATTCTTACCACGTTTTCTCGCGACTATTTCTTTCATAGTAATGTATTTTTTTTTTGTTTTGTTATAAAAATATTAATTATTTATTTACAAGGCACCCCAACTACTTATTCACAACTTATTGATAGTAAGGTAATATAAATAATGTTATCCTGTTCAAATAAATTAATTATAGGTATAGTATAGGAGTAGTAACTGGTGAACAATAATTAATATAAATCCACACGAATGTTATTATAAGTACAACATAACATAACCTGTCCATAACTGTTCCACTGCAGGACAAGGGCCTTTACTCGCCATTAGGTCCAGATGTCCCTACACTGATTTCCTTCACCCAATGTCTGGAAAGTACATATAACATTGAAATACATCACCAACTTTGAACTCAGAGGCAAAACCCAGAAATGTATCTGTAACAGCTCATTAGATATCAAACGAGAAAACCTGTACATCTTTGAAACTGCAAAGGCTTCCCGCGTTCAGTCAGAAATTGTAATTGTTTAATATTATCGCATACGCCTAATACAGCACTTTACCATAAAAAGTTGTCTAACAATCACTGTTAAAATATAAATTAATAAATTAAATTTTTAGTTATACATAGTTTTTATATTGTTATGGAGTATCTCGAGACCAAGAAAGTGGCATTATTTATTAATATAATTGACAATGTATGAATCGCAGAATACTAACATTATTTTGGATCTTTTTAACTTTTTCACTACATGTTATAAAAGAAAGTCCCTCACCGCTTCTGTCTGTCTGTTCGCGATAAACTCAAAAACTACTGAAAAAATTCTTTCAGTTCCATGTGGTTTTCACCAATAGACAGAGTGATTCATGAGGAAGGTTTAAGTGTATGATTCCCATGGGAAGCCAAGGCTTCGCTAGTTAATTTTGGATTTGTTTAACTTTTTCACTACATATTATAAAAGAAAGTCCCTCACCGCTTCTGTCTGTCTGTTCGCGATAAACTCATAAACTAATGAAAAAATTCTTTCAGTTCCATGTGGTTTTCACCAATAGACAGAGTGATTCATGAGGAAGGTTTAAGTGTATGATTCCCATGGGAAGCCGGGGCTTCGCTAGTTAAAACATAATTTTATATCACAAATTTAATGTATTATCGACCATTTGTATTACCGTATTTCATGTTAATAAATAATAAACACGCGATAAATCAAAGCCCAATTCTCACAAATTGTTTGAATCTTCTTCGGGCGTGTCACCTCCCTATCTCCCTGCCTAAGTGTGAGCCACGCTTTAGTAATAAATAACAGTGAACGCTGCGCTGCCGTCATTTTACTACTAACAACACTACTTGGCACTTGTTACTAGATAATTAATAAAAGTTGCATAAAGTTATTTTAGTATAAAATATCTCAGTCAAAATCATTTATCTAACATCAATCAATAACGATTTGATAATTTAAGAAACTTTTGATTATAGCTATATTTTTTTAATATAAATTTTGTTTCTATTTTTTTTGTTTTCTAAATAAAAAATTAAACTAATTTTTTTTATATAACTTTTATTTTTGTGTGTTGAGTGTGTGATATGTGAAAAGAAAAAAAACTACAGTTCCCTGTGACGTACATACATACATTTCGTTGGTAAGTTTTTTTGTTCGTTTTTTATAAAAATAAATATATTTAATAAATAAAATTCTCTAATAATTTTAATAAGTAAACGTAATTAAATGCTTAACTGCATGCTTGACTCATGTATTGCAACTAGATTCACGTTCACAAACCATAAAGGTAAGGGTAGAAATCTTACTTAAAACTTAAAACATATAACCGAATATTTATTCCACAACTGATAATCGAACTTAAGATCCGTAAGCGCAGAAATTAATCGCAAGATCAATCACGTCAAATTAACATTAACAAAAATGACAGTTAATAAATTCACAAACATTCATTAACCCTAAAAACGTAACCCTCCTTTTTGGGCAGTCGTGTATAAAAATATTATCTTAAAATTTTTGGAGGAGGCCTTTAACATGCATTAAGATAAAACATGGTGGAAATTAATGAAACGACTTTTATTGACGTTTCGAACACTTTGCGGCGTATAGTATGACTACCCACCCCTATCCCAAATCAAAGGTCACAAGTTCGAATCTAGGCACGAAATACGTTTTTTTTTTTAAAGTTTAAAGAACTTCATAGTGTGTAAAGCTATATCACAGATCTACGGTTAGTTTAAATATGAACTCATACACCAGGTTGTTCAACAACCATGCGATAAGAAGTAAATAATTAAGACAATATAATAGAAAGGAATAGTACTACCTTCCTATCTCCCGGCCTAGGTATGAGCCACGATGTAGTAATAAATATTAAGGAACGCCGCACGGCGTTATTTCCCGGTTAACCCGACCGTGTTACACTTATACGGTAAGTTTTTTTTGTATTTGTATAACACTATAGCTTGTTATTTCCTTTATAATATGTACATACGACGGCCGTGTAACGGTTTTTTTTTTTTTATTCATAATTGTATATTGATTTTTATGAAACGTCAAGATTTATTTGTATAATTACTTTCAATGCAATGGCAATGTCCCGAGGCTGATGTTTGCAGCCGCGGCCTCAGCTCATGACTAAGGGCTCCGTTCGAGCTCGAAACTAGTCGGGCAATCCCGAAGAATACTCGAGAGTAGTAACCGGTGAACAATAATTAATATGTTTTTGTTTTGTTAAAAAAAAATTAAAAGAAATCGTATACCTATCAATACGGATAAATAAAATTGAAGTGTCTGTTTGTGATGTCAAAATTAAAGTTCTTTTTAAGCTCATACAGATAATTGTACGATACCTATACCTAAAAACCAGTTTTAAAATTTTCTGGCTGTCTGTTTGTTCCGGCTAATCTTCGAATCAGCTGGACCGATTCTGATTAGATATTACTGACCGTTAGCTGACTATATAAGGTCCTAATTTATTAGGTAATTTCCTTTTAAGGGGTCAATGTGTTAGTGATAAGGATTCATTTAAACCATAATTAAAAATTTTACAATTTTATTTTTTTCTCAATGTTTAAAGGAGTGTGTCCTTTCAAGGAGCAGTATTCGTCTTGTACTAGTTAGTCTAGTACTATGTTAATTACAAATAATTGGTTATATCCATTTAATTTTTAGCTTATGTGAATGTATTTGACTTTACATTACCCCTTTCAAAGGAAATTACCTAATAAATTAGGACCTTATGTATGGAGCAACTTAAGCTTATTATAATATAATTATAGGCGGGTGAAACCACGGGGCACAGCTAGTAGAAATATAAAACAAAAGTTAATCTGTCTAGACAAATACAGTTGTCAGCAATATTCGATTTTTTCTGTCCACTAAAATGTATAACTTCATATGACTGTGTTGTTGATCTAGTGGTCGCAAGCGCGGCTGCTGAGCGTGAGGTCCTGGGTTCGATTCCCAGGTCGGACAAAGTGTTATTGAATTTTTCTGTTAGGAAATTCTCAGTAGCAGTCCGTAGTCAGGAAGTTGGTGGTCTGACACCCCCATGCTCCGGAGAGCACGTAAAGCCGTCGGTCCTGCGCCTGATCTCTCTCTGGTCGTGTCGGATTTCCGTCCCATCGGAATATGAGAGTGAAGGAAGAGGGAGTGCACCTGTGTTTGCGCATACACTTGTGCACTATAGAATCTACTGCGTACTTGGCTAATCTCCGTGGAGATAGGCCGCCGTGACCGAAATACGGTCGGAAGGAGTATATAACTTCATAAAAGTTCGCTGCGCATTATTTCACACGTTTAAAAAATTTGTAACGCACTAACTTTTTGCCAGACCCGGGGGTCGAAGCCAGGACCTCACGCTCAGCAATCACAGTTACGAACCTAAGACTAATGAGTCAGTTCCCGAAAAGAGCAAAAATTACAAAAGGCTAAATAAAAATATCTAATAACACCAGCACATACGAAAAAGTTACTGTGTACAGCTAAATAATAGTTCTCCTGAGGCCAATACAGCGTGTTGTTTAACGATATAGGCTGTTCCCTCTGTTCATAATATTTATGAACCGAATTGTGGGATGAATGCCGTTTTATTGCCGTTTTATCCGCGTAAATAATAGGTCGTGTGGTAGAATATGTTTATTATTATGAGAAAAGAAAGAAAGAAGGAAAATGTTGTACATTTGACTCTAGCCAAATACGTATTTCAGGTGTTCCGTGGGAAATTAAACAACCCAAACGTATTGACGTCAGTTAAATTGCTCGTCCCTATACCAAACTACGGCAAGGGCCAAGAGATAGGTGGTTTGAGGTCCCAGTATCTCGTACTAACATATTAAAGTGGCTAAAGCAACAGATATACTTAACACTGTCGCGCGGGAATTGGATATTTTTAGGAATTTCAGAGGGTGACACTTCAACATTTATCTCAACCGTGATTACATTGTCGTATTGGGTTAGCCTGTAAGGACAATTGTAATTGGTAAATAAATAAACAAAAAAATATTTTTTTGAATAGCAGAATACGGTCCTGTGCCTAAGCCATCTCAACATCTCATACTCCCAATTCTTCTTCAACATTTTTAAAGGTCTTATGGTGACGTCATCGATAGCTATTTAATCCCTATAGAGGTGACTGAGAAACGTTTTATTCCCACCCAGAAACTGAACACAATTGATAACAATAAAACATATTTTATTAACAAAGTTTGTAGTAAGTTATTAAATCATATTACCTCCCTAACGTAAGCTTATTCTAAGTAAGTAGAAATTATGTACTTATGTTGTCAGCGCGCTTTATGTAGTTAGAATTCAAGTAATTACAACGTTTTATACCATTACATACGAATTTCATTTACAAGATTCCCTACGACCTTTACATGGATCCTGCCACCTGGGGCCATGGCCATCAGCATCAGCTGTACTGGGCCGAGTGGATAATATTGGCAAGTTTTCGGATTCAGAACGATTTCCATCATGGGAAAATCCTACTCAAAGTCGTCGTCACATCGTCGCGCAGAATGCGGCCGGAGCCAGTTCTAATGATGCTTTTTTGAAGGACATTGGCAATCACCTCAGCATTAGAAATTTTATTACTACAATTTTGCTGGCGATTTTTGGAATAGCTTCTTTATATGGCGTCTATCATTCTACAAAAAAAGATGAAAACAGAATTAAATAAAAATCATTCATATTTATTTTGCTTAAGAAAGAAATAAGAATTGTAAAAACCTAAACACATACGAGAATAAAAAAAACGAAACTAAATACTTTTGTATCTTTCTGTGTATCACAACTACAATATTTTTTAACAATACCCCATACATCTAAATCGGCTCAGGCGTTTAGAAGTTATGGTAATAAAATAATAATAAATAATATCATTTATTAAAAAAAACACTAGTTACATTAATTTATAGATACATGCGTTGAGAGGATACTTATTATGTACTAGCTGTGCCAGCGACTCCGTCCGTGTGGATGTCGTAAATTATCACCATGTCGTGTTTCACAAATTCATAATTAACAAATGTTCGACGTGATTCTTTAAATTGGCATAACTTTTTTATTTATGAACCGATTGTCTTGAAGCAAATACAAAATGTTAAGTGAAGTTTACCACAATCCACCAAAAAACCACATCAAAATCGGATAAGCCGTTTCTGAGATTAGCGTGCACAAACGCACAGACAAACAGACAAAAATTCTAACAATCATTGTTTTGGGTCCTATTTGCGTTGATAAAGATCCCAATAATATTTTTTCTTCCTTCCAGGTACAGACAGCGATCCGTTACATTTTTATTATATGTATTGATACACATAAAAACATCTGTATCTGAACTAGATCAATAAATATCTATCTGTCCCTATATTTACGACTTATAGACGTTCAGACGTCAGATCTTTATACATATATCTCTTAAATACAATATAAATAAAAACTTAATTAATAATGTAGTGAGTAGTAAGTGTGTGAGAGGGACTATTTTATAATATTTAGCAGGTCGTGTCTTCTCTGTTTCATCACATGTTAATTTATAAAAAAAAAACTTATATTGGTTGCGAAAGTCGTCTTCTCTTATTTAGTTACTACATTTACCTATTTAAATACCTTCATAATAAACAATCTACTTTGTATATCTACTTATATTTATTTAAAACGTTTTTATTTTCGTATTCATTAATTAAAAAAATATTTTACTTATTTTTCATTAAACATCTACCTCCGTCCGTGTGTCACTGCAGGAGTGCCAACTGAAAACCAGCGCTGGATGTTCCACGTCCAGCATATGCTAAGTTGGCGACCCTTTCGGCACTGGCATATTTGACAGTATTACTATTTTAATTTTAAAAAATTTGCTAAAATGTTATAGTTATTATTTTTTTACCATGCCTTTTTTGTTTTTTTTTTTATGCTGTCACTGTGTCCAATGTGGAATAAATGCTTTCTTTCTTTCTTCATCTTTCTTATATTTTATTTTTGCATTGTTTAAAGGGTGTATTTTGTATAATATATATTATTTAAGATAATATGCCCTATATGTTACTGATTTTATTTAATTTATCGTAGAGAAACGGGCCTAGGAAGTAGAAATAATCATTTACATAGTGATGTCTAAAAGAAGGTCTATCTGACGTCTTAATAGCTTTTTGTCTTCAACTGAGGTCACCGCAATTGAATTTAAGTAGAGAGTGTTGTTTAAGAAAGTCACAAACATACATACATACATTAACCTTAAAAACATGACACTCCTTTAAAAGAAAAATTTGAAAAATAATTCACAAATTGTAATAATGGAAAATTGAACGTGAAATCTCCATCTTAGTCTCTCTTCCTACAGAGTTGGTGGAAAAGTTGAACCTAATAATAAATAAGGATCAGCAGGGGCATGTCCCAGTTGATCCTTAACACTGCAACTCTTGATCTCCACTTTTGAACTTACCGTTTAACTTGTTGGTGCTTTATTTTCTTTAACTTTTGCCTAAGAGTGTTTTAGACAAGTTTCGGAAATAATGAAAGTAATGGAGTTATGTTTTGGAAATTTAAAGAAAGTATCTTATTGGTCTTGTGATTGCTAACGTTGCTCCTGAATGTAAGGTTCTGGGTTGCGCAAAATGATATAAATTTTTGTGGAAAGATAATCTAAATCATATAATTGACATTCTGTTTTGTCAGTGCATTATAATCAATCAATCTGCCTAGCCTTTTCCCAATTACATTGGAGTCGGCTTCCAGTCAAACCGGATGCAGCTTAATATCAGTATTTTACATGGAGCGACTGCCTATCTGACCTCCACAACCCAGTAACTGGGTAACACAATATCTCGTGGTATGACTGGTCGTCAGACTTTCAGGCCTCTGACTACCCGTTACGGCTGTCATAGATCTTAATTTGACAACCGGGATCGATAACTTAACGTGCTCTCCGAGGCACGGAGGAGTCTCGGTATGAAATGATGGTCATCCATCCACAAACCGACCGCGGCAAGCGCAGCTTAACCTCGATCGATCGATCTGTGCGGCTGTTACTTAGCCACGAGCCCCTCCACAGTACATTATAATAATTTTATTATTTTCTTACTAAAGTTACAATATTAAATGGAAAAAGAATACGGTCGCGAGCAGGATTCGAACCTGCGCCTCCCGGATGAATACTCCAGGCGCTCTGACCACTAAGCCATCTCGACCAGAAATGGCTTAGTGGTCTGTAACTTTCGAGTTCGCTAAGCATGCGTTAATGCTTTTCAAAGATTTATCTTGAATTATTTTCTTACTGTTATCAGTATGCATTTCTATTGTATGTTTGGCATGCCTAGCTGGCAGAGTTTTGTGATACTAACAAACATTAAGAAATAAGAACTTGTACTATACTCTATCAAAGAAAAATTCATCAATTCAATGATCATCATCCCCCTGCCCTTATCCCAATTTATTTGGGGTCGGCGCAGCATACCTATATCTGGCATGCTACTAAAGTTTTGGCTATGTTTTATGAACGGCCGCCTGCCTGACAACCCTCTTTGGGAATGCTGTTGTTGGTGGTAAACGCCACCGATACGGTCTCCTTCTATCTAACTATGCCATACCAAATGTTATCCATACGCCAGGTTCTGATGTTATCCTAATATCACACTCGACTAACCGGGCTATAATAACATATACGGCCTACAATCTGTACGATACCTAAATATCATAATTATTCAATAAACTACCACGTTCGGTCTCTGTTCTAACAACACACACGAATTATTCATTAATTCAATAAAAAATCTAATTTAACGTGTCACTTTACATGTCATTTTTTAATATTTTTGTGGAGAAGAAAAAAACGGTCGTGAGCAGGATTCGAACCTAGGCCTACCAGATAAACACTCCAGGCGCTCTGACCACCAAGCCATCTCGATATGAACTGCTAAGTTAGTCGTGTCGGTTCAGTCACCTGTATAGCGACTGAATGGATAGCAATGACGTCACTAAAAGATGTATAAAAATTAGTAAAAATAATTTGGAGTGGTGAGCAGGTGTCATCGCTATCTATTCAGTCCCTATACAATGACTTCTTCTTCTTCTCATCGTGTGGTTGATGAACAACCTAGTGTCAGACTTTAAATCACCTCTAGGTCAACGGTCTCTTACACTTTACACACCATCGAGAATATCTCTCAGGTGTGCTGGTTTCCTCACGATGTTTTCCTTCAAACAATTTTGATGCAGTGACCGAACTGACACGACTAACTTTGCAGTTAATACAATGTCATACAGATGCAATTACCTTAACAAACACAGATAAATCTTTGAAAAGCATTATATACGCCTTATAATAAAACAACTTTTAACCGGATTAATCGCGTGTATTATTGGTTTTTTGTTTTTCCTGACGTTTCGAACACTCTGCAGCGTTCGTGGTCGCAGGAGGACTAAGGTGTCAGGTGTCTCAACAGTTTATTTAAAATTATTTCAGTCTACCGTACATATAATTGATAAATTCATAAACTTATTTTTGTCTCTGATACATGTTTAAAACTAAATCGCGACGGTATTTCCTAAGACTATCCCTGAGAAGAAATACCGAAACAAACTCAGGGGTCACAGTCGTTTTAAATTTAGAGATACAATTTTACAATTTTATCGAATTATAAACTAAAAGGTGTTCCGATGCACGCAGTAATCGCTCACAGTATCTTGATTTTTCTTGTGACTTGACTTTGTTTGGGACTTGATTATTTTCAGTACAGGGTTCCAAACAGGTGGTAATTGCCAACCATCTTCTCTATTGAAATTTGGGTGTTTTTTAATTTCAATAGCCTCGCGGAGCATTCTCGGTATATATCGGTTTTCTTTCGCGAGGATTTGGGGTTGGTCAAAACGTAGAAAATGGTTGGGTTTGTCTGTTGTATGTTCACAGACTGCAGATTTTGTTGAGCGTCTATTCTTGACGTCAGCTATGTGTTCTTTCAACCTGGTGCCAATGCTACGCTTTGTTTGCCCTATGTATGATAGCCCACAATCGCAATCAATCTTGTAGACCCCTGCATCTTGTAAGGGAATGTGGCACTTCACCGGTCTGAGAAGTTGGCTGATCTTTCTATGTGGCTTGAAGTAGGTTTTGATAGAAGCACGCTTCAAGATGTGACCAATTCTATCGGTAACCCCTTTGATGAAAGGTAGGACAGCAGGTCTGCGATCAACTGTGGTGGGCTTTGGGCGGCTTCTGCGACGGGGATGTGGAGCTCGTAAGTTATTATGTTTGAGAACTTGCTTCACATGGTTGAGTTCCCCTGCCAGGTGGTCGGCGTCGCAGATGCCTTGTGCTCTCTGTAACAAAGATTTGGCGACAGTAGCTAACTGACAAGGATGGTGGTGAGATTCACCGTTCAAGTATCTTTCTGTGTGGGTGGGCTTTCTATACACAGTGTGACTAACAGAATGATCCGGATTATGGATAAGTAATATGTCAAGGAAGGCCAGTGACTTGGTTTTCTCTAATTCCATAGTGAATTGAATTTTATTATGTATGGAATTTAGGTGGTCTAAAAATGCAGGGACCCCATTAGAATTTAGACCACCTAAATTCCATACATTCCAACATTGTCATAACATGAGTTACATGAAAAAACAACATGCAGGTGGTACAGAGAAATGTGGTAAAGCACAGTCATGTTTGGCCTTTCGGCGTACAAATATAAAGGTGAGTTTAAAGTACAATATGAAATGTCATTAATTAAATTATCACAATTCTATTGTTCATATTATGCATATAATAGTTATTATGGTTATAGTCATCAGTATAACATTAATGTCAATACAATATTTATATAATCCAAATAATCTTTAAAAATATGTCATAGTGCATAGTCAATAGTCAAATTTTGTCATTTAAAAATTCAAGTATGGTATAGTATGCCTTCTCAACCAAAAACTCTTTTAATGTATTTTTAAGTGTTTGCAAATTTTGTTCCCTCCATAATTTTGGGAGCTTATTATATATTTTTGGTGCCATGCAGAACACGCTTCTTTGCATTAGCGCTGTTTTTGCTCCGTGCAAGCATAGAACAGAATTGTCTCGTCTGTTACGGGGTTTTAAGTCAGAAAGGCGGGGAAATTGCTGTGGATTAAATTTTACAAACAAACCAATTTCGAAAATGTATAGAGAAGGAAGTGTCAAAATTTTATAGTTTTTGTTACAGAGAGCACAAGGCATCTGCGACGCCGACCACCTGGCAGGGGAACTCAACCATGTGAAGCAAGTTCTCAAACATAATAACTTACGAGCTCCACATCCCCGTCGCAGAAGCCGCCCAAAGCCCACCACAGTTGATCGCAGACCTGCTGTCCTACCTTTCATCAAAGGGGTTACCGATAGAATTGGTCACATCTTGAAGCGTGCTTCTATCAAAACCTACTTCAAGCCACATAGAAAGATCAGCCAACTTCTCAGACCGGTGAAGTGCCACATTCCCTTACAAGATGCAGGGGTCTACAAGATTGATTGCGATTGTGGGCTATCATACATAGGGCAAACAAAGCGTAGCATTGGCACCAGGTTGAAAGAACACATAGCTGACGTCAAGAATAGACGCTCAACAAAATCTGCAGTCTGTGAACATACAACAGACAAACCCAACCATTTTCTACGTTTTGACCAACCCCAAATCCTCGCGAAAGAAAACCGATATATACCGAGAATGCTCCGCGAGGCTATTGAAATTAAAAAACACCCAAATTTCAATAGAGAAGATGGTTGGCAATTACCACCTGTTTGGAACCCTGTACTGAAAATAATCAAGTCCCAAACAATGTCAAGTCACAAGAAAAATCAAGATACTGTGAGCGATTACTGCGTGCATCGGAACACCTTTTAGTTTATAATTCGATAAAATTGTAAAATTGTATCTCTAAATTTAAAACGACTGTGACCCCTGAGTTTGTTTCGGTATTTCTTCTCAGGGATAGTCTTAGGAAATACCGTCGCGATTTAGTTTTAAACATGTATCAGAGACAAAAATAATTTTATGAATTTATCAATTATATGTACGGTAGACTGAAATAATTTTAAATAAACTGTTGAGACACCTGACACCTTAGTCCTCCTGCGACCACGAACGCTGCAAAGTGTTCGAAACGTCAGGAAAAACAAAAAACCAATAATACACGCGATTAATCCGGTTAAAAGTTGTTTTATTATAATGTGTAGTGATCGCGCAAACCTAAGATATTACTACATTATATACGCCTTTCGACCGGATTTCGGTCACGGCGGCCTATCTCCACGGAGATTAGCCAAGTACGCAGGAGATATTATAGTGCACAAGTGTGTGCGCAAACACAGGTGCACTCTTCCTTCACTCTCCACTATTTCGATGGGACGGCAATCCGATACGACCGGAGAGACATTAGGCGCAGGACCTACTTACGGCTTTACGTGCTCTCCGCAGCACGGGGGTGTCACCGCCAACTTCCTGACTCCGGGCTGAGAATTTCCTAACAGAATAACTCAATAAGACTTTGCCCGACCTGGGAATCGAACCCAGGACCTCACGCTCAGCAGCCGCGCTTGCGACCACTAGACCAACGAGACAGTCGAAAAGCATTAACGCATGCTTAGCGAACTCTAAAGTTACTCGTATAAATTTTTGTGAAACGAAAGATACCGTCGCGATCAGGATTTTAACCTTTTTTTTATGTGGAATATCGACCATGGTGTGCTGAACTCCTACCGAATACCAACCACACTGTCCTACTCGCTGCCCATCCCCTACAGACGTACAGGCGAGATGCTATGATATGTTAATGTAGTCATAAACTGCTCACAAACAAAGGGGAAGATAGGAAATAAATCACAAGTAAATATAATTAAGTGGAATAAATGGGAATTGTGGATTGTTTATAACTTCCAAGTATGTCATTTGGGCACATATTAATATGACGTAACAGCCTCGTAGGTCTAGTTGCCGCAAGTGCGGCTGTTAAGCGTAGGATTCTGGGTTCTATTCCCGGATCAGAGAAAAGGGGAATATTGGGTGTTTCTGTTAGGAAATTCTCAGTAGCAGCCCGTAGTTTGGAATTGTGGCAATAGGGTCACCACCATTACATAGGACTTAATGACAGCATTGGTGAAATGTGTACACCTCTTCCCATCCCTTCGGGGAATATAGGTGTGATGCTATCAATTTACTCAACATATAAGTGTTACCATGTAGGGGTAAGTTGGGGACGACGTTGGGGGACCAAAAAAAAAACCATAGCATAGCAACCATATTTTGAGGTGACCTATCAGAACTATGCATCAGTCATCGTGTTGCTCAACAACAATTTAGGGAACTCAACAACCCGACACAAGACGATATCAGTGGGCTTACTCTTGAAAATAATTCCGCTCGATTGACATTGGAAATATGTCAGTTCGTACTTTTAAATGCCAAAATGTCTAAAAAAATAATTATAGATTCGGGATAATATGAAGGCTGCATGCTTAAAAATTTAGGAAACTGTAATGTAGGTAAATTTGTTTTTAAATTACGTGTTGTTTTAAGGCGTCTATTTAATATTGGAATTGGATTGGAATTGGTATTACTTTCAAGAGTACTCATCGGCAGGAATGCAGTATGACATTTTGATAAAATTTTAAAACATTATTACAGCAATTTCTTTCTCACGAGGGTCACCAGGAGAGATTAGTAGAAATACAAATATTATTACTATGGGTCGATATGAGTTATGTAAAAATCTAAACAATATCTACCTACTTATCCACAACAAATCCCGCCAATAATTACTTCAGCCCAATCAATCTAAAAACAATGCGTAGTACATTATCTCGATTCATTGTGGCGTGTGAGCGCGCGTGTCACAAATATCCGCCATATTGGCGTTGTCATGGCAACCGATTGTTTCCCGCGCTCCGTGCGAACGACGCCATATTTGCATGTGACGCGGCTTTTGTTAAGATTTTTGATGAATGAATGAAATATAGGTTGTACAGTTTTTATTTACATAGAATGATAGATTAAATGAATATTAAATTTGAGTGCGTAAAAAAGACTAAACTAAAATACTTCCATACTAATATTATAAATGCGAAAGTAACTCTGTTTGTTTAATAATAACCTTTTCACGACTAAACGGCTGAACGGATCGTAATGAAATTTGGCCAGGAGATAGATTGTATCTTAGGGAAGGATATAGGCTACTTTTAGTCACGCAGACAAAGTCGCGGGCACCAGCTAGTGATATATAGAAGCCGTTGATGCTTGCCATATTTATAGAGAAAATTATAAAAAAATTATGCTTAATCACCTAAAATTACTTCAAATTCTCACTTCGCAACATTAACGAGTTCTTCAAAATAAAAAAATGCGAACTGTTCCAACAATAGGTTATTCGCATTGTCAAAACCGTAGCATCACGCCTGTTTTCCCAAAAGGGGTAGGCAAAAGTGTACACAGTTACAAAGTTCCATGTAATATGGTTCGAGTCTGTTACCATCAACCGGGCACAATTCCAAACTCCGGGCTGCTACTGAAAATTTCCTAACAAAAAATCCCAATCACACTTTGCCCGATCGGAGTCGAACTCAAGACCTCTTGATCAGCAGTTGCGTTTGGTTCCACTAGACCATTTGTTCCATAAAAGACATGAAGGCGCTCAAAGCCAAATAGCCACGAATAACGCTCTAATGCCTTCAAATTCAAATTCAAATTCAAATTCAAATTTGAATTTGTTTGAATTTGAATTCTAATGCCTTTTCTTTTTTCGTGTGGTTAACCAACCAATGATTAGAAGAGTTGTCCAAGCCTAGACTTCTGACCTGGCTCAGCAAATGCTATTAATTAACAACAGACAGTTTCGAGGGGCTCGTGGCTAAGTAACAGCCGCACAGATCGATCGATCGGGATTAAGCTGCACTTGCCGCGGTCCGTTTGTGACTGGGTGACCATAATTTTATAACGAGACCTCTCTGTGCCTCGGAGAGCACGTTAAACCGTCGATTTCGGTTATCAAATTAAGATTTATGACATACGTTACGGGTACCCAGAAGCCTGATAGTCTGACAACCAGTCATACCATGAGATATCGTGTTACCCAGTTACTGGGTTGTGGAGGTCAGATAGGCAGTCGCTCCATGTAAAATACTGGTATTAAGCTGCATCCGGTTTGACTGGAAGCCGACCCTAACGTAATTGGGAAAAGGCTAGGCAGAAAGGAAAGAAGTTTAATGTGCCCTCCGAAGTACGGTAGACGCTCAGATGAAAATGCTAAATTAACGTTATCATGTACCAAATGACCGAGCCAAGTGTTGCTTAACTTGATAATAGAGAATATGTATGTGTTTAAAATTTATTTCAAATATTTTTATTCGTAATCTTTATTGCTGTAGAACACCCTGACACCTATTAAATTTATTTTTTTAATTAACCGTGTTATATCTATGAAACATCCATAAAAATATAACTTAATATCTTGGCAGAAACATCATAGTTGAAAAAGGAGAATCATGCGAGGTAAATTTAAAATGTCAAAACGCTATTGGTTGGAGTGAAATGTGACGTCACTGTTCACGATGACAATATTTCTAGTGTGTTATTACTGGATGTTTATCATGTTTTGTGGTTCTTTTTGAGTTTTAACGTTATTCTTTAAAGAAAACCCCTTCAATAAAATTTATAAATCATTAATTAAACACTCCATACTATAAAAGATATATTTTATTATGTGTACTTTGACGTCAGAGAAAGCGCGCCAAGATGGCGGAGTTTCAAACGCCCGAAACTGATTACAGGTTTGTTTGATAATTTTAATACTCAATAATCATATTTTTACAAGTGTTATATTTTTTGCGGTAATATACCAACGTATACAATCGAACTAAAATATATAAAAAATACATGCATATACCGTATTGTGTACAGACCACAGTTTTCAACGGACTTTGAGCACCTTAAATTAATACCCTTTGATTTTCTACCACACTTTATGACCACATAGGGACTACGTTTTATTTCTGGAACCGTTTTTAAAATTAATGGCCAATGGCTTATGTGAAAGAGCTAGAGGATTTATGCGGTACTTATGACCCATTAAAAGTTGAATCAACATTGTTGAATGGGCAGCCACTTGCAATGGAAGTTGGACTTTTTATTTTTAGTTCGGTCCTGTACATACCATACTTTTTGATCTTGGTAACTATTTCTTTAATTATTGACTGCTTCGCTGGTCTACTGGTACCAACTGCCACTGCTTAGCATGAGGTCTCGGGTTCGATTAAAGGGTCGGGTAAAGTGTTAACAAGTTTTTCTGTTAGGAAATTATCAGTAGCCACCCGGAATTCGGAATTGTGCCCGGAGGGAGTGCACCTGTTTTTGCGCATACACTTGTCCACTATAATATATCCTGCGTTCTTGACTAATCTCCGTGGAGAGAGGCCGCCGTCACCGAAATACGGTTGGGAAGAGTATACAGTACACTACGAAAGTTCCAAGAAAATAAAGTGACCTGTAAGCAAAAAAAAATTAACCAACTTCAAGACTATACCTATAATTATGTACAAACTTTAATTAAAAATTATACTCATCGAACCGAAACGTCATCTGTGTATTTTACTGTGGGTTATTTCAAAAAGTGATAAATCAATTTTAATAAAATTCATATGGTCCACCTCCGAATTATGACCTACTAAACAAAAAATAATGATCAAAATCAATTCATAATTCGCCGAATAATCGCGTAACAAACATAAAAAAAGCATACAGTCGAATTGAGAACCTCCTCCTTTTTGAAGTCGGTTAAAAAGTAACAGCGACTCAAACGCAAATTGCTTAAGTCCCGTAACTTATGGATTCAACCCAATTTCTTAACAAATTATAAAACCGATCATGTATCACTGAAATGTTAATACATTGTGCCACTTCTAAGAAACAGATGGTTATCATGACACGCAAGTGATGTGTGGGAATGAGGTAACAATTACATCCATACATCTATAGGATGAGCTAACGAACCTCCTAATTAGTAAGATTTGATGATTGAGGTGGTTAAGGTAAGTAATCATATTTTTTATCTATATAGATGACCCGGTGTACTTTGTATCACCTCTAACGTCAAATGTTTGACAGAAAAGTAGGTAGAACAGTTTATATGAGCAAATTAAATTGTTGTTTTTTTACTATCTTCCTCGCAATTTTTATACATTTTCTCACCGTATAAACCTTCCCTGGACTGCGACAAACAATTCAAAACCAAAATCAGCTAAATCGGCGCAGCCGTTCTCGAGTTTTAGCGAGACAAACGAACAGCAATTGATTTTTATATATATAGAAGATAGAAGATTACTATCATGTAAAATATAATGTGTCACTGTTTGTTTTCCCAAAAAAAAAAATTAAAAAAACTCGGACCTCTTGAGCTACAAGTTTATTATTTTTTATTATTAGATATATAAATCTAGAAATACTTCATAAACATCATGCGATTTTTATGTAAACCAACAAACTAAAATTTTTTTTAAGAGATTATTTTTTTAAAGTATTACATCAAGCGTTATGCAAACTTACTTGTTGTTTGTTTAATTTGAATTCTCACAAATTGTTTTTAAAATGTGTTTTTTGAATGTCCCAGCAGAGAGAACAAACATGTAACATTTTCAGTGCCATAATAATAATCATTTATTCATAAAAAATAAATTCTGTCATGATATTTGCCTGAACTAGGTTGGACCTGTGCCTCAGGCGAAAAAGTGCTGACAAGATATAATTGTCGCAAAGATTAACAAATAAAATAATAAACTTATAATTAAGGGACTACATCAATTTTAAAGTTATGTTTATACCTAACACTAGTTTGGTACTTGCAGTTTTATTTACAAACTATAAGAAGGTCTTCCGTCTGTTCGTAAGACAGACTTTGCAAATAATTATAAACAGTTTTTTTTTTAATTTAAAGCAATTAAGGTTATAAATACTTCGTTGTCTATTTAGTCTATTATATAGGAATGGGCTTAAAAATCTACAAAATCTATTCGAATACACATATTTTGAGGTTGAACTTGTATTGCAAACTATATATACTTCAACAAATATATGTACTTCGTTAGTTAGTAAGACGATTTATGGGGAGGGGAGTCGACCATGTCTTATTTTTGCTTACAAGAGGGTAGGATGTCATGATAGTTCTTTCGTAAGATCACAAAAATGCGAAAAATTAAGATTATAGGTACTTTGAAAAAGCGTGGACAACCGTACGAGTGCCGAGGTGCGCTCGGAAAATTTTTACTTTGAAAAAATTCTTAGAATAAACCAAACATCTATTCATTTATTCCTTTAGATTCTTACGTTGTAAATATTTAACATGGGAGAGGGGTATTGAATAGATTCAGGCGTTACTTTGCGGAAGTCCATTACAATGGATGCAAATAAATACAATATCTAGCTACTTCCACAAAATTGAGGGTAGTCATGCATTACCTGTGCACCGCCCGCCCGCCCGCAAATATATGCACATACGCAAGCGGTGAAAATTCCGACTACCACCAACTACTCTACACGTGTTTCGCCCCTCCACGGAGCATCATCAGGAGCTGTTAGACCGTGCAGTGTCCGCCACCGAGTGGTGGAGTGGCTCGGTGGCGGACACTGCACGGTCTAACAGCTCCTGATGATGCTCCGTGCAGTGTCCGCCACCGAGTGGTGGAGTGGCTCGGTGGCGGACACTGCACGGTCTAATAGCTCCTGATGATGCTCCGTGGAGGGGCGAAACACGTGTAGAGTAGTTGGTGGTAGTCGGAATTTTCACCGCTTGCGTATGTGCATATATTTGCGGGCGGGCGGGCGGTGCACAGGTAATGCATGACTACCCTCAATTTTGTGGAAGTAGCTAGATATTGTATTTATTTGCATCCATGGGAGAGGGGATCGGCCTATTCTTATTTTTCTTATATGATAACCGTACCTCGGAGAGCACGTTAAGCCGTCGGTCCCGGTTGTCAAATTAAGATCTATGACATCCGTTACGGGTAGTTAGAGGCCTAAAAGTCTGACCTTACCACGAGATATCGTGTTACCCAGTAACTGGGTTGTGGAGGTCAGATAGGCAGTCACTCCATATAAAATACTGGTATTAAGTGCATCCAGTTTGACTGGAAGCCGAGCCCAATATAAAGGGTAAAGTAAATTGGGTAAAAGCTAGGCAGTTATATATATATATATATAGGGGGAAGGGGGTCAAAAACTACCAAAAATAGTCTTAAGAAATAAATGAATGCCGCCTTATGTCTTGTCAGTTATACCCAGAAGGGCAAGCGCTTCTGACTAGGCTGTACGGGTTGCAGAATACTATCCAAAAAGAAGTAACCCGGTGTCAGGGGTGCTACTCCGAAATCCGATCATCGAAGCTTCGACTGACGGATCGGACGTTTTACTAACATGAAGTGTTTTGGATCTGATGATCGATCGAAGTTCGCGATTTGACATTTTGGCATTGGTTGACGTTATTCCGAAATGGTTTCTGACGTATCGGTTTCGATGTTTAACAATACTTAGTTCAACCATATTTCACAATAGGTTTATTCAATTGCTTGTTTTTGATTTCAAAGCGACGGCCGAACGTAACTACTCGACGGATCCAAAGAAACTTGGTGGTAGGGTTTTGTTCGGTTTTCGGCGTTATTACGTTTCGGTCCGAACTACCGATGATCGGATTTCGGAGTAGCACCCCAGACTCCGAACCGTAAATGATCACCGAGATTTTGGCACGGTGAAGGAAAACATCCCGAAGAAACCAGCACACCTGATAGATGTTCTCGATGGTGTGTAAAGCCATGTCAGAGATCTACGGTCAGTATTAACTCTGACACGAGATACGACGAACTCTAGGTCTAGGTGTACAATTTTTTTAACAATTAATAAATAACTTAAACACAATATTTCGATGGCTAATTGAACCAAGTTACACAACATAGCTCTAATTTCACACAGTTAACTATCATTGTTAGTTAGTCTCTAACTTTTTACCTTACTACGTTAGTGAATGGATTACGGTATGTGAGATTAAACCAATAAAATTGTAGTTAGGGCGTGTGAAGTTGGGTTTTGATCAATTTTATCTTGTTTGTGTTAATTTACAATCTCGTTGATCTAGTGGTATGTAGTGACAAAGATTGAGAAGGGTATGCTAAGATGGTTTGGGCAGGTAGAAAGGATGGATGAAAGGCGATTGACTAAACTAGTGTATGAAGCGAGAGTGGATTGGAACAGTCGGAGCAGGCCGACCTCGACGAACGTACCGCAATCAAATTGCGGACATTCTCAAAAAAGGACAGGTCAGGAGCCACCTAAATTTTTTTTTATATTCATCAATCATCATTCTGCCCTTATCTCAATTTATTTGTGGTTGAAGCAGCGTGTATTCTTCTTCCATAAATACTCTCTACTTGTACTGGAATGCTGCTAAAGTTTTGGCTATGTTTTATGACCGGCCGCCTGCCTGACGTCAACCTGCTGTTATTGGTGGTAACCGCTACCGATACGGTCTCCTTCTATCTAGCTATGTCATACGAAATTTTATCCATGCGCCAGGTTCCTCTGCTATCTTACTATCACACTCCACTAACCGGGCTTTAAGAGTTCATTAATGCACTTCCATTAATGTGGCAAAGGTGCATCAAACATAATAAAAAAAAACGATTAAATAAACTTTCTATAGGCTCTGTTATCCTATAAAGACCTATTATGTCGCGGGCACAAACTCAAGCCGTGAGTTGCAAGCGGCACGCGGACCGTGCTTTGAACAGCCCTGGGTACCTATTCGATATCTCGACACTTTGTAGTACATTACGTCGTAAGTTTTTAATATTGTTGCTCATCATAGACAAGCTGTAACACACGACGCAATGTACTACAAAGTATCTATCAATTCGGTTGGCAACCGAGATAGCGAATACGTACCCTGGACTAGGACAATTAAATAATTTCATTTTATTCTTTCAGATAACCTTCAAAAGATCACCATGATCGTCCTGCTACTCCTGGCTCTCCCAGCAGTGAGGAGTCAGCTGCCCACGCCAGACACCCACGTGGGCTTCAGGAACTATCAACGCCATCCATTCAATGCTGTCCAGTTTGTACCAGCTAAGCCTACGAAGTAAGTATGACCAAATTTTGACGGCGCAGTGGTCGAGAGACCGGCTGCTGCGTCGCGTGTCGCAGGTTTTCGTGTGATTCGTGCACGGAGCAAATATTTGTATGATATACAGATAACTGTTTTGGATGTGTGTGCATGTCAGATTATATGTCTATACGCGCACCCAGGATACAGGAAAAAATTACTAGCTAGGGGCATTGTTTTAAAAAAAAAGAAAAAGAAAATAAAGAAGTATAAGGCCAGACTGAAGAGGTTTCTGCTGAGCAAGCGTTTTCTATCATTGATCGCAAAAAATTTTAAAAGAAAAAAAGAAATAACTAGTCTGGTATACTTGTCAAGTGTAAGTGCAGTCCGTTCGAGTTAGAAACAAGGCTGGCAATTTTTTTTAAATCAAAAATTGTTCTTCTACCTTTGGCCACTAACTCGCCTGATGGTAAGCGACATTGTGGTCAAGGATGGAGCACGTAGATCCAGAAAAAATCTATTCACTCTAAGTAGAGTGGATATTGTGGAGTTGATGCAACTGCCCAGACCCGTCTCCCACAACGGCTGCACCGGACCACATCCCGAAATACGACTAGGTCGCTTCACCGTTTCGTCCGGTGGGTGGTAACCAGCCGCGGCCGAAGCCTCCTTCTGCCACCACCCAAGGGCCACGTGTAGGGATTCCATTTTAAGGGTGTACTCCTATGGATGCGAGCAACTCAGCCCCCAAAATGCACGTGATTAATAACCGTTGAACAATAATTAACGGCTTACTCGCTTTTAATGATGAATAAAAATACCGTGAAGATATCAGCACATCTGAGAGATGTTCTCGATTCTGTATAACGCCATGTTAAGAACAATTACATATTAAACGATGCTATATTATTACTGCCTCGTTGGTCTAGCGGTCGCAAGCGCGGCTGCTGAGCGTGAGATCCTGTTTTCGATTCCCAGCAGCCGGGCAAACTGTCGGGCAAAGTGTTATTGAGTTTTTCTCTTAGGAAATTCTCAGTAGCAGCCCGGAGTCAGGAAGTTGGTGGTGTGACACCCCCGTGCTTCGGAGAGCACGTAAAGCTGTCGGTCCTGCGCCTGATCTTTCTCCGGTCGTGTCGGATTCCCGTCCCATCGGAATATGAGAGTGAACGAAAAGGGAGTGCACCTGTGTTTGTCATACACTTGTGCACTATAATATCTCTTGCGTACTTAGCTAATCTCCGTGGAGATAGTCCGCCGTGCTCGAAATACGGTCAGGAGGGGTATATTATGTCATTGTTGATTAAAGTACTGTGTGGTCATTATCTATGTCGTAACTAAAGAAATATTATAAAATCGAGATATTTCTTAATAAAATATTTCTCAGTTCATCTGTAAACAGTGTTATTTTCATAGGTAAAACTGCAATTTTATATCAAACTGTCTTAATACAACATAATTTGTTATGTTAACATTATGAATCTTCGATCTAAATGCAATAACATTGTATAACAGATGAAACAACACGTGTATCAATGAATGGCGTTTGGTTATCAATTTGTTTTATTTTGACAAAAGGTTTTATGGTGAAGGAAAACTGCGTGAGAGAACATTTATTATTTGCAAGAGTTAGGTAACTTAGTTGAAGCAGGGGTCGAGGGGTTTGTCGGCCGTGGTTCGTTCGATGGTCGATAGCGTGGGGTCCTGGGAAGCGGTGATTTCCTTCTGTGAAACAGTAATGTCACAGAAGGAAGCTGCGGAAAGGGAAAGGGAGAGGACGAGCTCTTTCCCAGCCCGCAGAAGGCCCAATGGGCGTCGGCGGAGGGCGGATAACGCTCTCTTCCTGCCGCCGTAAACGGGTTCAGGAGCGGCGGACTTGGGGACGTCCGTTGCTCGTCAAACAGAACCCAAGGTGGCGGCGCGTAGTGTTCCACGCGCGCCTCTCTTAGACGTCCGGGGTGTACATTCCCCCCCTCCATTAATTGTACGGGCCTTCCAAAGAGGGTCAGCACCAGTTGGGGGCTGCGGCCGACACATCCGCTCCCGGGGCCTCTGACCTAAGTGTGCGATGGAACACCGGGGTGGTTTTAGTCAGTAACAGTCTGTCAGACCCCTCCGCCTTCCCCAAGGCGGAGGACATCAATGAGGATTTCCACCACGGCAAAAAAAAAAAAAGCGGTCGAGGGGCTATGTCCGTTGGCGCCCATCTAACAAAAGCTGAGATGGCAACGCGTAGTGTTCCACGCACGTCCCTCTTAGGCATCAAGGGAGAGATATTGTAAGGCGCCAGCCGGAGGCTGCGGAAGATGCATCAACTCCCGGGGCCTCTGACCTAAGCATGCGAGGGAACACCGGGGTGGTTTCAATCAGTAAGAGATAAACCCCACCGCCTTTTCCAAGGTGGAGGACATCCATGAGGATTTCTACCCCGGCAAAAAAGGGGGTCGAGGTGTTTCTGCACGTTCGAATTCCGTTTGGATGGAAAACAAACACTTCAATGGGCCTGTAAATCATTTTCCAGACAGAGGAAGTCTTAAACGAATCCCAAATCAGATTTACTTCTTTTAGGCAGAGAAAATGCCTAAGGCATTTCAAACACCCCGAGACCGAGCACCCTCTTAAACTCCGCTGTGTGCCTTATCTTGCATTGAGTGGGTAAGCCGCGAGAACTGCAACGCATGGCATTCGCAACCCATACAGCGCGGCCCATATCTACTTCCACTTCACAATCTAACTTTCGTTCAACCATGTCCGGGCACATTTGGGACATCACCGCAACTAGAAGGCCATGTAATGTGGACGCCAGACTCCCAATCTAGCTGGTCTCTGTTAGGGCGGCATCAGTCCAGACTAAAGCCATCTGCGCAGACCCGTCCTCCTGTCGCGGATTGGTTCAGCGAAGTAAACTAGACGCTTGACTGACGACTGTGTTGCCAACACAGAAAGTGAATAAAATCAAAGTTATACATTTTGGTTAAAAAAAAATACAGTCCTGAGCAGCATTTGACCCTGCGCCTCCCGGAGAAATAGTCCAGACGTTCTAACCAGTAAGCTATCTCAACCCTTCGAGGTCGAGGATGATAACTTTAGAGTCCGCTACGCATGCGTTAATGGGTTTGAAAAATTTATCTTTTACGTTTTTAGTTGATGCAACGCACCGTAAGTACAGTCACGAGCACAAAAATTAAAAATAAATTAATGTTTAATAACTCACCGACAATATCTCTAGCGTGTATTACTAAGATCATTAGGTATGTAACACAGATAACCATCCCTTCTCCATATAGACATACATTAATACTACTATAATATTCAGATAACTAATTAAATGGGTAATAATTATTTAACCGGTTACTGCTCACGTGAATTTTATACAGTTACTGTTCGACTAGTTTCGAACTCGAAGGGAGCCCTTAGTCATGAGCTGAGTCGTCAATGTACTAATGTGTATGTATAATTATGATGTAGTAACCGGTGAACAATAATTAATATGAATATGCCACACGAAAGTTATTATACAAAATATAATATAGGGAATTAAAAAATGCAAATGGATTAATGAATGTCGGAGAGAATTCGTATGATTCCACCGTTCACATGCCGCCGTCACCGTCACCGTCACTTTAAAAATGTACGCAGTTATGTAATTTGCCGAAAGCGGAGCTCCTATTTCCGCACCTGTAAGGTCGCATAAAACCTAAACACAAAGGGAATCACGGGAGCAGTTCGCTCCTTGGGCTCGCTGACCGGCCCCCGTCATTCGCTTCGAACGTAACCTGTCTGTGGGTTCCCGATGGGTTCCCGAGCTCGCCTCGCTCGCTTTGCCTTCGGTATATCACATACCTGCGAGCATTGTAAACTGACGACTCCGTATGTAAACGGCGGAATCATACACATTCCTGCGACATATACAATATGTTTGTGCTCGCGACTGTACATACAAAATTGTATAACAAAGATTCTAGACAGTTATCTTACCAAGTTATAAAAACTGAGACCACTATTGTTCTATCGTTGGGCTAAGCGAAGTGCCTACTACCGCTAGATTGTTACCTACATAAGTACTTACCTACTCATACATACTGTATGAGTCATGGACATAGGTAGCTACTAAAATAATAACTGCCTCCTTGGTCTAGTGGGCCCAAGCGCGAATGCTGAGCAGGAGGTCTCGTTCGATTCCCTAGTCGGTTATTGAGTTTTTCTGTTAGGAAATTCTCAATAGCAGCCCGGAGTTTTGTATGGTGCCCGGATGATGGCAATAGGCTGACCACCTATTACTTGGGACACCTATGGGACTTAATAACAGCATTGGTGAAATGTGGGTGTACAACTATGTATGTACACCTCTGCCTACCACTTTGGGGAATATAGGCATGATGATAGGTACTAGGCTAGGTGTTATGTTATGTTACTAAAATAATTTCAAGTGGTAGAATTAAGGTTAATAATCTAGCCGTTAGAGACGTGGTTGATGAGCGCGAGGTCCTGGGTTTGGGTCTCGAGTCGGGCAACGTGTCACCTATTCGATTATTCTATTCGGAAATATCAACAGCAAAGTTTGGAATTATGCCCGTTAAAGGGCAATGGGCTCACCATTGAACTGAATTATGAAAGAATGAATTAAGATGTACAAAAATCTAATATCAGAATTAAAAAAAAATATCGGAGATAAAAATTATTTCATTAAATTTATCAACTAGGTACATGTACGGTAGACTGAAATAATTTTAACTAAACTGTTGAGACGCCTGATACCTTAGTCCTCCTGCGAACACGAACGCTACAAAGTGTTCAAACGTCAGGAAAAACAAAAACCATTAATTTCATCTGTCTAGCCTTTTCCCAATTACATTGGATCAGCCAAACCGGATGCAGCTTTTACATGAAGCGACTGCCTATCTGGGTAACACTATATCTTGTGGTATGACTTGTTGTCAGACTTTCAGGCCTCTGACTACCCGTAACGGCTGTCATAGATCTTGTTTAACAACCGGGACCGACGGCTTAACGTGTTCTCCGAGCTACGGACGGGTCTCCGTATGAAATGATGGTAACCCATCCACAGGCCGACCGCGACAAGCGCAGCTTAACCTCGACCGATCGATCTGTGGCGCAGTTACTTAGCCACGAGCCACTCTACTTAACCTAACCTAACAAAAACCCAATAATACACGCGATTAATCCGGTTAAAAGTTGTTTTATTAAAATATGGAGTGATCACGGAAACCTACGATATTATTTATCACACTTTTAACCTACATCTTTAGGGTAATTAGGGGGGGGATACATAATGCCGATATATTAGAGAGGGTGGGTCTGTGTGTGCCGGACGGTTACGCGGGACGTCGGCGGCGGCCGCGCCTGCTGGCGGTGCCGCGTGCTCGCACTAAATTACTAAGCGAGGCGCCTCTGACGCGCGCACTGCGCACGCTCAACCTCATAGCTGACGACGTGGATATATTTTATTGTACTCTGAGTGAATTCACAAAGATAGCACTTTTTAAAATTACTTACTGTAATATTAAGTTAGTCGGTAATTTTGAAATTAAGAAACCTCAATATCGAATTGGATTTAATCTGTAAGGATATTGTTGGGAAATAAATAAATACTTAAAAATTTTGAAATCTCTGCCTAATCTTTCGGGGAATACAGGCGCGATGATATATTTAGAGGTCTAAAAGGAAAGCAACTCAAATGTCGTATAAAATTCCTTTCCCAAAATTAGAACTTTTTAGACGCAGTTGTGTTTACATGGCGCCACTTAAATACAACTCACTGCCACAGAAAATAAGAGATGAACAATTTAATAAATTTTGCCCTATTTTAAACAAGTGATTGTTGCTAGAGAGTTTATAAAGAAATATGCTTGCCGGTTTTATGATTAATAGAAACATTGCATTTTTATATTATTTTATAATTTGACATGATATTTTGCTTTTAAGGTTTTGTTGTAATCTATCTCAATTCCTTTAAGTTAAGCTCTGTGTTATGTTACATTCTTTGACATTTTGATTATTGAGTTTTTTTTACGACATTATGATCTTATAATATATTTATTCCCCCTCCTCTGTGCTGTCACTGCGAACGGACGTGCTATCAATTCTCTGTGTCTTTTAAAATCGTTAATCAGTGTAAAAAGTGATTATTACTACAAAAAACCCATAAAATCATAAACCTTAGTAAACAAGTGACAAACAATGTGAAAACTATAGTGAAATAACAACTTCAACACTCTCAAAATACAAGTTTAAAAAATAAACGGACGCAAAATTTTTTAAATTATCTACGTCACTGAACTTTGGACTCATTAGTGTACACAAAGAAATTGGCCACCCGCGGCTAAGAAGTAAACATTCAATGCAACGATTGGATACTGTTCGCAATTTTAGAACACAACATTAAGTGTCAGCGTAGCCTTGAGGTTAAGAGCGCCGTGTATTACGCAAGTAGGCGTAAGTTCGGATCTCCACATGAGCATGACAACTACTTTTTGAAATTTTAGTTTTACATTTATTTGTTTTGATACAAGAATATATATTAAATACAGTTTAAACTGCTAAAATACTTCAAGATAAATATTTGAAAGGCATTAACGCATTAGCGAACTCTGCTAAAGTTCAACAAATACTCTGCTAAAATATAACAACATATTCATATTTATGATGCCATTGAAACGAACACCTCCAGTATCACCAGTCATAACATGTAGAAAATCTCCCATCCACCACCAATCTGAGCCGAACATTATTATGTCTGCGGAATCGAGTGAATTGCACATGGATTCAAATATAACCTGCCGTAATAAAAGAAAACGGGATGATCAAGAAAATATACTCAACCTGAATGATTTTAAGGACGAAATATCAAGCATAATTAAAGATCTTAAAAAGGAACAGACCCTGTTTTACTCAAATATTGAATCCACGCTATTAGAAATTAAAGAGCAATATGGCAAATTAAGAGAGCATGTTGAGTTTACAGCAAAAAAATACGATGATATACTACAGAAAATGAAAGAATATGAAGTTGAGAAAAAGGAAAGTCGGGATTACATAAATAAACTAGAAGAAAGAGTAGAGCAGTTGGAAAAACAGTCAAAACTAACCAGTTTAGAAATCAAAAATGTCCCCAAATCTGCGAACGAATCTAAATTAGACTTATCTAATGTGGTCAGTAATATCGGTAATGTCCTCGACACCACAATTGTCCAATCCGATATTAAGGACGTATACAGGATTCACTCTAAGAACTCCATGAACAACACTATAATAGTTGATTTCACTACAGTCATAGTCAAATCAAAATTGCTACAATCAGTAAGGACCTTCAACAAAAACAATATAAATAATAAATTAAATACAACACACCTGCACGTCGACGGCCCTAAGGTACCTATTTACATATCCGACAACCTACCTGCAAAAGCTCGAAAGATATTCTTTTTAGCACGAGACTTTGCTGCCCGAAATAAATATAAACATTGCTGGTCAGCATATGGCAAAGTTTACTTGCGCAAGGAAGATGGTGCTCAACGCCTTATAGTAAACTCCGAAAAAGACTTATCAAAGATGGAAGAAATCTGACTACGTAATTTTTATGTCATATCTACAACGCACTGCATGCCTTTTTATATTTATTTTAGGAATTTTTGTTGTCTATTTTCGCAAATGTTTACTTTTTTCTTTAAAACACTTACTCACACATACACATTCAAACAATCATACAACCACAAAGACATACATCATATCCCACCAAACCTACACTATCCATGGGATTTATTGGCAAAATTGGTAAAGACAGATACAAAGAGTGGAAATATTCGTATCATAATAGACCTAATTCCAAATTCTTCACAATTTGGAGATTCACTCATATATGTAAAGAAAACGAACCTTTTAATTTGTTCTCCTCGTTTTACAACGTACTTTTCGATAGTTTAAACATAAATGATTTATTAGACAACCTGGATAACGTTACTTTTTCTAACGTGGTTAAGTGTGACCCCGATGCATGTAAAAATTTGCTTCCCCAAACAAACAGATGCTTAACAATTTTATCCCAAAATATTCGTAGTATAAATGCAAATTTTGCTGAGTTTTTAATATTATTGGAGAGAATTACCGTATATTGTGACATTATTGTTCTATCAGAGTGTTGGTTATCCAGAAATCCAGTCGTTCCTATTCTAGATGGATATGTATCTCATAAAACATTGAGCACGTTTAATCAGAATGATGGAGTCATTGTTTATGTTAAAAATACCTTAGCTAATGTAAAGGTTAGAGAACCCGACGTCTCAGAAACTAATTGCCTGATAGTTACGATTGGAACCGATGTGGCCATAATTGCTGTCTACAGGCCATATGCATTTATGGATCTCTCAAAATTCATACAATCTATGGACAATATTCTCTCTAATCTGAAAGCTTTTAGGAACATTATAATGATGGGAGATATAAATATTGATATTGCCAAAAATAATAAAACAGCTTACTCTATGGACTATCTGGACCTCTTAGCACATCATGGACTTTTCACAGGGCATATTTTGCCCACCCATGGGGCCACATGTCTAGACCACGCCAATATCAAAACCCCTTTTTTACCAACAGTTTTAGTACTAGAATCAACTCTCACTGATCATTTCACAGTTATGGTCTCTCTGTCAACCAGTAAAATCAAAACTTTAAAGCCACCATATGTTATAAAAATAGATGAGGAGCGATTAAGTAACGATATGTGCAATATAAATTTCGACTCAGTCTATGCTACACAAGATCCTAACTTAGCAACTAAATATTTAATAGAACCTATTCTTCTAGCATTGTCTAATAACACAAAAACCATATCAATATCTCGTAGGCGTAGGCCAATTAAGCCCTGGATTACTCAAGGATTGCTTAAATGTATGCGCCACAGAGATAATTTAAGTAAAATGCTTAAAAAGGATCTCTCAAATGAAGTCCTTATGGTATCCTATAAAAGGTATCGTAATTTTTGCACAAACCTTTTACGAAAATCCAAAACAGATTTTGAAAGATCTGAGTTTATACGCGCAGGCAGAAACACAAAAAAAATATGGAATGTTATTAAAAAGGTCACGAATGTAACTAAAACAAAATCTACAGCTAGCGAACTTTTGGACCAAAAGATTGATAAGCAGCACACTATAAATGATATTAATTCTTATTTTGTTAATGTAGGTAGACAACTAGCTGAAAAAATTCACAGAGCCCCTCAGTCTCTCTTTGAAACAATCTCTCAATCGGAATCTTTTGTATTGCTGGAGACTGATGAGTCTGAAGTGGAACGGAATATACTTTCACTAAAGAGTGATTGTGCGGCAGGTTGGGATGGTATTTCTTCTGGACTTCTTAAACAACATAAAAAACATATTGTTCCTCCGTTGACATATATTTGTAACTTGAGCCTTGATACTGGCATATTTCCGGACCTGTTCAAAAGGGCACTTCTCTATCCGATATTTAAATCTGGGGATCATGATCGTGTCGAAAATTACAGGCCTATTTCCGTCCTACCCGCAATGTCCAAGATACTGGAAAGAATAATTAATGTAAGGCTGATATCATTTTTAGAGCAACGTACACTTTTGTCGAGTAACCAATTTGGATTTAGAAAGAACCTGTCTACTGCCGATGCTGTTCATAAACTAGTTAACCATATAGCTCGGAAATTGGATAACAACCAGAGGTGTGTTGCGATATTCCTCGACCTTGCGAAGGCCTTCGACACGGTCTCGATTCCAATCCTAATATCTAAACTCGAGTCTCTCGGTATACGAGGAATACAGCTCTCCCTATTTCAAAGCTATCTAACTGACCGAACACAGTGTGTTAGGATTGGGACCTATTCCAGTACTGATTTGCCTCTAACTTACGGTGTGCCCCAAGGCAGTATTCTTGGCCCGAGTTTATTCTTAATTTATATGAATGACCTGTGTAACCTCAGCCTGGAAAACGGTACAATATTTTCCTATGCGGATGACACAGCGCTAGTATTTACATCGAATACCTGGGCAGACACATATCGCTTCGCACAAGACGGTTTCGATACAGTGTGTAAATGGCTGCAAAACCACTTGCTGACTTTAAACATTGTGAAATCGAAAATTATCAATTTCTCGATTCAAAACCCAAATTTGTCACTAACCAGCTCCCTGAATATCTCTGCAAAGTCATCCCAATTCAATAAAGTTGACAATACCACTTATGATAAACTTTGCAATATTGAACGAGTCACATCTGTAAGGTATCTTGGCATAGTAATTGACTGCAACCTTACATTCAAAGAATATATAGTGCACTTATCAAATAGAGTGCGCAAGCTTATTTACGTCTTTAAGCAACTACGCCAGTCAGCAGATTCAAAAGTCATGAAAATGACATATCAAGCGCTTTGCCAATCAATCATAATTTATTGTATCTCTGCATGGGGTGGAGCCGCGAAAACTCATTTTATACAGATCGAACGGGCTCAAAGAGCCGTACTTAAAGTATGCTGCTCTAAACCTCGCCTATATCCCACGGTCAAACTCTATGAATACTGTCAAGTGCTTACAGTTCGGCAATTGTTCGTATTGACAACAGCCATGAAACAACACTCCCTTACTAACTACTCACGAGAATCCATCCGCCGCAATCATATTGTTGCCTCAACCACTCCGCTTAGGACTTCCTTCAGTCATAGGTTCTTTATTTTTCTTGGACCCTATCTTTATAATAAATTGCACCAAAGTCTGTCCCTGCATTCATTAAATAAATATAATTATAAAACCACTCTCCAAACTTGGCTTCAAAACCAAACATACACTGCCACAGAAGCACTTATGGATATGCTCATTTAATCCTCTAAAAACTATTACCTACCTTCAATTATTACCAAATTACTCTCCCCTCTCCCACAAACATGCACACGCGCACTCACGCTGTCATACACAAACACACACACGCAATCACGCGCGCACACCTACGCTCTCTCTCTCTCACACACACACACACACGCACACACTCACGCGCGCGCGCACACACACACAAACACACACACACACACACACACAAAAACACACACCCACTCGCATACACTCATATCAGCCTATTAGGCAAATTTTTATGTTGTTGTTTTATATTCCCTAACATTTCATTAAGCTCACTCAAAATCACCTTATTTTAAAACATGTTAGATATATAATGTAGTACATAGCACTAAGCTAATTAAAATTGTATCTTGATAGAGACGGGGACCTGGTGACCTGTAATACAGGTGTTTCCTACCTACGACAGGCACCAGCGATCCACAATCCAAATTGTTATCATTTATTAGCTAATACTTTTGTTTTTAAATGTTTGTCTTTGGTTTGTGGTGAGAATTAAACGTTATTTATTATTATTATTATTATTATTATCTACAAGTGATTCGCATGCCGTTAATATGGGAAATATGTTGATGTGAACTGGCTAATTTAATGACATCTATGTACTTACCACATTTTTGCAAATAAAGACATTTGATTTGATTTGATTAAACTCAGAAGAAAAAACTATAACAGGAGAAAATAAAAGTAAAATACAAAATACATTTTCCACCAATCATTAACCTCGCCTTCCTCACTTTAATATTACAAGCTATTGCAAGCGAGGCGATATTTTCCAGAAATAATTGCTTACTAATGTAAAATCAATAGTGCAGTTATCTGTAGCACTAACTAACCGATGGTTCTAACTGTACGATTTAAACTTACGGAGTTAACGTTAATGACTTCCTATTGGTCGGTCAGTGAAATATTTCTGTTCTGTGCTAACTCTTTTTTTTACTTGTCAAATGCACTTTGGGGATTTTTGGTCAGTCGATAGTTTACATAGATATATATGATAGGTAAAAGAAGTCCATGGTCATTGCTTTACTCGACCAGGGATTCAAATTCTGGACCTCACGCTCAGTAGCCGTAACGCTAACGACCACTACACTAAGCTATTACATGGGACTTTATTGGTAAAATATGAGTGTACAACACATCTGTCTAACTCTTTCGGAATATAGGCGTCATGCTATGTTATATAATAAATAATATAAAAACTCACTTTCTTTCCAGAAAAGGCCCCATCCTATTCCCGAATGACGCGCCACCGCCACCACCACCCCCGCTGATCGTGACCTCTCGACCACTCAGCGAATCCATTGCCAGAAGCGAGCTGAACCCAAACAACAGCCTAGCTGCCCAATCCCAGCAATACCAAGTCTCCTACAGACCAGAATACTTGTCCAGAGTCCAGAATTACAAGCCGTATGCCTATGCCTTGGCTACACCGACTCCTGCCAACAATTTTGAGTCCCGTATTCTACCGTATGCTGATAACGTGGGTACTGGTCAAGGCAGGGATAGATTCTATAATGATTATGAGGTAAGGAATGTTTCTGACCTTCTATGGACCATAACACACGGCTACTTTGAACACAACCGCAATGCCCGGTATAGGTGGTTAATCGAGAACCGGGGTTTTAGTCAGCCAGAATCCGGCACAGTGTCAGTGATGGATATTTACACACATAAAAAAGGTAGACGAGAGTGTGAGTGACAAATATTTATAAAATCTGTAGATAATTTAATTGTTCTGGGTCTGGGTGTGTTTTGTGTCTTTAAACGGTGGGTCCGTTTAAATAGGAAAATCTCCTAGTGGGGAAAAATTACTACGGTTAAAGAAAGTGGAGAAATGAAATTCTAAACAAAGCGTTGACAATTGAAGGTCTAAGCCTCCTGTTATAAAACTGGGTTGGGGTTTACCCCCAGTTTTATAACAGAAGCATAGCTCTCAACCAGGCACCTTAGGATGATCATGATATTTATTTCACGGAGCGAGAAAGCCTCTACTTCTGGGAGTTTAAAACATTCCGCCATCTCCTTCGGGGGCTACCACGTTGCCGACTCCTGGTGTCCAGAGCCCACTCTGTTGTTGTTCTTGCCCATAGCCTCCCATTTTCTTTGCAACTAATGCTAGAATAAATTTGTACTGCATAAGTGAAATCAACTGTTCTTAAACGTATATAAGTATAATAACTTTCGTGGGACATATTCATATTAATTATTGTTCAACAGTTATTACTCACGTGCATTCTTCGGGATTGCCCGACTAGTTTCGAAGTCGAACGGAGCCAAAATGAGCTAAGCCCGCGGCGATGTCCGTTGTTTAAGAACAGTTAATTCCATTAAACCGTTGGGCAATAATTAACGTTTTGAGCACTCGATCAAGAGGTTCTTTTAATCACCACTCTAAGCTCTACAGGATAACTTAGCTGGTACACAAAATTTTTCCCAATTCAAAGAAAACTTTAGTGAGCTCTCCTATCGTCAAAATCTATGACCACCGATATTTTCCTTTCAACAATACTCCTGTGAACAGGTCAGTACATATCTAGGCCGAGTCATATTTGCTCTTGTTCTTACGGTGACTCGCCATCTTTCCTCAGATCTAGCAGTTGTGTGGAGCCAGGAAAGACGCGTTTTTAAATATATTTTGACTATACAAGTAGGTAGCTACGAGATATTAACCGTAAGGCCAAAAGAAGGAGTCTACTTATTATCTATCGGGCTAGTCTTTTCCCAATTGCTTTGGGTCGACTTCCAGTCAAACCTGATGCAGCTTTTACATGGAGCGACTGCCTATCTGACCTCCATAACCCAATTACTGGGTAACACGATATCTATCTTAGATCTTAATTTGACAAACCAGAACCGACGACTTACTGTGCTCTCTCGGTATGAAATGATGGACATCCATCCACAGACCAACCGCAGCAAGCTTAGCTTAACCTTGATCGATCGGTCTGTGCGGCTGTTACTTATCTCCATGCCCCTCTTAGGGATTCTACTTGAAAAAATTTCACTATATTGGTAACTACCAACCTTCAAAACGCGAAGAGTAGATAAATTTTCCAAAATACACAAGTATCGAAAATTAAGCTTGTTTCATATAAACAATATGAAAAAAGGTTAATTTTCGCTCTTTCGGAATTGAATCTTCCTGGTTTTGCCTAGTTTCGGCAAATAGTGACTGAACCTGGAACCGTAGCCTTAATAGAATACCGTATGATTTTAGTTCGTAAGACCCCCAGTGCAGCATCAATATGATTTAAGAACGATAAAGATTTCCCTAGCAAAAAAAACGGACTATTAGTGGAAATTGAAAATTGATGACTGTGAATTGGTCATTTACTCTTCACATTTCTTCTGATTTTTTTAAACATTACCATTTAGATCAAACATTTGATACAGTCGATACATCGAAGAAGACCATACGAAAAACAAAAACGGACGTTATGGGAGGAACCCATACAACGCAGAAGAATGGAACAGGTTAATTTTAACATTCATTAATTAGCTATGCGTTAATAGTTAACTAAGTTAAATAGTTTTCAGTCGAACGGACCTATAAGGAAAATCATCCTTAAATTTTGGACCGAGCCAATCACATTTGCATCCTCGGAATAAGACTCGACCTTGGCTAACTTTGATTTTATTGCAATAATCATACCCACTACCGACAATTGCCTATGAGTCCAAGAAGACACTACGAGTTTATCAAAATAGGAGTTTCTTACTTTCTTTGGATATGATCCTCAGTCACTTTTTACGGCAGTGAGGGTGTGAGTGTATGCAACTGCATATTATAAACACTACACTCACATCCTTACCCACAAGCCCACAACACACAAACATACACCATCATCCACATAAACATTACCCTCCCCATACACACATACACACAATAACTACTTACAACTAACCTAAATAATATAATTATACCCAACAAACACCATATGAACCTATTCATTTGCTCTTACACAAAAGTTGCTCGATCGTAAAGTAAACGGATAAACACTGTCTCCTAAGTCACAGGATATCCTAGTTTAGGAGTCAGGGTGCAATAAATTGACAAAATCCTTGTGTTTTGATATGTTTGTAATGACTTGTTGTAACGTGTTTTGTGAAATAAAAAATGAATTTGAGTTGGAACAAGAAAACTTTGATCAAATCTGGCATGAACCAAGTGGCTTTTTCTAATGCAATAATTTGAGCCAATATGATGATCAATACTCATTATTCTGTAAGAGATGGGGCCTTAACCCAGTAGGGTATTAACAGCATTAGGTTCGTCTACTTGTATGTTAATGACATTGTCTTTACAATAGCAACGTCCATCAGAGCTTAAAGCGAGAAAAGCGATGTTCGGTGATGAAATCAAAGATAAAAAAATTAAAGTGATGCATGAATCCTTATATAGCAGAGAAGCAGATTATAATGAAGAGGATCTACGTCATCATCAACCCAGTCTATTGAGGTCCACTGCTGGACGTAGGCCTCTCGCATATGAGGATGATCATACAGAATTTGATGTAATTGTGAGTTGATTTCATTCAATTGATGATAAGTAATACATAGGTGTATTTTCTAAAAAAAAATATCTCCACAACATTTATTTTCATCATCAGTGATTTGATACCAGCAGTAAAAATAATTTTATAGTTTGCCAGTTTCAAAATTTTACTTATTAATTGAAAGTAATATTAATATATTGTTTTCTCTTTTACGAAAAAGAATAATGGAAGAAGAAACTACCGACGCAGTAGAAGAAGAAAACGAATGCCACGTCGTAGATCATCAAACCGGGATTACTATGTTGGCAGAAGAAATATGAAAAACTCGTATAGAGTAAAACGCAGAAGAGACATGAAGCGTAAAACGATACCCTCACGAAGATCACAGATTAAAAACAATGATGAAACGTATAATTATGATAAAAAAGATCACAATACAGAAAACCTTCGCGATGAAAATCATCTAAAGATAAGACCTTCGTATAGATTAGAAAGCGAAAGTGACAAAGACGTTATAATTAAAAAGAAGAGAGCTGACCATAGTTCGGAATACCTGAGCGATAGTTCCTTCATAGTCCTAAGAAGTAGAACTTCACAGAAACTAGATGTACCAAGCGATAACAACGAAGGGAATCCAGAAAGCATAAATTGGCACAGTTCAGAAAACTTAAGCGACCGTAGTTACAGAATCCTCAAGAGGCGGCCTTCTCACAGTCCAGATGAAAGTGACAATATTGAAAGAATACTTCATGCACCTGCTGCACGCTCTAAATACAAAGTCAGCCATTCAGAAACCCTATCCAAGAATACAGAACAAATAAGCAAAAAACTGATGAGGAGACCTTTTCGCAGTATATTGAATCACACCACTACAAAAGCAAATCATACTATTGAAACGACCGATACTGTGATTCTGAAAAAGTTTACATCGCGCGCAACTAAAGCAAATGTAACAGAGAATCATGATGAACATGAGGATCATAAGATTATTGTACAAAAGAGACCTACTTACAATCCAAACAGTGATAAGGAAAGTACAGAAACGATAGCACAGGTTTTTGAATTTTATGATTTTACTTCATCACGTCTCATCATCACCACATCGTTTCATGGTACCACTGTGTTATTTATCATTAAAAAGTGCATTAATTCCTCGTTCTTACTTAGATACTCATTACGTTCCTGCTTTATCATCCTCAAATGTAAAAAATATTTATTTAATAGTATTTTAATTATATGTTCGATGCTAACGTATGCGGACTAATCTTAAATTAGAGAAATCTTTTAGTAAAAAGCACCGTACATAACAGCGAGACAGGACGAATGAAAATAGAATTAAAGAACGTTAAACTAAAATCTCCGATCATTTTAGTGTGTACACTTGGACGTTAAACTAAAATTGTATCATTGTATAAAATTTGAAAAAAAAAAAGCCTAAATTTAAATTTAACGTTTATTAATTTGTTCGATCACGCTCTTATTTTAACTATTAGTAAAAGATTGCAAAATAAAAATTACTTTAGTTTATTTAGGTTATACTCTAACTTTCTTCCTTCCATCTTTATTTTTTTACTTGTGGTTGCCTACTGGCCTAAAATTGACGCTAGTTCATTTAAATATTAAATTTCGACGTTATTATGGTTCTATTGTCAAAGATCCGCAAAATTTTCGTAATAAGCGGTAAGAAGTTTTACTTCACGTACCTCTTAATAAAACGATTTTATCTTTTAATTCCTTTCTTTTTAAAAATCGTTGCCCCCCACTATGAATTTCTTCCTGTATCGTGGGTGTGACATATAATCACACATGCACCCAGGCCCGGAACAATTATCTATAGATAATATAAATGTTATAGAGGCATAGAATCCGCGACATGCGACGCAGCAGTCAGTTTCTGAGACATTTTATTTACTTCCATAAAATATTTTATTTATTCCGATATTTCGTCGCATTGCAAAATACTAGCAGCGAGACTATTACATGCCCACAATTTGGGATGATATTCGAGTGCACTCACGTGTAATTTATCGAAGATACCAAACTAGTTTCATATTCAAACGGAGCCCTTAATTGTTATGTGAAAATAGATCCCAACATGCAAAATCGCTCTCCCAATAAACACGCGTATTTCCGAGCCATACAACGTAGAAATAAATCCGGGATATTATTTTTTCTCTATTCACTGGCATAAGGCCGGTGATTGATTGCGGCGGCCATTGTATCCGTGGACAAGAACAGGTGTGTGTTTGTTTATCCCCGGATAACTCTAAACGTTTCGCAGTCACTGGTTATTGGTGATTGATTTGTGATTTTTAGTTCTTGTTTTTGTTCGTAACTATGCCTTATCTGGCGGTCTTGTAGTGTCGTGATGGCCGAGTGGTTACGAGCCCGTCTCTTGAATCTCATGCTGTGGGTTCAAGTCTAGCTGGTGTCAATATGACGTTTTCAAAGTCATATGTACTTTGCTAGTTAATCTGAGACTTGACAAATATACTGTGAAGGAAAACATCATGAGGAAACCTGGACTTAATAATTTGAAATCGACAACCCGAAATGAGCGTAGTGATCAATGTTCGTGCCTTCTCTGTATGAGAAGAGGCCCTTGCCTTGTGTTACGTTCTACATTATCAGTAGAGGTGTTATTAAGAGGTTGGTAAAAATATTTGTAAATATCTCTTCATGACAAAAATTGCCCCTAAAACAGCCGGCGTCATTATTATAGTATTTATTTCTTTCATATATTTATTATAAAATATGGTTTTAATCGATGTCTTTTTATAAAACATTTCTAAGAACTCCAAGTTATAGGTTCCTTAAATAATAAAATTTAATGTTCATATAAAAAGAACAAAAGAAATTAGTTTAATAAAAAAAATACTATCTATTTACACTACATATATAAGGTCCTAATTTATTAGATAATTTCTTATAAAGGATCAATGCGTAAGTGATAAGGATTAATTTAAGCCATTATCTAAATTTCTACACAATTTTTTTTTTTTCTTAATATTTGCCGTTCAAGGAGCAGTTGTCGTCTTGCTTGTACTATGATTATTATAAATAATTTGTTATTTCCATTTAATCCTTGGCTTATTTTAATGTATTTGTCTTATACATTAAACCGTAACTAATATACCTTATTTAAACATTACTTTTATTTCCTACAATTGTTTTCTCTTACGAAAGCCACATAAATTCTTCCAGGTCTTTCAATCTTGGCCAGAAACCATCATCATCATTAATGAATCATTATATACCTCCTAAACTTTTTTTTTTAATATTGTGCGCCACACTACCGCAGTTTATGCTTATAGTGCAACGCTGATATAGTCTATCCCTATCGCATTCAAAATTACACTGGATATTGTAAGGGTTGCGGCAAATGCAGCCGTGATACCGGACCCCCTTACAAGTCCGTGTGGTTTCGTTGGTGGAGTGTAGCACAACGTTCATGGTGGATTTAAAATCCAACAAAAAAGGTTGCATTGGACCTTTATAGGTCATCTGTCTACAGGCTGAGATTATGTCTGTCTAACAATGAACTAAAAAAGGTCTCTCTAATTGGGATACATGCACGGCAGCCCCCCTGCTGAGCACGAGGTTCTGGGTTTAATATTATAAAAATGCTGGCTCACTCATCTAGTGTACAAGCGCGGCTAGTGAGTGTGAAGCCTTGCTTCAATTCCTAAGGCATCACGCTTCCCAGGCAAAGTGTTCTTAGGTTTCTCTATAACAAAATTCTCACAAGCAGTCCGGAGTTACGTGTTGTACCTGATATATGATTCGTCACCTTTTACATAGGTTTTATTAACAGCATCGGTGAAATTTGTGTGTTCCATGGCCGTAGTCAGGGAGGGGTTTTGTGGTACCCCCCCCCCTGTTAATATCATACTAAAAGTGAAACTATAATGCTTACACGTCATGTTCCATGAGTGATAAAAGGCATCCCCCCCCCGACATAAATTCATGAGTGTAACCCCCCCCCCCAAACATATTCCAGACTATGGCCATGGTGTATTCATCAATTTACTTCTGCCAGACCCTTTGGGGAGTCCAGTCGTAACGATAACTGATATATTTTATGTTTCAGCAACGAGAGGTTAAACTACTCTACGAAGTTACTGGTGACGGACAAAGAGAGCTGAAGACAAAGCAAAAATCTGTGCCTACCATCAAGGTTTGTAGCAAATAAATTAACCATCGTTTTTATTCCACTGAGATGTTCAGAGCCGAATAGGTGCTCATAAATATGAATGTAGACGAATGGAGGGGAAGAGGGAGACTAAAGCAAAGATGAGTCGACCTCACAAAATCTATCCATCTTTACGTCAGTATTTGAGTGAAAAAGGAGTAAACGATAACGTAACAACTGACAGAGAAGAATGAAGGAGAAAAAATATAGTGCGCCGACCCCAAATAACCTGGGATCAGGGCAGGTACAAGAAGAATCACAGCCATTGATAATAGAGTTTAAGCGAGATATGGCGCGGAGTTTCAGTAGATGAGTGACTGCAACACGGCCGCAGCCAGATATTTATTCTGGGGGGGTTACCCTAATTGATTTATTTAAAGAGTCTGGTGAACTTTTTCACCCATAGAACACGTGTAAACATTATAATTTCTGGAATTTCTGGGGGGTTTGAACCCCAAAACCTTGGTCATAGACTGCAAGGAGTATTTTCTTTTCATCTTAACGTCTCCGTGCTTCGGATAGCACATTAAGCCATCAGACCTATATCTATCTGCCTAGCCTTTTCCCAATTACATTGAGGTCGGTTCCCAGTCAAACCGGATGCAGCTTAATATTAATATTTTACATGGAGCGACTGCCTATCTGTCTTCCACAACCCAGTAACTGGGTAACACGTTATTTTTTGGTATGACTGGTTGTCAGACTTTCTCCGACTACCCGTAACGGCTGCCATAGATCTTTATTTGACTTATCTGATTATCTGTTGTTTGAACAACTTTTATCACTACGTTGGTTTCTAACCAACGTAAGAAGAAGAATTTTCAAACATGAGGGCCACGACGTATACTTTCTATGAGACAGTTGTGGTTGTCGTTTAGAACTGAACCAGCTCAATCTCGATTTGGAAATTACTGGGGAAAGCCTTTGCCCAGCTTTGGGATGCTATAGTCCAAAAATAGCATTAACTGAAGATTATGAATATTTTTCAGGAACGCTTCAAAAGTCAAACTCGTCCGCAGGTAATCATTGCTCCAAGTAGTCAAGTTATTTATGTATAAGCCATACATACTTATACAGTGTCAAAACTGAGCTCTCTTGCGTAATTTCCAAGATACAGTACCTTCCACAAGTCCGACTCATTATTATATCACCATCATACCGAGCGTACCGCGTAGTATCATACAGATATTCATAATAATTCTAGCCTAGATAGCCTAGTGGCGTGACCGTTGAATTGGCAAATTGCAAGCTCGAACCCAAGGTCGCACAAATACAATGTGACCGACAATATTGTAATTGTTTGATGAAAAAGAGTAACTGTGGAGTTTCTTGCCCGTTCTCCTCCATAGGAATCTACACTTTTGAACGTGGCAACTAGTTTTTTTTTTTTGACAATTCAAAATTGCCTGTAAAATCTAATTGAAATAAATGCTTTGACTTTGACTTTGACACCACTGACTCTTCGTAAACATGTGCGTGTTAGAAATTAACCATCACTTACTTTAAGAAACAGCACACCTGAGATTTTCTTGATAGTGTGGAAAGCCAGAGGCTAACGGGTTGTTTAAACTCTTACACGAGATTGTTCATGAACCACACCATAAGAAAAAGAAAATCATTATCATGAGAGCCGGTAGACGGCCACTGCCAAACAGCCGGCCCCTCTCATATATTTCCAAGACGAGCAACCTTAAACCATCCACCTACCGCACGTGGTTTTTAATGTTATCAATCCATCGGGTAGGGGGGCAAGCTACGATACGTCTGCCGGTTTATGGTCACCATTTGAGAACCCCCATTATAAAAAGCAAATTATATTTTCTTTTTCTTAACAGGCAAAGATATCTGATGCTGCAAACTATTACACTACTAGAGACAGTGGACATGACAATGAAAAAGATTTGAATCAAGTAAGATCGACTGCCTTATTGGTCTACTGGTCCCAAGCGCGACTGCTGAGCATGAGGTATTGAGTTGGTATCCCAGCTCGGGCAAAGTGTTATTGGGTTTATCTGTGAGAAAATTCTCAGTAGCAGGTCAGAGTTGGGAATTATGCCAGGTAGATGGCAATAGACTCACTACCTATCACATAACATCACTGGTGAAATGCGGGTGTAAAACTATGTACACCTCTGCCTATCCCTTTGGGCAATACGTGATGATGATGCTATATTTATTCAGTGCTGGTACAAGCCAACCTGCATACCTATTTTCTATCTCTGTTACCAACAAATTGATACTCACTTTATAGTACATTGTGTCGTAAGTTACAGCTAATCTATGATGAGCAAAAGTATTAAAAATATACGACGCAATGTACTACAAAATGACTATCAACCAACAGTTGTGTTGGCTACCTCGGTTGACATCGAAGTCAACCGAGGTAGCCAACACAACTGTAAGGAATTAAGGACACAATGATTTATCTTTATATTTTCCACAGCACGGAGAAAACTACGCCTTTTCCTACACAGTGAAGGACAACAAAACTGGTGATGACTTCTCACATTCCCAACAAAGTACCGGATCAGCTACCAACGGAGAATACAGGGTACGACTCCCGGACGGACGTATGCAAATAGTTTCCTACACCGCTGACGAAGACGGATACAAAGCGGATGTTAGATACGATGACCATGTCAATAATGACAATAGTATCGATGATTTGAGCAGAGAAAATCAATACCATACAAATGATGCCTACAAAAACAATGATGGCCAAAGTGTTTACGATGATCATTTAGATAGTCATGACCTAACCGACAATATAGATTACCAACAGCCACGCTATAAAGCTAATAAACCACATCACTATGTAAACCATTACGTGAACCGACCAACAACTTACGATACGCACCAAGATTTCAATCACGCTGATGATTTTATTGATCACACAAATGATTTTGTAAATAAAAATGATAATGCACATAAGCATGCGTACGCACAAAAAAATGATTATGTACACAAAACTGACTATACACATGCAAGTAATTTTGCACATAAAAATGATTTTAAAGATACAACGAAACTTGTTGTTGATGATCTCAAAAGCTTAACAGATACCAATAATGATTATTTGGAACATTACAATGAGAAAAATCGCAATGCTAACGGCCAGGCTCCTAAGCCGCACGACGATGACTACTTCCAGTTTACAGATGAAATTCCATTTACAAAAGAAGAATTGGATTATTCGAATGAATTTAATCATGAATACCAACCACACAGAAGTAAATTCTCTTCATTTGACAATCACAAAAGTGTGTCGACAGTCAGGCCATCTTATGAAGAATTGAAGGATCTTTATGTGACAAATGATAATCTGCGCCGACAAAATTTGCAACTTGGTTCGACTGTAGGACCTAGTTACGAGGAAAAGAAGCCCAATCTATATACTAATATAAGAAATATTGTAGGTATCACTCCTGCTCCTGTGACTTACTCAACCCCTTTTGCATCGACACCTCGCGCATATTTAGTGTCAACTATTGCAAATTTGAGACACCAAGTCAATTTAGCACACAAACCGGTTTTGTCACGTCAATATATTGACAAGATTAATAAATATTTGACGTATAAATAGTTTTTATTTAGTTTTAAGATTGTAAATAATTTATTTTTGTATATTAAATGTAGTTGAAGATAATTAATTTTGTTTATTTCACCCATAGGAGTAGCAAAGAGAAGGAAGGGCTGGCCCACCCTAGAACATTATTTACGAAGAAATAACATGATAAATCCACAATTGTCTAGAATTTTGTCTCAGTACTAACTACAGATCTACAGACAAAACTACTTTTGACCAACGTGTTCTGTCAAAATTACTTTTGCCAGATTTTATCAGTTAAAAGTACTTTTGACCGATTAAGACTTTTGACTGTAACATATGCATATACCACTAACTACTCTACGCATGAACACGCTCAATAATATTGTAGAAGTAGCTAGATATTGTATTCATATGCATCCGTCTCTTTTAAACTCCATCACTGTTTACTATGTAACCAACAATATTGTAATTATATTAAATGGAAAAAGAATACGATCGTGAGCAGGATTCGAATCTGCGTCTCCCGGATATATAGGTACAGGGACTGAATGGATGGCAATGACGTCGCCAAAAGACGTGTTAAAATATCCATGAAAAATTCGTGGTGGTGAGCAGAGGTCGAGATGGCTTAGTGGACAGAGCGCCTGGAGTATTTATCCGGGAGGTGCAGATTCGAATCCTGCTCACGATCGTATTCTTTTTCCATTTAATATAATAACTTTAGAGTTCGCTAAGCATGCGTTAATGCTTTTCAAAGATTTATCTTTAATATTGTAATTATTTGATGAAAAAGAGTAACCGTGGAGTTTCTTGCCCGTTCTTCTCCACAGGAATCTACACTTTGGAACGTGGTATTTTTTTTTTTTACAATTCTTAGATGCCTGTAAAAGTTCTAATTGAAATAAATACTTTGACTTTGTGACTAAAAACTACAATAACCTCACCACTAATCACCGCTGCATTCACCGCAGCCCCAACAGATGATAAGTAATGCTACATTAGAAACTTTTCACGCAAGAACAGCTAGTTATTTAATTAAACCGAAAGTCTTCAAACAATATTAATTCTACTAATACCTGACATTACGGCGGACCTTAGCAAACAGGGGTAAGCAGTTAATAGGCACTCGCTCGCTCATCAGTCAGGAAACTCGCAACTTGTAGTACAATATGCCTAATAACGCAAATATTTCGGGGATCCGTACACACGGACTAATCGGATAGAAAGCAAATTTTTAAAACCATTATTTTGAAAGCAACACGCCTGTATTTCCCGAAGGCGTACGCAAAGGTGGACACATTTTTAGACTCACATTTCACCAAGTGTTATTAAGACCCAGGTGGTGAGCCTATTGCCATCTACCGGGCACAATTCCAGACTTCTGGCTGCTATTACTGAATTTCCTCACAGCAAAACCCAATAACACTTTGCTTGACTTGGGAATCGAAACCAAAACCAGAAGCTCAGCAGTCGCACTTGGGACCACTAGACTAACGAGGCAGTCGTGTTTGACAATAAATAAAATTAATATTAAAGATAAATCTTTGAAAAGCATTAACGCGTGCTTAGCGAACTCCCATTACTATGATATTAAGAATTTCTCACAGCAAAACCCAATAATACTTTGCCCGACCCAGGAAACGAACCCAGGACCTCATAAGCAGTCGCGATCGGGACCAGTAGACCAACGAGGCAGTTAAGCGTTAACTGGTTCACTCTGACACTAGGTTGTTCATCAACCACATGAAAAAAAGACGATTAAACGAACTTCTAAATTGTATGCGTGTGGTATTGGCCAGAGACCGTCACAAATGGAAGGAGATCTTCAAAGGGTTTCTTTGAGCATACCACGACGTCCGGCAGTCAGCAAATGAGTGAGGAGGAGGCGATTATGTGTCTATAAACGCATCCATGATAAAGGTAGAAATTCCTAGAAAGGCAACGTTTCAATTTAAAATAAGAAAAAAGCTTTTATTTTACACTAACATAGTGACAGCAAACAAAAAAAAACATTAAAAATGGCCAACAAAAGATATTATAATATTAAATCAAAGATCTGAAACAATGAGGCTGTCGAAAATGCCAGTTCCGAAAGGGTTGGCGAACCTTTCGGAACTGGCATTTTCGACTCACCACGTTCAGCTCATGCTAGGCTGAACGTGGTGAGTCGAAAATGCCAGTAAATCAGGGCATCCAGCCAGCGCTGGGTTACAGTTGCAGTGACACACGGACGGATATAGGTAATGGGTAAACAAGGTGAAATTAATTTAAACTTTCATATTTTTTTATATTTATCTAATAGGCTAGCCTATGTCACCCGGGACAATGTAAGGATTCTAGCGATACCCTATGCATCTAAATTGGTTTAGGCATTTAGAAGTTATAGTGTAATAAAGAAACTCACAAACATACATATGTGCCTACAACAATACATAAATGAATAGGGTTCACTGGCATTTTCGACTCACCACGTTCAGCCTAGCATGAGCTGAACGTGGTGAGTCGAAAATGCCAGTTCCAGTTATAAAAATAACACTCCTTTTTTGAGGCAATCGAGTAATAAAAAAAAATTACCTAAATAAAAAAGTGTTTTTTCACACAACGTACGATGAATTATACAGTTTTTTAAATTGTTACCCGTTCTCCCACACCGTGTGTCTCAAAGGTAAAATTACCTCAAGGCTACATTCGAGGTTGAACTTAGATAACTGTTGAGTTAACGATGTTACAGTAATTTTAACTTATATTCTTGAGTTCAAGTTACCAAGTTACCATGTCCTTGTTTACAGAAGGATGAAGTTAACGCTGCAAATAATTAGCAGCTCCCTGCCTTTGCTTGAGTTTTAAGAGTAGGTTCCTTAATTTGAGGAGAATGTAGGGTATGTTGGTTTTGTGTTCTTTGAACTCAGAATTACTTAAATGTTGAGTTATATAAGTTATAGTTATGTACATTTTTGTGGAAAGACAATACGTTCGTGAGGAGGATTCGAAACTACGTCTCCCGGATAAATACTCCAGGCGCTCTGGCCACTAAGCCGAAGAGGTCAAGATGGCTTAGTGGTCAGAGCGCCAAGAGTATCTCAAGACCGTATTTTTCTTTAAGGAGTCACTACACAAGCGTTAAAGTATTTGAAAGATAATCAACATTTAATAAAACACGGCCTTCAACACGATTTGAACCTGTGCTTCCAAGATAAATTCTCCAAGAGGTCTTTTATCTGGGAGGCGTGGTTTCAATTCACGACCGTATATTTCTCATATGGAAACACCAAAAAGTAAGACTCGGAACGGGATTGGCCTTTGACTGTCCGTGTCATACATAGCTCCCAACGGAGCTACCGTGTTGCCTGGTCGTATCTTTAAAATTTTAAGTTCCCTTCTTCCCGTCTAAAGGAGACGCCTGGCTATATCTATTTAGCAATCATTTACAGATTACTAAATCAAATTTAATTGCTTTGCATCATGATTGACATTACAATTGAGTTTAGAGATAGCTTGTTACTATTGCAAATGTAAGCTGTCATGTGCACAGCGTTAATTATTAGGGAGTCTATCCACGAAACTTGGGCGAGCAAGCTGTGCAGTGCGACCTTGCAGGAATTAGTATTGGAGTAGTTTTAGCGGGCATCTCGCCACTGGCATATTATTATCTATCTCTATTCCCTAATGATAGTACACGATTTTAATCGTCTGTGACGCGATTGAAATGACGAAAACGATTGTTGCTTTAGTGCAAGTATTTTTGTGCTTGTGTGTTACCTCACCCCCCGCCAAAAGTGGCGAGCAAAGTTGTTCGATATTTAGTCAGAAGCCGTCTCCAGTCTGGTCCTCTAAGAGTGCGAGTAAACGCAGTGAAGCCGAAGGTGCATCTCTGAACACACCTGTATAGTTACGAATCAATAATTGTCCATTGAGATATTTAAGTAGGTTTTGGGAAAATTATACATACATAAATTCAGGTCAAATACATAATCGAAGTCGGTCAAAAATACGACCTAACTCTGTGGTTGCAAGAAGAAGAATGCTGTACCGCGGTAATGCAATCTTGAGCCTCAGTTAACAAAACTAATGCGTCAGCAGTGTCCCTACATAGCATCACAGCAGTGATAGCCTAGTGGTATGACCGTTGTACTGACAAGTCAATAGTCACAAGTTCGAATAATTCGTATTATAATTATCACTTGCTTATAACGGTGAAGGAAAACTTCGTGAGGAAACCAGCACACCTGAGGGATGTTCTCGATGGTGTGTAAAGCCATGTCAGAGGCCTACGGGTGGTTTAAACTCTAACATTAGGTTGTTAATAAACCACATCATCATCATCATCATCATCAACGCAAGACAAAAATGGTAACTAGTTCTTTTTGATTCAAGATAAATCTTTGAAAAGCATTAACGCATTCCATCTTTTTCCATTTAATATAATAACATTAGTTCTTTTTGTTTAAAAAAATCTTTAACCACACTAGGTATTTCTTACTGTATCGTAGGTGCGTTCATAATCACGTAATCTCACATGTACATATACCCAGACCCAGGACAATTAACTTTAGATCGTACAAATACTTGCTCTGTGCAGGAATTGAACCTGCAACACGCGGCGTAGCAGCCGGTCTCTCGACCAGTGCGACAACCGTGCTGTCTTTAGAGTTTGTTACGCATGTGTTATTTATTTATTCATATATTTTATTGTACGCCAAATGGACATACACAGACAGCAAAAAGTTTATTTTAAAATAGAAAATAATAATAATATAATAATAATAATATTCCACAACTATCACACAACGCCGTCTAGTCTCAAGCTAAGCAGAGCTTGTGTTATGAGTACTAGACAACTGATAAACATACTTATATATTTCTAAATGCATACTTAATATAGATAATTACACCCAGACACAGAACAAATGATCGTGCTCATCACACAAACATTTGTCCTGGGTGGGAATCGAACCCACGACCTCCGGCATAGCAGTCAGGGCTACTAACCACTAGACCAACAGGTCAGTCAAAAAAAAAATGGACGGCCTTATCGCGGTCTGCGATTTCTACCAGGCAACATTGAGATGGATTCAATTAAATAGTCTGTTATGGTGTTGTGTACTACAAATAAAACTAAATACCATATAATAAGTTTAATATATATGTTTTATAAAACATATATATAATCTAATATAATTTGCGTTACTGCGTTTGATGGATTTATATGCATCAACTTTTTCTTTTTTCGTATAATCTTAATATATATAAATCTCGTGTCACAATGTTTGTCCTCAATGGACTCCTAAACCACTTAACCGATTATAATAAAATTCGCACGCCATGTGCAGTTCGATCCAACTTGAGAGATAGGATAGTTTAAATCTCAAATTATAGTCGCATGCGAAGCCGGGACGGACCGCTAGTAGGATATATGTATGTATTTTTTATATTTTTATTCGATTGTATTCATTGGTACATCACCACGAAAAAATATAACATTTGTAAAAATATGATTATTCAGTATTAAAATTATCAAATAAACCTGCAATCAGTTTCGGGCGTTTGTACCTTGAAGATTTCTTATCATTTTCCAAATATTATATCTTGAAAAGAGAAGTGTCTTCGTAGATCAATAGAGGAACTCATATCTTATCTTATACATAAGTATCTACTATAATAATAAGAAAAAAAAAACTAAAGAGAAATTAAGTTACTTTTCCATTCTATCTCTTTCTAACAGAAATATTTTACAAGGGATAGAATGCCAAATGAAATATTCAAGGTTAATTTTTGTTTACTCCCTATAGCAATTAGTAATGCTTTCTCCATTTATAATCTAACTTCATAGTCCAAACGAATATACCCCTCAAACTTTAAACTAAGCATTTGAACTACACCCCTTGAATTTAAAACAGGAGCTGGCATTCTGCTGGGGTAGCAAGAAGCAAGCTTGAACATAAGAGTACCAAGTATATGGCGAGATAAGGCGGGCTGCGGTCTGTACCTAGTCGATTATTGACAACGATTCTTGTAGGGACGTGACAAATGATATCGATAAAAAAGTTTATTTGAATAAATAATTTACTTTCATATCGAGATGATACTGACTTGGCATCACGCACCAGAGAAAATATGTATCTGTGCTAGATTGCTTACTTTTTTACTATGTTTTCCTCATTCTTAATTTGATTTTTTTATTCGAATCTTTGATTTTGCCAATCCAACCTGAACCACTAGGCTATCAATATTTACAAATTATTTATTAAAATGATTAATAAATCAAAGCGCCGTAACTTGTTTGAGCGAATGATTTATGTAGTTTATGAATGGTAAAACTAAGTAATACTTTAGAATCAACGGTATACTCAGCAGTCGCGCTTTGGTCCACTAGACCAACGAGGCAGTAGATGATATGAGGTATATATTATTTTATTTGCAATACAAAAATTCGTTGGGTTATCAGATTGTAATAACATACAATTTTGCCAAACCTTGGGAACAAGGGCAAGTAGATTATTCCTAAACTATATTTAATAATTACTATTTTTCAAAGAAACATTGAAAAAATTGTAGACAAGAACGGGGCTTGAACCCGCGACCTTTGACGTTCCGGGTCATCACTCTACCAACTGAGCTACCTTGTCTCGTTCAAAATCCATTGTCGTAACAATTCAAGTAACAGCCCGGAGTTAGGAAACGTGGTAAATGACAATAGGCTCACCACCTATTACATGGGACTTAATAACAGCATTGGTGATATGTGGGTGTACGACTGCGTACACCACTGCCTAGCCTTCGAGGAATATAGGCGTGATGCGATCTTATGTATGTTATGTTATGTCATATCATATAGTTATCGTAACAAGACATCAAATTTAACTGCAGAATATTAAAAACTATTTAATCGTAACAAAATAATTGCCAACAAACCCCAGCCCTAACAACACCTTATACGCTATCTCAACCTAAAATCTTGCGAAGTCATGTTTGTTATCGATGAAAATTATCGATGATTGGCCCATCACTGGGCCAGTGGTGCATGCCTCGTTCAGCTGAGTCGAGGCTGGCTCAACGCCAAAGATGCGCTGTAAGAATACCTACCTTACATGGTAACATTGAGAAAAAAGAAAATCATTATTAGGAGTATGTTTTCCCTTGTTTTTGAAGGTACAAACTGCTGAGGATTTTCCTATTTGATTTTATTTTGCCGTGAAAATGTTTTGGAACAGAGAAACTGCAATGTTTGATAATTTCAGATTGTCGGAACCGCTTCACTATAATCTCAGTCGACTCTGAAAAGCAAATAGCAATTTTTTACTAGTAAAACGAGTTTTGCTCAGTCTGTATTGTGATTTTCATATTTTATTGGTTATAACAAAACATTTTATTGGTTATAACAGGCTGGACTGTTGTATAATAAAATTTCACCGATGCAGTTATCAATGCCGTGGTGGCCGAGTGGTTACAGACCAGTCTCTTGAGCCACAGGTTGTGGGTTCAAATCTGGTATGTTCCAATGTGGGGATGATGATGTTTCTACATTAGGTATGATGACAGGTTTTGAAATCTCCTTCTATAATATAGATACACGTCTACTATTTCCGAAAAACACATTATTTCAGCAATAAACTCTGTTTTGATGTAGATTATTGCATTTTAATCTATCTAATTTGAATTAAGCGCGACAACGCTCATGGGTGTCATGGCACCGCTTATGTTGAGTTGTGACGTCACGCTTTATTATCATTTGACAAAAGTTTAAGCAAAAGCACGGCGGTGATTGACATTCAATTGAGGCGTGACGTCATTCACTGTAATTGGCGTTTCAGTCAACATGGCCGATTGCAGTATTTTATACTTTTATTTTACTGAAAACCTTATTAACCTCTCCTATGCCGTATTTCCGGACACAATTAAAATTCCATTATGTCTCACGTGGATCCACGTTCCGACAGTCAAGAGGTTAATCTTAATGTTTTTATTAAAACTAACTTTTTCTCTAAAACCATTTATTCATTAATACTGTCATCATTACTATTTATGTCGGTGCATACCGCGCTGTGTCATACTCTAGGCTTAACTCACTTTTATATGACGTGGACTCCAAAGCTGGTTTTCAAGCAGGCGGCAACGGAAAACCACTGTGTCTGTTGAAGTAAATCCATAGACTATAAACGAAACGGTATCTCCTTTCCACCTAAAACTCTGCTTAGGTACTTTCTAAGTACGGCATTATACAAATTGAAACGCTACACGAAACGTTAACAGTATTGGATAGAAACTAATCGTACTTACAAATGTCTGTGAAACAACTAAACGCGAATAGAGATTAGCTACTTAGCTGATGTTTAGCGAAATATTACGTACAATAACGATTCCGTTTTATATTTAAAACAACACTTACATTACACAGCATTACGCCTGTATTCCCCGAAGGGGTAGGCAGAGATGTAGGTGCCACATTTCACCAATGCTGTTATTAAGTCCCATGCAATAAGTGGTGACCGTATTGCTATCAACCGGGCACAATTCTAAACTCCAGGCTGCTACTAAGAATTTTCTAACAGAAAAACGTCAGAGCCGGGAATTGAACACGAGAACTAACGCTCAGCAGTCGTACTAGGGATCACTAGACTAACTGGTAATATGTAACGCTCAAATGAAAACGTAAAATTTTAAGCTGTTTAAAGCGAAGCCGCATTTTAACACACAACTACTTGCCTAGTACCTAGCTTATAAATAAGCAGTAGTTAAAATACCTAAGGAAAATCTTTATTTTTTCAATATAACTACACTTAAACTAATTACCGGACTAACTACCACCAAAAAACGGGTGACTCCCCTGGAATTGAATAAAACAAACACTTATTATAACAATGAAACAAAACGCCGGCGATACAGTTCATTTCTTAAATGGGAGCACAGAAACGGTTACTTGAATATTATACAATAAATTCAGAAGGTAAACTGCAATAATTATCTCTTTTCTTTCAACTTTTGATGCATTTATTATCCTATTACAATTTCTGTCATCGTTTAATGTTTATGATAAAAATATTGGTGTCACTTTCTCGAATTCGAGAATAGATCGTAAAGAATATAGAAATATGTTTTTATTTACGAAATTTTGCGTGCAGGGCTCTATTCCTATAGGCCTATTCGAATAAACATTACTCAGCACGTGTTTTAAAACATAAACAACAGAGCACCATGCTTGTATTCCCAAAAGAAGGAGGCAGAGTTCACCATGCTGTTATTAAGTCCCATGTTATACATACTGTAATTTAGTCTACGTGAAATAAAACAAAATTGAATTGAATTTGACATTGCAGACTGAGATTGAGACAGATCTAGATATTGTAATGGACGTGGAAGCGTCAATCGTCGTCAAAGTGAAACTTCTGCATCTTACTTTTACTTAATGGTATGCATTACTGGAATTAGTACTTTTGTTTTATTATATTAAAGCTAATTATTATTACTGGCAAATGTTTGCATACTGTAGGCAGTGTCGAAATGGAATTGTGATTAAGCTCGTCCTACTTTTCCCAAAGTGTTGGTAAAAGAAATACGGAATTTCGAAGCTTTTGCGCAAGAAGTAATTGGGAAAGGGTTGTGGGTATTGAAATACTTGCTGATTGCTGGACTAACTTGTCAATCAACAGCCGTCAAAATAATTTGCTGGATATAGCGACGCCATGTTTTTTTTCGTTAGCAATGATCTTCGGAATATTTTCAGTTATTTTTTTTATGTAATCTTACTCTTCGTTAAGATGTTTTCTTGTATCGTCATGTAGTAATCTTACATGCACGCATATCCAGAACTTTTTGGATCATATAAAATCTCTGCTAGCTAAAATTCCGTCTACAAAAATCTTCAGCGCATTAGTACTTTTGAATAAGGCTAATTAAGTCAAGATATGTCTTTGAAAAAGCATTAACGCATGCTTAGCGAACTCTAAAGTAACAATATTAAATGGAAAAAGAATACGGTCGCGAACAGGATTCGAACCTGCGCCTCCCGGATAGATACTCCAGGCGCTCTGACCACTAAGCCATCTCGACCTCTGCTCACCACCGCGAATTCTTCTTCCATATTTAACACGTCTTATGGCGACGTCATTGCAATCAATTCAGTACCTATACAAGTGACCGAACCGACACGACTAACTTTGCAGTTAATACAATGTCGCAATCAATTCAGTACATAGGTACTGAATTGATTGCAATGACGTCGCCATAAGACGTGTTAAATATGGAAGAAGAATTCGCGGTGGTGAGCAGAGGTCGAGATGGCTTAGTGGTCAGAGCGCCTGGAGTATCTATCCGGGAGGCGCAGGTTCGAATCCTGTTCGCGACCGTATTATTTTTCCATTTAATATTGTAACTTTAAGGCTAATTAAGGCTAATTTTCTGTCGATTTTTCCACCAGTGACATTAAAACCAGTATATAATGCATACATGTTTCTGAAGGCGCCAAGAAGTAGCTCAATAGCAATATCGGTTGCCGAATGTGGGACTAATAACAGAATTATTAAAATGCGGGCATACACCTATGTACATTTCTGCCTACCCCTCCAGGGAATACAGGCGTTATGCTATGCTATATGTTCATAATGTACCTAGCGTTACAAAAGAAATACGTCATTAAAGTTTAATTTTTGAGGAAAGAAAAATACGGTCGTGAGCAGGATTCGAATCTGCGCCTCCCAGATAAATACTCCAGGCGCTCTGACCACATGCATGTGTTAATGCTTTTCAAAGATTTATGTGTATTTGTTTATCTTATTTATTGCAAAACCGTAAGACAAAAACTATTGCGAGGGTACTCATATATTTTTATACCCATTCAGATCAACACGAGAATTATGGCGGATTTAAAAACACTAAAACGGAGTTAGGTATTCAGAGGATCCGTTTTATGGACACTATCCAGTATTGCGTTACTTTCAACGAGTTACCCGTTCAGTAATAAAAAACTAGTGCCGTTTGGTTTTATTTTGTTTTCGAGTTATTTAAATAAATGATTCTCATGTAAGTCTCAAAAGTTGGGAACGATCTCTTTCTTTGTCTTACACAGTACAAGTAACACACATAGATAGATTTAAAATAAAAGTGTAGAACGGCTAGCTTAACTCAGAATTAGTTTTGTTCCAGCATACCTTCTAGGAAGAAGAGAAATTAAGAAGTCGTTACAATGGGAAAGTCAGTGTACACTATTTGCAAAAAAGTGATTTATAACATTACCAGCGATTCGCCCGAAATACCTGTGCACCGCCCGCTCGCCCGCCCGCAAATATATGCACATACCCAAGCGGCCAACTACCTACATGTGTTTCGCCCCCTCACGGGGCATCATCAGGATCTGTTAGACCGTGCAGTGTCCACCAATGCAATGGAGTTCCGCAAAGTAACGCCTGAATCTATTCAATAAATAATTTTCAACCATATAACTGTCATATACCTATATATCGTCATCAATCAATCAATCATCAGTCATCAATCATCAATACATATAATAAAAATGTAACGGTTCGCTGTCTGTACATGGAAGATATATGAGAAAAAATATGTTTAGGACCTACGCAAATAGCACCCAAAACAATGATTGTTAGAATTTTTGTCTGTCTGTGCGTTTGTGCACGCTAATCTCAGAAACGGCTTATCCGATTTAGATATGGTTTTCACTAATATATTATGGTAAGCTTCACTTAACATTTAGTGTTTGTTTCATGTCAATCGGTTCATAAATAAAGTTATATAGCCAATTTAAAGAATTACGTCATTTGTTTATTATGAATTTGTGTTCATACACGACATGGTGTTAATTTACGAGATCCACGCGGACGGAGTCGCGGGCACAGCTAGTATACTTATATCTCTCGCATAATTATCTCCAGGTACAGTCTCAGGGTTTCAACATGACTACACGACTCAACATTCCTGGAACCGTCTAATTTTCAGCACATGACATTAATATCGGAAGTTTAGATATTCCAGTTTGAGTTCCAAATTGTCACTATACTGAGAAATAGTTATAATTGCTGGCTAGTTTCACATTCTATGAGGCGCTCCTTGATATCACAAGTCTAAATACCCGATGGCGATTGATCAGAATTACCTTATTTTTTTATGTTTATTGGGGGCAAACGAGCAGACGGCTCGCCTGATGGCAAGCGATTACCGCCGCCCATGGACACCCGCAACACCAGAGGAGTCACAAGTGCGTTGCCGGCCTTTTAAAAAGAAGTACGCTCTTTTCTTGGAGGTTTGAAGGTCGTATTGGTCCGGAAATACCGCAGGCGACAGTTCATTCCATAGTTTTATGGAGTTTCTTGCTTGTTCTTCTCCATAGGAATCTACACTTTGGAACGTGGCAAGTCTCTCTCTGCCCAGCCTTTTGCCAATAACATTGGGGTCGGCTTCCAATCAAACCGGATGCAGCTTCATACCAGTATTTTACGTGGAGCAACTGCCTCCACAACCCAGTTACTGGATAACACGATAGCTCGTGACATGACTGGTTGTCAGATTTTCAGGCCTCTGACTACCCGTAACGGCTGTCATAGATCTTAATTTGACAACCGGGACCTACGGCTTAACGTGCTCTCCAAGGCACGGAGGGGTCTCGGTATTAAATGATGGTCATCCATCCACAGACCGACCGCGACAAGCGCCGCTTAACCTTGATCGATCGATTTGTGCGGCTGTTACTTAGCCACGAGCCCCTCAATTACCTACATGTATTGTATATTTACTAAGTAATTATTTATGGTCCAAAATACATTCTCAGGCACCGAAATTCTTACAGAACTCATTCTATGTGTAAGAAGAGTCCTTGGTCCTTTTTCTACAATACCAATCATCTCATATTATTAAAATACTTTTTATTATTAACTGAGTTTAATTATGCTAAATGTTTATTCCTCCTGTATCTAAATTTAGACTAATGTAAGGGCCTAAGGGGCCTTGCAAAGTACCGCACTCGTAAAATGTTAATGAACCATTAACTTACGAATACTTAGGCAGCTGTCCCACCGCCAGCGGGGAAGCGACTAACTATCGGCTATTTTCTCGCTCAAGAAACGTACAATAGATTTATACATATTTTGTTATGTGATAGAGGCAAACGAGTTGACGTATCGCCTGATGGTAAGCGATTACCGCCGCCCATGGACACCCGCAACCCCAGAGGAGTCACAAGTGCGTTGCCGGCCTTTTAAAAACGAGTATGCTCTTTTCTTGAAGGTTTGAAGGTCGTATTGGTCCGGAAATACCGCAGGCGACAGTTAATTCTAGTGGTCGGCGACTATGAGATATACTAATGAAATCATTCGATTATGCAGATGTCTCGAGATATCTCGATATAATCGAGTCGAACAAACTAGTAATTACTAATTTTGTTAGTAGTCACGGTCGACGTAGAGCAGAAAGAGCGAAACACGATCAGCAGTGTTCTTATCTATATAACTAAATTAAGTAAACTTTACTCCACGAAAAAAGCCAAAAAGTGACTCCCGAGTCTCTCGACTTTTTACAACAAGATTAGTAGTAGGTACAAATTAGTAACGCCATTCGATTATGAAAACATATTAGTAACTAATTTCATAATCGATTATCAGCATTAGTATTAAACAGTAATTCGATTATACCAATCATTCATAATCGCCGACCATTCATTTTCCTTTCTTCATTCCGCAGTTTATTTCGTGTAAACAAAAGAAATGGATATATTAATAGTTGATCTATATTTTATAATAAGTGCAAGTATTTTATAATAAGTGCAAGTGGTGCGAATAATCGCCCGTCGCACTCGCACACTCGCTTATAGCCCAGCGACAAAACCATCGAAACTACTACTAGTTTCTAGTTTCTAGCTCTACTCGCTTTTCGCTCATCGTTGGCGGTGGAACAAGTGCCTTAGGAACGGCTATTCTATCTTGGTATACTTACTGGTCATAATATGCTTTCTTTTTAACTTTTTAACGGTAGTAATAGCCTTGTAATGTGACTGTTGGATTGACTAGTTAAAGGTCTAATCCACGACCCAACAACTGACTTTTCGTCATAATTTGCGAAGCATAACATAACCAGCCCCACGGACCTTAAAAAATACGAACGTAGCGTTACGTACTACATGTGAGAAGCACGCCTAGTCATCCAATTTCACTTGTCATACACGAACTAAACACATACAAATACTTAAACCTCATCCACTCTGCGCCAGTATGCTGCGTGCGTGTGTGCGTAATCTATGCTTCGCTTAAGACAAGGCAAGGTTACATCCGTATTTTTTTCAGATCCGTGGCCAGCCCATAACTGCGCAAGGGCCTTTTCTAATAGAGAAGGCACGAGCAATGATCTCATACCATCAAATCCAGGTTTCCTCGCGATGTTTTCCTTCACCGTATGTCATGTTCACGGCTACCACGAAACACATCATTTCATTTAATTAAGTTAATGTCTTAGGCTTTCGCGATCACATTAAAATAAAATAAATTTTAACCAGATTATTGGTTTTTGTTTTTCCTGACGTTTCGAACACTTTGTAGCATTCGTGGTCGCAGGAGGACACATTTAATTAATTTGCGTAAGTATTCATCATCTCAACCTATAGATGTCCACTGCTGAACATAGGCCTCCCCCAAAGATCTTCAGCGGGAACGATCCATTGCGGCCTGCATGACTCCCAGAGACTTTTAGAAGGTAATCAGTCCATCGAGCCGGCGGTCGTCCCACGCTGCGCTTGCCAGTTCGTGGCCTCCACTCTAGAACCTTTCTGCCCCAGCGGCCGTCAGTTCTTCAAGCTAAGTGCCCTGCCCATTATGCCATATTGCCCTGCGTAAGTATTAGAAATTCATTATTACTTGCTTAATTCGGTAAAGGAAAACGTTTTGAGGAAACCAGCTCAACTGAAAGATGTTCTAAATGGCTTGTAAAGCCATGTGAGAAGCCTTCAAGCAGAGTGGTTCATTTCTCTGACAATTTCATATCTATATGATAAGTTTTATTAATAAGTAGACTAAATATTTCACTCCCTATTTCATATTTCTTCACTATGTTTAGCTTTGTCATAAACTTAGCTACAGATTAAATATTTAAAATTTCTTTAAGAAATCTTTAAGTATTTATTATGCTGTTCAGTGTAAAACAATACATTGTTCGATTCCGATAATAAGCTTCTCGATAAGACCGATAAGGAAGGGCAAAGCAGACGATTCCGATGCGACTCCTCGCTATAGACGCATCGATGATGAGAGTGCTAGAGTTGGGTTAAAGGTATCGATGGATATCGATTGGTATATAAGTTTTGCAATATCGATATTGGTTTTCGTTTGACAATGAACAGGATTGACTTTCTACCCGCGGTCCAGGTTATAAACTATTTGTGTGCCAAATTTCATCCTAACCCGTTCAGCGGTTTTTGCGTAAAAAACTACAAACTACTACTAAATGAGTACCAAAAATACAAACTTTCATATATTTATACTCGTTTATGTAGGATTTAAGAAACGATCTTTCTGAAAAAGTTACAATTTTCAAGATAAATGCTAAGCATGATTTATCTTGGATCTTTCTGAAAGTTTTCACAAAAATGTGAAAGTAAGAAAAATATCTTATTCTGACATACAGAAGACAATATGACACATAGAGGATTATAGAATGAAACAAAGATAACAAAAATAAAAAAGAACTGATCGGCCTGTGCGATGCCGAGGAAGGACCAAATCTCAGGTCTGTTTTCGCTAACCACAGATTTTCAGTTGCAGCTCCAAGATGAAGCCACGTGTGCTGTTGTAAGCTTTCAATTTTCTGACAACGTATCGAATCTCGCAAAACAGGAGTACCTATCGCCATAAGGTCACAATTCCAATTCTTAACAATTTACCTGCAGATATCAGAAAGGAGCCAAAAAGCCAATTCGCCAAACTATTAAGAGAATACTTAATTGAAAACCTACAATGATATAATTAACAACATTATCAAATAATTTTTCTTTAATCTAGAGACTTCTTCTAGAATCTTTTTTTTTTTATATAGAGACTAAGTTCCCACAGACAAACCGTCTAAACGGTTTTGTGGGGCATAATTTTTTGCATTTCGTGTTACTATAAAAATTTTCAATAAAAAGTTTCAATAAAGAACAAGTATATCTAAATCTATTTAATTAAACAAATTTTGGCTTATCTCAGAATAATCAAAGATATTTGGGACGACGTGCCACTGTTTTAGACATAATTTGATGATAAATAAAACGAATTTGTGATCGAATTTGTGAAATGGGTTTGATCTTTAGTATATTAGATTGGTAAGTAAATTGTAATTTTAATGAACAATACGGTAAGAATTCTGTCAAGTTTAAATAGTTGAATCAACGCCAGAATATGCGAATCATCACAAAATAATACATTTTAAAGTTACAAACAGCAACACATGGCCCACATGTGCATCCCACAAACGCAAAATAACCACTTTAACCAACGCAAAATCAATTACGTCTCAATTATCCATCGATATGTCCCACCTCTATTCGCTCGGGAAAACACTCTACAAATAAGCGAGCGCAGACGAGCGCAGTTTGGGACTCTCGCCCCAACGCTCGCCGCGCGCGGACGTGTCGCTTCTAGTGATTTCGCCCGTGTTGTGTCTGTGATCGTTATTCGCTACGCCCTGCCGTAGCAATCTCCGTAGCTGTTTACTGGCTACGAACAACTTAAATCAAAAGCTGCCTTTTTCGAGGCGGCGGCTGATTATCTGTCTTTTTTTAAAGAACAGTCAAAAACGTGTTTTTTTTTACCCCATCAGGGTAAAGCCACAGTTTCGTGGTTCTCGGTTGAAACCTTACGGTGTCAACGAAGCCGAGAGGGTGTTGACCCGATACACCCAGCTGAAACCCCTTCAGGGTGAGGCAGTCAATTGGACGGGAGCTAGATAACCGGCCTTGGGGGATCTCCTAGTCGGCTCTAGACTCTGGCTTCCCTTTCAGCTACTCACCTAGTGTCGGTCGGGTGTGTCTACACCCTTCGCACTAGACTGGTCAGGGCCCCGTTTGCACAATAAGACTGGCGACGGGTTACAAGCTTAGGGCTCACCTATAGGTACACACCTCCCTGCTTACATCCGGCAGGGAGGGTTACACATCCCCGGGCCCATCCACCCGGGGAGTTAGAAGTTAGGTTTATTAGGAAATTCTAATGATAGTTCCCTTTTATTTCTGAATCCCCTAAAATGGACGCTACACTTATTGTAGCGTTCCTAAAAAACATTCTGTTAAAGGACCCCGTTTTTGACAAAAAATACGGGAAAGACTTCGCTGTATTACTACAGCAAGTTCACGCACAAAGCGATAACGATGTTACCGCGTACCCAAAGCCCGCCTCAGGTAGTCACGGCGGCATAACCAAAGCGGTCACACCTGCGCCGCGGTCCATTATATGTGATTCTCTGAAATCGCCCGAACCGTCCCCGCCTTTGTCTCCTGCGTCGCCTTTGTGCGACACTAATCTATTGTTCGACGAGAACAATGGAATCGCTAATTCCCCGGCCCCTTTGTTACCGTTAACAAAGGAAACTGTATCACAGCCGGACGTCATGGATGTTGCTATGCAATCATCCTCTTCTGAGTCCGAAAACTCAGACACTAGTTCAGCCACATCTTCGGACGGCTACATCACTGTAGTTGGCAAGGGGAAAAAGAGAGCCCGTAAGGCCAAAAAAGCCGCCGCCGGCCAAGCGCCCGCCAAAGCCTTCAAGACCGTTGAGGCAACCCAGTCCCTAGACCTCCAGTCCCCCGTCCCTATGGACGCCGCTCCAATCTCCAGGCCCGGTAGCCCCTGTCCTCCAACCTCTCAGGCTCAAAAAAAGGCGCCCACTCCCCCGCCCGTCTACATTCAGGACAAGGCGAAGTGGACTGATATTTCTAAATGGTGTGTTGACAAGAAAGTCAACTACACTCAGGCCAGGAATACCCAACAAGGCATCAAAGTCCAGGTGCCCTCTCCCAGTGATTTTCGTACACTGACCAATCTCCTTCGGGAAAAGGCAGTATCCTTCCACACTTACGCCCTTCAAGAGGAGCGCCTCATCCGCGTCGTGATTCGCGGAGTACCCACAGAGATCGAGACATCGTCGATTCTAAGCGACCTTAAGTCGCAACAGATCCCGGTCGTAGAAGTGCACCGCATGCACCGCGCTCGTGGCGGACCATCATTCGCAATGGTGCTAGTAGTGTGCGAACAGGGCCCGGGCTCGAAAGCACTGTACAATTTAGAAACTTTGTGCCATCTTTCCGGCATTAAAGTTGAAAACCCGCATAAGTCGGGCTATATCGGGCAATGCCACAATTGCCAACTCTACGGTCATGCACAGCGTAATTGCTTTGCAAAACCCAGATGCGTTAAGTGCCTCGGTGACCATGGCACTAACGCCTGTGAGAGGCCTAAAGATAGGTCCCTCTGCACCGACCCTCCCAGCTGCGTCCTGTGCGGCGAATCAGGACATCCAGCTAATTATCGTGGGTGCCCTAAGGCACCTAAAAAACCGAACGTCAACTCGAAACTCGGGAAACGTAATGCCGAGCGAACCATCAGAGAGCAACCGTCCTCAAAGCTGCCCGAGCGACTAAGTCCGCAACGGCCTTCACCATGGATCGCGCTGAACCACCAGCAAGCGTTTCCGGCTTTGAAATCCTCCCCGGCTTATCAGCCTACCGTCATTCCGCCACTGATGGCGATCCCCATACCCGCCCCCTCACCTATGCCAGTACAACCCCCACAGGTTGCGCCCGCGTCACTCCCTAAACAGGCCCCCGCTCAGCTAGCAGCTAGCAGTCAGCCATCAATTGGATCGGACCTAGAAGTAGTTCAGAGCGTTTTCTCGCTCATTAGCTCAGATAGGTTCAGCGCACTAGCACAGACTCTGCGCTCCATGCAAGGCAACGGCTTTGCTATTCTACAAGTGATGCTCGAGTATAAAGACATCACTGACGCCCTAGCTAATATCAACTTTAACGGTAACTAATGGATACCGAAAATAGTAAATTTAAGCCCCGATCCCTTAAGTTAGGTTACTTTAACGCTAATAGCATAAACGGCCAACGTGACGAAATCGCGACCTTCTTACGCGACCATCAAATTGACGTCTTCCTCGTGCAAGAGACCTTTCTCAAACCCGCCCAGAGGAACCCTGGAATTGCAAACTATAGAATAGTGCGCAACGACAGAACCCGTTGCCAGGCGGGCGGTACACTCATTTATTACAAAAAATCGCTATACTGCATCCCTATGGACCTCCCACCTCTTTCTCACATAGAGGCTTCTATATGCCGGCTAGGCATGACAGGACACCAGCCAATTACCATCGTCTCGGCATACCTTCCACCTAAAGTCACATTGAAAGTTAACTTAGCTCCCGACATTAAATCCTTATTTGCTCTGAGCGACTCAGTTATCATTGCTGGCGACCTTAACGCCAAAAATGAATCCTGGTGTTGCAATACGACGACCACGCGAGGCAGACACCTCGAACGATTAGGTATCGAACTTAACTTCGATATCATCGCCCCGATGAGCCCTACCCACTTCCCTGACAATGTAAACCACCGACCTGACATACTCGACATAGCGATTCTAAAGAACGTAAACCTCGGTTTACGTTCTATAGAGACGCTACAAGAGCTTGACTCTGACCATAGACCAGTAATCCTAGTATTAGGCCCCCGCTCAGGTCCATCAGACCCAGATCAACCTGTTCCCACTAAAACCACCACCGATTGGGGAAGACTAGAGGAACGCCTCAAGTCAACCTCTTCTGTGCATTTAGACTCAATTCCCGATAATATAGTGTCTGTTGCCGACACGGTGACTGCGATCGACTCCCTCACCAGTCACGTGCAATCCGTAGTGAACGAATGTTCACGGCAAGTCCCGGAGGTGGATGAACACCGCTGGAAACTGCCGGATGATGTACGTGAACTGTTGACAGAGAAAAACGCAGCTATCCGTGCCTACGACAGTTTCCCCAATGAAGCTAACCGTATCCATATGCGCACCTTGCAGCGTACTGTGAGGAAGCGCATATCGGAAATGCGGGAAGCTAAATGGGACAAAATGCTCGATGATATAGAACCCACCCATCAAGCTTTCTGGCAATTGCAGCGGAAATTAAAATCCGATCAATGCGCCGCTATACCCCCGCTCAATAGACCTAATCAACGACCTGCTTTTGATGACGACGAAAAGTCAGAAGTACTAGCCGACAGTTTAGAAGCCCAATGTACGCCTAGCACTCTACCAGTAGACAAAGCTCACCTGTCCAAGGTCGATGCTGAAGTCAAACGTAGAACTGCACTCCCGCCCCCAGACGACTCCGACGAACCCTTGCCCCCCGTCACCGTAGACGAAGTCAGAACGATCGTGAGGAACCTCAAACCCAGGAAGGCCCCAGGCTCAGACGGGATCACCAATAAAGTGATTAAATACTTTCCCGCACCTCTGATAGTACTCATGACCGCCATCTTCAATGCGGCACTGGCCAACAATATCTTCCCACAATCGTGGAAACAGGCAACAGTTATAGGTTTTCCAAAGCCCGGCAAGCTCAAGTGCGAGCCGACTAGTTATCGCCCGATCAGTCTTCTAAACGTCTTCGGAAAGATCTATGAAAGGCTAATTTATATTCGTTTAAGGGATTATGCCGAATCCAATAAGCTTCTTCCTAGCGAGCAGTTTGGCTTTCGAGCCAAACACTCATGCATCCATCAGTTGCACCGTATCGTTGAGCACATAAGCGCAGGCTTCATGGGCAAGATGAAAACGGGCGTATTATTCTTCGACGTAGCTAAAGCCTTCGACAAGGTCTGGCACAACGGCTTAATCTATAAGCTGTACCAATTCCAAGTGCCTGACCGTCTCGTACTCATCATTCGAGATTTTCTATCGAACCGTAGCTTCCGCTATCGCGTAGAGGGCGTTCTATCGTCTCCTCATCGGATCCAAGCCGGAGTCCCTCAGGGCTCTGTGCTATCACCTCTTCTCTTCGCGCTGTACACCAGCGATATTCCCAAAAGTGGCAAAACCAAGTTAGCTCTTTTCGCCGATGACACGGCCATCTATTACACCGGTAGGAGTCTTGACTGTATTACCCGATATCTCCAGACCTCGGCCAACGCCTTAGGCGCTTGGTTCAGGAAATGGAGGATTGAGGTCAATCCAGATAAGAGCGCCGCCGTTCTCTTTTCGAGAACGGGCGCCGGGGAATTTCTTCCCCAGCTTCGACCCATTACAATGTTCGGCAAGCCAATCCCTTGGGAACTGCAAGCCAAATACCTGGGTGTGATTCTAGATCACAAACTGTCCTTCCGTCCGCACATTAAGACGGTACGCAACCGCGCGGCCTTCGCTGTCGGCCGTCTATTCCCCATGACAAATGCGCGCAGTAAATTGTCACTTAACCTTAAGGTTAGGCTCTATACTACGTGCATTAGACCCATTATGACGTATGCTAGCGTCGTGTTCGCACACGTTAAGTATTACAAAATCCATAGGATGCAAACCCTGCAAAATCGATTCCTTCGTAAAGCGACAGGCGCTCCATGGTTCATTAGGAACCATCAACTCCACCTCGACCTCAGAGTGCCTACCGTTAGGCAATTCATGAAAAGGGCATCGAAGAGATACTTCGAATCTGCCCCTAATCATCCGAATCCCTTAGTTGTCTCTTCCGCTGATTACAAGCCGTCCCAGATCAACAAAATCCGCCGACCACGTCACGCTCTCCTCCGTCCCGATGATAGGATCACTGTAGCTCAAGAGTCTAACAGACACACAAGCACACTCCGACGCGCTCGACCGCCTCGTTATAGACCTCACCGGCGAGGTCCGCGTCCGTCGCGAAATGTCTCATCATGTCCGCCCCGACCCTTGCTCGAGCCGGCCCGTGCCGAGCTAGTAGCTTTAAATTCGTCCCTTAATAATAAGGAAACTGATATGACCCAGCTAGTCCCTAGTTGTCCCCCCAGCAACACCCTAAGCCGAGGTTCGTGTCCCGCAGGGGACGCCCTTAGCGCTGTTGCTTAGTTTGTAGTATCTTAAAATATGCTCTGGCTGGAGGCATCAAACTGCCTCGCCTTAGATATTGTCCGGTTACGCAGACAAAACCCCTCTGGGTTTCTGCAAGAGGCCATGTAAAAAAAAAAAAAAAAAAAAAAAGAGCGCAGTTTGCATAATTGCCGCGTCGGGTGGCACCTCTAGTTAGGGCTGCTACTTAACAAAATATGTGGGTACTCCGAAATTTATAACAAGTGTTATTAAAAGTATAACTTGGAGTTGCTGTTTGGGCAATTTGTTGGGATTGTGTTGGTAAGAATTGTGTTTTTCTTTGTAAAATTCTTTCGGTAGTGCTGGAGAAATCACATATTTTGATACTCGATGGTCTATGAACGTGTCATGGAAATGGCTGATAACAGTTACTTCGCAAAATACTGATATAAAAGTTATTCGGCAACATATTGCAGGAAAAGGATACAACATAGCATCGCGCGTGCTAAATCTCTAATGCATTGATCTTAAAAGTTGAATCATAAACGAACTCTTGAATTCGAAACATCGTGATGTCAGACTTTAATTATTACCAAAACAACACAAACCCCTTCTGGTGATGCGGATGCGAGAGGAATAAAAGCGAAAGATTGAGGGCAACGTGTTCACAAAAAAAAATTGCATGCACTTACCTGAAAGCCCGCCAACTCGTCAACCTTCTGATATATATGTACATACAAGCACAACTTTATGTTTAAACCAGCGTTAAATTCATGAGCACACACGGTCACTAGCATCGGTACAGCGCGTTACCCAAAGCAAGTTCAAATGTTCGAATAATGTCCTTGATGAGGAGCAGCGGCGGAAAATGGGCACCAGGTGCCAACGCGACACCAGATCACAAATTATGCGGTTTTTACTAACTTTTAAACTTCCGTTTCTACTAACAGGAATTAACGCGCAATAAATATATTTGAATCGCTTGACATTTCGACCAGGTTGCACTGATCGTGGTCACAAGCAGACTGATGGTCATGGGTGCGGTAGATTTTTATTCATCTACCTCCATGTTTTCACTATTGTTATAAAGGCCGCGACACACTACACTCACTGTGTCCGTATTTTTAACAGACTTAAAATAGCGAGGTTTTGATATTTTAATCACTGGATTTCACGTCGCTGATAATTTAAAACCGTTCTCCCGATTGAAAGTCTCGTGTTTTTGGATTTCAATAGCTTCACGCACTGCTCTTGAATAAAAGTGGCGATCGGATGAGAGAAGTTTGTGTGCTGAAACTCAATCCAGTGATTACTGCCTGATTCAAGTATATGTTCGGCAATCGCTGATTTGCAAGTCTATCGGTTTTTTACAGCAGCGATGTGTTCTTTGACCCTTTCTGCGATGGTCCGCTTTGTTTGGCCTATTTAAAAACTACCGCAGCTGCAATGCATTTTGTAGACACCTGGTGTTTGCAGCGGTATGATATCTTTAGGTGTGCCTACGATATTGTTGACCTTTGCCCCCGGTGTGTAAATTGTGCGAATGGAGTACCCCTTTGACACCGTGCCGATTTTGTCCGTCACTCCTTTTACGTAGGGCATGTAGGCTGGTTGTCTGCTCACCTCCGGATGCTTGCTTCTTTTACCAGTCCACTTTTGGTTGGCACACCACTTCAATCATATCAAGCGACTCAAAGGTATTTATTGCGCGTTAATTCCTGTTAGTATATAGTAATATGCGGTTTTTTATGTTGAGGATACGAGCGACAATGTCGATCTACAGATTAGTAATATTTATGTTCCTGTGCCGAAATACTTTTGTGCTTTGTGGTATTGTGTTGTTTAATAAAACTGATTCTTTATTTTAGTGTTTTTTTCCACAGTGGTGAAACGGATTTGCGGGCACTGCGATTGGTCGGCGCGCTCGGTGATACAAAAATCGACCGACCTAAGGTTCGTGCGTGCACCCATAGATGGCACTTTACCAATTTAGGGTGAAACGATTTAAAACACATTCTTTGCCTATTTTTGACTTCACACATTCTTTAAAAAAGCTTAATTTCATTATTAAAATTTCTACAGTACCTATAAATCAATCATGGTGTAGACAGTGATATAAAAACGAACGTAGCTACCTAATAACAATTAAAGAATTGAGATCCACCAAAGGAACTTTTGTATCTATTTAATAATTTGAAAACTCAACAAAGTGACAACCCTTCTTCACAAGAGGGTGACTTTAAACTCTTTTGTTTTGGGGAAACTATTCATTTAACTACAGTATTTGGAGTTGTTTACGTTACATTGTAGGAATACTCAATTATCATTGTAAAAATCATATGAATACTCCTCCTGACCGTATTTTCGGTCACAGCGGCCTTCACGAAGATTAACCAAGTATGCAGGAGGTATTATAGTGCACAAGTGTATGTACAAACACAGATGCACTCTTCCTTCACTCTCATAGTCCGATTGGGCTGCAATCCGACAAGACTGGAGCGAGATCAGACGCAGGACTGACGGATTTACGTGCTTTTCGAAGCACGGAGGTGTCACACCGCCAACTTCCTACCCCGGGCTACTACTGAGAATCATACAATAATGTTTATCTAGCTTCTTTATTTATGTGGTAAGAAAAAACTTGATTTCAGAGTTTTATAAGCCGTCCGTAGACCTCTGACTTGCCCAAGCGATCATTTCCCTTCTCCTTTTTTAATGAAGACAAGCTAACCTACAGGTACGCAGATAATTATGCAGTTAAAAAAATAGTAGTGAATTTTATTGCTGTCGTATTGTTGGGCATTTAAAATAGCATCTACCTTCGCTCTTCTGCCTGACGACAAATATAGGCTAGGGTTAGACAGAATCATAGTAAACAACATGATAAAGTGTAAATCAAGATTTTATTTTAAAAAACCTGCCATCTATCGGCGATAGTTCAAAACTTGGAGCTACTCATTTTAATTTGTTTTTAATGCATTTATCTAAATTAAATTATGGAGTTTTTGCATAGGTCTTAGATCTTGTGGACCGTTTATATATTATTGATATCTTTAATTATATTATTTGAAAATGTAAAAAGATAAAACAACCATTATATAAAATTTATAAATTGTCATTACATTTTTGAACGAAACCAAATGCGTCATTCTTAGAATCTATGATCATGATCTGTCAGGTTTGTCAATTATTTGTAAACAAATATCATGTGCTCTTGTTCAAAAGTAAACTTTTACTAATTAATAAGAAAGCAATGGATAAATTTCAACAAAGTCCTCTAAAGCTTTATATTCAAGATCTGTTTCGCGCCAAAATAACTGAAAGCAAGTATATTTACGAAATATTCGGAGTAACATTCAAGAATGTCATGATACATGGCGTAATTACGTCTATTTACAATACATCAACCAACACAACGAATATAGAGCTTTCCGACGCCACGGGATCTGTTCAAATTTATTATGATTGCACGAAGAGTAATTTAAATACATCACCGGCTATTTTGAAAGATTTATATTATGGTTTTTCTGAAGCGACGAGAGCAGGCAACGACAATGTTCACATTATGTCTACTCTGTTAGACCGTATTGCGAAAAAGCCATTAAATTTTACAGAAGGCGATTATTTGCGTGTTATTGGAGATATTTTTGTGGACGATAAAAATACTAGGATGGTGTCTGCATACGAATGCGTATTATCATCGGTGCAAAGAGATGTCGTATGGATGGAAGAGCTTAGATATTTATATGAAAAGATTTATCTTTGGATTAAGTGATGTTTAAATAATATATTATAATTGCTAATAAGCATATTACGCGTTTCTTTAAAAGTATTTATTCTTATTCCCTATTAAATAAAGTCGTCACTAAGTAGTAAGTTTGCGTATAACGAAACGCAAACTACCACAAGGAAGGAGTCCATCAAATGAATTCGTATCCACACTAATGTAAAATAGCATTGTAATAAATGCAGTTAATGTTCCATTTTACACCTTTCGAACTTAGCGTGAAGTTGCATAACATATTAAAATGTTAGGTTAGAATTTTCGCAGACTATTGGGACAACAAAAATTTCGCTCTAAAAATATTCTCACTGGACTGTACTGCTCCACTTTTGGCAGCTGTCAGCCAGACTTGGTAGTTATCGTGTTGTTAAAAAATATTTTTTCGTCAAAGCTATAGTTTAAAACATGTAAGTATGATTATTATAAAGTAATTAGTATTTATTCGAATCAAAAACCTTATAATAATAAATAGTCTTTTCACTTTAAACAAATATCGGTGTTTCCAGGTTAGATTGTGCGTGTGTACTTGTAAATATGTTTTTTTTTATTAGAACAATGTCCCACGAAGGAATTTCACCTCAAGAAATCGAGGCTCTCTGCCAGACTCCTGACCCGGCAACCAGAGTAAGTATTTCATACAAATGTTGGGTTATTTCAGTATGTTTATCTATTTCTCTAGTACTTACTGATAACATGATAACTTTAGATTAATATAAATACTTATTCTAAAGTCGAAATCAAAGTAATTTTGGCTCAGAATTAGTAGATTACTTGGTTATTAACTATTTATGAAACTATTAGGAGTCTTAAGCGAAAATCAATAGTTTTAAACTCATTTAATATAGATGTGCACTATTTTTCCTGAATTTATAAGAGCTCTGCATATTAACAAGACAACCAATACTGGTTTTAAGTTCCTTAACTATAGCCACAATATAAAACTCAATCCTTAAAAAACACCTTATAAAATATCTCCTTTGACTATAGTCAAGCACCTGCAATCCAATGGTTGAATTTGTTGTGTGAATCTGGTAATGAAATTGACATTTGTAATTATTATCATTAATTAACATCAATTTTAATGTGATTTAGTTAAAGTTTTAGAGCTTCGCTGCCCATTTGTTCTCGAATGAGGAATGGAAATCTAGAAAGAACTAAAAACTCTCCTCGATAATTACTTAATCTTTATTCTGCACAATTACAAAACACAATTTACAAAGTTAGGAAAAATTTCTACCAAAAATAAGTAGGATAAGTTTCCTACCAGCAAACCCTTGACCGATAGATGTAGGTATTTGTTAAAGATGTTTTGATTTTTTTTCTTTTTTTTTTTTAAACGTTGCCCCACACTAGGAATTTCTTCCTGTATTGTGGGTGCGTTTACAGACATATAATTTCACAACCACACACACACCCAGACCCGGAGCAATTATCTATAGATCGTAAAAATATTTGTTCCGTGCAAGAATCGAACCTGCGACGCGCAGCGCAGCAGTCGGTCTCCCGACCACTGCGCCAACCGCGCTGTTTGATAAAAATTGAATGTCTTATTTAGCTGCCCCATTGGCCTAGAGGTTGAGGGTGTGCCTGCTGAGCATGAGGCTTACAATTAGCTTCAATTCCCAGGTCAGCGGCAGTGTTATTTTATTTGAAAATCCCAGTGAGTGCCCTAGAATTATGTACACTGACCTTATTTGTGAGTGCATACTCAAGTGTGAAGTACTGGTGCGCTTGTATGCATAGATATATGCATATTTATTTATTTACATATGGACGAAGCTAAAGTAGTAAGCAAGGTTAACAGCAGGTTGCATTTTGTAGCTGCTGCCAATCGCCATGGGAATAAGGTGTGAATTTATGTACGTATGTAAACCCCGAAACTGCCACCCGTTTAGTAAAAGGTTGTTATGTGAATAAAGCAATTATGAAGTGATATGTCTTAAAAGGTTGTTACGCGAATAAAGCAGTTATGAAGTGATATGTCTTAAAAGGTTGTTACGCGAATAAAGCAGTTATGAAGTGATATGTCTTAAAAGGTTGTTACGCGAATAAAGCAGTTATGAAGTGATATGTCTTAAAAGGTTGTTACGCGAATAAAGCAGTTATGAAGTGATATGTCTTAAAAGGTTGTTACGCGAATAAAGCAGTTATGAAGTGATATGTCTTAAAAGGTTGTTACGCGAATAAAGCAGTTATGAAGTGATATGTCTTATTTTGCTGCCACATTGTCCACACAAGGTCTATTTAAAATTAATTACGAAGCAGTTACTACAAACCATTATATTGTAATTACTTCACTCTTATCAGTGACCTATGCCATAAGAATTGTGTACAATAAAATCTATATTATTTGTTGTGTTGAGATAATAATATATTGATTTTGAATAGGAATGGAATATTGACCACAATATTACATAAAAACATAATTATCATCACGCCTATATTTCAAGATAGATAGGCAGAGGTGTACCAATGCTGTTATTAAGGGTTTTAATGACTGAACAAAATATAAACTAGCTGCTACTGAGATATTTTAAGTGGTTACCAACATAGTTAGATTAATATTTTCAAATATTTAATTTTTATCAATTTGTCATAGCTTTTATATTTTAACAATAACGCCTCTATTAAATATACTATAGTTTGTCAATGTTGAAAAAAAAGAACTAAAAAGATGTTCATAAACCACTTCTAGACCTAGCTTCTTAGATCTCGAGGGGTGTAATACTAATTAATCTTCTTAAATCTAATTCCAGGACTTCATGTTCCAACAAACAATGTACCGAATCAAGGATCCCCGTAAATCCATTCCGTTCTACACCGGAGTGTTGGGTATGACACTACTGAAGCAGCTGCACTTCCCCGAAATGAAGTTCTCACTCTTCTTCATGGGATACGAGAATCCTGGGGAGATTCCGTCTGATGAGGCTACGAGGACCGCTTGGGCTATGACCAGGAAAGCTACTCTGGAGTTGACATAGTGAGTAAACAATTGTTATTTCTTGTCTACATAATATAAAACAAAGTCGCTGTATGCGTCGATCTGTCTGTTTATCCACTAACTCCTAAACCATGCAACGGATTTTGAAGCGGTTTTCATCATTGTTTAGATAATTTTTCACAGATTGTTTACATTATATCATAAAGCCTAATTTATACACGAACGAAGCCGTAATAGGGAAAAGGCTAGGCAGAGAGATTGGTGAAATTAAGTTGTGTAGTGGTCTGCCAAACCCTTCTAACAGCATGATGCTATGTATTTGAATCAGAAGGTTTTTTTATGTTTTTTACAATATTGTTCACAGATCGATCGATCGAGGTTAAGCTGCGCTTGCCGCGGTCGGTCTGTGGATGGGTGACCATCATTTCATACCGAGACCCCTCCGTGCCTCGGAGAGCACGTTAAGCCGTCGGTCCCGGTTGTCAAATTAAGATCTATGACAGCCGTTACGGGTAGTCAGAGGCCTGAAAGTCTGACAACCAGTCATACCACGAGATATCGTGTTACCCAGTTACTGGGTTGTGGAGGTCAGATAGGCAGTCGCTCCATGTAAAATACTGGTATTAAGCTGCATCCGGTTTGACTGGAAGCCGACCCCAATGTAATTGGGAAAAGGTTAGGCAGAAAACAATATCATTCAGGAACTAACGACGATGGCGACAAGGCAACGCGTCTATAGCACATCTTTTAAATTATTCTGCCTCGTTGGACTAGTGGTTCGATTTCCAGGTCGGGCAAAGTGGTATTGGGTATTCCTGTAAGGAAATTCTCTATAGCAGCCCTGTGTCTGGTAGATAAGCTCACCACCTCATCAATGCTGTCAGTGGCGGTACCTTCATATAAGCCCAAAAGCCCGGCTTGCCTTACTAAAATGCTCGATAGAGAATCAATATCAAACCCGAACAATTTAAAAGTTCGCGCGCTTAATTCTTATCAAAATAACACAAAGTATCTACCTATGCCACACTACTACACATCGCGATTGTTCGAGTTTCGCAGTTGCAGCATCTACATATAGCTATCTCGCTTACACGTACGGGCTTTTACGGGGCTTTCAAATACTATCTCTGTCTCTTTCGCACTTATAGCGATGTGCCGTATAACGAGTATATACCTTGTGCGTCTACAAATCGATCAGTATGGAAGATTTAAGCCGTGCATGCCTATGAAGTTGCACGCGTATGCACACCTTGCCAACTCTGCAGTGTTGCCGTTATATCGACGTTGTGAGATATTGGAGATTTTTACGAGTTTGGAGACTTTTTTTTAAGATTTAGCAACAATAAAAACTAGCGACTTTTTAAAATAATTAATAGTTTCGAGTCACGTGACACATAGATTAAAAATTATGAATTTGTTTATCGAATTAAATGTATTTACGAGTTATTAATATTATTTTCAAAAATACCAAAGAGTCAAATAAAATACATTCTATCATTATAGCTAAGTTTCATATTTTATTTCCATCAGTGTAAAATACCCTATTGCGACATTTAGCTAGATTTTTCATATACCTGGCGACTTTTTTTGCCTAAATGACAACACTGCAACTCTGCGTTAATAGTTCCTGACACCCGAGTGCAACTCACTTCAGTTTCATTTGCTTGAGTGGGAAAAGTTTTGTTGTTAAAGTTTTTTGTGTGTTTTCTTAGATTTTCTCAGTGATACAATTGTTTTGGTGACTTACAATTGAGGTAATTGTACCTTGTGAGGATTTAAAATGCGTTCAAGTTTTGATTGGCGAAGATAAGGTAAAATCTTTAAACTTTGCGCAGAAAAAACAGTTAATTTCTTCATTAAAACCGACGCCTAATCTGTGTATTTCTCAGACTAGTAAATCGCATAAACGAAAATTTAATAGATCAGTGTATAAAACTAGTTTGATTGTTGGCTGTTCGCACACTAATAAGTTGTATTGCTGGTGCTGCATATTTTTTTTGAATGAAGATTCCGAATACATCTGGTTATAATGATTAGTCGATATTGTTTGTCATTTAGCACAACAGGAACTTCCTTTAAGAGGACATGATGAGTCCAAAACTTCATTAAATAAAGGCAATTTTTTAGAACTGGTCTCGTTAATTTCAAAATACGATGTCGTTTTAGAAAAGCATATGCAGCATCAGGAAAGTGACAAACCGGGGCCGAGAAGAAGACGGATGAATTCACTTTTAATTTATTGTACCTTACCAGTAGGGTATGAGAAAATTGCGATGATACATACGTAGGTACCTACATACTCAGTCCAAAAGTGAAATTTCTTTTTTTGAAATCGGTTAAAATTTTATTGGGCTTGCCTTATTTTGAAACCCTAGGCACGCCACTGAATGCTGTGATTAACCCATATGGTATTTAATAACAGCATTGGTGAAATGTGGGTATACAACTGTGTTCTCCTCTGCCTACCCCTTCGGCGAATACAGGCGTGATGCTATGTTGAATTATTAATAACATAGCATAGCATCACGCCTGTATTCCCCACATTTCACCAATGCTGTTATTAAATCCCATGTAATAGGTGGTGAGCTTATTGCCATCTACCGAGCACAATCCCAAACTCCGGGCTGCTACTGAGAATTTCCTAACAGAAAAACTCTAACACTTTGCCCAACCAGGGAATCGAACCCGAAATTCCTGCTCAGCAATCTCGCTTGGGACCATTAGACCAACCAGGCAGCTTTAAATATAATAAACTGAATTATTAATTATGATTTAATTTTTTGTGGTTCACGCTTATACCTTTATATACAAGCTGTGTTTCTAGACAGTGGCCAAATTGAAGGAGGTGGATCTATAGGTGTAACTGATTAAAAAACAATTAAAAAAAGTATATCTTAGAAAATCTAATTAATTTCGCAGTTTTACTGTTTTTTGCGTATACGTCGTGTCATAGCCATCGCCGCGTCGCGCGCAGTAGGTACAAGGACGGCACCGCGCGCCGACAAAGGCTGTACACGAAAATTTCACAGAGAAGCGTTAGCTGTTACGCGACGAATAGGACGTTGACCTCTTGGCTATTATTGTTTTAATTATTTTTAAACAACATATAACTTGTTGCTGTATATGTTCCTACAATATGGCCACTGTTCAAAACCACAGCCTGTATAAGAAAAAAAATGTTTCCATGTTTCCAGCAACTGGGGCACAGAGAGTGATGACTCAAGCTACCACAACGGTAACTCAGATCCTCGGGGCTTCGGACATATTGGTATACTAGTGAGGAACGTGGATGAAGCCTGTGCGAGGTATGTGTTACAAATCTAGTTCGCAACAGTCCCATGGTAGGGTAAATACCTCTTCTCATACTCAGAAGAAACGAGCATTATAATGTAACATGCCTATCACTCTGAAAACAATGTTTTAACCACCAAAGTTTTTATTTATTTAGAAAAGAGCGTACTCCTTTTTAAAAGGCCGGCAATACACTTGTGACGCCTCTGGTGTTGCGAGTGTCCATGGGCGACGGTAATCGCTTACCATCATGCGATCCGTCTGATTTGCCGCAAATAACATAAAAAAAAAACATTAAGCCATTTCGGAACCTAACAGAAACAACCCTTTAGACTTCACTTCGTCACTTATGAGTAGGATTGGTAGAAATAGTTGCTTTCACACAAATTTATAAAAACAAACGAACAAATAAACTTTTCAGCTTTATAATATTAGTATAGATTTTAATTTGTGAGAATCCTGGTGCCCATAACACAAGTTAAATCTTACTTTGGATTTGTTCAAACAAACACTTATTATATTAGTCATATTATAATGAATGTATTCATGAGCATACTAATGATTTGTAAGGGTTTATGTACAAACTTTTGGCCAATAAAGAATTTTATTATTATTAATTTCTGTCATTCATCTAAGGTTATAAATTTTTTTGGTTAAATACAATGCAGTCGTGTGCAAGATTCGAAACTGCGCTTCTGAATTTCAAAATAAAAAAAAGATCCGCCTTAAATGGAATGGTGGAAACAATACGTAGACGTAGGATCGCAACAATCTCGGGTAATTTGCTGTTAGTTATTGAAGAGTTCCGTTGTCTATCTCCGAAGATCTTCATCAGATCCTAATATCTTAAATACTAAAATCTTTCCTGGAAAATATGTATTTATATAGAACGAGAGCAAATCCAAATGGGATAAGTAGTTTTTTAATAAATACTCCAGGTGCTCTAAATTTGTGATAGTGAGCAGAGGTCGAAATGGCTTAGACGACGTATTTGTCTATCCTCAAAAAATTTACTTAGCTTTAAAATTCGCTATGCATGCTATAATGAGGTTGAAAGATTAATCTGTATATTTTTTTCCATTTATTTTGAAATCACACAGTCAGATTTCAGATTTATTTATTGGTATACTATTTTATGATTGAATGAAAACTGCCTCGTTGGTCTAGTGGTCCCAAGCGCGACTGCTGAGTAGGAGGCAGCGTGTTCGATTCCCGGGTCAAGCTAAGTGTTATTGAGTTGTTCTGTTATGAATTCTCAGTAGAAGCCCGGAGTTTAGAATTGTGCCCGGTAGATGGCAATAGGTTCACCACCTATTACATGGGACTTAATAACTGCATTGGTGAAATGTAAGTGTACAATTGTGTACACCTCTGCCTACTCCTTCGGGGAATACAGGCGCGCTTTGAATGAATTCCTCTATTTCAGGTTCGAACAACAAGGAGTGAAGTTCATCAAGCGCCCCAATGACGGTAAGATGAAGGGTCTCGCCTTCATCCAGGACCCTGATGGCTACTGGATAGAGATCTTCACCAGCAATGTTGTTTAACACTACTATAAGCCGATTTGGTAAAGTGAAGGATAAAAGTAAGGAAATATTAACTATGTACACGACTGCCCAAAAAAAGAGTGTTATGTTTTAGGGTTCATGTATGTTTATGTATGTTTGTTAGTTTTTATATAGGTATCACCATAACTTCTAAACTCCTGAACCGATTTTGATGTTATGGGGTATTGTTAGAAGGCTAACAATGTCCCGGGCAACAAAAATAAATGGCAGTAGTGCTTTAAAATTTTGTAATTAATTTCGTCTTGTTTTCTAAGGAAACATTGAAAAATAATAGATAAAAACAGTCCTTGTCAACACTCTTCCAACTGTCGTTCTTCGATACATTTTATTTTTTTACAAATTGACAGGTTGGTATAAAGGGATGGTAGGTTTAGGACACAATAACCAACATGATAATAGATTACAATACCGGTGCAATTTTGATGTGTGTTTATCGACTTTTGTCGCTGACTGTACTGTGTTAATCAAAAATAATTTGTTATTTCCATTACATGTTGACTTCTGTGAATATAATGGACCTCTAAACCCCAATCAAAGGAACTTAATAAAAAAAATTGAATCCTTTATAAATAAAATTAAATGCTGTTGGTTAGTAAGCTCGCAATATGTTAAATTCTTTTTTATAAGTTAGTACATAACCGTAAAAAAATATAACACTTGTAAAAATATTATAATTAAAATAAGCTGGGATCAGTTTTGGGCGTTTGAAATGCCGCCATTTTGGCGCGCTTTCTCTGACGTCAGCGTAGGAATGAAAAGCACCCAGTAACAACGTACTTGTAGATAATGTAATCGTGGTCAGTAACGTCACGTTTCGTTACCACCAATGGCGTGTGTTGTGATATTTTAAACTATCCTCGCATTTTTCTCACTTTTTAACAATAATATTTTATTGTTTAATCAATCAATGAATTCAAAAGGTGTCATTCTACAGGACTAAAGATTCCATATAAAAATTTGTGACGTAGGTATTTATTTTTCTTTATAGGAAAAAAAAACGGAATGCCCGGGACATTTTTATTTTGCACAAAACAACGTTTGTCTGGTCAGCTACTTGCATAATAAAATATGGTCTAACTAGATCCTTCACTGTACCAAAATTATTAAAAAAAAAATGTACCCCATGTGTATGAAACTGTCTATTATTATGCCCAATGCTGGGCAAATTACTAATACATGAAGTACTATATTGTGATAAATATGCAATAACATTAAACACAAGAAATAGAAACTAAATTATACCCCAGTGAAAACTATGTCCATAAAATAATACAACAACATTACTATTTAAAGAAAACAGATTAAATTTTAAAAAACTCAACTAGAATTTGTAAGTATGTAAAAGTAGGTATTATAACTGTATTTAAACAAACTACTTTAAATATAATTATTTCATAAATTATTGTCATTATATTAACACATGGAGCAAAAACGTTGTACCCCTTTTTACAAAAAATTACTCGGACGGAGGAGTATGAAATTTGGCACAATTAAAGCTTATATAGAGAAGGAAATCAGAAAGCTAATATTTTTATATAATATGCATTATAAATATATTAAATTAATAAAAAATAAAACATTACATACACTACTATGCTTTTGACACACACACACACACACACACACGCGTGCACACACACGCGTGCACACACACACACACACACACACACACACACACACACACCCACACACACACACACACTAGTAATTATAAAAAGTCCTAATGGTCCGTGTATATGTACACATTTATGTAATGAATGACATCAATCATTATTATTGATGTCATTCATTACATAAACCATTAGGACTTTTAAGAATTACTAGAGTGTGTGTGCGTGTGTGTGCGTGTGTGTGTGTGTGTGTGTGTGTGTGCGCGTGTGTGTGTGTTTATTTATTTGTCAGAATACTATTACAATCTTCATCCTGCACTAATCCCGAGTTATTTGGGGTCGGCGTAATGTATTGTTATCTTCCATCCTCCTCTGTCAGTCGTCAGGTTATCGTTCACTCCCTTTTCATTCATATCACCCCTCACACAATCCATCCATCTTTTCCTTGGTCTCCCTCTTCCCCTCCATCCATCTACTGTTACAAAATATATTTTAAGTTCTTATATTTGATGAAATGAAAACAAAACTAATTTATTTTATAAAAAATTTGTTTGCAGTAAATAAGACAATATAATATGCAATACTTAGGTTTCATGTCAATTATTATAGAGATAAATAGATTATTACTGCATAAAATATTTTTTTAACACAATAAATAATATTTTATAGAGTAATAATCGCCCCTGCCTACTCCCTCGGGAATACAGCCGTGATACTGTGAGAGCGTTTGTTTATATTTAGTTAAGTATCTAATTTAATGGACATTATAATGCAATGTATAATGAAAAAATAGTAGAATTGTACTTTAGCCGATAGGTTAAATAAAACGGTCTAATCAAAAGTTTTGTTTTGGATTCGAATTTAAGTTGAGTTTTTTTGTTAAATCACTGTAAAAAATAACAGAGAAATAGTACTGACGAATGATATAATATTTTTAAACTAGTGCAATACAAATCTGATTTTTTATTGGTATAAAAGGTTGTCAAAAATAGTGCAATTAAAAGCAATTGTGATTCATAATAAGGATAAGGATAATTTTTGTATTTATTTGTTATATTCTTGTGTATTGGTTTGTATGTGCAATTATCAATTAAATATATAATAATGTTATATATATGTTGTGTTTATTTTAATTTTAAGGACGAAGTTTGATCATTGCTCTGTAAGACGTAAGTGTGGTTAAAGAAGGGAAGACGGGACTGGAACTCCCAGTTACAATCCCAGTTACAGTTTACACAACTGCCCAAAAAAGGAGTATTATGTTTTTAAGGTTCATGTATGTATGTTTGTGGAGTTCCTTTATTCATAACTAGTAAGATTTATCACAATTGTCAGGAACAGCGATGCCAAATATGTTTCACTAATTGTCGGGACTTCCGTGGAAAACAGCGGGACAGGGATGAAAAATAGGTAGGCTGAAAGTATGATAAATCTTTCAAAAGCGTTAACGCATACTTAGCGAACTCTAAAGTTATTATATTAAATGGAAAAAGAATACTGTCGTGAGCAGGATTCGAACCTGCGCCTCCCGGATAAATACTCCAGGCGCTCTGACCACTAAGACTAGAGGTCGAGATGGCTTAGTGGTCAGAGCGCCTGGTATTTCTTTTCCATTTAATATTATAACTTTATCAATAGACTTACAAATCCTTTTTTCTTAATCAACAAAATTTCACATTATCTTACTACTTTTTCGCTCATTCGTCTCGTGCGTTTCTTTCGTTCAGAGACTGACTAGATGAAAAAGCGGGACTTTAGGCGTCTCCGTCAGGGCGCTGGCGGGACGCGTCCTGAGTAACTTGAAAAGCGGGACATTGGCAACGACAATCTGTAATTTATTTCAGGATGCAAATAAATACACAATATTGAGGGTAGTCGTGCAAATACCTGCTACCCCTGCGCCCCTACGCCCGCCCGCCCGCATATAGGTATATGCACATACGCAAGCGGTAAAAAATAATATTGTGAAACCTCCTCTGATGATGCCCCGTGGAGGGGCGAAACACGTGTAGAGTAGTTGGTGGTAGTCGGATTTTACCGCTTGCGTATGTGCATATATTTGCGGGCGGGCGGGCTTTGCACAGGTAATGCATGACTACCTGACCTCAATATTGTGGAAGTAGCTAGATATTGTGTTTATTTGCATCCATTGTAATGGACTTCCGCAAAGCAACGCCTGAATCTACTTATTTAATATTTATTTCAGGATCGGGCTAAGTATTTTTTTCGGTTAGAATATTCATAATCGCAGCCCGGAGTTCAGATATGTACACGGTAATAGATTCCCACCTAATACATGAGACTCGGTGAAACGTGGGTGTACAACATGACGACTTTGTCTTTTTTGTGTATCTCCTACTGACTTAAACTACACGACCCTCTGCTAGCGTGAGGATAGCGGGTTGATGCACTGCGGCCGGACCGACATGGCGCTAGGTACTCAATCAGCTGGTCTGCGTACCTACTGTGTGCAACTTATAGGACTTTTTAAAGATTATTTGGTCAAAATACAAAACATGGTGTAAAAATATTATCTCCAATTAATTCTATCACTGATTCTGAACAAACTAGTTTCAAGTTTCGTATATACTATGAATAGCCCTGTATATCTATATGTATATTATCTAAAAATATAAAATTACCTACTTAAACAACTAACTTCACAAATCATAACTTTTTTTATCTAAGTAGGTACTTACAGTAGGCCGCCCGTTCATGGTAACATTTTGACCTTGAGCCGGCCTATCGTAGTAGGGAGTTTCAATAGTATGCTAGGCTAACTTACACTGGTCTTATTATCACTAACGTGTGGCCTACTGTACCTACCTACCTACCTACTTAGAAGCCGATTAACCTATTTACGTTAACCATTTGCACGACAAAATATACCAGAAAGAATCAATTAGATATATCAACACTAAACGCAATATTTTAATGGGCAATAACTAAATTAGACCATGGACAACAATTTGGCTTTGCTAATGTGACCATAAGTCCCACTTTGTACGGGACACGTAGGTATAATTGTCGTAATGTAACTGTGCATTCTGACGTTAGTCATTCAATGATCGCGCATGCGCCCTGCTGATTATATCATAAGTACAATTGAGTACCGCGCAGCGTACTTAATACGACTACTGTACTCTAAAGATCAAAATAAATAAACATTAATTAGCAAGACAGAGACGGGGATAGAGCTAACTATGTCCCGTCTCTGTCTTGCACTTGTAGTTTGATAGTTGTGTGAAAGTGGCAAAAATATAAATTGTCGGTCACGGCAGCCCTTAGAGGACCAGACAGGAGACGGCTTCTGTCTAATTATCGAACAATTTTGCTCGCCACTTTTGGCGGGTGGTGGGGTAATACACAAGCACAAAAGAACTTGCACTAAAGCAACAATAGCTGTCGTTATTATATTAACAGTATTAACACACAAAAAATACTAAACACAAACATAAAATTGTATAACACACGACGATGTTATGTTATGTTAAAATCGTGTATCGTTGTAACCATACAGGTAAAAGTTATAAAGGTTTGATTGGGAATCATATGCCAGTGGCGAGAGCGCTCAGCACGCTAAAACTACTTCAGAACTAATTCTTCCAAGTGGCAGTCTATCGCCACAGAGATTAGCTAAGCACGCAGGAGATATTATAGTGCACAAGTGTATCCGCAAACACAGGTGCACTCGCTCTTCCTTCACTCTCATATTCCGATGGGACGACAATCCGACACGGCGGGAAAGAGATCAGGTGCAGGACCGACGGCTTTAAGTGCTGTCCGAAGCACGGGGGTTTCATACAACATCCTAACTCCGGGTTGCTACTGCGAATTTCCTTACGGAAAGACTTAATAACTGCCTGAACCGGGAATTTCACGCCCAGCAGCCGCGCTTGCGGCCACTAGACCAACGATGAGGCAAAATCATGACAAATTCATGGTTTATTTTAAACGAGCTCTAATCTATCTCCTTGCCAGATTTCATTACGATCCGTTCAGCTATTTAGTCGTGAGAAGGTAACAAACAAACAGTTACTTTCGCATTTATAATATTAGTATGGATTAATGTTATTAACCCACTAATAACATCACAGTCCCAAGTCCCATGACCCATGCGAGGTGTAACAGGAATAGATCTCCTACACTAAGAACCTAGTACTATTAAAATCAACAGGAAATTTATTTTGCCCTTGTAAATCATTTTATTATACCTAATTTGTAGAGCATCATAACATAACTTGGCATTGCGGCTGTATTCCGTAAAAGGGTAGGCATACACAATTGTAAACCTACATTTCACGAATGTCCCATGTAATAGGTGGTGATCCTATTGCCATATAATGGGCTCAATTCCAAACTTCGGGCTGCTACTTTCCTAACTGAAAAACCCTATAACACTGCACAATCTGGGAACGAACCAAAGACCTCAGGCGCAGCAGTCGCGCTAGGGACGACTAGATCAACGAGGCTTTTCAGTGTAGAGCATTAAGTATCTTAATTATAGATATCTGTAATACTCAGTAGCAATCCGGAGTTTGGCATTGAGCGTATTTGGCGCAGTGGTCGTAAGAGGTAAATTGTAGCGGCACGTGCTGCAGGTGCGCATCCGCACGCAATAAATATTTGTAAAATCTCCAGTTTTATAATAATAATAATTTATTTAATTCAGATAGTTACATCCACAATATTAACTAAATTCGTTAGTTTCTAGTCTCTCAATAATCCATAAAAACAATAATAATAAATTAGTAAAACATTATAATTACTACAATAGTCAAATAAAATAATAGTCATTATACATATCAACACCTACTGCCCTATTATGGTTTTCATCCATTTGGACAGTCTGCACGAGAAGCAATCATCTTCAGGATACCGTTGCTGCTGTCCCTCACACGTCTAAAGATTGAAGCGTGTGAGGGACAACAACAACGGTATCCTATCCAGACTGTCCAGTGGGGTTACTCTTGAAATTAATAGGTACCAATTCAAATCCAATTCCAATATTAAATAGACCCCTCAAAACAACGCGTAATTTTTAAATAAATTTACCTATATTACAGTTGCCTCAATTTTAAAGCATGTTGTCTTCATATTATCCCCAAACTATAATTATTTTTTAGATATTCTGGCATTTAAATGTACGAACTGACATATTTCCAATGTCAATCGAGCGGAATTTTTTTCAAGAGTAAGCTCACAGTTTTACCGGGTCGTAATTTGTATGCATGTGAGATATTGGAGGCACGATACATGTTTTTTTTTTTAATAAATAAATTGATTTATTATTTATTTATTTATTATTACAAAGTATACGTGTAAATAAAAGTGGTTTCTTCTCGGTTAAGTCACCTGTAAAGGAATAGAAACCGATGACGTCACCAATAAATTCGATATAATGAGTAGAGGTCGGGATAGCTCAGTTGGGAGAGCGCCTGTAGTTTTTATCCAGGAGGCGCTGGTTCAAATCCTACTCACGAACATATTATACCTACTTACCACAAAAAAATATTACTTTAACTACTTACCTATGCTGCTGACTATACTTACCTATATACAGCACCAATTATTAAAAATAAATTAGTTACACCAATTTGTCGAATTTCACAAGTTTTTTTCATATCAATAAAGATGTGTTTAATGGCCAAAGATTAAGGAAAATGAGAAAATAAACAGATGTCCCCATAGTATACCTTGTACAATAATACCTACTTACCTAAAAAGTCCGTCTGTGAGTGTTAACATTGCGGAAGTAATAAATAATTGATATAACTACGAAATCACCAAAATTTACAAGATATAACAACTGAAGCTATAATTTTGTTTAAATAACAATCATTTCATATAATGAAGGAAATATATAAATTAAAAATATAAATCGTTTGACATAATTAACAATTCCGAATGTATAAAGTTTATTCCACCTAATAAATATTAGGTGCTCTATTATAGCCGACTGAGCCCTATTTCTGAGTGGTAAAAAAAAGTTAAAAAATGGTTTTTCTCTTTTAATTTAACCTATCCGACTCGGAGTGCTCTGAGTTGGAGTACCTAGTAGGTATCCAATTAATTATTCAATAGCTACTTCAAAGATTCGATCAAAATTTTATTATATTAAATGATTTTCGAATAAAATAAATCTATATACAATTATGTTATATGAAACAAGTTTTCGAGTTAATAAATGTAATAAAATTGTATCAAGAGTTTGGTATATCTCAAGTTTATTATGCCTTGTGAACGTTATTAAAATGAAAAGTATACCAAATACCTTTATATAAAATGTACATACATAGCATCATGCCTATATTCCAAAAGAGTTAGGCAGAGGTGTATTCTAGTACCGACACAGTTATTAAAACCATGAACGCATAGCCAATTTGAGCCTATTGCCATCAACCGGGCACAGTCTCGAACTTCGGAGACAGACCAATGAGACAGTCTTAAGGCGCGACTTGCCTTATACGTATTGCAAAGAAGTTAACGTGACTTGCGATATTCTTGGTGTAGTGTAAAGCCATGTTAGAGACCTACAGGCGATTTAAACTGTAACCTTAGATTGTTTATCAACCATACGATAAGGTAGACTATAATATGGCGACAAGTAAGCAGACTGAAACGTGTCCTATCTGTTACTTTTTAGTCTTACTGAAAGACACGCTCCACATAGTTAACAGAATCATATGATTTTCTAATAAATAAGTCAAACTACGATGCTGACTCCCAGTTTGGTTTACTAGGAAGCCGGGTCTGATTGTAATGTATCTCCATTAAATATGAACAATATTCTCATTAGTTTGTGTATTCACTATTTATTTTTAATTCTTTCGGTGAGTTTTATCCTACTAAAATGCAGTGGCGTGGATTGCATATAGGCAAATAGGCAGTGCCTACCTCAAAAAATTACCTACATACAACCTATATTACAGTAAACAGTGATATAGGTTGTATTTAGGTATTTTTTTACGATAGGCACTGCCTATTTGCCTATATGCAATGCACGCCACTGCTAAAATGTTTAGTAATAGAATCCTAAGTATAGCAGCCACAAATTAAAAAAAAGTATTTTATATATCTACAGAGGCAAATAAAACACTATTGAAATAATTAATAATACAAACAATATAAAAATTTAATTATGAATAGATTCAAAATTTTTGCTTTATATTTCAGCCAGATTTCATTAATGTTATTTTAACATATTTTAATTCTTTACACCGAATTTATGCAATCATTAAAGTTATACGTAAATATATTATTAGCGGTATTCGTACCCACGATCTTCAGGTTAAGTACCTACAACAGTCGCTCTTGCCTATTAGTTCTTCAATAATGGTAGCTCGAGGTTCCATATAATATTTGACAGCGCAGTTGGCGCAGTGGTCGAGAGACCGACTGCTGCGCTGCGTGTCGCAGGTTCGATTCCTGCACGGAGCAAATATTTGTAAGATCTATGGATAATTGCTCTGGGTCTGGGTGTTTGTGTGCTTGTGAGATTATATGTCTGTAAACGCACCCACGACACAGGAAGAAATTCCTAGTGTGAGGCAACGTCTTTAAAAAACAAAAAAAAAACAAATTTATTTTCATTTAGTAATGAATTAAATTGTTTCCTTCCATACAATTGTGACCTTCACAGCGCAATAACTAAAAATATATATTCAATACCTTCCCATGCTTCACAGGACGCAGTCCCTCTTAGACTAATACCAGGCAACCGTACCGTAGTAAAAAAAGATGGAGCGACGCACACCATATCAAAATACTACGTAGTTCCCAATGATTTTGACGTAAATTCAGTAAGCAAAGGCAGTACATCTGTAAAGTCTACAGGAGATGGAAATGTTGTCAGACTTACTAAAAGCACGGTTTTGGATGAAGTGAGTCAAGGAGATAATGTTGAAACAACGAATGATGATGCAGAATTGTCTGCTGTTGCTGCGGATAAGAGCATCGTCAGCTATGTAGTTCACAATAAGGGACAAACTGTGCGAGTAGACCAAGACGACGGTGATGCTACAGAGGTAAGTAATATTAAAATATATAGAATCATTATCAATCCTGTTAAAACCGAAAGCGTAGCTGAAATTTCTAAAATAATCGACACGATACATCATTAATTCTATGAATGTCAAGCTAAATCCAGTCACTTAATTATACTTTGCCATCCTTCTTATAGAGTAGTTGATTAACAGTTGTTAATCAACTACTCTCTGCTACTACTACTCTAGTGCCAGAGCTTTAACTGCTCATAGGTCTCTGACATGGCTATACACACCATCGAGTATATCTCTATAATTTCCTTCGCCGTTTTAAGCACATGATCCCAAAAAGACAGTAGTTCTTGCCTGCCCCAAAGCCTTGGGTTCTAACTTAACCTACGACCTACTTAAACTTGTACGTTAGGTTTACTTTAAACTCCGTACCCATAAATTCTAATATATTTATAACGAAGCAAACACAAAAGTTATATTTTTGCTAATTTTTGTATTCCATACCTACACACTAATGGTTATAACTACCATGCCATTGATATTTAGTATAAGAACGAAAGTAATTTTGCAAACATTCACTTAATTGTATATTTCTCGCATAAAAACCATTCCAGTTGTTTTCTTTAGATAATTGGAATCTTTAAAATCTACGAGTATATCTTCCATTATAGCCATCTGGCTAGAGGTGATACACACTGCATTCCCTAAGTAATTATCACTATCTAACATTTCTTCGCCTCCAATACTTAATGTAAATTTTTGGCATGCCATGGTCAGCTTAATATTCCATATTGGTTATGAAACTTATTTATTAGGGCCTCTACCTCAGCTAGTCTAGACAGAGGTATACTCAATCATACACTCATATTACACTGATACCATTGTTAGGTCCCATATAAAAGGTAGTGAATCGTTTGTCATTTACCGGGCAATTCTTAACTCTGACTGCTACTGAAAAATTTCTGTCAGAAAAACTCAATAACACTTTTTCGAAGCCGAAAATTTAATCACAACTCAGCAGCCGCGCTTGCAACCAATTGTCCAACGAGGCAGATAGTTAGACAATTATGATTTGATCAAATTGAACTAGATTTACCGATTTGTAAAGATTCATGATGTAACTTACAATAAACATAACATTATAATAAAACAACTTTTAACCGGATTAATCGCGTGTATTATTGGTTTTTTGTTTTTCCTGACGTTTCGAACACTTTGCAGCGTTCGTGGTCGCAGGAGGACTTTAGTGATCGCGCAAACCTAAGATATTACTAAACATAACATTTATTATTTACAGGTATCAGAGAACAGGCTACTAAGGTCGGGGTCCGAAGTTCTAGGTAATCTTCAAGTTGAACCTATTCCTAATTTTACTGCCAGTAAAACTAATAGTAGCAATGACAATAATAGTTTTAATGTAGCTAAGAAAAACTCAATAGAAATAAATATAACAGAAGGTATTGAAATAGAGTCTGATGCCGATATGAATGATTCCTTATCAACAATATTTGGACATATTGTTGAAGACAGTACTGTTCAAAATTTTGAAAGCTTAAGGATCCTATTTGAAATTTATGTAGGTGCCACATCAGACGAAGCTGAAAAACTGATAAAATTAGAAAAACTATTCGTATTACTCAATATTTTTACGAATTTGTATAAATTATCATTGTTGGGTATTCCGGTTGAAGGTGTAATTGATGATTTAGTTGATATATTCCAAACAGCAACCATCAAAAGCAACGATGATATTGATATTAAAAAAAATAAACAAATTTTGGTAAACGATACCGCAGAACTAATAAGTGAATATATAAGAAAATTTAATTTGGATTCAAAGGATGTTCCTATTTCAGAAACTGAAGGCCAGATGGCAAGCGATGATGGACAACCCGAAAACAGTAGCCTAAAAACATACCTACCTAGAAGAGATGCGGACAATGCTAATGAAAAATTGCGTTCATCTGATTCAAATCATAAAAGAAGTATTGAAGAACCAATAAATATTCAAAGAACTATAAAAGTGGAAACTAATCAATTTAAACCTGTAAAAAAAAGGGTGGGGTGGCCCGACGGATATAACGTTCGTTCTCTAATTAGAATGCCACAACCAAATCACATTACAGGTGATAATCATATTTATGAAGAAGATAAATTAAACCTCAACAATTTTGATGCAGTGGAGAGGAGTAATCTGCCGTTTGAAATAAAAAGCAGAGATATTAATGATATATCATGGGCAACAGAAGACAAAACAGTTAATAAACTGCCTTGGATTATAGACGATAAGCAGAATAATAACCAGCCGGGGACGATAGAAGATAGACATATAAATAAACTAACGTGGACAATAGATGATAAAACAGTAAATAATCTGCCTCGGACTATAGAAGACAAACAGAATAATAAACTGCCGGAGACAATTGAAGATGGATATATAAATAAAGTGCCTTGGACAATTGAAGGACAAATAAATAAAGTGCCTTGGACAATAGAAGACAAAACATTAAATAATCTGCCAGAGACAATAAAAGATGGAATTATAAATGAAGTGTCTAGGACAATAGCAGGACAAATAAATAAAGTACCTTGGATTATAAAAGACAAACAGAATAATAACTTGCTGAAAACAAAAGAAGATACACAAAATAATAAGTTATCATGGACAATAGAAGGACAAATAAACAAAGTACCTTGGACCACAGATGAGAAACAGAATAATAACCCGTCATGGACAATAAAGAATAGACAAATAAATAAAGTGCCATGGACAATACAAGACAAAACAGTTAATAATCAAGCTTGGCCTATAGACGATAGAGAGAATAATGACCTACCATGGACAACAGAAGATACACAGAATAAGAAGTTGCGATGGACAATAGAAGGACAAATAAATAAATTACCTTGGACTATAAAAGACAAACAAAATGATAACCCATCGTGGACAAAAAAAGACGAACATAATAATAACCTGCTGTGGACAAAAGAAGATAGACAAATAAATTTAGTACATAGGACTATAGAAGACGAACAGAATAATAACCTGCCGTGGACAATAGAAGACAAAACAGTTAATAGTCTGCCATGGACTATTGAAGACAACCAGAATTATAACCTGCGATGGCCAATAAAAGACAGACAAATAAATGAAGTGCCCTGGAGTATAGAAGATAAACAGAATAATAATCTGCCATGGACAAAAGAAGACAATCCAATTGATAAAGTACCTTGGACTATAGAAGACAAACGGAATAATAACCCACCGTGGACAACAAAAGATAGACAAATAAATGAACTATCCTGGACTATAGAAGACGAACAGAATAATACCTCGCCGTGGACAACAGAAAATAAAACAGTTAATAATCTGCCATGGAATATAGAAAACAAACAGAATAATAAGCTAACATGGACAATAGAAGGACAAATAAATAAAATACCTTGGCCTTTAAAAGACAAACAAAATAATAACCCGCCGTCGACAATAAAAGATACACAAATAAATAAAGTACCTTGGACTATAGAAGACAAACAGAAGAATAATCTGCCATGGACAAAAGAAAATAGTCAAATAAATAAAGTGTCTTCGACTATAGAAGACGAACAGAATAATAACTCGCCGTGGACGATAGAACATAGACAATTAAATGAAGTACCTTGGACTATAGAAGACAAACATAATAATAATCTGCAGAGGACAATAGAAGGCAGGCAAATAAATGAAGTACCTTGGACTATAGAAGACAAACAGAATAATAATCTGCAGAGGACAATAGAAGGCAGACAAATAAATGAAGAACCTTGGACTATAGAAGACCAACAGAATAATAATCTGCAGAGGACTATAGAAGGCAGACAAATAAATGAAGAACCTTGGACTATAGAAGACAAAAAGAATAATAATCTGCAGAGGACAATAGAAGGCAGACAAATAAATGAAGAACCTTGGACTATAGAAGACAAACAAAATAATAATCTACTGCGGACAATAGAAGATAGTCCATTAAATAAAGTACCTTGGACTATAGAAGACAAACAGAATAATAATCTGCAGAGGACAATAGAAGGCAGACCAATAAATGAAGAACCTTGGACTATAGAAGACCAACAGAATAATAATCTGCAGAGGACTATAGAAGGCAGACAAATAAATGAAGAACCTTGGACTATAGAAGACAAACAGAATAATAATCTGCAGAGGACAATAGAAGGCAGACAAATAAATGAAGAACCTTGGACTATAGAAGACCAACAGAATAATAATCTGCAGAGGACAATAGAAGATAGTCCATTAAATAAAGTACCTTGGACTATAGAAGACAAACAGAATAATAATCTGCAGAGGACAATAGAAGGCAGACAAATAAATGATGAACCTTGGACTATAGAAGACCAACAGAATAATAATCTGCAGAGGACAATAGAAGGCAGGCAAATAAATGAAGTACCTTGGACTATAGAAGACAAACAGAATAATAATCTGAAGAGGATAATAGAAGGCAGACAAATAAATGAAGAACCTTGGACTATAGAAGACCAACAGAATAATAATCTGCAGAGGACTATAGAAGGCAGGCAAATAAATGAAGTACCTTGGACTATAGAAGACAAACAAAATAATAATCTACTGCGGACAATAGAAGATAGTCCATTAAATAAAGTACCTTGGACTATAGAAGACAAACAGAATAATAATCTGCAGAGGACAATAGAAGACAGACAAATAAATGAAGAACCTTGGACTATAGAAGACAAACAAAATAGTAATCTGCAGAGGACAATAGAAGACAGACAAATAAATGATTTACCTTGGACTTTAGAAAACGAACAAAATAATAATCTGCCATGGACAATAGAAGACAGTCCATTAAATAAAGTACCTTGGACTATAGAAGATAGTCTGCCATGGACAACAGAAGATAAAACAATAAACAAAGTACCTTGGATTATAGAAGACGAACAGAATAATAACCCACCGTGGGCAATAGAAGATAAAACAGTTAATAATCTGCGATCGTCTATAGAAGACAAACAGAATAATAAGCTACCATGGACAATAGAAGGACAAATAAATAAAATGCCTTGGATGTTAAATGACAAACAAAATAATAACCCGCTGTGGACAATAGAAGATAGGCAAATAAATGATGTATCTTGGACTATAGAAGATAATCTGCCATGGACAACTGAAGATAGAAATATAAATAAAGTACCTTGGACTATAGAAGACAGAGAGAATAATAGCCCGCCGTGGACGATAGAAGGCAGGCAAATAAATGAAGTGCCTTGGACTGTAGAAGACAGAGAGAAAAATAGCCCGCCGTGGACAATAGAAGACAGACAAATAAATAAAGTGCCTTGGACTGTAGAAGACAGAGAGAATAATAGCCCGCCGCGGACAATAGAAGACAGACAAATAAATAAAGTGCCTTGGACTGTAGAAGACAGAGAGAATAATAGCCCGCTGTGGACAATAGAAGACAAAACAGTTAATAATCTGCCTTGGACTATAGAAGATAGAGAGAATAATAACCTGCCGTGGACAATAGAAGATAGACAAATAAATAAAGTGCCTTGGACTATAGAAGACAGAGAGAATAATAACCTGCCATGGACAATAGAAGATAGACAAATTAATAAAGTCCCTTGGACTATAGAAGACAGAGAGAATAATAGCCCGCCGTGGACGATAGAAGACAAAACAGTTAATAATCAACCTTGGACTATAGAAGATAGACCAAATATTAATCTGCCATGGACAATAGAAGATAGACAAATAAATAAAGTGCCTTGGACTATAGAAGACAGAGAGAATAATAACCTGCCATGGACAATAGAAGATAGACAAATTAATAAAGTCCCTTGGACTATAGAAGACAGAGAGAATAATAGCCCGCCGTGGACGATAGAAGATAAAACAGTTAATAATCAACCTTGGACTATAGAAGATAGACCAAATATTAATCTGCCATGGACAATAGAAGATAGACAAATTAATAAAGTGCCTTGGACTATAGAAGACAGAGAGAATAATAACCCGCAGTGGACAATAGAAGATAGACAAATAAATAAAGTGCCTTGGACTATAGAAGATAGACCAAATATTAACCTACCATGGACAATAGAAGATAGAAAAATAAATAAACTACCTTGGACTATCGAAAATATTCAGAATAATAAGCTGCCTTGGAAAACAGCAGGAAAAGTCAATAAAATACCCTGGAAAATAGAAGACAAAACGGTCAATAATCTGCTTTGGACTATAGAAGATAGAGAGAGTAATAACCTGCCGTGGACAGTAGAAGATAGACATATAAATAAAGTGCCTTGGACTATAGAACACAAAATAGTTGGTAATATGCCATGGACTAAGGAAGATGGATATATTAAAAGTGGTATCCCAATAACGGTCTTTCATCCTTCTACGGGTCAGGAGTTGACAATTGGTGAAGATGAGATCTTAATAGATTCAGACCAAATCCCACTAACCAAATCAGTAAATGGCGTGATTGTCAAAAGTACATTTGGCAAACCATATCTATATACATATGTCATAAAACCAACGAAATTCGTATATCAACAACCACACATTCGTGACAATATTGTCAAAATTACATCAGAACAGTATAATAATTTACATGTTGAGCCAGAAATTGAAAATTTATATAAAATATCAACTTATTATGATACAGATGAGCAGGTTGTGCTCGGTAATAAGCCTTCTACAATTCATTACGGATCGGAACAACAGAGCATTGTACTCGATTCTGATCCTACATACTATGAATCTCAATTCGAAATTGATAAAGATATCAATGTACCACCTCAAGATACTGCTTATATGGAACCATTTATTGCTTATCGTGAAACACCACAAGATTATTTAAAAAAAATAAAACTAGAAGTTAACACAAAATCTGTTATTAATCCTACGATTTCACTTCCAAGTACGTTTACTTATGAATCTCAAAATGAATATGAGCTAGAAGGAGATGACGTCAGTTCAAATGCAGAAATTTTACTTCATAATGTTCCGTCAACCACACATGAATCTCAGTTCAACAAGGAATATGAAAAAGATGAAGTCATTACATCAATCGAGGACACTAATTACATACCTTCAAATGATTATGATGCCAAAATCAAATTGGAACTTGATAAAGAAACAATTATTCATGATACGGTCTTGCATCCTAATATTCATTCCTATCAATCGGAATACGTAAAACATTATAATTTACCTTCGTTTGATGATGTAAGAGAAACAGACGTTAACAAGGTACTGCTTCAGGAGCAACCTTATGGTCATAACTTACATATATTTAAAAAACCAACACATGTCACATATTCTCATAATATCCAACAACCAGGATATGATTATTTTGAAAACACCGTAACGAAATTATCTCCAAGTTATAAACTGTTCTCCATAGAAAATTTACTGAAACTGCAAAATGCAATCCAGAGAAGACAATTAACAAACCAATATATTGATATTTATGAGCAAAAAGTATTAATAAATTTGAAGAAAATTAGTAATATATTATTGATATTAGCCGGACATCTTGGTGCAAACGGAAGAAATAGGTGGTACGAAAATGTATTTTATAACCAAAGGCCACATCAGCAACACCCATTGCAACTGTACGTCTACAATTTAATTCGACAAAAATGGTTGCATGAAATCATGTTACTACTCCATAAAAATAATTTTAATCTCAAAGTCCTCAATACCCCTACAATATCATCGTTCTTGGGAGCTTGGCGGTTTCCGAAAAACGTCATACAATTATTGGAAACAGAAGAAATTATACACAAAATGTATGCAGAACCCCATGTTTACGGAGACAATATTGGTGGGCATGGCTTAGTGTACGGAAATGTAGAAAAACAAGAGATCTTAGAAAATTATGAAATGAAAAACATAATAGATAGATATAGAACGCAAAATAATGGTATAGCCCTCAGTATAGCAGGAGGAAACGCAGGACCTGATGCGAATGCAGTTATGGAAATACTTAAAAAACACTTGCTTTATAAACAGTTAATTGAAAAACAAGAAAATATTATACATCGTGGTAATAGAATCGAAATGTATAAACAGATTATATCATTTTTAAGGGAAAAAGGCTATGGAGGTAATACAATAGTTGATATAATTCGTAAACTTCATGGGGCAGTATATTCAGTCGAAAATAAAAAATGTACTCAAATGCAATATCATAATTTAGTTGAAAACATATACGATGTTATTGTACCTGTTTTGAGAAGATCGGGACAATAAAACCAATTAAATAATAATTTATTCATATGATTACATATTTCACTCATGATCTTCGTAAGTGCAGTAAGAAAAAGAAAAAAGTATATAAGTTAAAAATTATTGTATGACCACAATTCAGGTAACTGCAATTGCACGAAACACGCCCAAACAAGTTACAAGGATATAGCTGCTTGATATTATATTTAAAAGCATAAATAGTAGCCTGCATATAATACCTATATGCCTATAATAATTATATTATATATAATAAATATTATTATATTACATTATCTATTTCAGCAATTGTACATGACTATTAATTAAAGAAGCATTGTATTTGTAACCCTTCCGGAAAATAAATTAAAAATGCTTTAGCTGTAACTATCATTTATTGCATTAACGGAAAACGTAATTCTCATAAACATTTATATTCGTTTCATCATCCCCCTGCCCTTATCCCATTTATTTGGGGTCGGCGCACCATACCTATATCTGGCATGCTGCTAAAGTTTTGGCTATGTTTTATGACCGGCCGCCTGCCTGACGTCAACCCTCTTTGGAAATGCTGTTTTTGGTGGTAACCGCCACCGATACGGTCTCCTTTTATCTAGCTATGTCACACCAAATGTTAACCATGCGCCAGGTTATGATGTAGATATATTCGTTTAAATAAAAATAATCTGCAATGATCTGCACTTTTAAATCTATTATGTGGCTACCTACTGACCCGGACTAATGACTTTTATCAAATTTACTCAACGTTTTTTCCAGATTATCATTAAAAGTTGGTTTGTGCACAGTTATTATATCATGTTATACTAAATATTGTTCCTGTGGCATTTTTATTATAATAACATTTTTAAGTAGACTTCTATGTGTATTAAGAAACTTATGTATTATTATAATTACTATTAAGTTATTGTTCTCTTCCATTTTTGTGTCGGCACAATAAATTATTATTTGTAGTATTAGTGACTGAACTACTTCTTGGTTTGTATTATTTTGAAAAATATGCATATATTTCAAATATAAAATAAATATTTATTTAATTCAACTATTTTCTTTTACTTTCCTATCCAACGATGTGTCAGAAGTTATTGAGAGTGTTGTGAAAATTTAACGTATTATAGTACAATATCATCATTCGTAACCTAACTTTACCCATTGCTGAGTATAGGCCTCTCTTAGATCACACCATTCTTCTTTTTTTTCTTTCATGATACAAACATTTGTTGAATTATACCTAAAGCTGTCAATTCATTTTCTGTGCTATATTTTTTTTGCTAAATCTATTTAATCAAACTGCCAATTCTATACCATTATTTCTCTCTCATACTCGTACATCTGCATTTGTCTAGCAAAAGAATTTTTATTTTATTACATTCGAATCCCAAACTTAAAAGGTCTTAAAAACACCACACAAAACAAAACAATCTTAAAGTTGTGACGCATTCAAAGGCACCTGATCCAAATGCTATAAGCCAGAACTAAGGTATATATGATGACATGGAGATAAATATGAAACAAAATCGTGCTGGGAATAAATGTCAATCAAATTCCATAGTATGCGTATGGTAATTTAGGTCTAAACCTAACGTACCATACCTATGCTATTGTAGATTGCAATCCTCTTTAACACCCATACGTTGAGCATATTAATACATTTTTAATAACATTTCCACTAGATTACTTGATTATCCTTCATCTCCTTAAAAAAAATATCTTATACAATTTATAAGGGAGTTTCCCGTTAATGGAGCAAGGTGTATGAGAAAAGGATTCATGAAAAAATACAAAATACATAAGTCAAATACATTTATTTAGTTCTTAGTTTACTGCAGAGAAGAACATCGCTGAAACTTCATACAACCATATAAGTTGTTTTGGAAATACCGTCATTGTCACTCTCGCAGAAACGTAAAACAAATTCTGGAAAGATCTTTTAAAAATCTCTTTTACAGAAATCAGATTTAACTACTTACGCAATATTGTTCAACAAACATTAAATTGATGTTTTCTTGTATATGGTAGATTAAGAGCTAATTATTGGTTGATTATATGCGTAAGTATGTGCGCCATGGAAATGTCGAAAATGTTACCAGAAAACGTTGCGTCACTGGTTGGAAAACATCAAAATATTGTAGAAGATGCAATTCGATCCATAATGTATTAGTTGATATACCAAATGGGACAAATATACACAGCCTCTGTAATTACCCTGTGTGTCACTTAAGTGGGAGTGAAAAATAGAAAAAATTGTAAACCCTTCTTGAGGAGGATCTTCTCAAAAATACGAGATCAGTTCTAGCTGTGAAAAATTTTCAAGACCATTTTATAGATCAAGGAAGAGTCAGCAAGAGCGTTTGTGTTTGCCATAAAAAATTGAACATGTGTGAATCTAAATGAGGATGTATAAAGGGTAAGTTTCACTATGTTGTAAGGTCTGTTTTATTCGATGAATTGTGAATAAATAAAAAGTTATTAATCGAATATTAATCTCCGTAGCCAGTAAATTTATCTGGTCGATTATATCGGTATGTCAAATACATGTAATGCGTTGTAACCCGGCTTATTAAAAATCCAATACATTAATAACAATAAAACCACTCATGCTCATAGAAATTGTTTTTAAAAATGCCTAAGCCGCTGGTTGTTTTTAATAAGGAATTGGAGATAAGAGTCTTGCCTATATTTAGTTGTGGTTCATGGATGAAACTATTGACACCTTTGTCATCATCAAATATGTAGTTGTCGAATGTCAGTCTAATTAAATCATCGGTCACTGCCAGAGACTGAATAATATTATCAAATATGGATATTGTTTATTTAATTATTCTTATAATTGCTTGTCTAGTTGGTCCCACTGTTGGCCAAAGGCCTTCCTCCATTTCTTCCTTCTATCCCGGTTTTGTGATGTGTCTTGCCTGTTAACAAGATAGTCATCCAGTTCGTCCCGCTATCTCCTATGGAGTCTGCCGCGGCAACTTCTCGCTGTCTTGGGACCGAGTCCTGTCCTATGTGGGCCCACATAGCTCATGAGGCATACGGCAGACATGTCCTGCCCAGTGCCACTTTAGCTGAGCCAGTTTTAGCGGCTACGTCAATGAATTGAATTTTGGAGCGCAGCATCGTGATTCGAACATGATCCGTTAATTTAACACCAAGTATAAAGCGCTCCATCGCTCTTTGTCTAACCCTGAGTTTGATATATTGTTTATTAAAAAAAGACTTATTTGGATGAATGCTTTTTAAACGAAAAACATGAAATTATGATTGTCTCCAATAACCATAGACCATCTCGACATTCTCTATGGGGTTGACGAAGATGTAGAAAAGCAAACATATTTTTCACGTCCTCATGCGACCACGAACGCTGCAAAGTGTTTGTAACGTCAGGAAAAACAAAAAACCAATAATACACGCGATTAATCCGGTTAAAAGTTGTTTTATTATAATGTGTAGTGATCGCGAAAACCTAAGATATTACTATATTTTTCTATTATGTGGTTTTTGATCTAATCAAGATATCGGGTAGGCTATGATGTCCCCTCCCCCTGGCATTCTACATTATATTTAATTGAGAATGTATTATAGAAGAATATTAATTATATCATAATACTCAGTTGCCTATGTAAACTCTCAAAAAATATGAAGACAACATGCAGGATTATTCCATAAAAAAAAACAAAGCTTTTGCCACTGTAGATTATTATGGTTCGCTAATCAATCATTTAGTTTTCTTTAATTGTTTTTAGACCTTTATGCTAATTATCTATATACTTCTACCTAATCACGAAAATAATAATTAATAAAGATACTAACTCTTGAAATACGACAAAAGTAACGTTGGTGTACCGCAGGGTACCACCCTGTCTCCTTTACTCTAACAAAATTCCCAATCCTACTTATATTAATAAAAGCGAAAGTTTTTCAAGATAAGTGGATGTTTGTTAATCTTTCACGCAATACGGCCCCAGCTGCCAATTCTGAAGTCTATGCAGACAAAGTCGCGAGCAGAATCTAGTAACTTACAAAAATACTATGCAGATTGCTAACCGATATAATCCTAGTCATGCATAACATTGCTACGTCAAACAACGGAAATACAAATGGATAACAATCATACTAAATTGATTATAAATTAAAGAAAACTAATGTAGTAATTGATTATATATTTTGAGGAAGACAAAATGGTACGCATGACATCTTTATTGTCATTATCAGCTTGAATAATTACGATTGTGCGAATTATGTAATTTCATCCATTCTTCTTTTTCGTGCTTAACTTCCATCATCTTGAATTTTACGACTGCTGGGCAAGAGGTCCTGTGTTCGATTTCTAGGTCAGGCAAAGTTTTATTGGGTTTTGCTGTTAGGAAATTCTCAGTAGCAGTCCGGAGTTTAGCATTCTGGTAGATGCCAATAGGCTCACCACTTGGGACTAAATAACACCATTGGTGATTAGTAATTAATAGTGATTAATAATTTTTGTAATGGTGTAATGTGGGTGTAAAATTGTATAGTTACTCCTGTGATTACCCCTTCCGGTAATACAGTCCTGATGATATACTATATTGTTTTTTTTTTATTCTTGTAAACATAAACATTGATGAAATTTAGGGTTCTTACATATGAGCGGCACATTGTCGGTGAAACTGCTGCCTTCGACGCATGTCGGCGAATGCCTTCGCGCGTCGTCGACGACGCTCAACTGCAGTCAAACGTCGATGGCTGCCGCCGAGCGTCAATGTCTGCCGCCGAACCTCGTCGACGACGCGCAGCGGCAGTCGTAGACACGTGTTGATGGCTGCTGTCGGCACATGTGGGCGTCTATCGTCGACCGTCGACTGCAGTTGAACGTCATCGACAACGTTCCGCTCGTATATAAAAGCCTTAAAGTTGGCATCTTCTATAGCGGATGACGTCATAATTTGATTATTATTTGATATTTGTCGATCAAAATCTAAAGCCCGTGCTCTTTTGTTTACTTATTGTTTTGAGAATTTGGCTAATAAAGCGTCATCTGTCAATCTGGACTGATAGAACAGTGAGTAGTGTTGCCTACAGAAAATAAGTTGATGATCTAGTTCCTCTCTGTTTCCACTGTTTAACCTTAACGAAATCACAGTATAATTTTAATTGAAAATAGAAATCCAACAACGCAACGAAAATTGAAAATCGTATAAGTTAGACTATGACAAACCGAAACGTATTACAGTACAATACGGAATGTGGCGATGTTAAGACGTTAATTGAAAATGTATGCAGTTTTGAAATAACTGACTATGCACCCGTACTTCTGCTTCCTTCCCCAAAAACATAAAAACGACCAATAGAAACAAATACCACAGTTTCGGCTCATAAAAACCTTTACAAAATACTAAACATGTATAACACCGCTTGTCATAATTTTCCAAATCATTGGAAACACAACAATATATATTCTAATATAGCATTCAATCTTGTACTAGATGCAAAACAGGTCGTCGATATTATACATAATAGAATTGCGTTTAATCATTCAATTATTGTTTTCAATTTCATGGTATATAATGTGACATGTCAATCAATTATATACTGTGTATATTTCAATATATTTTGCAGACGCTACTTGAGGTTCCGATTCGCCATAATGATTTTGCGCCTAGTGTTTAGTTTTTTTTTCTTTAGTTTAGTAACGGGAAATCAGCGGGTAAGTTTTTGGAATTGATAGTAAATAATAAACGGTGAAATCGTCCAGTTCCAGCAATAATATCGTTGTTGGATGCATAGGACCACAATTGGTCAACGTTGGTAAAATAAGGTGTTCTGATACATATTATTTAATAGCATTTTATATCTGCCATAAAGTTTTAAACTAACCGCAGCAGCTAAGTATTGAAAAATGCATCCACGAACCATGTTGTTTAGTGAACAGTTTGACCATAGTGCATTTGAGTCAGTACAGAATTGTCATAACATTCCGCGCGAGAATTAAACTGCTCATTTTCATTTCTCAATACATTTTATCAAGCATTGTATATAAATAAGTCCAAAAGGCTATTTGTAACAAGTGCTAGTACATTAATCATTTCTTCATACTCGGATATTTCTCATTCCTGTTATCTCCGCATAAAAATATTTGGAAGTAACAGAATTTCAGCCATCGAAATCACATTAATAGTTCAGAGGATTCATAACTTTCAAATAGGCAAACAGTTCAATACGAAAACCTTCTACGATACCAGTGCAAAGCAAATACTATGAGTAAATGTGAGCAAGACTAATGGTTTCGAAACTCTTCCCCCGAATTTAGGTGACTTAAACACCATATAATGTCCTCCAGCCTTTCAGCTTCAAATGTACAACAAGGAATAGAAAATAAGCCACAATGCCCATTAATGCTTTCCCAAAATTTCTGGAGATCTATGCTATCTACGGTATTTTGACCTTGAATCGATCCAACTTATATTCCTTCCAAATTCGCCGCCAAAATTTACACTAAAATTCTTCCATTTTCCCGTAACAGTCTAACTTGACATAAGCCTTGTAAAATGTTGGACGCATAGCTATATTAATCAGTTGATTCGTCGCCTAATAATCCAGGGGAAAAAAAAGACAACTTGATCTGATTTCTGAACAAAATATTTGATTTGATGAACAAAATAGGTGTTAAAATAAGTTTTAAGTATAAACAGGCACCTAAATTCTGTATTATTTGAAGTTGGAAGAACCAAAAAAGGCAGAAAGGACGGGTCCTTGCGAAAATAACGTTTGTTTATGCCAAGAGCAGTTGAAACTAAAATCTGGTAATATCCCATCAGCATCACCATCAATTACGACACATCATCAGGGATCATTAAGACTGCCACTAAGAGTGGACCAGGTAAGTGGGATCATCATTACAAAGCACACAATTAATTCACCTCACTGGGTTACTAAAAACTTCTTCTGAAAATCTCAAAAGCTCATGGGTAGTATGGGTACCGTGTATAGAAGTAAGGTTTATTGTATTCCTAATGACTAAAACTACACTATATCTCATTGACTACCTATTTTGGCTAATGCCAATCACCTACATCACCGATAAATCTCCATGCCTTTGACGTCATTCAAATCGTCCGTTTGAACTCGAACGAATCCCTCAGTCATGAGCTGAGCTTGCGGCCAGTTTGACTCGCGACATCGTCGCGGGCTCAGCTCATACTAAGGGCCCCGTTCGAGTTCGAAACTAGTTGGGCAATCCCGAAGAATGCAAGTGAGTAATAACCGTTGAACAGTAATTAATATGAATGTGTCTCACGAAATTTTCATATTTTTCCAGCTCGCCATCCATTTCGTGATCTATATATTTTATATATAAGTAGTATTCAATGCAAGTAGTTAACTTCCATTGATAAATCAAGTACCCTTAGCGGCTGTTGCAGACGATTTAAACCGTGTTTATGATCTATGAAAGACTTTTTTTATGGCCGAATATACCAACCCTGGAGCGGCAAGAACGTCCAAATTGAACATACCTAGCTGCTATTTTATTGAATCATTGACCAGAAAAAACACTATAGCTTCATTAATATCATCAATTCAGCCCTTGTCTACTGCTGAGGTATATGCCTCTTCTCTATCACAACTACAAACGGTCCGGTACTCTCCATATCCATACATTTACAGCTACTTTTGTTAACCTTCACATAACAAACGTTTATTGACCTTCACCTCTAGGGGATTATTTACTAGATTATCTAGACCTATTTGTCTAGTGTTCCCAAAGCACGGCTGCTGCTATCACCAGGGATCTCGGATCGAGTAAATAGTTATTGGGTCTTTCTGTTTAGGAAACTTCAGTAACAACCTTGAGTTAGGAATTGTGCCCAGTAGGTGGCAGTTGCCACCCACGTGGGACTTAATACCGTCTATATAATCGATGAAATGTGGATGTACCTACTGTGTTTAATAACGACAGTTAAAATGTGGCCTGTACTGTTGTAGGTACTGCACTATCTACCTTTTCGGGGAATACAGGCTTGATGCTGTGTATGTATATTAGATAAAGGAAGATCATAGAGCGAATTTTTTATATATTTTTTATAAAATTCTATGTTGCTTACTGCAAATTCATTTTTGCGCCAACTCGTGCCAAGTTTCAACTCTCAAAGGCATGGAAATCAACCAAGAACCGTTACGAATGGACCGTGAATACTGCACATTGCCACTACATATAATTTAATAGCATCCATTTCCTCTATATAATCATGTTGTATTCCCATATTTTTAAGTTATGTAACGATTATTCGACAGATTTCTTTTACCAACGCGGATTAAGATGCAATCGGATAAAATCTTTTCATGCTAACTCATCGTCATCGTCATCCAGATCAGCGCAGTACGTCTTTTTCTTCTATACATTTCTTCATATGTATGGGCATGAGATGCGGGGGGATAAGGGTCATGTGACGAAGAAAGTTTTGTGTATGAATGTAGATGACTATAAGAGTAGAGGAAGACCGAGGAAGCGATGGATGGATTGTGTTAAAGATGATATGCTAGAAAAGGACTACATTGACTGACGATATGACAGCTAATAGAGATGTATGGAATAAGAATACATGCGCGCCGACCCCAAATAAATTGGGATGAGGGCAGGGGATGATGATGATGATCTCTGTCGGCGGTCATCTCAGTAGTCACTTTTTTTTTTTTACTCTGATTTTCATGGTAACTAAGGCTAGTTTTAAAAGTTTTCAGAACCTTCACAATGTTTTTTTCAAACTCGCTATTGGCATGATTATCAACTGACCATAGAACTTTACCCAAAAATTGAATTGAAATCAATTAAGTTAGAAGAACATGTGTACTCCTAAAGCGAAGTTGTAGGAGGATGGTTTATGGTTTTAAATAAATACATTAACAACATCCACACTATTGAGGGTATCATGCAATTACCTACCTATAAGTACACACACACCAGCACCAGCCTCCTTGCGAATAAATACGTATACACATGCTGTGAAAAATCTCAACTACTTAGCACCTATTTATTGCACACGAGTGTTGCCACAATTCCGCTTAAAGTTTGTCGAATTTAATTGAAAAGCTATTATTCTGCTACAGCTTTTTTTTCTTATCTGAGTGGCAACATCGACAATATCTCGCCAACCGCTTCTTCTTTCGTATGTTTAAGACTTAGGAGCCACCCTAGTGCCAAGAGCTGTTCAAGCTGCCCGTAAGCTTATGGCTTAGTGAGAACTATTTATTTACAAGCAGCCACCCATCCACAGAGTGACTGGGCCCAGCGTTGCTTAACCAGAGGTTACAACTAGCTTTGAACGCCTCAACCGCGGCCTTTAAACTGTCTGGTTGGTCTACTGTTCCGAAGAGCGATTACTAAACATGAGATCCTGGGTTCGATTACTGGGTCGGGCAGTGTTATTGGGATTCTTCATTAATAGCAGCCCAGAGTTTGGAATTGTGCCCATTAGATAGCAATTGGCTTACCATCTATTACATGCGACTTAATAACAGCATTGGTGAAATGTGGGTGTAAAACTGTGGGGGATTATAGACGTGATGCTATTGAATATATAAATAATAAGTATGGTTCATAACAAATACAAAGCAATCCAAGATAAATGTTACAAAAGCATTAACGCATGCGTGGCCAAAAGACTATAACGTCGCCAAAAGACATTAAAATGTGGTAGAAGAATTCGGAGTAGTGAGCAGAGGTCGAGATGGCTTAGTAGTCAGAGCGCCTGGAGTATTTATCCGGGAGGCGCAGGTTTTAATCGTGCTCATGACCGTAATTTACTTCCCATAAAAAATATATAACTTTACGATTATTTAACGTAAATATTTTTATTTCCTCAGAGTCATTATGGATTACCTCCTAACAGCTTAACAGGCGCAACCCACATATCATCCAACCCTGCATCCCGTATAGAAACCAAGAGCTATGACGTAGAATTCGTGTCTGATAATGAAAACCCTAGCTCTCAGGTATGTTTGCTTCCTGTCCTTATCGTATGGTTGATGAACAACTGCTCCTGACGCAACATCGCGGCTGCGGCAACCGGCCCCCCGCGCCGGACCGGTTTGACCAGTTCACGAGAACGGCCCCAATCTGCTGCCGCCCGCACACCGCATGGGCAAGAGAGCAAGTGCTCTCGCTCTCAAGACTAGAACGGAACGCACGCATCGGCCGTCTTCGTATCAGCTACCTGTATAAATGCAATACAGTCTTCTAAAGAAACTCAGCAGTTTCATTTATTAGCCGAGGCCACCAGCTGCACATCTGGAGTTTGGCACTCAAACAACAACCTGATGTCAGAGTTTAAAGCCACATAAGTCTCTGGCATAGCTTTACACACCATATAGAACATCTCTCAGGTGTACTAGTTTCCCCACAATAATTTCCTTCACAGTTCACAGATTTTCTAGTACATGAAATGACTATGAATAGTCAGTGCGCGTCTGGGGTGCGAACATTAGTCCTTTCACGTGACAGTCCAACGGTCATATCAATAGGCTACCACTGTTTGTTCTAAAGCGATCCAAGATCCCAAACACTTCCTCTTGTGTGCGAGGTGGAGGGGGAGAAGAATTTAAGCGGTTTCAACGGTGAAGTGACATTACAGTTATAAGTACTCAATTGAACCTATAAATGTTGATCATCGATGATGTCAAATGTGTTAGTGCTCATATTTTTTGTACCCAGTAAATAATCGTTTAACTTTTTTTTCAGGTACCAATACCTGTCCAGTATGTTGATGAAGAGACACAATATGTAGATAAAACTATATGTTTCACACCTAGAATGGTGCACAGAATGGTTAAGGCTGCATTAGAATACGTAAGCCAAATACCTTCAGACACAAACAACATTATAGATTATATAAACCAAGAATTGAACAGATTTTCAGACCAGGATTCTATAGAGGATCATTATGTACAGAAACCACCGCATCCATTAGATTCTAAATCAATCTTCCAGATGGTGAATAAACCAAAATCTGAAACTAGAACTAATTTTGTATTGAAATATGAACTCCCAGGTACACAGGAACCTCAATGTAGAGACGCGCTGGAGAAACTAATAGAAATAGCTTATAATGCTTACAGGGAATTAGAAAAACACCCACAATGTAAAGATTATTTATATAGATTTGCCAGTCAGCACACAGATGATCGTCCTACAGGTCACCTAGAACATGGACCGGACATAAATTCCTTGATAGCTTCAATTCTAGAGAAAGTAGATCAACATAAGAGCAAACCACGCCCGGAATACAACCGACCTGATATATTTAATATTAATACATCTGATATTGATATACCAGATATTGAATTCCCGCAAAGTCCAGAAATTCAAATTAAGGAATACAATATTCCAAATATCCACGAAATTCATATTCCACAAATTCATGAATACAACATCCCACAAAGTAATGAATATACCATTAAAAAAATTCATGAGTACAATATTCCACAAAGTGATGAATATACCATAAAAAATATTCATGAGTACAATATTCCACAAAGTGATGAATATCACGTTAAAACAATTACGCAATATAATATACCCCAAAGTAATGAATATAACATTCCAAAAATTCCACACTATAATATACCCAAAAGTGATGAGTATACCATTAAAAAGATTCATGAATATAATATCCCACACATTAAGGAAATAACTTTCAAACATAAACCACAAGTACACGTACAAGAGATCGATATCCCAGAAACTGGAGAGACTATAGAAGAGACTATAATAATGCAACCCGAAGAAACGATACATAATCTAGTTAAACTTTTGGAAAACAACGACCAACCCAATGACGACTTATTCGATCGTTTCATGGATATTTTGGCAGATAATCCAAATAATTTTCACCCACAAGTTCATAATATTCTGACTACAATTTTGAACGCTAATAAACATAAAAACATTCCAAAAGTTAACGATATATTATTACTTCTACTCGATTCAGAGAGAAATAAGAAACCATGGGGTGAAAAGATCACGGAACACATCCTCTCTTACTTGACACCAGATACTAATGGTAATTTGGATTCCAGATTAGTTGATATCATTCTAAACTTGTATCGTAAACCTGCAAATCAAAAACATATCGAATATATACTGTCTCTATTAAAACATATTAAAGAAGGAAACTTGGATTCTAAAATAGCAGACATTATACTCAATTTGATAAATGCAAATCAAAACCATTTTTTACTTCCAGAAAATATAGACATTTTACTAAAGCTTTTGAAACCATCTCATAATGGAGCTGTAAATACCAAAGAAGTTGAGATCATCGATGAATTATCGAGGTGGAATGAAATAGGATTTCATCCAAATCATTTGGATGCAGTACTTACACTTTTGAAACCGGATTTGTATGGAAGAACGGACCACAGAATTATTGACATTATTCATTTCCTCTTGACCAAAATTAAGCATTTGAATCCAAATAACCTCAATTTCATTCTAAAATTTTTGTATCCTGAAAATGGATTCTTAGACTTAAGACGTATCGAAGTTATACACTTCTTGTTGAACTCCGGATTGCCGTCCAAACATATGAATATTCTACTTTCTATGTTGCAAGAAAATCCACACGGCGTACTAAATTCAAGTTTTTTAAATATTTTGATGTTCCTAGGCAATAATAGGTTACTAACACCTAAAATGTTAGAGATTCTCGTCGCTATCATAAGCGATGACGTAATGGAACGCTTAGATGACGACCAAGTGAAGGGTTTCTTCTTCCAACTGGCCCCATTAAAACAAACGTATCCTACAGTCATAGGTGATATAATAAATATTTTAAATCAACGTGGCTTAAACGCTAATTTACTTGAATGGCTTGCAGCTTCTAATAACAATGCTGACATGCCAAATCGCGATGCTTCGCCCTTTCAAATAAAGAAAGAACCCCTAATAGAATATGACCATGATAATCAATATAGAATACCTGACGGTGGATATCAAACTCAAGATGACTTCATGACCATTTTCAAATGGTTAGATAGTCAAGGTTTATTAAATCCAAATCAAGGAGCATCTAATAACGATTTAATAAATAAAATGTTCAAAGTATTAGAAATGGGTGAACGTGAGTCAGGTGCCGTTGAATTAACTTATATGCTGAAACACGAGAAACCTCTGGTTTATCAGCCTGTGTATTACGTGAAGTACAGGCTCCCTATATTAAGTTTCATATCGAACATGAAGACATTGATAACGGAGAATCCACAATTGACAGCTGATCCTATGAAATTGTTGCAAGAACTGATAGTTGTTTCCAACGTTACCGAAGTTTCGCCAAACCTGCAAGGTTTCCCTAAAGACGAAATATTGAAATTGACTTTCAATGAGGGTGATTTGGTGCAGGCAAAGATTTTGGATGAGCAGAATCTGAATTTGAATGAACAGATAACGTATGTGCACGGTTTGAACGCGGACATTTCGCCAGAAGAAATATTGCAGCTGAATAAAATGAACGAAGCGAAATACTACCCGCCGGCATTGACGTTTAGGGAGACGTACCCTGAATCGAAAGTGACGGTTCACGAGGTAGAGAAAATAGTAGAGTTACCCACTGTCCACTACCAACAATTCGAACAATTAATACCGCACCACTACCACCCTGTTCAGATTGTTGAACGAATGAATGAACACGTGAATCCTGATGAACACAACAATGCTCAACTACAGTCTTCGAATTAGGAGGAAAAGTCAAAACTTTGTTTTTATTAAAAAATAAATTTTAAGACAAATTTTTTGGTTTTATTTTTGTGCCAGGTTAGGAGAAGAACTTTAGCTTTATATTTATTTCCGACTACACGCAATTCTTTCAACAGTATTTCGTATTACCTGTACTTATTAATGGTCGATACGGTTCATTTTTATTATATGTATAGATAGATAGATAGATGATAATCGGAATCTCGGAAACGGCTCCAAAGATTTTCATGAAATTTAGTATGTAGGGGGTTTCGGGGGCGATAAATTGATCTAGCTAGGTTTCATTTCTAGAAAACGTTGTTTTTACCAAAAAAGAAACCCAGTAAAGCTCGGTCTTCCAAGTACTATTAAATTATATATAATTATATTTTTTTAATACATGTTGAGGCCATGTAATGCCTATATTAATTCTATTTTTCAAAGAAACATTGAAAAAATAATAGACAAGAATTAATATAGGTATTACATGGCCTCAACATGTATTAAAAAAATATAATTATATATGATTTATAAAGGATTGGGATGTTGTTCGGCGATTTACAACTGCAAAGTGGTAACGCTGAGTTTAGTAAATCTGTAAATGATTACTAGATAAATATCACCAGGCGTCTCCTTAAGACGTATACAAACAGGATTGAAAATTCAATAGGTTTGAACACGACAAGGTAGCTCAGTTGGTAGAGTGATGACACGGAACGTCAAAGGCTGCGGGTTCAAGCCCCGTTCTTGTCTATTATTTTTTCAATGCTTCTTTGAAAAATAGAATTACTATTAAATTATTTGAACAATATAGAAGTATTAATGTATGTCTATATGTAGCAGGAACGGATCTTCAATCTGTGTGACATACTTAGTAGGTACTTATCTCAGTAACACACGCTATAGATATCATCGGGGAATCATTAATGTTTTTATTTTGCCACCAACTCGCCTGATGGTAACCGACGGTGTGATGAATGACGGTGGGATGGAGTACGTAGATCCAGAAGAAATCTATCCACTCTAGCCTTGAATATGTCTAGATTGTATTCCTCAGGAAACAGAAGACGGCAGGGAGTTCCATTCCCGGGCACTACGTATCATGAACGTGGATCCAAATCGAGGCGTACGAACGGTACCTACGGCATATTTTTTTATATGAATAAACTGCCGTATCTTTTTATATACCCAGTATTCAGCATCAGGACTCCGTGCCTCGGAGAGCTCCTTAAGCCGTCGGTCCTGGTAGTCAAATTAAGATCTATGACAGCCGTTACGGGTAGTCAGATGCCTGAAAGTCTAACAACCAGTCACACTACGAGATATTGTGTTACCCTGTTACTGGGTTGTGGAGGTCAGATAGGCAGTCGCTCCATGTAAAATACTGGTATTAAGCTGCATCCGGTTTGACTGGAAGCCGACCCCAATGTAATTGGGAAAAGTCTAGGCAGATATATATATATACAGTATCACGATTGTATTTACCGGGTTGGGCAGAGATTTGCTGTTCTAGAACCACATATTATTATATATATTGCATTTATTTGCATCCATTGTACTGGACTTCCGCAAAGTAACGCCTGAATCTATTCAATGATACTATGTTGATATTTTTACCGGAATTAATGAATTCGTAAGTCACAATGTATGTAATCATCATCATCCCCCTGCCCTTATCCCAATTTATTTGGGGTCGGCGCAGCATGTATTCTTCTTCCATACATACTCTCTACTTGTACTGGAATGCTGCTAAAGTTTTGGCTATGTTTTATGACCGGCCGCCCGCCTGACGTCAACCCTCATTGGGAATACAGTTGTTGGTGGTAACCGCCATCGATACGGTCTCCTTCTATATAGCTATGTCACACCAAATGTTATCCATGCGCCAGGTTCTGATGTTATCCTACTATCACACTCCACTAAGGGACCATTCAAGTATTACGTAAGCACTACCGGAGGGCGGGGGGGTTTTTACTTTGCTTACTTTTGATGACATGGGGGATTGTTTTAATGTTTCGAATTTTCTACAAAATTTTATCGATTTTGGTTTACACACATGGCAATTGACAACCCTAATTGTCTTTGCTTGAAAACGAAACACATTTATAATGATTCCCGAAAATAATGGATACATTTACTCGCTTAGAACCGAGACACCAGAACACATTAAAAATTCAAGTACTTACCAATGTTTACGTAAGCATGGGAGGGGGCGGTAAAAGCTTTGCTAACTTTTGCTGACGAGGAGGGGGGGATTAATAATTGCAAAAAATCTCCTTACGTAATACTTGAATTAACCTAACCGGGCCATGTATGTAATATGTTATATTAATTTAGGACCACAATATTGCATTGGAAAAACCTGTAGTGATAGCGATGTTGAGTGAATACTAATAAATTAATTAATCTATACCAATAATATTATAAAGTGGAACAGTTTTTTTGTTTGTTGGTTTAAACGCGCTTATCTCCGGAACCACAAATCGGATTTGAAAAAGTTATTTTTATATATAATAGCCAGGTTCATTAGGAATAGTATAGACTATCTAATATTAAGCTAAACCTCTCAGCTAGCCTTAAATATAGATATTTGTTAAGTCGAAAAAAAGCTCTACTGGCGTAATGGTTAGTGTTCAATCGTAATATTATCATAGGTTAAGTTTAGTTCGCCACCGCTCGATAGATGGCGTTGTGCCATCCGGCTGAATCGCGGTGTTAAGATTCTCCGCGATTTAGGTATATAGGAATGATTTCAATAAATTTTTTGTACTCGCTTGGAACGTTGTTTTTCTTACGTTTCTTGGGCTGTGTTTTTGGGTACACTAACATTTGGTCCTTCGAGCCGGATTGTGGTTATAATATGTAACCCGACGATTCCCGACCATTTTTTACGGATTTGTTATAAAGAAGCTAGAGTAGTCTGGCGGATCGCCACTTTCAACAGCGACTTCATGGCGGTGTGACGTCAGAGCAGCGACGACACAATCCAGTGGTATCAACGAGGCATGACGTCAGGGCAGTGACGACATATTTGCGGCGACATCATCAGTGACATGGTATTAAGAGGTTTGGCAGAAGCGTAACCGTGAGTTGAATCTAAGTGTTATTTCATCGACTGGTAAACTTCTAAGTGTTTGAAATTTGAAGCCTAATGTAGTGAAGTGTTGGGACTTGTAAAATTTTAGCTTTAGTTTTAGACTTAGAATAATTTCGTTAAAAATGATATAACGGGGAACCTATGCCCGATTTTTCTAAGTTTAAATGAGATTTTAAACACTTGTAAAATTTTTCGGGCTTAATTCATTAACTTGTATTAATTGGTAGTTGGTTGCCTTTAGCCACCTATTAAGTGTATGATTAATTTAGGATTTTATTCGTAAATAACTGTTTAATAAAGACACCATATACAATGGAATCTTTAATGAAATTACAATTGAATAATAAATTAATCATAGAAAAAAATAGAATTAACTTTAAAAAATCACCTAAGGATCGTCTCACACAATTTTTTATTGAAACAAGGTTAGAATCTGTTGAAGTACAGTGGAGGCAATTTGTTGAAACTCATATGCGCATTGTAGAAAAGGCAACCGACGAAGACTTAGAAGGTGTGTATTTTAAAAAGGAGATATATGATCAAGTACAAGAACTATACATAACATACAAGTCTGAGTTAAAAGAATTCTTAGCCAACATTATTCCTAGTAGTAACACTTGTAAACAGTCTAGCAATAACAACAGTTCCAATGTGAATTTACCTAAAATTAGTCTTCCTACATTCTCGGGGCAATATTCTGAGTGGATAACGTTCCGCGACTTATTCCTGTCATTGATTCATAAAAATGAGACACTGGATGACGTTCAAAGGTTGCACTATTTAAAAACTCATCTTTCGGGTGAAGCAGAACAGCTGTTGCGACATACCCCTGTAACTGCTTCTAATTATAGTGAATGTTGGTCGATTCTGAATAAAAGATATGACAATAAACGCTTTTTAGCTAACTGTATGCTCAAACGTTTAGTTAATCAGTCGTCTGTTACAAAGGAATTTTCAACTTATATTAAAACGCTGTTAGACACTACTGTTGATTGCTTACATGGTTTGCGCACTTTAGGTATTGATGTAAGCTCTTGGGATTCAATTGTTATATACTTGGTTTGTGAAAAATTGGATAGCGAATCCCGCAAATTGTGGGAGTCTAAAGTTAGCTGCAGTGATGACCTACCTAAGTTTGATGAATTTAAAACATTTATGGAGTCTAGGTTTAGGGCACTGGAATATTTAGATTCTAAATCTAATAAGCCGAGTAGTATTCGTATTAATAACACTGCCAAATCATTTCTTGTCGCTGGTCAAAGTTGTATACTCTGTTCTGGAGATCATAAGCTATGTCACTGTAAACAATTTGCAAAGAAAGACTGTGACGAACGTCGTGAGTTTGCCCGAGTCAATAAGCTTTGTTTCAATTGTTTAGGAATAAATCATTCTGTCTATTTTTGCCGTCAGTCTACCAAATGTCACCTTTGTAAAAAACGACATCACTCACTTCTTCACCCAAAAACAACGGCCAACTCTGCTGCAACTGTTAATAGATCAGCAGACGGGAATGTTGTGGTTGCTACAGCAGCTACTTCTCCCAATCAAAGCGAGATTACCAAACCCATTTGTTGTTTTGCAGATATTCACAACCACGGTCTGTTAGCCACAGCCTTGGTCAATGTTGAGTCAAGGACTGGTACTGCTTTTGCTTTAAGAGCTCTGATGGATCAGGGTTCTCAAGTCTCTTTCATAACAGAGGCTGCAGTACAGTTGCTTGGTTTGAAGAAAACTGCTGCTCACATCGATATATTGCGATTAGGCGATGATGAGGGAAATTCAATGCCCTCTAAGTGAATAGTTCAATTCAAATTGCAATCACGCCTAGATCCGTCTTTTATTTTGTATGTCGATGCATATGTTCTAAATAAACTCACCTCACGTCTTCCTGAGAGGAAGATCATTCAGGTTATGCCTTCATTTTCATCTTTAGAACTAGCCGATCCATATTTTGATACGCCCGGGAAGATAGATTTGCTGTTGGGCACCCGCGTGGTCGGTGAGGTTATATTGGAAGGTTTGCTCAAGGGGCCGCCTGGAACTCCAGTCGCGCAAAAAACCAAACTAGGATGGATCTTGTCTGGTGAGATCCAACCGCCGGCAATCTCTAGGCCAGTTTGTTATAATAATGCAGTTCAGTCAGATGTCAACGACCTTTTGCGTGTGTTTTGGGAGTTAGAATCAGAGCCTTCTGTTCGTAGAGCAATCTTGACTGATGAAGAACAGAAGTGTGAGGACTTTTACTCTAAGACCACCACACGTGACGCAGCCGGACGATACGTTGTAAAATTACCATTCAAAAACAACCAACCCAGTTGCACGTCGGGTGGTTCTGAGAGAACTGCTCGTAGACGTTTTATCAACTTAGAGAAACGACTAATGAGGGAACCGGAACTTAGAACACAGTATAGTGCGGTTATTAAAGAATACATTAAGCTGGGGCACGCTGAAGTTGTTCCTCAGATTGATTTAGGTAATGATGCTTTCTATCTGCCACATCACGCTGTGGTACGCAATGATAAAAGTACCACTAAAGTTAGAGTCGTCTTTGACGCTTCGTGTGCAGGCGATACTGGTGTATCTTTAAATAATGAATTAATGGTTGGCCCAACCCTACAGCTTGATTTGCGTCAGATCGTGATGCGGTGGCGTCGCTACCCTATAGTCTTGGTGGCAGACATTGTCAAGATGTACCGCCAAGTAAAGGTAAGTAAAGAGGACGCTGATTATCAGCGTATTTTGTGGCGTGACAACCCAGATGCTCAGTTGCAGCATCTACGGCTGTTGCGTGTCACTTTCGGCACATCCTGTGCTCCTTACCTTGCGGTACGTTCACTTCAACAACTTGCTCGTGATGAAGGAAATTATTTTCCTTTAGTTGCAGATCGGGTTCTTAAGGATTTTTTTGTCGACGACTTTTTGTCAAGTTGTGCGTCAATATCGGAAGGTGAAGAGATTTATCACCAAATGAATGAGTTGTTAGGTCGTGGGGGCTTTCAGCTTCAAAAGTGGTCTAGTAATTGTAATGAGTTGCTGACCAAAATCAAAGGTGGGGCGTCTAATGACAATTTAGAATTTAACACTGATAGAGTTACGAAGATTTTAGGGTTATCTTATGATAGGAATTTAGATGAATTTAAATACACTGTCCAACTTCCTCCGCCCGAAACCCCCATAACTAAAAGAAAGGTAATATCTGACATTGCCCGTTTATTCGATCCCCTCGGCTGGCTTGCGCCGGTGATAATAACAGCCAAGGTATTCATTCAACGCCTATGGTTAGTAGGATGCGAATGGGACGATGAACTTCCGTGTCATCTCACTTTAGAATGGCTTCGTTATAGAAACGCCCTTCACAGTCTTAAAGACTTTCATCTACCACGGTGGTTTCACACGAGTCAACATGATGTCCTATTCGAGCTGCACGGATTTTGCGACGCATCTAATATTGCTTACGCAGCCGTTGTATATACGCGGTGTATTGACACCGACGGTCACATTCATGTTAGTCTAGTTGCTACCAAGGTAGCCCCTGTCAAACAGGTATCAATACCTCGTTTGGAGTTATGTGGCGCTGTGTTGCTTTCAAAACTTCTTCGCGAAGTTTCGGATACTTTGGAAATCTGTCAAGGAAACATTCATGCCTGGACTGACTCAACGGTGGTTCTTGCTTGGTTGAGCAGCCACCCAAGCCGTTGGAAGACGTTTGTCGGGAACAGAGTCTCTGAAATACTCACCACTATGGAGATTAATCAATGGTCGCACGTTCAGTCCAAAGACAACCCCGCAGACTGCGCGTCGCGTGGTGTGAGTCCTTCAGAGTGTACAGACCTACATTTGTGGGTACATGGACCAAGTTGGCTAAAAAATAAAGATATTAATTATAACAGAAGGGAAATTAAGGAAACTAATCTAGAGGAGAGAGGGTCAATAATAGCATGCAATACAGTAGTAAAAGAAATGAGTGAGGATTTCATAATTTCTAAATATTCATCTCTAAGAAAACTTACCAGAATAGTCGCCTATTGTAGAAGGTTCCTAAAATTTAAAAATAAAAATTACACTACAAAATTTGATTATTGTCTAACACATTCTGAAATTCAAGGTGCATTACTCACCTGCATTAAATTATGCCAAAAGGCATACTTTAAATTAGAGATGGATAGCTTATATTCAAAGGGGGAAATAGATAAAAAAGGGGTACTTACTTCGCTCAATCCTTACCTCGATCAGGAAGAGATTTTGAGAGTTGGCGGTAGGTTGCATAAGGCCAACCTTCACGAACACACGAAGCATCCTGTGATTCTTCCCCGTAAGTCACACTTAACACATCTCCTGATAGCTGATGCTCATGAGCGTACATTGCATGGGGGACCTCAGTTAGTCCTTAATTATTTGAGATCCAAATATTGGATTATACACGCAAAGAGTGTAATCAGGCAATATTTGCGTAAGTGTGTGATTTGCATTCGTTACTCTGCTCGACCTGTGGCTCCATTAATGGGGTCACTGCCCTCTGCTAGGGTCAATGCTGGTCGACCTTTTTCCAAGAGTGGTGTGGACTACGCAGGTCCAATTTGTATAAGGCCTACAAGGGGTCGCGGTTATCACTCCACTAAAGGCTACATATGTTTATTTATATGCATGGCAACACGGGCCATCCATTTAGAGGTCGTGAGCGATATGACGTCGCAAGCCTTTTTGGCTGCCTTTAAGCGTTTCACAGCCCGTAGAGGTCACTGTGGTGAGATTTGGAGTGATAATGGCACAACCTTTGTAGGAGCCAACAAGGAGTTGAAGGCGTTGTTCAACCACGAAAGGTCCGGTGTAGCACCTGATATTACCGATTGGTTGGCAACCAACGGAACAAGCTGGCGATTTATTCCACCCCATTCCCCGAATTTTGGAGGGCTCTGGGAGGCTGGAGTTAAGTCAACCAAACACCACCTCAAAAGAGTACTTGGTACTAGCACACTCACTTTTGAGGAAATGTCAACGGTACTGGCTCAAATAGAAGCCTGTCTTAACTCCAGGCCCATTTCAAGTATAAGTACTAACCCAGAAGATCCATGCCCATTAACGCCTGGACATTTTTTGATAGGTGAACCTTTGCTGCTCGCACCCGAAGTCAATTACGAGAACTCCAACATTGGTACATTAAAGAGGTGGCATTTGACTCAACGTATGGTCCAGGACTTCTGGCGCAAATGGTCCCGTGAATATCTTGTTCAATTTCACCAAAGGAACAAATGGGCACATCAAACTGTAGAACCTGATGTTGGCGATGTTGTATTAGTCATGGAGGACGATTTGCCTCCCGCGCGCTGGCTCTATGGTTGTATTGTAGGAAAGCATACTGGCTCGGACAGAATCACGAGAGTCGTATCCTTACGTTGCAAGGGTTCCATTATAAAGAGACCTGTCTCAAAATTAATTATACTGCCAGTCACTACTTAAACAAAATTGTTTATTATTTGCATTGTGTTTTTATTTAAGTTTAATACGATATGAGTAATTCAATGAATTTGAATTAATTATTTAATTTTTACGCATATATTCACGCAAAGCTAATTTCTTTCTTAAACAACTATGTAATTCTATGTTAGAATTGAGTGTCGTGTGTAAACTTGTAAAGTGTATTCTGTTAGATGTTTGCACAGTGGTTGCTATTAATTGTTTACAGTCCACATTCGAAGAACCATTGTTGCACTTCTATTTGTATTGAAACACCTAGTAAGCTATGTTATAGTAATAGTGTATAATGTAACCATTTGTAAGATTTTTTTACCCAGTTGTTTCACGGTGGGCGGTTCATATTACTCATATAATGTCTGTTCTGGACATTCTGTCCATGGTGGGCGGGATGTTCAATCGTAATATTATCATAGGTTAAGTTTAGTTCGCCACCGCTCGATAGATGGCGTTGTGCCATCCGGCTGAATCGCGGTGTTAAGATTCTCCGCGATTTAGGTATATAGGAATGATTTCAATTAATTTTTTGTACTCGCTTGGAACGTTGTTTTTCTTACGTTTCTTGGGCTGTGTTTTTGGGTACACTAACAGTTAGTGATACGTAAATACAATGTTCCACAAAAATATTGGTCCTTATTACATCTATTATATTAATATATCTATTTTTTTAAGCCACCGTAATGTAGCAAGTAGAGTAAGAGTCCTTAAGTTGCTGCCAGCGCTTGAAAAAGGCACTAAGTCATGACCTAAAATAATATAAGACCTTTTATGTACACTTAGTTTGCAAATAAACGTTTGACTTTGACTTTGTATTTTGTGCCAAAAATTTTATGAAAATATTAAAGTGATTTATGATCATTATTATTAATCATTGGATATTAATCCTTACAAACGTTACTTCATCATCAAGACAATTTTATGAAGATAAACTTTGACCTTTACAACATGTTATTTGGATGAATCGTTTAGAGATAATGTAAAATGAAAATATTTCATCACTCGCGCGAACGAGTCGTGCGATACATAACGACATAACCCTGGCCGCCCCATGGGAACTGGGCAATGGATAAAATGTACTATTTTGTACACGAGTCAAAATGGCGGGTGTACCATAGCGAATTAACTTATACCATTTACCCTTAGACTATATACCTAAGAAAAATTACCTAAAATGTACTATTTTGTACGTGAGAGTCAAAACGGCGGGTGTACCATAGCGAATTAAATTATACCATTTACCCAAAAAAATAACCTAAAATGTACAATTTAGTACCTAGTTCTAAAAAATCTGTACCTATTTCAGAACCAGATTATTTCGAAACTAAGGTACACCCGCCATATTGGCATCAAGACATCGGGTGTTCCATAATATTTTATTCATTAACCATTACTCATAATGCATAATATAATTGCACCAAAAAATTGTACCTAAACAGTACCATTAGTATTTATTAATTACTTTCTATTTGTTAGTTAACACTTAAGTAGGTAACTATAATATAATTATATTCGGGTGAAACCGCGGGGCACAGCTAGTGTTAGTTAAATAAAACTAAAGTATAAACTCAAAATTAAAACCCATTTATTGCGTAATAGAGCGAAAATTTAAGTTAATCTTCCAGCCAGCGACTTACTGAAGCACCAGATGCAATTCTGAAAAGAAAAATTAAAATATTAGAAATGACGAATCGGCTCAAAAAATCCGACATTCGGCGATAGTACCACCAATCATAATCATCCCCCTGCCCTTATCCTTATCGCAGCATACCTATATCTGGCATGCTGCTAAAGTTTTGGCTATGTTTTATGACCGGCCGTCTGCCTGACGTCAACCCTCTTTGGTAATGCTGTTGTTGGTGGTAATAAATTGGGATAAGGACAGGGGGATGATAATGATGTTATGTAAATGAATATATTATTAAATATAATTTACCTTATTTTTATATACTTTAATGAATAAATAATGAATGTGCATGTATGCTGTCAATCAATATAATAATATATCACCAATATATATATTTTCAAATAATATAAAATTCCTTCAATGCAAAACCATTGGTACCCCGTCATCTGTAAAAATAAAAAGATTATAATGTTACAGTTCTCCAGTGGTCGAGGCCGGCTGCTGCGTCGCGTGTCGCAGGTTCGATTCCTGTACGGAGGAAATATTTGTATGATCTACAGATAATTGCTCCGGGTCTGGGTGTGTGTGCATGTGAGATTATATGTCTGTAAACGCACCCACGACACAGGAAGAAATTCCTAGTGTGGGGCAACGTTTTTATTAAAAAATATAAAAAAAAGAAAAATAATCATGGGTTGGGTATGTGTGCTTAAGAGATTTGTGTCTGTAAAAGCATTTACCCACGATTCTGGTGCAAGCTATATCTTCTATAATATAAAAATAAAACCCTGAATGTGTTGCTAAGCGCAAATCTCGAGAGCAGCTGAATCGATTTTTTAATTCTTTTTTATAATATTCCTTGAAGTACGAGGAGGGTTCTTACGGAGAGAAAAATTTAAAAAATAAGAGTGACTGTTAGGCGGTACGAAGTTCGCCGGGTCAGCTAGTTTGGTATAAAAATGCAAATTAATAAACAATATAACCAATTTAAAATGTCGGTCTATCGAATAAAAACAAAAAAAAAACGACCAAATTGAGAACCTCCTCCTTTCAAAGTCAGTTAAAAATAAAAATTATAGGCATGAGTCCGATATATCATATCGTAACTAAAAACGGATATACACATTTATTATATCGTATCGATATGCCACACACAGAAAACCGTTTTTACAATATCGATCAAATCATATCGAACTAAACGAAAAACGAACGAAATCCCTATCCGTTTACATAGCTTACTCAACTTCTCATATTCATATCTATCTCGTGGTTAGATATTCGTCGTCTCTCTGTCCAACTGATGACGTTACCGGGTGTGAAAACGAGATGAAGCGAATATCGTTCAGTATTTGCTGTAAACATAAAAAAACATAGCATCCCGCCTGTATTCCCCGAAGGGGTAGGCAGAGGTGTACACAATTGTACACCCACATTTCACCAATGCTGTTATTAAGTCCCATGTAACAGGTGGTGAGCCTATTGCCATCAACCGGGCACATTTCCAAACTCCGGGCTGCTACTGAGAATTTCCTAACAGAAAAACTCAATAACACTTTGCCCGACCCGGGAATCGAACCCGAGACCTACTGCTCAGCAGTCGTGCTACGGACCACTAAACCAACGAGGCAGTTTGCTGTAGATATCTAAAAACTCTCCATATCGATATCTGAAAACGGTTTTTCATACCGATATGAAAACTTCATATTGGATATGTAACCGTTTACAAAAAATACCAAAAACGTCCATGTCTAAAAAATTATCAAAATCATACTACCTACTCTTTAAAAATTTATGCGTTCATACATATTATATATGTATATATATATATGCGTCAAATTGAGAACCTCCTCTTTTTTTCGTCGGTTAATTAAACAATTCTCTAATTACCTGCTGTATGTAATATTTGAGTTCTCCATAGTTTAATCTTGTGATTCTTGTTCGATTTAATGCTTTGTATTAAAATGAGGTCTGATTTTGTTTCCAGCTCAAAATGGCAACAAACAAAAATATATACCCAGTAAATATATTAATTATAGTTTACTATAATAATATGTAAATATTTCTTCCGAGATCAGTCTTCTTATCGTGTGGTTGTTGAACAACCTAGTGTCAGAGTTTAAACCACCCGTAGGTCTCTGACATGGCTTTACACACCATCGGCATCTTCCAGGTGTGCTGGTTTCATCACGATGTGTTCCTTCACTTTTTAAGCAAGTGATAATTAATTTATACATACTGTACTATGTCTCAGTACGTGATTTAGAACCTTTGACTTCCCAGTCATACCATTAGACTATTACTGAAGGGATTTCCTTCAATAGATCTTAAATATTTGAGCCACCATTTATGGTTTTACTGAATAACTTTATCTATAATTTTCTGTACTAATATTTTCTTATAGCCTCGTTGGTCTAGTGGTCGCAAACGCTGCTGCTGAGCGTGAGGTCCTGGGTTCGATTCTCAGGTCGGGCAAAGTGTTATTGGGTTTTTATGTTAGGAAATTCTCAGTAGCAGCCCGGAGTCAGGAAGTTGGTGGTGTGACACCCCCGTGCTTCGGAACGCAGCCGTCACGTAAAGCCGTCGGTCCTGCGCCTGATCTCTCTCCGGTCGTGTCGGGTTGCCGTCCCATCGGACTATGAGAGTGAAGGAAGAGGGAGTGCACCTGTGTTCGCACATACACTTGTGCACTATAATATCTCCTGCGTACTTGGCTAATCTCCTCGGAGATAGGCCGCCGTGACCGAAATACGGTCTGGAGGAGTATATATATTTATTATAATCTTGTCTGGTTTTGTTGTAAGTATCCGTATTTTTGGAGCGTTTCCTAAAATCGTTAATAACCCTCCGCATTAAAAAAAGTAAAATTTCAGAAATTCTCAATTCCTTCAACTAGAACTGGTAATGATTTTTCTGGAAATTTTGTAGTATTTACATTTTCTCCGATTAAGTTTGGTTTTATGTCAGTATGTTGCACTTGTTTCCGTCTCACTATAGGCCGTTTTGTTTTGATCGGATGAACAGTCCCTTCTGTAATATCTGATTTAATTTCAGTATATTTCACAGGTCTCCTATTTTCATCCATTAAGATTGGTACCAAGTTATCTGAGAGTCCTAGTATTAACTGTTTTTTTCTGGGACCTCTTGGCACTTTTGAACAACCTCTGTTGTTATCACGGATGGTTCTCGAACCTCTTTTTTTAAAAGAATGTCTATCAACCTCATTTGGAACTCTAATTTGAGAATGTGGGTCAATATTTGAGTGTTTGTCATCATCATATTGTTCTCCAATTTGAGACTTTGGGTTGTCATTTGACAATAACTTGTAATGGTTAAAAATTTAATTCTAAATTATTAACCTAGATGGCGTTACCAGACACAACTGAACAGTAAAACAACATAGAAAATACGGAACGTTTAATCAAGGCTGTGAGGGTGGGAGAAAAATAAATATACCCAAGGGAAAGGATTAGTTTAAAGAGAGAAAAAAATAGTACGGACGGACTGTGACGTTTCGGATTATTAATTTGGACATTCAAGTGATATACTTTATTGAAAAGCTTATACTTAAGAATAATCCCATGTTGTTGGTGGACTATAGGTGTGATTAATTGAAGTATTGTGTACGAGTGATAAAGTCACGGGGTAAGTGTTTTAATCATTTAGATAAGGGGTTTCGTCATGACAGGGATGTTTTCGCAAGTAGTGATTGTTCATGTTTTGTTCTCAGCTTGCGGAAACGCCCCTGAAATCTACCTCAGCGTGACACGCGGTAAAGCACACAGCTTAACAACGGATCGGCATATTCGCCACAGTTCTAATTAAAGGTTTGGTCTCGGGCTTAGGCAGTGACAGCGATCTTGGGTCGCAAGCTTGGATTTCACGCTAACCGATTCATTCCGTCATTCTATTGAGACTAAGCGCGGCTCCGCATATGTCACCTAGCTTATGTAAGGTTATTGTTAACAAACTGTAAGAAAGTCAGATGTAACATTATATTCAAATTGTCAATTGTGTTTATCTTTCAATTGAGCTTACCGTAAACCCTCCCCAGAGTAGAAAGCATTACATTGGCGCCCAACGGGTTAACTTATTGAAGGATAAACAAAAAAAAAAAAAAAAAAAAAAAAAAAAAAAAAAAAAAAAAAAAAAAAAAAAAAAAAAAAAAAAAAAAACAAGTCATCTTCGTTTTCAGTTGGAATAATTTTGTTGTTGCAATCAGGTGTTTTTTTGTTGTTTCAATGTAAGTCACAACTGGCCGGAACTTAGGTACTACTAAATGTTTACAGTGTAAAATAATGAAAAGTAATTTATGCATTGTTATATTACTTTGTTGTTTAAAGGCAATTATTAATTAAGTTATTTCAGGTCATTTGTTGTAAAGAAATACTTTATTGTTAACTAAGCACCTACCTACATATATCTACCTATAAGACCATACACGTTTGTTATATTTTAGGAAGTCTACAATTCTTTTGGTTCAATACACTTTGATTCAGAAAATATTTAATAAAAAATAATAATAATAATAATTGTAAACTGCGTTTCGTTGAAAGTTAAAAAAAAGAAATATATTGCAAATCCGTGTTTAATTTTGAGGTTACTGATTTGTATTTAAACATGGATGTTTATGCATTGCATAAGGATGAGCTGGAGTTTGAATTGGCTTGTAGAGGAGTATTGGATTGTAAAACTGTGGCGACTATGCGGAAATTTTTACGGGAAATTTTGAGGCGTGAGTCTACTAGTCAATCAACAATTTCTTTTAAAGTTCCCAAGTCTTGTATTGATAACCCGGGTGATGAAATTTTAATTTGCGAAAATAAGTTATCGGTAATATTATCACTGATATCAGAGGTATCTCATAGTCCAGATCATTCGTTTACTAGACGTATTCACTCTCGTTTAACGCACTTATCAAATCGTACTAAACTGATAATTCCTACTGAATCAACAGATATTGATAAACATTTATCATTGCTTAGGAATATCCAAGATACCATAATCTCTCTTAAACATCTAGAACAAGAACAAGAAGAAGACGTGGAGGATGATGTTATTTCTGACCACGATAAAGACATTTTACAGAAATCTCTTGGTGAGGAGGCGGCTCAAATTATGGAACAATTAGAAAGGAGTCAAAAGTCTAGTAAATCCATATTAACAAAGGAGGCCTCACAATCCGTTGTTGTCAAGGCTCCCGTATTAACTACCACTTTGGAAAGACCTGCTAATCACGAACGTCACGCGTGCTTCCAGAGGTCTTCCACATTCGATAATGGTTTCCACAAACGGAAGTTGGTTCCTATTAAAGATTGGGGTGTAAAATTTAGTGGTAAGGGCACTGTAAGCATTAACGCATTCTTGGAAAGAATAGAAGAACTCAAAGAAGCACGGAATGCTGCCGATGAAGACTTATACCGATATGCCATAGACTTCTTTGAAGAAGAAGCCTTGATATGGTTTAGGGCAAATAAGAGCGCAGTTTCGAGTTGGTCTGAGTTAGTGAAACTTCTGTTAGACACATTCCAGCAACCGTATTATCAAGAAGAGCTATTGGAGGAGATAAAACAAAGAACTCAGAGTAACCAAGAAGGCGTTTTAATATATATTGCAATCATGCAGAATATGTTCAATAGATTACCAGTTCCTATTTCTGAAATACAAAAACTGATGATACTTAGGAGGAATTTACAACCTTATTTCCAAAAGGTTATATGCCGAGACACATTTGATTCGGTGGTTGAATTGACTTCAGTTCTTAGAGTAATTGAACGCACTAAGTTAGCTTGTGACAATTTCAAGGAGCCGTCTCATAATGATCACTCATTGGAGCGAGATTTAGCATATCAGGGTAATTCTTCGAAATCTTCTCGAAATGGAAATATGACTGAGCTGGCAGCCATAAGTGGCAACGAGACAAAATGTTGGAATTGTAGAAGCCCAGGTCATCGTTTTAGGGATTGTAAATTGCCAAAACAGAGACTCTTCTGCTACAGGTGTGGTCGTTTCGGAAAAACTGTTAAAAAATGCGAATGCAACGTTACTAGTATTAAGGGAAACGACCATTCGGAGTCGATGCCGGCCGATCGCACCCCAAAAAACTAGGCCGTACCTCTTCAGATGACTGGCAGCAATGGCTGCAAACAATTTCGGGTTTTTTCGAAACTGGCAGGATATGTAACATTAGTCGAAATATGCAGGATAATCGATATTATGCGGAAATAAAAATTTTGAATCTGTCTTTTGTAGGATTATTGGACTCTGGGGCTACAATATCTGTGATTTCGAAGGGATTTTCCAGGAAAATCTTTGATTTAGGGTTTTCCGAACACAAAGTCGATAAGGAAATGATCTCGACAGCTGATGGAACTAATCATATAATTGATTCAATTGTTCATTTACCTATTCAGTTTACAGAAAATTATAAGGTAATAGATTTTTACGTAATGGACTGCTTGAAACATGATATTATTTTAGGTATGAATTTTTTCGAATCATTTAACCTAGCTATAGGAACTGGGAAATCGATTTGTGAAGTTTCGAATGTAAACGTCTCGAACCCAGTAATTTCCCGGAATGAACTTTCTGCTGAACAAAAAGAGCGCCTGGATCGATTGCTGGAGGAAATGGGCTCAGAAATTGGTACAGGTTTAGGAAGAACATCATTGATTGAGCATAGAATAGATACAGGAAACAGCTTGCCCACTAAGCAAAGACAGTATCCCTTTGCTCCGCCCATCATGAAAGAATTGGAAAAAGAAATTCAGGATATGCTTGATAATGACGTGATAGAACCTTCCATTAGTTCATGGCGCTCTCCAGTGTTACTTGTTAAAAAAGCATCAGGCAAAAATAGACTCTGTCTCGACAGCCGCCAGTTAAACAAAATAACTGTTAAAGATTCTTATCCTCTACCTAGGGTTACTACCATCTTAGACAGTCTAAAAAACGCTCGTTTTCTGTCTACAATCGACCTAAAATCAGCTTTTTGGCAGATACCATTAGAGGAAACGAGCAAAGAAAAAACTGCGTTCGGTCTTGCAGGAATAGGACTTTATCAATTTAAGGTCATGCCATTTGGCTTAAGCAATGCATCTCAGACACAACAGCGGTTGATGGATCGCTTGTTTAATCCGGAATTTGAAGGGAAGGTATTCACGTATTTGGATGACATTGTTATTTGTAACGACAATTATGAGGACCACTTATCGTCATTGTCATATGTAAAAAATCAACTGAAGGAAGCTGGTCTCACAATCAACCTAGAAAAATGTGTATTTGCAAGATCTTCGTTGAGATACTTAGGCTATGTCGTAGACAAGGAAGGATTACGTACTGACCCGGACAAGGTTAAAGCCATCCTCGAATACCCTAGGCCTACAAACTACACAGAATTAAAGCGATTTATAGGTCTAGCTAGTTGGTACAGGCGGTTCGTTGAAAATTTTGCCATAGTCGCAGCTCCACTACATGAACTGACTAAAGGTGGTAAAAAGGCAAAACGTATTATATGGAGTAAGGAGGCGGAAGATTCTTTTCTAAATCTAAAAACTGCCCTGACTTCTACACCAGTGCTGAGGGTACCTGATTTTACTATACCCTTTTCCATTCAATGTGACGCCTCTAACAGAGGCACCGGTGGGGTTTTAATTCAGAACGTTGACGGTCTGGAGGTTCCTATTGCCTATACCAGCAGAAAACTATCGGAAAGAGAATGCAAATACTCGGCGTCTGAGCGAGAATTATTAAGTGTACTCCATGCTGTAGAACAATTTCGCCCTTACATTGAAGGAAGTCATTTTAAGGTTGTTACTGACCATAGTGCTCTTCAGTGGCTATATCGAAATAAGGACCCTCATGGGCGCTTGGCACGATGGGCAATGCGATTACAGCAATTTGACTATGAAATAATTCATCGCAAGGGAAAATATAATACTGTACCGGATGCCTTGTCCAGAGCAATTGGGGACGAGATTAACATTTTGGAAATAAAACCAGATGATAAGGATGAATGGTACAAGTCGCAAGAGTACATGGTGCTTGAGGGAAAACATGACCCAGATTGGGAAATAAGCCAAGGACAGTTGTGGAAATACATTAAACTGAAACAATTTCCGGGTGACAATGACGCTTGGAAACTGGTTATACCAGAAAAACTTCGTGAACAAGTTTTGAAAGAATGTCATGATGACCCTACTTCCGGTCACTTTGGGGTTAAAAAATCAGTTAATCGCGTGAGACAACACTATTTTTGGCCTTCACTGATTCAGGACATGAAGAAGTACGTACGAAAATGTGAAGTGTGTGCAAAGTACAAGCACTCACAATTAAGGCCATCTGGTTTAATGGGCAAACTGAGAGAGGTGACCGAGCCATTTCAAATTATCTCCATGGATCTGATGGGTCCCTTTCCGAAATCTAAGCACGGAAATACCATGCTCTTGGTCATATCGTGTTGGTTTAGTAAATTCTGTTTTCTCTATCCGCTCAGAAATGGGAAAGCATCAACTATTTCGCAAATTTTGGAGGAACAAATTTTCTTAATGTTTGGGACTCCTAATGTCATAGTTTGTGACAATGGAAAACAATTTGTATCCAACCAATTTAAGGATTTGGTTTCGGGTTATGGGGTAAAGCTATGGTATACCCCATATTACCACCCTCAAACTAATCCTACTGAGCGTGTAAATAAGGTCATTGGTTCGGCAATAGCTTCTTATGTTGAAGGTAATCATAAGGAATGGGATAAGTTTATACCTCACATAGGACATGCTATCAGAACATCGGTCCACGAAGTAACGGGAAAAACACCGTCCTTCTTGTTCTTTGGACGCGAAGCAGCAGTCCAGGGCAAGAAACCTTTTACCTTTGAATCAAACGAACCGATTACCTTCAACAAGGACAAGTTTGAAAAGAATATATCGTTTAGAAGTACAGTTTATGATGACGTTTGCGAGAGGATCCGGCAATCACATGAAATCAACAGCAAACAGTACAATTTAAGACGTCGCACATGCCACTATGAAGTTGGTGATGTTGTTTGGAAACGCACAAAACTGCTTTCAAATGCTGACAAGACTTTTATGTCTAAATTGGCACCTAAGTTTGAAAAAGCGGTAATAACGGAAAAAATATCCAGCGACGTTTACAAATTAAAGAGCCTCAAAGGTAAGGACTTAGGCAAATGGCATTCCTGCGATTTTAAACGTTTGGTTTGAATCCGGTTGGATTCTTTTGAGGCGAGGGGATATTGTAATGGTTAAAAATTTAATTCTAAATTATTAACCTAGATGGCGTTACCAGACACAACTGAACAGTAAAACAACATAGAAAATACGGAACGTTTAATCAAGGCTGTGAGGGTGGGAGAAAAATAAATATACCCAAGGGAAAGGATTAGTTTAAAGAGAGAAAAAAATAGTACGGACGGACTGTGACGTTTCGGATTATTAATTTGGACATTCAAGTGATATACTTTATTGAAAAGCTTATACTTAAGAATAATCCCATGTTGTTGGTGGACTATAGGTGTGATTAATTGAAGTATTGTGTACGAGTGATAAAGTCACGGGGTAAGTGTTTTAATCATTTAGATAAGGGGTTTCGTCATGACAGGGATGTTTTCGCAAGTAGTGATTGTTCATGTTTTGTTCTCAGCTTGCGGAAACGCCCCTGAAATCTACCTCAGCGTGACACGCGGTAAAGCACACAGCTTAACAACGGATCGGCATATTCGCCACAGTTCTAATTAAAGGTTTGGTCTCGGGCTTAGGCAGTGACAGCGATCTTGGGTCGCAAGCTTGGATTTCACGCTAACCGATTCATTCCGTCATTCTATTGAGACTAAGCGCGGCTCCGCATATGTCACCTAGCTTATGTAAGGTTATTGTTAACAAACTGTAAGAAAGTCAGATGTAACATTATATTCAAATTGTCAATTGTGTTTATCTTTCAATTGAGCTTACCGTAAACCCTCCCCAGAGTAGAAAGCATTACAAACTGTTCTTCATATTGCAATGGTAATTCGTATGAAGTTATCACATTTAAAGGTAAATCGGATTCTTGATCAATATCTTGAGTTTCAATAGTGGTTTTGTCTTCCCATAGCATTGTTCTACCAGTTGTCTCTTCTGGGAAACTGTTACTGTTAGCTTTTGGAGGCCAAAAAACTTCACTGACTCCACCAGAATAAACCACTGTCATTGTAAAAAGATCACGATCAAATATATGTGTGGTAGAAGGGTATATATTCTCCAAAATCTCCCTAACTTTAGGGTCTTTCACTTGGCTGATAACCATTTCACGTCTCGTTTCGATAATTTCAGTTCTATAACCACAAACTAGCTTCAATAAATCAGAAGATATGTTTTCGTATTCAGTTTTTTGTAATGCTTCTTCAAATTTGCCATTTAAAGCTTTACGACTTAGTCCTGTAGTTTGAGATATAGATACAATATTATTTATACGATATTCTTCAAACGCTTCTTGCTGTTTTAGTATGCAAAGTGTGAGTGCTGCATAAGATCTATCAGCCTCACTTAAATATTGTAGTGTATCATATGGTTTAACTTCCTCATTCGTTTTCAGTTCTACAAAACCAGGGGCACAGATGTATGAATTTTGTATTTCATCACAATTCGTTTCAGACCAATCATTTCTACCAAAGTTTTGAACATCAAGTAGTTTCTTCATATATTTTTTTGGGGTTTTTCGTTTGTTATTTTTGCTTTCTTTATTTCGTTGTACAAAATTATGTTGTTCATCAACATTAGAGTGTTCATAAGTATTTTCTGCTTCATCTTGATAATCGATATCTATACAATATTGGGGCTCATTCATTTCTAGAGATATTTCTTCCATCATTTCGTCAAGTTTAGCTTGTTTATTTTCGTCATGAATGGTGCTTAAGCAATTTCTATGTTGGCTTGAAGATAAATGGTTTGAGGAGTTATGTTCACTTTGGTTTTGTTTATCAGGTGTTTCGGTTGGGGTATTCTGAGGGTTTTTGGCCTGATGGTTTTTATCATCCAATACTATAAAAGAAATCACATTAAAATGTAAATATTTACATAAATCAGCAGTACTTTTTATTGTTATTTACTAACAATAAAAAAATATAGTAGCTTTGTAACCGAAACAAAAAAAATTGCTAGATTGCTTTTGGCATAATACTTGAAATGATAAAGTTTCTTTTTACAAATGAAAAATCTGGTGGTCACCATGATTTGAACTGTCAACTAATTTATCCCGACCTCAGCTCATTATTTCGAATTCTTCTTCAACATTGATACCTCTTAAGGTGACGTCATCACCATATATTAAAAATTTCTATCAAAAAAATTTACCAAGTCTTACCTGGTAGCACCAAGTCCTCTTCTGTTAGATTATATTCAACAACTTTGAAAGACCCATCCAGAATACGTAGTGTACATGAATCTGAAAAATCTTAATTAAGTCGAAATAATAATAAGAAGTCCATCCATGGCCGCAGCTGAGAATTTTGAATTTGAAGATTTAGGACCAGAATGTATTCTAACTTAACACATGATTTCCAGTGCATATGGCTAAGGGAACATAGCTGAGACAATGTGTTGTTAATTAATGTAATGTTTAATTATTTATCTTGGACATGGAGTACTGTTCTAGGAGACGCAATTCTAAACCCCGCTGTCGACGCCGGTTTTCCCAACCTCGACCTTTTCCTTGCGATATAAGGTCTTTTTTTATTTGTTTGTATCAAGCCATACTTTTAACCAATCACACTTCACAAAGCCACATACACGTCACACGCACTATCCAATGACATACATTCCCAGAACATTCTGGTCTCGCTACTGCACCCAAAAACTATTCCACATTGCATTACCTTTGTAAAAAACCAAAATTCATGGATTATACATCTTATACCCAACAAATCCATCTTTCCTTTTGTTCAGCACAAACACCCGCTTGTTACAAAAAAAATGTATAGAAATTGAGGCCATTGCCTTGCAGCGAGATAGTTATGGAATGGTAAATTTATAAATGAATTTTGAATAAGTATTGCTTACCCATAGACAATTCTTCTTGTTCTTTGGTTTTGGGTAGTAATTTTGGATCTTTCAATGAATAATAGTTATGATCGTGGAGCATTATCTTTGCAAATTCATCCTCCATCTCCGTGTTTTCTGAAAAATAATTAAGAAAATTTTAAAAAGAATCTATAGCGCTGCCTTATAGGGTTTAGGGGACGAAAAGTGGCTGCCGAGAGTGAGGTCCGTTCTGGATGACTAATTTTACAAATTATTTGTTTGCAAGTAGGTTTTGAACTAGCTCCACCTCCCAATATTGCCCTTGTTCGAGTCCTTCTTTGCCCTTAGTTTTTTTTTTTTGTTTTTGCTAAAAGGTATCTATATCGGTATAGCCACCAACTTGCCTGATGGTAAGCGGCGGTGTGACCGAGGATGGAGCACCTACGTGCTAACTTTCATTCTCCCCAAATCTATTCACTCGGCCACACCGTGAATAGATTTGGGGAGAACGAAAGTTGGGGAGTTGATGCAACTGCCCAGACCCGTCTCCCACAACGGTTGCACCGGACTACATCTTGAAACACGACTAGGTCGCTTCACGGCATGACTTCGTCCGGTGGGTGGTATCCAGCCGCGGCCGAAGCCTTCGACCAGAGTTGTGTTGTCTATTTAGCACCACCCAGGGGCCATTTTAAGGATGCAACATATCTTTTCAGCCAAAGGGATCCTACAAAGATAGCTGTTTTGTATATTATGTGTGTCAAAGTTTGTAATAAAATACCTCCGACTAAAATATTTACCAATAAGAATATTGCAGACACAATAAAAAAGGCGAACAGTTTTTTTTATACAGTTTAGGAGTTTTAAAAATATTATATTAATTGTTAATATTAATTCATCTAGTTATAGTTTTAAAAATGATTGTATGCACAAAACGGGTCGATTGATGTCTCGAAAGTGTTCGAGACACCAATCTGAACTCCGAATCCGTCCCCCCTCGCTACGGCTATGACCTTATGGGTGCTTTTTGCGTCGGGTTGCTGGTACTGCCTGAATTTATTTATGTATCAATAGTGTATGTCCAACATTGAGACTGACCATCTGTTTTGAGAATGTCCGCAATTTGATATGGGTTGTTCTTCCAGGGCAGCCTGCCATGACATTTCTACATACCATCACGCATGTATACCCCGAAATAGAAGACAGAGTTGTACAGTTGTTGGTACACCCACAATTAACCAATGTTATTATTTAATCCCATGTGGGTGGTGACCAGATTGCCATCTACCGGGCACAATTCTAAACTCCGGGCCACCGAGAATTTCTTAACAGAAAAACAAATAACTGCTCGACCCGCGGACCTCATGCCAGACACTCGACACTAGCCCAAAAAGGCAGTCATTGTGGCAATTCTATTAAATCATTATTATTAAGATTTCTTCATTAAGTGAACTTACTATTTAATATATCTTTTTCCTTCTTGTATATTGGCCTTTCAGTGTACGTAAATTTTGGGAAAGATAGTGGCCCTGTAATAGAAGAAGGCAGTTGTAATAAAGTTGGCATAGTGGTTGAGAGATCAGCTTTGGTACTAAGTGTTACAGGTTCTATACTGGCATGGAAGATACGACTGCCCAGTGTGGTGAGCATGGCGCAATTACAGCAACTACAAAGTCCGGGCTGCTACTGAGAATTTCTTAACAGATAAACTCAATAACACTACCCAACCCAGGAATTAAGCGTAAGACACTGCTCAGCAGTTACGCTTGAGATCGGTAGACAACAAAAAACTGCTTTAGTACTAATGCAAATTTTTTTTCTTGTACCAAGTTATAGTTGAAAAATATCATAACTTTCTGATTAAAAAATTACATTCTAGCTATAGAATTCACCTGCCTGGCATATGTAATGTTGGCACTGCTATGTTAGACAGTCTATTGAAGCGGCAAAGATACTTTTCTTCAAAATGAACATGACACACTCGGCGAAGTCTATATATATATTCATTACTTAAGGCCAAAATATCTCCACGTATATAACTGACCCATATACGAAAACGATCAATATCAGTGTCAGGATTTGGAAACAGGTGAAGGGCTTTATGGGAATCTGAAAAGAGAAGTGGAAAGGTTATGAAATTAATTTCAGTAATGTATTATTTATTTCATAAAACTATCATCAGGAGCTGTTAGACACTGCATGGTCTTACAGCTCCTGATGATGCCCCGTGGGGGGGGGGGGGGCACAAAAATTATTGTGAGCAGGATTTGAACCTGCACCACTCCAGGAACTCTACCAACGGAGATATTCTGAACATTGCTCACTTTTCTGAATTCTTCTTCCACATTTAACATGTCTTACGGTGACATTATTTTCTATAAGTTTACACTTTAATACTCATGTGCATGAGCATTTGAAAGATTTATGTGTAGCCATTGACTAATTATAAATTGCTTCATGTGTGTACTTATCAATTATTTAATTTAAATCCCACCCATGCACAATTCTGTACATCTCTGCCTACCCTCTTGGGGAGTGCAGGCATGATGCTGGGTTATGATTTTTGAGTATTAACAACAATTCGAAAATTTTATGTTATTTGTTGATTAGTGAAATTATGTGTATTTTATTTTGTTGTATTAATATTATTGTATGCCGAAAAGGCAGGATATATATGGACCAGTTTTTTTTTTGTATCGCCTGTATTTTGATCTATATCCACAATAAATTTATTTGATTTGAATTTGTAAGCAAGTTATGGACTGGGTGCATATGCTGGATGATTGAATATGCACAACAAAAATGATGAAAAAACCAACCAAACTTTTTTCAATTAAAAATTTGATCACCTTGGGTGCATACGGTGCCCGACCAGTTTTTCAGGCAATCAATATGCAAGTACATATAATTGGTGAAATAACTAAGAACAGGGATCAAAGATATAATTGTATTTTGTACCATCTTTATCCGCACACCCAGGAACACAACAACGTTTAGTAGACATGGTAAATAGGCGATATCGTAAAATCACTCCAAGACCACTAAATTTTATAGTTTTTTATCCACTCAACGAATTACCAGTAGCCAGTAGGTAAACTACTAAATTGTAAGTTAATTTATAACAAAATAAAGCAACATGTAAGCAATAACAGTACGTATTCGTTTTTTTTTTTATGTCAAACTCAAACAAACGTCAAAGAAGTCAATGTCAATTAGTGATGCGATTCGAGTGGTAAGGTACATAATTATGATATGATTATGAATAATCGCATTCTAGTGAATATAATTACGATTCTCGGACACAGTCTTCAACCAAGGATACAACATTTTCCATTGATCTATGTAGAATCGTATTTGGTAAGAAGTAAGACTGATTCCTTCAAGAGTAAGATCGCATAGCAATAGAAAAAAATTGGAAAAGCGTTAATTTATAATGACATCACATAAAAAAAAATTACGGATCCCTCAGGGGCCGACTCTAACTTGGACTTGGTTATACAAGCTGTGGTTCTAGAGTCTAGACAGTGGCCAAATTGAAGGAGGTGAATCTATAGGTGTAACTGATTACAAAACAATAAAAAAAAGTATACCTTAGAAAATCGAATTAATATCGCAGTCTTATTGTTTTTTGGGTTTACGCCACGTCGCGCTCAGTAGGTATAAAGACGGCACGGCGCGCCGACAGAGGCCGAGCGTAGGTACCGCCAAAGACGGGCGGTGCGGCGCTCGCGCTCGCGCTATGTGCCTACCCGTGCACGCTCGCGCCGTGGCTCAACGGTTGTTCGTTAGTGTGTCGGTTGACGCGAACGAGCGTACATGTTGAAATCGCGCGCAGTCAATTTACGATCGGGTACCTACAATGCCGCATTTTTCAGACTGTGAGTTCGTCGATATGGTGCGCATTTACCTATGCCCTCGCTGGTGATAGTGGTTGAGTAGTGCAGTGCGTATGTACGTGGGGAGGTGGCCAGTCCGACAGACGCCATTGCATGCTATGATGCTGGCTGCTACACAATACTGTACTGGGTGCATTACAGGCAGTTTGAGTACCAACCAGCATGATGGTGCACCATCAACTACCAACGACACGTTTGGGGCGCAGTGGGTTGGACGTGATAGCCCAGTGCCTTGACCTCCTCGGTCCCCGGACCTTACGCCGCTAGACTTTTATTTGTGTGGTGACGTAAAAAAGTTAGTGTACATCGATGAAATTAAAGTGTAGTACAATTGCGTGCGTGAGTGAGACTGTGCTGGTGTTAGGTAGTTTAAAAGACAACAATAGGCGACGTGCCCAGTTATGTATCGCTCGTTATGTTACGAGTAACATAAGTTCAGTAGTGAACATTCAATATGTAAGTACATTTAATTATTCGCACGTACGCATGGTCGACTGATCTGTTGACCTTAATACCAATAATTTAATAACCCAATCTTGTAACTCACTTGCGATGCATTGCATTGTTTACATTTCCAAGCATTTACAGAAACAAACCTCTCATGCACATACCTACACCTAGACTTGGAACATAACCAAACCCGCGAACCGTAGCGCAATCAACTCGGCAACTACATGTTAAACTGTATTGATAACACTGTCTAATCAATGTGATTATGTTACGTAATTAGCTTGCATCTCGCGGTAATAGCAGCGTTTTACACTAAAATAAAACGCTTATTAAGCGATTTACCTAATTCGAAGCCTAAATAATATTTGAGAGTAGCAATCGTGTCTTCGTGTGACGTGTCGGCGGATTTTACGTAATTTCCCCCCTCCAACACCCCTTGCTGTCCCCTCCCCATCACCACCAGGTGCGGCGCGCTCGCGCGCCGATCTAGCTCATTGAGTCTTAAATAATTATTAGCTTTTATAACATAAAAGGTAATTGAACCAGGCAGGATTACAAATTTAGGCTTCGAATTAGGTAAATCGCTTAATAAGCGTTTTATTTTAGTGTAAAACGCTGCTATTAAGCTTATTGTACCGTAATTCGAAGCCTAAATAATATTTGAGACTTGTTTGTTATCGCCTGGTGGATGGGACGCCAATGTGAGCAAGTGTTTATCGATATTACAAGAATATTAGATAAAAATAAAGAATAAAATTATTTCTAGTTGTATTCATTTATTACCAATCATATAACGATAGTACACAGCTAGCAATAGATATCATCTGGTTGCATTAACACGAACAAATAATAATATTATTTAAAACAAATTAATAATGATTAAAGTCAATAAAAACTGACAAATAGTTGTCTTGATATGCTTGTATCCTGACAATTAGTTAAATTAATAAATCAACATAAAACAGGTAGTTAACATGATTAAGTATTATTGATAGGCACAAAACAACCATTTGTATTAGTAAGTGATCTTGAACTTTTAATTTCTCGACAGTAATACTTCATAAAAGTGTTTTCCGATCGCCAGTTACCTCGGGCAAGAATTTCCTCCATGGGACACTCTTGTATCCAACTTTTTGAAGCAACCGCGGGACGCACGCTGCCGGGACTGGCCGTAATGCCTGCTTTCAGTAATATATTCATAACCCAGTTTGCTATTACCGTTCGTGTTGCCGCCTTTGGAGGGCCAGTTATAGTCAAAAATAGGCTGTCAGCATCGGTATTACAAGCTGATCTTCTTGACTCCGATAATTGGATAACTTTCTTGATCCAGAATACTGGATCTAAAGCTTGACTGTCTTTATTCTGAAGTAAACACCATCCTGATTGTCGATGGCTCTGGGAGTCAGTTTTTGATCCAAATTTTGGCCAAAAAATTATCGATTCATCGGACACCGTACAATTATCTGGACCTATAGACAACAAGGTCAAATCGTGGATACGACGACCTGAACAAAGTAAAAGTAAAATGGTAGCTCTAGACGAACTCTCATAAAGACTGTTTTCTTTGGAAGAGTTGTTTTGGAGATAACTGGTCAAGACATCCGTATCCCAAATAGGAGCATTCTTACGGACTGGACCCTTTAGAGCAATAGCCTTCAACACGTGTTTAACCAGACTATGTGAACTTAGTTTTTCACCAGTGTTAGGATCGCAGAGCGTGGACACGGCAGATTTGTAGACACGGATAGAGGAATACGATAGACCTTGCTTTTGATGCAAATCTATTAAAAATCTTGCCAAATCAGACCCTAATGGTCGCGTATGATTTACATTATTTAATTGGCACCATGCACACCATTTTTGCCACGCTGGTTTATAGGTTTTTAATGATGATTTTCGCCAACTAGATCTCAAAAGGTCTATTTGCTCCTGTGACCAACCTCTAAGACTTTCTGTCCACCCCCACATTTCCAAACCTCCAGGGTCAGATCCTGAACGTTGTGAGGAGGTCGGCCCGTGCTGACATCTATTAAGACTCGGTTCAAGTCTCTGATCGTAAAAGGTGGAGCTATCGCCCGGTTCTTCAAATCGGGTCTCCAGAATACCTTGTGCCACCGAGGGACAATTAACAAATATGTCCCTATCGCACGATTGAGTTGAGTGAGTACCCGTGGGATCATTGATGGTGGCGGGAATATCCACGCTAGTGTGTAATTCCATGTCTGGCTGAATGCATCGTGAACCTGGGCTCGTTGATCCCTTATATCTAGGGTCCCGTACGTTGGAACTACATGAGCTCTCTCTGATGCAAACAGGTCGATCACAGGAACCCCCCATTTGGCGAAAATTATATCCGTTATTTGTGACGTCAGATGCCATTCGGGTAAGGGGCCCAGACGAGATAGTCGATCGGCCTCGCAGTTGAAACGACCCGGTATATAATGGACTTCCACATATATATTGAAGCGATCCAGTAGTTTCAGTATTTCGTACGTTAGCCTGGATAACGCCAGTGATTTCATCCCCCCTTCGTTTCTTAAATAAGATACAACCGTCCTGTTGTCGCTCTGAATTAGAAGAGATGAATTCTTCAGGTAAAAACACTGATCCTGTAGGGCGTGAAGAACAGCCAACATTTCTCTCTGATTGGAGTGAAGATTCATCTCTTGTTCGGGCCATTGACCGCCCATTTCTTTGTTGTCTAGTTGTGCTCCCCAAGCTACTTCGGAAGCATCGGTGACGAGATAATGGGATATTGGTGGGAAGTGGATTGCCGATGTCTGGTCGAGGTTTCTTAACCACCATTCCAATTCTTTCATCACTACCAAGGGGATTGGGTGGCACTTTTGGGGACTTTGATGAAGGAGATAATGACAGTGTTGCAGCAGAGCTCGATGGTTTAGGCGACCCCGGGGTATAGAAAAACTGGCAAAGTTGGCGGGTCCTGTGATACTTTGCATCTCCTTCAGTTTTGCCCTTTTCCTTCTTACTAGTCTTTCTATTTTTACTCTGAAGCTTTGACGCTTCGGCAATGGAAGACTTTTTACATTTAAATGAGGATCCCACCAAATTCCTAGGAACTCTAAGGCCGATTGTGGAGCCAGGATCGATTTGGCCCTGTTCACCTGCCAACCCAGATATTCCAGTGTGTGCAATACCAACTGTGCTTGTTGTTCCAAAGCCAGTCTGTCCTGATTTACAAGGAGAAAGTCGTCGATATATACTGCAATTCGTAGCCCTTTCTCCCTGAATAATTGCGCTATCCAATTTGTTATGGAGGCAAAGATCTTCGGTGCACAAGCTAGACCAAAAGGCAGGCAGGTCATTTGCAGTAATTGTTCCTTGAACACCATTCTGAGGAATCTTCTGTGAGCCTCTAATACAGGAAGATGAAAATATGCATTTGTCAGATCTATTTTTACCAGCCAGTCGCTTGGCTGCAGAAAATTTGGAAGTTTGTGCATATTCATCAGTCGGAACTTGTCGACTTTGATATACTGGTTCAGTCGTTTGAGATTGAAAATTGGCCTTAAATTTTTGTCGCTCTTTGGAGTTAAAAACATGTGAGAGACAAAACTCGGTCCCATGCTTGCTTGTTCGAGCACCCCCATATTTACCAGTTGGGAAATCGTTGTTTCCATTTCTAATGTATGCGGTGTATGGAATTTGTTTAGACTGGGTATGCATAAAGGAGGCTTGCGATAGAAAGGGATTCTTAAGCCCTGGATTATTTTTAAGATAAAAGGGGGAGCCTTGAAACTCCTCCAACGGGACAGGTAGCCTGCTAGCCGGCCCGCATGAAACGTCTGCAAGTCAGAATCTCTTTTTCTGCTGATTATCTCTGCGCGAGACAGGTTGGTTTGATGGTCTAATTCGACCCTGGTTATTAGGCTGATAATAGTCCTGTCCGTAGGTACGACTCCCCCTTTTGCGGTTAGAACGGATATTTTGTTGATTTGTCTGTTGTAGGGCCGAAAGTTATCACGCGCCTGTAAATAATATTGTGAGCCTTGCGCAGGCTGGGGTACTACCCCCCTATTGTTGTTGAATAAATTCGGGTATTCGCCCCTCTGTACTGCTATTGTTCTATTATAATTCGTTTCTATTTGCGCAATAGGCTTAATCTGGTTTGGCGCACGAAGCGGCCAAAACGTTTTAGACATACCGCCATTCTTTTCAATAACGATTGAAAACGACTCTTTTTGGAAAAGATAATCGCAACTAGGTGGTATTTTGCGCAGAGACGCTTTTACGAACTTATCTTTTGTAGATCTAAGTATGCTGTCTCTTCTTTGCTGAATTATATCAGCCCGATGGCCACAAGATAATTGTAACAGGTCATTCGAAATTTTTTGGAAACTACCTTGGAAAAAAATCTCGTTTATTTTACTATACAAAGTTTGGGGGGATAAATCATTACATGTGCGAGACCAAGCTATTATATTTTCAAATCCTTGTTGCGCAGCCTCTTTTTGTTTGATTAAGGCTTGTGTTATAGCAGCAAAGCCTTTCTCGGTAAGTGATAGGTTTGTAAATTTGTCATATGGTTTGATTTCGTCATTGGTTTCTAAATCAGTAAAACCGGGATGTGAACAATAACCTTTTTGCACTTCAGAATATCTTACATTTGACCAGTGCTCGGAATCAAAATGTTGAATCGATTTAACTATATTAACATAACTTTGACCAGTAATAGGAATAGCTGGCTCTTTTAAGACTGTATTCAAGGGAAGGTCGACCGATGTAGACGGACCGGGCATTGGTTCTAGACGCCCAGAAGGCATCTCCTCATTGTTAATATATAATTCGCGACTTACCTCCGCATTTAGCTCCTCATCATAACCACTTGAATGATGTATAGGCTGGAAAATGTTTCCAATAATATTATTTATTTCGCCTATTTGTTCCGATAACTGACGGATTTCGTTGCTGTATCGACGTCTTTTTGTTTTGGGCTCAACATTTGTACTAGGTGCACTCCTTTTTGTACCCTCTTGTATTATTCCCACCGCAAGGGTAGGAGGTAAGTCTTCTTCAGATTCCGATGATGAAAGGTTTACTTCCATAATTCTGGAATTCAGGTATTATAGTTTACACAAAAACAAAATTTCAAATATATGCGAACGGTAACACCGTTATAATGAGCAAAGTTATAAAATAAATTAAATCATATAAAGTAAAATTCTAAATAAGTACGGATACCTATTTTATGAAAGTTCGAACGCCACGAAGAACAAGACGCCAATGAGCTAGATCGGCGCGCGAGCGCGCCGCACCTGGTGGTGATGGGGAGGGGACAGCAAGGGGTGTTGGAGGGGGGAAATTACGTAAAATCCGCCGACACGTCACACGAAGACAGGATTGCTACTCTCAAATATTATTTAGGCTTCGAATTACGGTACAATAAGCTTAATAATATCGTACTCACGTAATCTAAAAAAAACTATCATTTATGAATGGGAGTTTAGAAACCAATAATGAGACAAAAAAACAATCCTAAAACTACATTGTAGTCGTTATGTTCGTTAGGTCTTTATCGTCGACTTGTATGCAACCTACCTACCCGTCGGGCGGCGCGCGCGTTGCTGCGTTGTGCTTATGCGAAAATTTCACAGAGAAGCGTCAGCTGTTACGAGACGAATAGGACGTTGACCTCTTGGCTATTAATGTTATAATTATTTTTATACAACATATAACTTGTTGCTGTATATGGTCCTACAATATGGCCACTGTTCAAAACCACAGCCTGTATATATAAATAAAAATATTGATATCTTTAACACATTAAAATTATAATTATTTATTTAAAAATATAAGTTTTACAGAATAAAGATTAAGTACCTACTAAAGCTATTCGATCCAGCCATATTAGAACCAAATGGTTCGGCACGTGACGATGGTAAGAGACCAGACGGCATGTGGTTACTGCCTTGGAAGATGGGAATGCGTCGATACCCTTGCGCCATGCCATATTTCCAGCTCGGTGGGCTGTGCCGGTGCTACTGCTGCAGCTACGGAAACCCTTAAGTGGTGAAAATGTAAGTTAATGGGAACAATTATTATGCTGACGAAATATGTTGCAGAAATCCACTAATACTTACTCGCCTTAATTTCATGAATATATAGTCAAAGTTAAAATAATGTGACTTTGACAAACGCATATTATTGCGTATTTTAATATTGTGTCCATTGCACGCACCCGCTCCTTGAGAACGAGATCTTTTCGCATTAGCAAATAGCGTGTAGTAGCGCACAGTGGGCTGAAAATCGCTCTTCATAGACTTAGGGATCAACTTATTAAAGCTTCAATTTTTTTTGGCAAGAATTTTTATTTGTCGTTATTTATCAATTTAATGCTATTTCAGTGTTCCAATCCTTCAGTGTTGCAATCTGCGGGTTGCGGGAAAGGAATAAGAAACAACACCGATCATTAGGCTTTCCTTGGGCTTTTCAGACAAGCCGGCTTGAGTTAGGTTGGATAGTTGGATGCGTGCGCCGTGTAGTATTAATTTAAAAAATATCTTTGATCTTTATGTAAAATATGTTCTATTAGTTAGGTACATAATTTCAACATTAATAATCACGCAGGTAATCGTCAAGCTTAAAAAAAATTTCACCGGTTTTTTATTTTGGAAAACATTTGGTAGTATTTTTTTTTCTTCTGGTACCACTTGTCTAGTTAATCAAAAATCAATAAATCTCTCTTGACGTGAAACATTACAAAAGTGAACTTGCGTTTCGTAAGGTAAATAAATAATAGAAGTATGTAAATACGAAACTACCATCGATGGAAATTAGTGAGAAGTGATTTTTTTAATTTGTTATCATGTTGGGTCAAAGACCGCGGTTCATTAAACCAGGTAATTGGAGATTTCTAACTGTGTAACTATTATAATAGGTTACCGTGCCGCATACGCCGTATACTTATATTTAATTTAGCAAATATACCGTGAATTGTAATACTTAACTGTTTAATTAAGTTACATCTAGTTAAGAGTTACTTTCTCACTAGCGAGAAGATGGCTGATAGAGATGTATGGAAATAGATATTCTATACCAACCCCAAATGAATTGTTTTAAGGTCAGGAGTCAAATTTATACTAACTAAACCAAAAGAGCTTCAATCTGTAGATAACAAAATGTGTGCAAATCTGGCACCACATTCTAATTGATAGCCCAGCCTCTTATTCAAAGTAAGCATAGAAGAAAGCTGTGTTATTATCGCTTATTATCTCAGCCATTTTATTTTTAGTTTGTCCTATTGCTGGCTGAATATTTTCCATAAATAATTTTGTCAAATCACAACAATAAAACAATACATTCTAAATGATGTACTCCAATACATTGAATGTTATTAATTTTTGTAGTAATAGTGACTGTGAACTGAAAAAAAAATTGTTATGGTTTTAGGGTTCATGTATGTATGTTTGTAAGTTCTTTATTCCACCATAACTTCTAAACACCTGAACTGATTTAGATGTATGGGGTATCTTAAGTATTTTTATACTTTTCTGGGTAACTTTAACTGGGTAATAAGCTATATGATTATATAAAATACTAATATAGTAGCTAAGATATATAAAAAGGAAAAATTATGCTTGCCATATGAACAAAAAAAGTTAATTAAAAGGTACTGAAGAATTTCAAGGTTCATATGTGGCAAGCATGTTTTTTTTTAAATCTTTTTATGCCAGTTTCTGGTGAAACATGTAAATCATAAATAAATCATAAATCATTTATTAATTTGCAAACATGGGTATATAGTACATAGGTGTAGTTTTATTTTACCGTCACATTGGCATGCAAATTTTTGGTTTTTACATTACAGAATAATACATTAGTGAATAGATGAAACAATAAATGATATATGTAGTAACTTATATGTCTATAATTCCACCGTATTCACACATCACAACTGCCTCGTTCATCTAGTGGACCTGAGCGCAACTGTTGAGCATGAGGTGTTGGTTTCAGTTTCCAGGTTGGTCAAAGTGTTATTAAGTTTTCTGTTTGGAAAGTCAGTAGTGGCCCGGAGTTGAGAATTGTGTCCGGTAGATGGCAATAGGCTCACCACCTCGGACCGACTTAATAACAGGGATGGGATGTACTATTATGTACACATTTTTAGGGAATACAGGCATGTTGCTATGTTATATTGACCATGTTTCCTGCAAATAAACAATTTCAATTCCAATTTCTTTTACAGGAGAAGAAACACTGTACCCAACAAAAAACAAAGATGGTGCGGTTGAAACACTGGTGAATCCTAACATAGACTCGGCATTATCTGTAGACAGTGATTCTAAAACATCATTTGTTTACAACCGATACCACCATTTGCCATTGGATGCTCAACGGCAGAAGTTACCGGTGTTTCAGTTCCGTAACCATATATTATATTTGTTGGAGCGGTATCAAACGTTGGTGTTGATTGGTGAAACTGGATGCGGGAAGTCAACGCAGGTGCCTCAGGTGAGTTTTTAAAATATGGTTAATTAATTAATACTTTTGTTATGTAATTGATTTCTATTTAGGCAAGAAAGAAAGTGTGACATTCAGCCCGTTGTGCATAATTTTATTTATACTTGTGTTCTCATAATTCCTTTAGATTATTGTGAAATGTATTGCCAAAAGTAGTCCGATAGGAAATGATGGCGCCAAGGTTATTCTTAAAATTATAAAGAATAAGTTTTAATGATTTCGTCAGAACCTTTTTAATATTGTGTCAATTTAAACGCCTAACTCTTTGCAACTAGCAATGATACGCAGGAAGAAGTTAAAAAAAAACGATAATTTTTCATTGCTCTCGTTTGTGTAGTAGTTTTCCTAGATGGAAGGATTTCAAGTTATCTAAGCAACTGGAAAGCTTTTAATAAAGCGCCCATTGCACATGGTCTTCGAGGAGATCGCGGCACGCCATGTATCTGGTGTGCCCGGGTAGAGATGGGTAGTTTGCGAACGATTGAAGGAAATGGACTACTTCATTTCGCAAAATAAAGATATCTCTCATTCAGTAGTCATTCGAATGTGTCTAATTCATTTAGTTCAGTTGTAGTTCAATCTTTCTTTACGCTCTCAATACGTCAACAGCTAAGCGCTCGGCAGCCGACGCTCTTCCTCGTACACATTCGTGTCATGTCGTTGCTCGTCTAGCTTAATACACACAATGACGTCCTACCAAACTTAGTCGAAACTAGGTACCAGATCTGCACTGTTTTGCTTACATTCATATTTATGGTTGACAGTCCTAAGCCTGTATAAAGTATGAAGGAGAATCGATTTATGTTTAAAAAAGTGAACTAAGTGCAGTGCATCATTTGTCGTAACTAAATCACTCTATGCGAGCTTGATATCTCGCCTCATGGATTCGTTCTGATCTGCTGAACTAAATGAAGTACTGAACTAAATGAGTGGACTACTTCGTCGAGCGAAAAGATATACTTCATTCATTTCTTTTCACTGACACATTTTGCGCATGTCTCTGTGCCGTACTAATGCGCAATATTTACCTACACTTTGGTAGCAGCGTAGGTATGATCCGGGGAATCCCACGGACTAGAAATTCGCGATTAATGCGATTAAATTAAACCCAAGCTCAAGTTCAAGCTTTCTTTTCGACTTAGCGTTTTTTCTTGTTAATATGTTTTTTTCTGTAACAACTGTACATCAACTAAATCCCAGATTTTAAGTGCTTAAATTATGAAAGTATTCGACTTTGTAGATTTTTTATCTGTCATTATTTTTCACAATACCGAGGTATCTGCAGGACGTCTTATTATATACAACGTATACAATTGTAAAGTATTCGAAAATTAAATTCTTTATAAACTAGTGGCCTTACCACACGAAACGAGATATATTCAATCGACAATATGTTTCGTTTCGTGTGGTACGCCCCGGGCGGGCTCTTCCGAGCGCAGTGTATCACACCATCTGATCTAGCCACCATCACGCCATGTATCGCCTTATCATAACACGCTTTTGCTCCGCCCCTTTGGCCTGATATTTCTAACATTAAAGAAATCACAAATCCGGCGTGATCTTTTCTTTTAATATCTTACGAAGGTTATCGCGTTGTCGAAGTATACACTGATATTAAGTAGTTTTGCTCCCATTCCAAAATACGACCTTTCTGGTGATGTCTCGATATTTTTTCGAATTTGACTGCACCGTTGGTTTAGTGGTCGCAAGCGCGATTTCTGAGTTTGAGGTCCAGGTTTCGATTCGGGTTTAATTTCTAGAATTAGTCATTATAGGAATATGTAAATGCTGGTGCCAAGTTTATTATTAGAATTATACAGAAGAAATTTTAATGATTTAGTCAGAACATTTATAATATTGTGTTAAATTTAAACGCCTTACACTTTACAACTAGCAATAATACGTAGGAAGCAGTTATTTTTATAGCCATCCCAAGTAGCACGTAAGTATCGTCAGCATCAATATACAAGCCCATTTAGAACTTAGAGTGCTCTTAGAGACGTACAAGAGAGTCAGGAAAAGTTGTTATCTTTATAAGAATGATTTATCCGTTATTATACAGCTCAGCTGTATATAATCATTATTAAGGAATCTGCGTAAGCTTACGGTGTTTTATTGGAATATTAAAACTCTAATGTAAAACTTTAATTATTGTATGACACTCTAAGCTATTTATATCGTTAAAGCTGTATACAGGCTGTATTTTAATTGTAATCTCTTGTTTATTACAGCTTTAAGCTTAGCGCAACACTCTAGCTGTTATTATAGTATTACTTGACACTTGTTTCTGTGCAAGGGTATATGCCGACTACATTATTAAACTATTTTTTATGGCGTAATTATACACTCTTGTAAGTATGGTAGTTCTAACACTTATATCTGTGAGGGTATTAAAAAACTAAAAATATAAATGACAGCTAGAGTACAGTTTCAGTCTGTAGTAATAACAGAGTCGTCAAATCGATTGCTTTGAGAATTAATATAGTGTTGGAGGACGATGTGATAATGTGGAAAAAAAGAAAAAGGTATGGTTCAGTCAGGAGAAGGATTGAAAAGGAATATATGAACATAAAAAATTACAACATAAATAACAGTAATGTTAGTGAACCAATATTGACTGAGAAAAAAAACTATTTAACCTCACCGACAATCCATAACTCAATGTCCAATGAAGGTTCCGTAGCAAAAATTTTAAATAGAGATATTGATGAACAGAATAGTGTGGATTCAATTAAATCTTTAGGGTCTGCTGACATCGTTTCTTCTTGCAGCAGCGCAAGTATCTCAAATGGTGAGGACGACGATTTTTCAAAAAATCTTTTATTTCGTCAACGTATAAAAGAATGGGCTACAGAAAGAAATATATCTCAAGTAGCGTTAAATGATTTAACTGAAATTATAAATATCAGATTTCCAGGTATATTACCACGCGACTCTAGAACAATTTTAGGTACCGTCAAAGTAATACATATCAAAACGATAGAATAAGGTGAATACTGGCATAATGGCCTCACTAATTCTCTTAAGAAAACATTGGAGAAATCGATTAATGTTCCAACTAAACTTGCTTTAAATTTTAATTTTGACGGTCTCCCCATATTTAAAAGCTCTAATAAAGAGTTCTGGCCAATTTTGTGCACTATATTTGAAAGACCTGATATTGCACCGTTTGTTATTGGAATCTATTTTGGTGTTGGAAAACCATCACAAATTGACCAATATTTAGATGATTTCGTAAAAGAAATGGAACATTTAATTAAAAATGGAATATATATTGACACAGTAAAAAATAAAGTATCTATTGAAGTAAGATGTTTTATATGTGATTCTCCGGCAAGAGCTTACATCAAAGGTAAGAGTATGAACACTAATCCCAATTTATATAATGTTACCCTAAAATTGTAAAAACCGTTAGATTACCATTTATCTAGTAAAATTACAAAACAGGATAGGTTAGGTCCTATCCTATTTTCTTACAGTTACGGTGACATATACACATACATAGGTAACTGCACCAAGGGGCTCAGTTCCCGTGGTGATTTCGGTATAAAAGTAGCCTTTAAAAATGTAGGAATTTATGCCATAATCTATCTCTTTGCCAAATTTCATTCGGATCCATTCAGCCATCCTGGCGTGATACTATTTAGACACACACATGAACTTACGCTTTTATAATATTAGTAGGGGCGCACCCAAAGTGATCAAAAATACCAATAGATATATCTATCTGAAATATTATTTATCATATTTTCAATGCCATAAATATTATTTTTTTATATTTCTATGTTTTTAATTAATCAATGTTGTGTAAACTAATATTAAAATAACTCTTGTTATATGTAACTTTCAGGTGTATGCAATTTTAATGCAAAACATGGTTGCATGAAATGTACTACAGTAGGAGAGTATTCACATGTATCTCACACGGTGACTTTTCCTGAAATTGATTGCCGACCTAGAACAGATGAAGAATTTCGTGAAAAAAAGTATGGGCGTCATCATAAAAAAGATTCTCCTTTACTTCGTCTACCCATAGATATGATACAAGATTTCCCGGTAGCAGATTCTCTGCACCTTGTTGATTTAGGAATAATGAAGCGGTTACTAGTTGGTTGGCGCAATGGTAATTTTGGAAAGTACATAACCAAGTGGAGTGCCAAAGATTCCGATATACTTTCAAGTTTTCTAATCAACCGCAAATTGCCCTCTGAAATTCACAGGGCAGTGAGAGGACTAGACTGTCTTTCTCATTGGAAAGCATCTGAGTATAGATCTTTCTTGCTTTATTTGAGCATCGTCATTCTTCCAGACATATTATCACAGGATTCATTTTTACATTTCCTGACGTTTTTTTGCGGTATAACTATATGTTCTAGTAAAAACTATAGTCACCTACTTCCTTTGGCAAAAGAGCTTCTGCAGTATTTTGTTAAAAACTATAAAAACTTTTACGGAACAGATTATATCACTAGTAATGTTCATAATCTAGTGCATGTCACGGGATGAAGTACAACGATTTGGCCCACTTCATACATTTAGCGCTTATCCTTTTGAGAACAAACTGTATTTAATTAAAAGGATGCTTAGGAACGGCAACAAACCTCTTGCTCAAGTTGCAAAATGATTTAGTGAAGGTTTAGAATGTACGAGTAACACAGATAATAAACAGCTCACAAATCGTGAACCCTTTATAACTACCAATAGCAGGAAACTAACTGTTCTACATTTCAAAGATTATAAAATATCATTGAAGCCACATGATAAATATTTTTGATGTGCCAATAACAACGTTGAGGAAACTAAAAAAATTACTGTCATTGGAGGTGAAATTAAAATATACGGCTATAAAATCACAGATTTGATGGAAGTTTTTGAAAAACCGATAAAATCATCGTATTTGAGTATATTCAAAGCTAAATTACAAACTAACAGGCGGACAGAAATTATTGTTTGTCCCCAAGATATAAAGATTAAACTGGTATGTATCGAATATAAAAGTAAATTGTACTTCATACCCCTTTTGCATACAGTTTAAGAGAGAAATAAAAATCATGTCATCGAGAAAATGTTTTTATTTTTTATCTGCTGTTATACCTAAATTCTTACAATGTAATAAATACAATAATAAAAAAATTGGGTAGGTTTAACTACTAGCTAGGCTACAAAAACAGTAATAGAATTTTTGTGTTTTAGGGACAATCACAGCCACGAGATTACGAGTTTCTCTTAAATCTAGTTAAGCTAGATAAACAAACATTATACAATCAATTAACATTTAGTAATAACATTGGCATAGTAAAAAAACACGGTCACAATCACAAGTCACCCTATAATAAGAGTATAGGCATATGGCAAGATCAACCACGTCAATAGGAGCTTTGTAAATGTAAGTGCTAATATTGTATCATAAGATTAATCAGTCACGAGATTACGCGTTTCTCATAAATACTATTTAAGCTAGCCTACCTAAATTAACGATAGTGATGAAAACTTAAAAATGTGTAATCAAAAACGCAACATGATAGTTTGCTATGAAAGGATTAAAAACTAAAAAAAAAAACACCTAAGAAATCACCACATAAACTATAACCCTCTTATTAATAAACGTGGATTGAAGTTAGTCCATACTTTCACTTTTGACAAAATCAAATCAAAAGGCCAAGAAAACCAGTCAAAAGAAAAGGACCGCCTTTTCTTTTGACTCGTCTTCTTATCCTAGATAGTATGGACTAACTTCAATCCACGTTTATTAAAAAGATGCGATACTTTTTATGATAGAGATTAACACAGAGAATCCTCCTCTTCTTCTTCGGTCATTTCTTTTTCGTTTATTGCGTTTTGTTTTATCATTTCTTTTACACTTGTATCCATTTCAGTTTCATTCTTGTCTTGATTTTCTTCGCCTGATTCAACTCTACTCGACGGTCCAGGAGAAGGGCTTTTAGTTACATTTATATTTTTAGGCGCAGCTTTTTTGGTTCTGTTTCGTTTCGTTGAAGCTCTTTCATTCTTACTGAGTTTCCTCTTCACAGAATTTTTTAAGACAATTTTGAAAAAGTTTTCATAGCTTTCTGCGGTATAAGTTTTATCCCACGAACGTACCAATTCATAGTAAAAATTCAGGATGTTTTTATATCTCTTTAATCCAACTTTTACTTCATCACTGTTTCTGCTACCGCCGGTCCAGGAACATTTGCATAAGAATTCCCGAGAAAAGAACATATCCAATATTTTGTATGCACATGTTGCTCCTTTACCATCTGATTGTGAGCATACAAAGGAATATTGTTTCAAAAGTTTATGTCTTTGCTTTTTATCCGATAAAAGTGACTCAAATTCTTCTAGCTCTTTAATGTTCTCAATTGGTTTTATTGCAAAAGGTTCACTGTAAACCGAGTGAGACTCGCCCAAAGTAACCACATCTGTATTTTTGATTTGGTTATAACTGGAAAAACCGTCGTCTATTTGCACAGATAAGCTTGCCAGTTTTTGAAAAATCTTTTTTTGATTATCTGCTAGAACATTATTTTTTTGTATGATATTGTATTGATTTTCTAAAATTAATTTTAGATATATTTCAATCTGATTAAAATCAATATTATTCTGGGTTTGAGTTTCGAACGCATTTTGATGTGTGTCTACTGAAATTGTTGCCAACTCAGGGTCATCTACGTATTGGAATACATATTGGGCTTGGGCTGCAGTTGTCGCTTCTGGAAGTATTGGTATGGATGATGGTACTGTAGATGACATTGATGATGTCTTTGGTTGACTAGTAACCTGGAACCACACATAAAATAAAGTAAATGAATAATATACTTGCCAGTTATATTTATAACAAATTCTGGCCTTAACGAAATACAGACTGAGTTTACAATAACATGCAAGAAAATTTACTAATTGTCGCCGGCGTAAATTTTATCCTGCGAGTTATTTTCAACTCAATCCCTATGTGTTATGGTCTGTCAGTCACAGAAGATATTTCGAGAATTTTCCTTCATAGAGGGGGTTTAGAATTCTAGCGACGATCATGTACCAATTATATTATATTACAGAGTAGAAAGAAAAAAGTTTAAATTATTATACTGTCGATCCATAACAGCTTTTAAAACATCATATAATTTTTCAGTGTCCAATAACTACAAACCCAACATTAATATCGAGTTTGGTGCAAAGCACTGATCCGCCGCGCCGCCCGTCACCGCCGCCTGCCTATACATATTGTTGTCATTATCATCTACTTTACCTACATATCTAGCTGAAAAGATGATGGTAACATAAAAATACTCACCAATTGGCCTGCTAAAGTGTTAAAGTTGATATTATTTTTATCTACTGTATGAGATGTTTCTGTCGTATTATCAACTTCTGTGTCGCTGTTTTGGACCATGAGATCTAGTTCTCTTATTGCTTCTTCATATGATGATAATGATAGTCTCTTCACACTGCAGATTGAGGTAGACTAATTATCTAGAGGCTTAGAGTTTTCATCTTTGACTAATTTATTGACATCTAATCGCTTTCTTGGCCATCGTAACACCCCTTTTGATTCCCAGGAACTTGGTACAATGCAAAGTTTTTTTTGACCTTTCTCTATAGTTTCTATTATTTTAAACGGCATATTTTCCTGAAACATAAAGTAAATAAAAAAACCAGGCATGCTTGCTTCCATAATATAAAATCCTAATATAAATTCAATGTAAGTATATAGGCTTTGTTTTTGTAAAACTAAGTAATAAATCTATACAAACATGAGAGAAGTAGAAATAATATTGAACAACGCTTTTAATTTATAAAATTGATAAAATACATATATTGGGAAAGAGAATAAAATCGTCTTGAGGGTTTTTTATTCCTTAAACGTATCTCTAAAGAGAATTATAAGTTATTATATGAAGACCGAAATACAGCCTATCTAATAAAAATATTCTATTATTAAGCTGATAAAAGCCAAAATCTGTATAATAGACTATATTAATTACGTAGTACAGCTACTGAGACTATACTGCTCTCCAAATAATGTTAAGGCTGTTAAAAATTGACGCCATTTTCTAATAAACAACAACATATTTGAAAATATAATTACAGAAAGACTTGACAATATTTTGCAATAACTATAGCCGTATCATGATAACCAGCTAAATAATGATAACTTGGCATTTTCATATCTATTATTTAAAATTATAATGTTGTTATTCTAACCTTAAAAACAAACACTTACTTACCGATATTTAGTATTTTCTTTGTTTTTTCTTGATTATAATGCTGGCGCGCGAATATTTTACCGGAAAACACACCCAGGTTCACAATAAATATTAGTTTGCACGTCAAATTCACCAATAACATCAACAACTTCAATACAATTATTTTTATTTTTACTTTACATTTACAAGTAATCATATAGTTGCGTTGCCATATTAAATAATATATGCATAATGTTATCTTAAATGATTTTCAATTATTTTTTTTATTCTTTTAAAAAACCATTTTAGAATTTTTATTCTTACGAGATACGTATATGATGTTATCTGAAGAGTTATACTTTCTTTTAACGCCAAATAACAGCTCTAGTACAGCTTATTATACAGCCTCTCTATTGATTCTACAGCTACACTACAGCTCCAATAACGCAAAAAGCTGTATAATTTGTGCCCATTTTGCACTTATAAGGGCTGTATAAGAGCTTATAAAGTATATATACAGCTTAAATATACAGCTTTTAGTATGAAAATGAACTGAAGTACAGCTTGTATACAGCTTGTAATGCTACTTGGGATGTTACGGCGAACAATTTTTTTTTTCAAAAAGTTCATAACCCTCCTTTGTACAGTAGTTTTCCTATATCCAACGTCGTCGTTGGCAAGCCCAGGAGTTAGGAGATGGCGGGATGAAATAGATACTTACTGTCCAAATTGGCGGAAAGAGGGTAGAAGCCTTTACCCTGCAGTGAGACAAACCGGGCTGAAATTAAGTAATCAATAGCTTCGAGCAACGAAACGGTAGCTCAGTTGGTAAAGTGATGAAACGGAATGTCAAGGGTCGCGAATTCAAGCCCCGTTCGTGTCTATTATTTTTCAATGTTTCCTCGAAAAATAGTAATTAAATTTATAAAAAAATAACATTATATATGAAAGTAAGTAGTTTTGAGAAGGTATACTTACGTCTTTTCAAGAATAAATCCTTTCACTCAATTTCCATTTCTGGAATAAGGTATTTAAGTACTAAACCGTTAGTACTAACATTTATGTACCCCCAGTTAGTTTTGATAATTCCCACTTATCTCTTCCGTCCAATTCCAATTTTAGATAATTATGGCTCCATCGGGTTAACGATGATTCTGCCAATGTCAAGGTTGGTTAAAACACGATAAAAACTTTAACAAAACTTAACCAGTGGAAAGCCAAGGTACAGTTCACGGGTATAAAAATTAAGCAAGGTGTTTAGTAATAAATAAAAAAGAATAAACAATACAGGTTAATAATAATCAGGATTTAGATTAGTGTACCAACAATCTCGTCCGTCCACTGGACACATAATTATTGTGACAGAGATGTCAGCAGACGGTGTAGTTGTCACTCTATGACTCAGTTGACACGTGTCATTATTACGCATTAATTGTATCTTTTATAACGAGTTGCATACGATAGGCGTCATTTTATCGTCCACGTGTCATGGTAGCCTTGGGAACTGACTACAATAGGCCAATACCCTTAAGCCATATATTCGATGCGTCTACTGCCTCGATCGAGTTCCTGGGTTAGATTCCCATGTCAGGCAGTGATATTGGGGTTGTCTGTTAGGAAATTCTCAGTAGCAGCCCGGAGTAAGGAAGTTGGTGGTGTGACACCCCCGTGCTTCGGAGAGCACGAAAAGCCGTCGGGCCTGCGCCTGATCTCTCTCCGATCGTGTCGGATTGCCGTTCCATCGGAATATGAGAGTGAAGGAAGAGGGAGTGCACCTGTGTTTGCGCATAGACTTGTAATATCTTCTGCGTACTTGGCTAATCTCCGTGGAGATAGACTGCTGTGACCGAAATACGGTCGGCAGGACTTCATATGCAAAACCGGGTGATTTACTACTGAAAGGCGAATATTCTTGGAAAAATCATCATGGCCGCTGTGCCGGACTACTATCGACTAAAAATCAATCCGTACACTTTTAACCTTCAGTGAGTTCCCGGAATCATACCTTTCAGGTATGATTCCGGGAACTCACTCGCCTGACAGCTTTTAATAAATAATTTAAAAAGTGTCAAACAGTTCAGTTTATTACTTCTCATATAAAACAGTAAAAGCCGGTCATACTAACATTACTAGATTTTGCCAGCGGCTCCGTCTGCGCGCATTTCAATCATAGCAATAAAATTGATCTACGTAGTTTTCGCGTGATTGAGTAACAAACAGACAAATAGATCCGTTTACCCAAACTTTTGTAATTGTAATATTAGTATAGTCGACGCCACGAAGCCTTGCGGAAAAACTGTGAAACAACATTTTTTTTGTTGTCACATTACGCATTGGCTTGCGGGATCGCGGCTACAATCACCGCAACCCGCATAAGGTATGGCCCGTCGAATGTAACGACACACCCCGTCACCTGTCCAGGGCGGTCACAGATGGCCCGCCCAGACATTCCACAGAGACGCGCGCCCAAGCCAGGCGCGCTGCCGTCTCGGGCCTGTCGCTTGTTGGGCAACGAATTACCCAGGTTTGTTGCCCACAGGCCACGTTGTGTGCCCTTCGACGCCTGGGGTTCGTCTTCGGCAGATGTGGACGAATTTGCCTCTCTCTCTTCCCGCCGTCTTCTTCGCAAGTATCACCTCCTCGCAAAAGGTGGCGATGGCTCCCCATTCGTTCTCACTTCTGACCATGTATCTGATCACAGACCGACGTGAGAGATCACCACGACTGCCCCGATAAGGTCATAGGGCTACTCGATCTAAACAGGGCACACCTTCAGCGTATGTTGCGCCGTATCCTCAGGGCAGCTGTCACAGTGATGACACCTCAATGTCGGCCCCCGGCCTATGCGACGCAGATACTTACCGTCATCCCTATAATACCTGAGTTTCTTCCTATAATTCCCGCGACTAGAGTGGTAGACATGATGGTGGGTGATTGATGAGTGATCCTTTTATAGGCAATCTAAAGATAATAATATAGACTTAAACATAGGTACCTACGTTTATATTTGGTGTATCGATCGAATTACACATTACATTACAAGTGGTTTGTTTAGACTGTGAATCGATAAATGAAGAAACGTACTCGATATAATCCGAGTTTTTAACAATCAGGAGAATATTATTCAGATCTATCTATGCACGCACGTATGTAATTTATTTTCTTTATCTTCTTAATATATACAATTCTTCTGCATGTGTGTATGTCACCTAACTCCTCCTAAATGGCTGGACCGATTTGAATGAAATTTTGTGTGTATATTTCAATGGGTTCCTGGATGGTTTGATAACAACTGGACCCGGTAGGTGGCGCTGCAATCAGGTTCAGGGCAGGATAACGTCTGCCGACGTAGTCTTTCATAAAACTTTAAAAGATGAAGCAAATAAAGTATTAATTATATTCTAGGTGAATATTTTATTTGGAAGGGTAATACGAGCCAAGTCCAAACCGTATCACGTCTAGGGCATGGCACGGGCGAAGCACGGATTCAAATAATTTTCAAAGAATACTTTTACTCCGTGTTAGGATAGCTGCAAACCGGCGGCGATACCGACACGCGCCCCGGTAGTAAAATGTGGACAAAAGCATTTCCATTGGTACCTATTTATATTTATGAAGAAGCCAGAAGCCGCAGATGAACTGTGCTCCGACTAAGTCTCGTCCGAGGCTCTGCGCGGTCGTGCGTAATACCACGGTCCGGCTCGATCTACCATAAACTTAACCGTGTCTATAGGCGAACGTAACCATGACAACCCATAAAATAAATCAAGTAGGCACTAGTCATTAGAAGCGTGGTATCAGCGGTGCGAGCATGGTTCTTTTTGTCGACACGTTTGTCGATTTTAAACGTCAAATTTGACATAAAGTGTTGGTAACACGATAAAATTAAATACATAAAAACTTTTATCGAGTCGACAAGTTTGTCGAAAAGATCCGTGGTCGGACGCCAGAATAGATTATCCACGAAAACAGGATGTCCTTATTTTTATCTGGAATTACATGGACTGCGCTACTGGAGCGCTAATCGTTACATACAAAGCATCATCGCGCCTGTATTCCCCGAAGGGGTAGGCAGAGGTGTACACAATTGTCCACCCACATTTCACCAATGCTAATATTATGTCCCATGTAATAGGTTGTGAGCCTATTGCCATCTACCGGGCACAATTGTGGTGAGTCTATTGCCATCTACCGGGCACAATTACAAACTCCGGGCTGCTACTGAGAACTTCTTAATAGAAAAACTCAATAACTCTTTGCCCGACCCGGGAATCGAACCCGAGACCCCTGGCATGTTCAGCAGTCGCTCTTGGGACCATTAATACCAACGAGGCAGTCAGCTAATCGTTATCACAACGATGTTTTATACAGAAAATTTATATGGTAGAACAAACTGTGGGGTCAGCTAGTTATATTATAATTAGCCTAAGTTACTCCTTATAGTATAGCCAGCTACCTGCCAGTAACATCTTATCAGAATCGGACCAGCCAGGTTTCGAAGATTAGCCGGAACAAACAGACGGACAACAATTTTAAAAAGTGTATTTAGGCATAGGTGTCGTGCAAATAACTGTATTAGCTTAAAATTATTTTTTCATTACAAACAGACACTTTAATTTTATTTCTTTTTTTTGATTCTAAAGTATGTACTGACAGGTACCTGTGAATTTGAGTGTTTGATGTTCATTCATGCAAATAAAAACTACTAATCTAAGGTTGCCAGTTCCGAGATCAACCAGATAAACCGTAATTTTGGGTAAAAGAACAAGGCTAAGTAGGTCGGTAGATCCATTTAGACAGAATAATCATTAATTTTGGATTTTAAGTCAACGTTTTAAAATGATAAACATTCGGTATTATGTAAATCTAAACAACGTATGATGCCCGACTGAATGCGTGATTGGTAAAATCAAAATTCTTAACAAAAGCCAGGCGACATCTAAATTGGTCAGGCACGTGGTTTTTGTTTTTCCCTGAATTTTCCAACACTGCAGCGTTCGTGGTTGCAGGAGGACTCAAAACAAAAACCAATAATACACGTGTTTAATCCGGTTAAAAGTTGTTTTATTATAATGTGTAGTGATCGCGAAAACCTAAGATATTATTATGGTCAGGCACGCTTCGGAATAGTATAGGTAACTATGAGCAGTTCTATCAGGAAGAATGGCAATCCCGGATCCATAAAAAAAAAAACCTACCTGAGGAATTCCGCGGAGCGAAGCTAGTTTCCTAATATACCTACCTATTTGTGAAACGCATTTAGGATGTATGCGAAGATTCGTAATTTATTATTATAAAAGGGTCTGAAATTATACTTACACACCGTAAACGACAATTTCAAAAATAATTTAGTATAGGTAGGTAGGTGCATAATGCGAGAAATATTATGTACATGCAAAGAATAGTTACTTGGTAATTTATTAAAGTAAACAATTGATACAACGTGACGAAACAATTTCCAAAAATGAATAGGTATGTGCTAATAATATAAAAATATAAACCTTTACCGCTTCTAAATATTTAGCGTAGCGTTGTGAATACCTATCTGTGTAATGTGTGTAGAAAATCTCATCTCTCTTGGTGAATAAAATAGCGTCCTGTGATTCTGTCGTTTTTGACGGTTCTTTTGGCGGGAATCGGCGCCACCGTCGTGTCAAAACATTGACCGAGCTCCTCCCCATTCATTTAGTGTTGCTAGGTTTTACGTTTTTCCTCAAGTTAGGGATAGCAAAGTGGTGGCGCATTAAGTTAAAAAGCATTATTTAAGTCTAATAAAATACTTTTTATTCTATGTAAGTCTTCATGACGGAGATATAGGAAATTTATAGAGTGTTTTTTTATAAATATTTATACTTTTCCATTATCATTATTTTTTGTGACATTGTTTGATAGAACATGTTTTCATTGTATGATTATATTTTTTTCATTGTATGATCTATATTAATCTATTACTATAATTGTAAATATGAATATAATTCATCCTTAATTTTATTTAATGCTCCAATGAACGATTAACCTGCGCCATAATATTATACGAGAAAACATCACAATAAGAAACAAAGCTGTGCTAATATGATTCTCGTCTGCAACTCAGCTGCTCTTCTACAACAAAAAAGAATACAAAGGAATTTAAAAACCAACACCTGGCTACCCCAATCCCGCATTTGCCATTCAGTCTGTCGCGGCGTTTCGTTGCTTACGCACGGTTATCAAACGTAACGCGGCCCAGTTGTATACTCGATCGACAACAAAAATAAATACGATATGCATTCATGAAACAAACAGTTTAACAAAGCAAGTGTACACATGATCTGTTATGCTTTCAAACCAGCCAGCTACTTGTTTCAACACATCTGTTTTGATATCGTATCCGTCGAAGATAGTGCATCGATTTTACCGAGAAAAAAAAAATACTTTGGGATTGAAGTGGTTAAAAAAAGTGATCAGTGGTCTCGTGGTCTCTAACTAATGTTCTTTGAGTGATTATGTCAAGTGAACAAAGTGCTTTTAGTACAAAGTTATACCTGCCTCTTTACACAAGATTGTTGTTGTTAAAAATTGTGGAGTTTGTCGTGATTATTTTTAGAATTACGTGCGTGGGTTCATGTAGCCCACATTGGTTCTAAATATTACTGCGTTTTGAGTCACCGGTTCATGTAATCGTGTGCAAGAAGCCTAACACGTGCGACTTCGTCATTAGATTAACAGTGAAAATGATGTGGCCTTCATCACAAGCGAGTAAAATACTGACATTTCTACTTCTAGTCATAGTTGTGTACTGTTTATGTATGGATACTTTCTTATTTTTAAGGATACAAAATTATAAAATAGATTTATTCGATGTAGACACCAATGTTACCCAAGAAACTTCAACGCTGATAAATTTGCCGAATTATGAAGAAGTAACGTGGGTTCCTTGTACGATTAACCCTTTATGTCATCCTACAGTGAAAGCATTAATGGTGGACCATATCAATCATTACATTTACGGGCCTTTGTGTGCAGTAGTTGATGTAGGTCTAGGTATTTCTGAGAACATGCTTCTTATAACACCCAACATGATATCTTTTTTCCATGTTTTCATTGCATTGATTGGCGCGAAACTGTTGACATGCCCGAATTTAGCGTCAAGAAGAGTTGCCATAGTTCTGTTCCAAATTCGAATGTTTTTAGACGATCTAGATGGCCATGTAGCAAGAGAAAGGAAGCATATAAAAGGAGAGAGATCCGAGGTAGGTACTTTGGGCTACTGGGTCGACGGTATTTGCGATTTACTCGGCGTCATAGCAATGATGATAGGCATAACTTTATATCTTAGAAATAATCCTCCGAGACGTGGATATAAGGGCACGCCAGTCAGCACTCTCCCCTACCATCAATTGAAAGAAATAAATTCGACAGAGGATATAGAAAAAGATCATAATGCGGACAATGGGATCTCGTATAAAACTAAAGTGACTTTTCAAAAGATTGTACAAGTTCTCGGTTTGTTTTCGGGGCAAATGGTGTTGTCCTCTTTAGCTTGGAATAGGTACATAGATGTGTATCAGAATTTATTAGAAAACAGTCCTGAATACGATGTTTTTAGGCGGGAATCTATGTTTAAATCTAGTAAATTTTTCTTTGCGTCCGCTGTATGGCGGATAATGAATCCTCATAGTTATCTCCATGTGTTCTCTTTGGCGATATTTTGTGATAAAACCTGGGGTTTCTTAAAAACTGTACATTATACTGGTTATTTAGGTTTAGTTGTAGCTCTGGGTAGTTCAGAATACTTCATCGATTATGTTAGAACGTATGTAGAGAATATTACAGAAGGGCGATGATTAAAATTTCCTTTTAATATTGTTAGCAATGTGGGTAGTTATAAAAAATAAGCAAATAAGGTGCTCTGTTATCTTTGAACATTTAAGGGCGTCACAGACGGAGAAGTGAAATATTAAATCGTGTTTTAGGGATAGACTAACCGAATGTGTCCCCTTCCAAATAAATCTAAATACCTATTTGTTGTTTCTTGCAAATTTTATTAGGTTAATCGTATGTTTTTGAAATAGGAGTTGTGAACAAAAATAGCTGATTTAAATTGAGCTATATTAAGTATGTATACGTTTCGATATATTTTGTAGAACAAATTATACATAGTGGTTACTAAAATAGATGATTTGGTTTCAAACCGGTTGCGTTCCGCTTTGTTTATGGCGTGGCGGTCGCATTGTTTATAGATTCTCTATGATTTTTTCTGGAACGCCATTTGGTTTGGGAATTTTGGTTTGTGATAGTGTATCAATTTTTTCGTTTTGTATTTGGAATGACGATACATTTTTTGCATTTTGTTATTCATCCTTCTTTTTTTGATTTTAGAGGTTTCTTTTTTTATTTATGAATGTTTTTAATTTTAATTAAGTAACACATCCAACACGATAATGTTGGTATTGTCGCGATCTTTTTATCTTTTCTTTTAATACAATTAAAGAAAGAAAGAAAAACTGTTTATTTACGTGAAAGTGACGCACATACATAAAATTAAATAAAAGCCTAATAACAAAAACAATTGCCTACCTACTTTATTTAAGGCCCTTCAGATAATGTGCTTAAGCTGTTGGCTGTAGGTACTCGCAAAAGTACTTACAAAATTGTACTTGATAACAATAGGTACCATAATAGGTATTACTAAAATTATAAATTTTTGTGGAACGTAAAATATAGTCGTGAGCAGGATTCGAACCTGCGCCTCCCGGAAAAATACTCTAGGCGCTCTGACCGCAAGCCATCTCGACCTCTGCTCAACACCACGAATTTTTCGACGTTTTAAACGTCTTTTGGTGACGTCATTGCCATTTAGTGGCAACAGATTAAACAACTGGCATTTTTTTTTAACTTGCAAAGTGTTTACACTCATTTTTGCGAAGTTTAGTCGAACTTTGCAAGCTGTCGAGTGGACTCGTATCCGTTTAATATATAATTAATTAATTATCAATTCGTCTTTCTTTCTTCTTCTGAAAAACTTTGTGAAAAACCCATTTTACTACCATACAGTCATAAATACAGAAACATTTAAGAGCAGAATGAATGGCAGGCATGCTTTTTTATTATTTTAACAGATTAGAGGTACTTATGGAAAGTCAAAGCTAGGTGCACGGTTCCAAAGCGTTGATCTTATGGAGAAGAGCGTCAAAAAACTCCATAGACACTATTTTACAAATAAGTTGGTAAATAATAAAAACATTAAATAAGAGGAGAAATTGATAATGTCTTTTGTCTTTATATAAACATAACATAACCAGCCCTTAACTGTCTCAGTAATGTCTCTGAGATATTAATTATTGTTTAACGGTTATTACTCACGCGGATTCTTCGGGATTGCCCGACTAGTTTCGAACTCCAACGGAGCCCTTATTCATGAGCTGAGCTCGCGGCAATGACACGAGTCAAGTCTCTGAGATATGTTCTCGATCGTGGGTACCTAACACCTACGGGCGGTTTAAATTCTGACGCTAGTTGTTCATTAATTCACAAGCAGATTGTCCCGCTGCTGGGCACTCTCATACTCTCATACGAAACAGAAATAAGAGACGCCATATTCGTATTAAGACAAGTCAAACCAAAATTTCTGAACACTTTTAATCAGTACTACGGCTCTGAACAAAATACGGATGTAACCTTGCCTTCTTATAAGCGAAGCATAGATTACGCACACATGCACACACAGCGTACTGGCGCCGAGTGGATGAGTTTTAAGTATATGTGTGCGTTTAGCTCGTGTGTGTCAAGCTAAATTGGTTGACTAGGCATGCTTCTCACATGTCGTACGTAACGCTCCGTCCGTATTTTTTTAAGTTACATGGTCGGTACTCGGAAATTAGATACGTCGAACTAAAATTGAATTTCAATGATCGATAGAATCTATTTGAACTTACATTATTTGCAGTATCGTATGTAGTTTACTCGACATAAATTAAATGTTAATATTGATCGAACACAAATACCAAATAACTGTCTTCGAATTTTTTTACCCCAAATGACGTTTGTCGAGTTCAAGTAATTTAGTTGAGTGTCGAAAAATATTAACTTGAAAACGAAACAAACTCGAAGTTTCAAAGAAACAATAAGGGTTCTCTCACACAGATGCGATGCGACTTCGCGGCACGACTGTTATGAAATCAATACAAAATCACGGCGTGACATATCGGGACAGTGACGATATGTCACAAAGTCGCGGCCTGGAGAGACTTAATATTCCATGTCTTTTAATTTTAACTAACGCCTTAAAGTATCAAATCGTTTATTATATTCGTTCTAGTAGTATACGATTGCAGATCTTTTTCGGATCACTAATGTATATTGTAATTCGGTTGGTCATATTCGGTCGCAACCCGTATTTGGTCACATTTGTCTTTTGAGTTTTCGGGAAAGGTTCTTATTGTTGTCAACAACCTGTAGTCAGGCTGGGGGGCAACTAGAATATGTATAGTTTTGCCTACAGGCCGTGTTGCATCAATACATATAATAAAAATGTAACGGATCGCTGTCTGTATATGGAAGTTAAATGAGAAAAAATACTATTGGGACCTTTATCAACGCAAATAGCACCCAAAAAAATTATTGTTAGAGTTTTTGTCTGTTTATCTGTTTGTCTGTGCGTTTGTGCACGCTAATCTCAGAAACGGCTTATCCGATTTAAGTGTGGATTTCACTACTATATTGTGGTAAGCTTCACTTAACATTTAGTGTTTCATGTCAATTGGTTCATAAATAAAAAAAAAAAAAACAATTTAAAGAATCACATCGAACATTTGTTATTTACGACATCCACGCGGACGGAGTCGCTGGCACAGCTAGTGTTAATATATAATCGTCACTTTAGACCGCAAACGACTGACATATTCGGGCACCGAACATATATAAACGGGCTAAATAAACAAATTCGGTTAAACCTAATGTGGTAGTGGACACATTCGGCAACTGCCCTAATTAATGTAAACGAACATATTCGGTTGACGAATTCGGTCAAAACAAATCGACAACAACTCAACAAATCTGGGGTTTTTAATATTCATCTAATTACAATAATGTTTTCAGCCCAATTGGTCCCACTACAGAGTAAAGTCTCTCTCTCTCCTCCCCCGACACCTCACAATATTTACGAAGTTGTTATCGAAATGCGGACGCCGTATTCGGTGACCGTGCAAATGTGCCATTACTTTTAAGTTGAAGTCGCACTTGCTTGGCATATTTACTGAGACTTGAATCAGCGAGCGTATTTCTGAGAAGTGATAAGCAGACATTTTTGAGTCAGAATGTGAGTCGTATGGTGTGTTTAATGTTATAACCGGTAAATGATTTTTTTGCTAGTGTGAATTTTACGACTATACCTACATCCTTGTGGATAGCGAGATAGCAAAAAAACGACTAATAAAAAGTTTAAAACAAAAAGTTAAGTTACTTATTGTGTTGTGTGCGTTAGTTTTGCTAAGATTTTAAAATTCTAAATTGGGTGACACTTTTTACTTCATAAACCCGTACTTTGCATTTCTGCGACAAAATTATCGCGCGTTAAAAAGTCGTAGTGTGTGCTAAGCTTAATGTTGTGGCAAAGAGTACCAGGATTGGTTTTATTAAAGGGATGTGGAACCAACTTGAGTTAGTAAAATAAAATACTCAGTAAAGTAGACCTGATACTGATAATTTCCTAACAGAGACAGAAACACTAACCGGGAGGCGTAGACGCGTTTCTTTCAACAAAAATGTATAAATTTAGAGTTCGCTGATTAATTTGCGTTTGAAAGATAGTTTTGTTTATTCATACCTATCGTACATCATCACATCATGTTTTCCCCTTATCGTGGACTTCGGGCTTTCAGCATGATTCTCCATTTTGCATGATCTCTAGTTCTCTCAATTTCTTCCCAGGTCTTATAGAGAGCGGCGCGGCTTATTGGTCAACCGAGCGCCTCGAAGTTCTTTTCGGGCCACACAATTTTTCGGGCCACTCAATTTTACACTCCCGTTTGTATCCTATGTGAGAGCAATCTTGGATGGGTGATTGTCTGTTCTGCTTAAAGTGTGTCCAACCTATCACCACTTCCTTGTACAGATTTCCAATACCTAATAGCATCACGCCTGTGTTCCCCAAAGGAGTGGCAGAGGTATGCAAAATTGTACAACCATATTTCAGCAATGTTATAAAGTCCTATGTAATAGGTGGTGAGCAATTCCAAACTCTGGGCCTGGGAATCGAACCAAGACCTCATGCTCAGCAGTCGCGCTTGGAACCACTAGACCATCAGCATCTGGTCTAGTGTTCCAGTCCAAAACATAACAAAAAAATACCATTTTGGAATGTGCCTTCTGTGGTAGGTATCTAACGTAGGCAGATCTTCATGGTCTGAAAAGCATAATAGTCCTATTGTAATCTGAAACAGAAGTACCAATAAAGAAGATTGTATTTATAACTGCCTCGTTGGTTTAGTGGTCCCAAGCGCGACTGTTGAGCATGAGGTCTCGGGTCCGATTCCCGGGTCGGGAAGTTTTATTAATTTTTCTGTTACGAAATCCTGATTTCTCATTTCGCATTTGTGAAATGTGGGTGTACAACTGTTTACTCCTCTGTTTACCCCTTCGGCGAATACATGCGTGATGCTATATTATGTTATGTTTAATAAATGCCAACGGGCTCACTACCTATTACATAAGTATTATAATGACATTGTCAGGAAAATTTGGCTGTGCGGACTACCCTACTAACACTGGCACTACAAAAACAGCCCTTACTGCTTCGACATAAAGACTATGTCTTTATCAAATTGTTATCATGGATTGACTGTACAACCGTATTTGTCTACATATCCTTTTAAAGAGTGCAGGCGTGATATTATGTTTATATATGTTGATAACCTTTGCCACGTTTTTGAATTTAATGCTATACATTTTCATCCTTATAGGAAAATAAGGATAATATTTTATTGGAAATACCTATACTTAATTAATTCTTTTATTATAGTATAACACACGTGAAATGACGTTATTCCGTGTGTTGACGTTCCATGTATTGAGCATATTTTACCGAGTGCAATTCCAAAATCCGGGATGTTTTTTTTCTAGCCTCTCGTGTTCCACTGCTCGGCAAAGGTCTCCCCCGTATTCTCCCACACCTCTCTCTCTGCAATAGCAGGCCAGGTCCCGACAAATGTATCTAGGTCATCACGCCAGCGTTTTCAAGGCCTACCTCGGCGACCGCCCCTCTTCAGGCACCCACCGTGTCACGACTCTAGCGCACCTATCCGGGTGCATTGTGCTAATGTGAACCGCCCAATCCTATTTCAGTCTGGCAGACTTATGGCTCACATCAGCGATACCTATTATGGAACGTATAATGCTGTTACAGATACGGCCAACGAGCTTGACACTCGGCATACTACGTTCCATTGCCCTGTGGCAAACGACGTAACTTTGAGTTTGGACTTTGAGACTCAGTCTGGGACCACGTTTGAGCACCGAGATGTAATTAAGAATTTTTTAAAACATAAATCTGTAAACAATGCCGGAACCTTGAACCAAAACCAGGGCAGTTAAATTGTTATCATTATAAAACATTATTTTTTGTGTATACTGAAACAGATAGTAATATTTTTTACAATATGTTATATTTTAAAGTTAGTATCTTCCAGCTTCCAACTGCAGTGCAACTTCATGAGCTTTCATTTTTCAAGTTTTAATAACGGGTCTTCATATGAAAATACTTGACACATAAATAACACAATAAATAATTTAAAATTTAAAATACTGTCCTTCCATGTGTTCATCGCAGTTTGCATCAGCAGACCTATAAGAAATTATAATTTTTCAGTCCTCCTGCGACCACGAACGCTGCAAAGTGTTTGAAACGTCAAGAAAAACAAAAACCAAATAATACACGCGATTAATCCGGTTAAAAGTTGTTATATTATAATTATTTTTACTACAATATTGTTTTAAATTCTTTCTAACCTACGTTACTCTGAAAAATGCAAGGATTTTAACGATACCCCATACATCGGTTCAGGTGATTACAAGTTATGGTGGAATACAACACACAAACATACATACATGCATACGTGAACGGTGAACCCTAAAACATAACACTCCTTTTTGGGCAGTAGTGTAAAAAGACTTAGATAACGACAAAAATGTTGTATACTTAAGATATGTTACAAATTATTGTTTAATTTGAGTTCCGAGTACCGTTAAACGGAGCCCATTAAAACCTCGTTTTACAATTAATGATTATTTGAGTACCTTTTAAATGTTTTACGTTTTAATCGATAAGTTATAAGTAGTTTATTAGTTTACGACAGTAATGACCTAGGCCTAAGTCTGCTCATTTACCAATGCTTCAATTGAGTTTCTTTATTAAAGAAAAATTTATAATTTTTGGCACATAATAGAAAAAAGAAACAACAGATTAACATCACTTAAAATATTACACAGACGCATGGGGGATTACTCTTGAAATTAATAACAATTCCAATCCAATTCCGGTATTAAATCAGTGCCATAAAACCACCTTTAATCCTACTAATATTTTAAACGCGAAATCCTACATATATACGTAGATACATAGATACTTATCAAGCTAATAAAATCGTGTTAAAAACTGATAGAACCCGCCCCCTTCCCGAAATAAATTCCTGAAGGTAGAAACCCCCTACAAAACTGGATTAGTGACGTCAGAGCCGACTCTTTTGCTTGTGAACAATAATTATATTATGTATCATATTTTATGCAATGCCAGATGTTTGATTTCGAAATTACTGCAAGCTGTATACCATATGGAATTCAAAAGCATATTTTGAAACAGTCATAACTGACATATTACGTTTTGTGCATACAAAGTTGATGTAGCTTAGATTGGAACAGTTGGTTTAAATTATTAATTTTTAAACTGATAAATGTTAGGATATGACTTCATCAGTTCATTAAATTTAAAAAAAACTAAAAAAAAACTGCTTGATTTACTCATTCACCTAAACCTGAATACATTTGAAATGGACAGGTACTGAATGGATAGCGATAACGTCAGAATGCCTACTCACGACCGTATATTCCTTTACCACAACAAAAATACAAAATAATATTTTTAGTAGTTCGCTATCCAGGCGTTAATGCGTTTGAAAGGTTTAGTTACATTTGAAATCGTTTGAGTCAGAAGCTGAATCCCAAGGGTTTTGCCTTTTGTCTTACAAGTTGCTCTATAATCCTTGACTTCGTCTTGACTTCCCAACAGTTGATAAGCCTTCTTTCTGTCTCTAAACGCACCCCCAATACATAAAAAAGACCTCAATAATAACAGTATTAAGTGTTTGTATGTATAAGAGTTAATTGCTTTAAAACTGCTGTAACTGTACCGATAAAATCGACGCTAATTTACAATTATTATAACCTGTTTACCGGACACGAATTTTGACCCAATCGTTGTTTTCCTGTCTGTTGTTTTTCCTATATGTCAATCATCAATATTGTTGTGTCTATGTCGCAGATGGATTGTAGAATCAGCTGTTTTACAAAATTGCTAGCTGATTTACAAAACAGTACTGTTATGAAAAACAGCTGAACAACATTTAGCGGTTTTACATAATTACTGAAGTATAATACGCAGAATTGACTGAACATTTTGCGTTTATCAATGCAGCGGGTCAACGATCAGAGATTATGTAAAACAGAGTGAAATGAACTGTCAGATTGTTGATTTTAGTTCAAAAATTTGTCGCATATGGCTCTGTATGTCTTAACAATAATAACCTAACTTTATTTTACTTGTCAATAACAAACAAAAGATGAAAATGTTGAAATAAAATAATAAAAATACTGAACCACTATAATCGTCGACAATATATCGGGATTATGAAAGAAAATAAACGAAATTGATCCATGAGCGAGCGAAGCGAGCTCGGGAGTTTGGTGTATCCCGACACGGACCGGTTAGGTTCGAAGGTTTGTTTAGGTTTTTTCTAACCTTACAGACACAAAAATAGGAGCCCAGGAAAGTCAAATCAGAATACAGTATCTTTTTTTTTTACTTGACTGGTGACTATCCATATAATATACCGCATAATATATAACGTCGTTCAGCTGTTTTATAAAACAGTACTGTTTTGTAAATCAGCTAGCAGTTTTGTAAAACAGCGGATTCTACAATCCATTTGCGACATCTATATGTGTGTTTATATTATTAGCTGTAGATTCAGAAGCCGTTCACCTAAGCACATTATGTTGATTAAAGCATTTGTAAGCGTGTTGTGCCTGTTTTCACGTGGACATTGCAGATTTACTGGCATATAAAGCAAGTTTTTTTTGTTAACTTGGAAGCATCTAGGAAATGTTGGTGCTTAGTTTGAATACTGATACGATCACGTCATGACTGTATCTCTTGGCGTTTGGCAATCGCCTTTGTATTAGCATTTGTTCTACAATCACACACACAGTTTAGGATACAGCAGAGAATATTTTTAAATGTGTTTGATCTTAGACCTCGGCGAGACAGACGACCTGAGGACCTGATTATTGAACACTCACATTTCGCTGAAGAATAAGTTTTTTTCTATGATCGGAATGGACTGCTAATTTAAATTGGAATGTTTTTAACGAATAAATTGTTAAGAGTTTGTGCCATAATGTTTGTCTTCGAGACGGTTTGCCTAATTAACCGACGAACTTCAGAACTAGGTTTGAATCAATGTAGACCATCAATGAATGTGCTTAGCCTTTTCCCAATTACGTTGGGGTCGGCTTCCAGTCAAACCGGATGCGGCTTAATACCAGTATTTTACATGGAGTGACTGCCTATCTGACCTCCACAACCCAGATACTGGGTAACACGATATTGCGTGGTAAGACTGGTTATCAAACTTTCAGACTTCTGACTACCCGTAATGGCTGTCATAGATCTCGAGTCATTTGACAACCGGAATCGACAATTTATCGTGCTCTCAGAGGCACGGAGAGTCTTGATATGAAATTATAGTCACCCATCAACAGACCGACCGCGGCAAGCGCAGCATAACCTCGATTAATCGATCTGTGTGGCTGTTACTTAGCCACGGGCCCTTGACTATATAAAGGCAATGAATGCATGTATATGGATGTTAAAAACGTGAAGGAGGACTTCCAGACGCATGTAGTTGTCTACCTGACCAATTACAGAATGTACAGTTACAGAATACTTGAAAGATGATAGTGTGAAGTTATGATGACCCTGAGTGAATGTTCCCGATTGGCTGCTTTGTTGTCTATAAGGACCTACTCCAGATTACCCTCAACGGGCTCTGATGAGTGATAGATAAGCTCACTGTTTTAATCTACGGAATTTGCAGCCTTCATAATTTTCCTGGTATTGTAGTCAGTTATTTCATTTAAAGTCGCAGAGTAGCACTCCTGTTATCATACTAAGTTCAGTTTTTCCATAATTTCTCCATCTTTATCGTGATGGTGCCAATTCACACCAAGGATTAAAGAAGTCATCTGTCTTATATACAATTTCCTACGTGGTCAGCTGAAGCCTGAGACGACAGATACAAAAATTTCTAATCTATTTTATGTATGGGCAGAAGCCAACGAAATATAATAAATTAGTGTTCAACGGTTATTACTCACGTGCATTCTTCGGGATTGCCCGACTAGTTTCGATCTCGCGACTAGTCTAGCGGGCAATCCCGAAGAATGCACGTGAGTAATAACCGTTGAACAATAATTAATATAAATGTATCACGAAAGTTTAATTAAATTAATGCTTACCGGCCAGCGGTTTGAACTGTTTCAGCGCCACAAAAACTAAAAACACCTAAAACATTTGAGGTACATATTCGCGTGCTTCTAAAACACCAATGTAAACATTCTAACATGATATCGTACTCAAAACATCGATTATGTTACCTTCAACTACAGCTGATCTACAATTGAATATCTTAGATTCAAATTGATCACGCACATGATTTGTAAGTTCAACTGGTTTAGTAGTAATATTGTTGAAAATTCTTGCTTATGATGATGCTGAATTTTGTAATTTGGTCAGATTCCTAAGTTTGTGCGACGACATTTACTATTAACTCAATCTGTTGTTGATGATGAAGGTGAATTTGCATTCATGGGATATATTCAAAATAATTTACTTTAAGTATTGAATAGATTCAAGCGTTACCTTGCGGAAGTCCATTAGATCTACTTCCACAATATTGGGGATATTCCTTAACTGCTGTCGCTGTTGCCAACGATTCAATTCCATTCTTGTTTCCTATGTATTTTCCTGGTTGGTAGGTTTCTACCTACTTCATGGGTACTACTGTGCTCTAAGCTAAGTGCTCTCGCATCCAGTACCATTCCAATTGAGGGTTGTGTGTTCATCTCACGGTCACGGTATTTTTGAATCCACAGAAATATAACTTTAGTCTTCGTTTCGCACGTGTTAATACGCTAAAAATATGTTAGATCATAAATAAACGCATTCACTTGCTGTAAACTAAAGTACCAAAGACTTCCAACTCTTTAATCATGGTTTCATTGAGATTTATAAAAAAAAACTGGCGTGGGATGTAGCCTCGTTATTTCAATGAAGTAATAACGGTTAGATATCGATCAGTGTTGCTGATCACACGTTTTCTCATGGTCATTATGAGATTTTTTTGGAATCTTTTTTGTCCTGGCTTTTTATACCTGACCTTGGAGGAGAGCTATCGATTTCACCCACAAAAAGATCTGTGGAAGTTTATTAACAAAATTATATTATTAGAGTCTCAAGGAATACTCATTTACGCACAATAGCTTTGCATTTTTCCTGAATAAAAAGATTCAATGGCCAATTCTAGGACCCAACATTCAAACTTTTACATTTATCATACCAGCCTGAGTCCCCGTTGAGAGTTTAGTTCTAAACTGTAATAGTGGATATTTGACATTACTTTTTTTTTTTAGGGTAAAAGTATTTTATGAGTGTTTTTTTCCGGATCATGTTTGTGCTTTTTTATCAAAAAAGGGTCTACGTTTTGCCACCGACTCGCTTGATGGTAAGCGACGGTTTGGCCGAGGATGCACGCAGATCCAAAGAAATCTGTTCACTAGATGCCTAGATTGTATTTCTCAGGAAACACGGAAGAGCCAAATTTCGTTAAAATAGTATCAGTAGTTAGAACGTCAAAATTATACAATTTAGCGTTTATAATATTAGTAAGGATTTTTGTATAATAACTTTCGTGAGACACATTCATATTAATTATTGTTCAACGGTTATTACTCACTTGCAAACTAGTCGGGCAATCCCGAAGAATGCAAGTGAGTAATGACCGTTCAACAATAATTAGTAAGGATTAATGATAAGTAAAATAACTCAAGGGACCCTTAATCTTAACTGGTGCTATTACGTCATCCAAAGCTTATGAATACTTAGCTAATAGTTTCATAAATAAATTACCCCTACTTATCTTTCCTCTTACGTGGTGGCACAGTTCCAAGTATCGATCATTGACTCCTCTTAGGACAGTGTTTCCCTAAAATATTTAGAAGATAGTTCCGGATAGATTTTGTAATTGATCTGGGTATCCTTCTTTATAGAAGCTAGTATCTTCACACGAAAATTATAAAGGGATTAGCTTAGCTGTGCTCGCGGCTTCACCCGCGTGGACTTAGGGACTGAAAATCAAAAAATAAAATCGGTTGTTTAGTTTTTCAGTTAAATCCTTACACACTAACACACAAAAAAATCAAATATTTCCTCTTTATAATATTAGTATAGAAGTATAAATTATTAAATCAAAGTAACAGCGGTTGTCTCTAATAATCACTGATAATAGAATTAGTGATATCTTAGTGATGACCGTTTTGTACTGGCAAGTGAAATATTTCGAACCCAATTTACCACTTTTCATGATCATGCGAATTTGAAATGAATTATCACTTGCGTCAAACGAAGAAGGAACATTTCAGAATACTCTCAATGGTATGGAAAAGTAAGTTGCCTAAGTTTAAGGTAGCTTAAACTTAGGCACTAGATTGTTCATAAACCACGATACGAGCCAGGAAACAAAAAGAAACAAGATGGTCTAAAAACTAAACATTATACGTTTCTGTATTACTGCAAAATGTCAAGTTTCTCTCGTTTCGAAGTCCTTTGGACACATTTACACGATCCCGCATAATATTTTTCAAGGCTACTCGTTCCTGCCAATTCGAACAACATAAATGTCCAAAATAAATTCAAGTCCAATTGGGTTAATTTCTATGTAATACGAATTGGCTCCTCCAACCTAGTTAAAATCGATCTACAGTTATTCGAGACGGGTTTCCAAATGTTTCGAATTCTCTTCTGCCAATATTGTGTGGCAAGTTGCCAGATAACGTTACTTTTATTGTTCCCGACATCGACCCTGACTTGACCAATGCTTCATAATTTTAGGGCATAATATTGTTACATCATTTTTATCCAAGTTAGTATTAAATCTCTGTCTTGGATTTGGTTACACTTTCATAATACATCTAAATTCTTTCTATCAGAATTTCCGCAATAAAGCAAAGGACAAATTCTATGTTACAAGCTAGAAGCCCATCAACATTAGACGTGCTCCATCATATAATAATATCACTTCATACCATCATATCAGGAGTGATAGCCTAGTGGTATAACCGTGACTGATAAGTCAAAGATCGCAAACTCGAATCCAAGGCACGCACCACTGTCTTTTCGAATCATGTGCGTATTATAAATTAATTATCACTTGCTTATAACGATGAAGGAACACATCGTGAGGAAGCCAGCACCCCTGAGAGATGTTCTCGATGGTGTGTAAAACCTAAAAAAAGAATAAGATTTCTATGATGAGTATAAAAAATATAGATTTGGAGATTGTAAATCAATCCTGCGCTTAGTCACAGTTAGCTTGTAATTGGTCTCATTGTCTGGATTGTGACCTCAGACCATTTGAGCGACATATGTCATCGATTTAATGGTCAGGAACATTTTTGAGACCTCAAGAATTTGGACCAATCGTCTAGAGTAGATGACTAATCGTGTAATAGTCATACTAGGGTAATAAACGGTGATATCTCCTTTTGTTTTTGTAGGCTTTAAAAAGTATAAAAACGTAAACCATAAAGATTAAGAATATTATTGTATTTAAACGGTTTTATTGTCTTAAAAATCTCTAGTATACGCTTCGAGCTTGTCAAATTAGCTACCATTTAATTTTGTTTTAAAATAGCAACTCTTTTATGTTGACCCAGATTCATGTGATTTTTGACAGGTTTTAGGGGTAAAATTTATACTCGTATCTACGCCAATATGAAGCGTAGTCTTCATATAAACGGTGAAGTTTTAAGCATATGGATTCGCTTACGTCTCAAAATACCCTTTTTAATAACAGATGGGCTGTAACCATGGCTATAATTGATAAAATACTGACTCGTATATGCATATAGAAATCCGGATATTAATTTTTCCTTGTTTTTTTTTTCTAAATGTTGCCTCACACTGGTAATTTCTTTTGCATCATGTTTGTATTTAGCACACACAGCATGGCCATTTCTTTTTTTTTCTGTTGTAAAATTTTGATTTGCTTTTGCCGCTCAGATTTGGCTAGATGGAGCCTTCATTTTTTCCATTCAGAAATTCATGTGGTCAATATTTAGATTTCTGATTATCTATATTGGCATTCAAAACGATTTGCTCTTAATGGTGTTAATACAGCTGCACAAATATCATTTAGTTGCGATCAATAACCCGTTTTTGTGTAAATAAATTCGGGTTGACCTTGTGTGAAGGTTTTTGGGCGTTCAAACTTGACAACTTCATTACGTATAATTTGAAATTTGCTTACATTTCTAACGCAAGTCGATTACTAAGTACTGTTTATTTCTTATTAAGTTTATTGTACATTTAAGTTATTGTAAGATCAGCTGATAGTTTATTATTATAGTCCTTAGAAAGGCTTACAATATCGTTCAATGGCTTGATTTTAATTTGCATTTCCTACGTTGCCGTTGTTATGTGTCTATCTGATATTACTTGAAGAACTCTCAGATGCATGAAATTTTGAAAGTGACGGATTATCTCAAATTAGCAATGCGAGCATGATCCTTTTTGTCGACAGATTTGTCTATTTTAAACGTCAAATTTGACATAAAATGTTAATAAAATTCAATGCTACACTGTTTACACTTGATTGATACCGTACTGGGACGCCTGACTTATTAAATATAGGCTTAAAAGTTATCCGCATCCCGAAAATCTGGACAATCTCGAAAGAAGATTTTAAAGCGCAGGTTTTGGAAATTTCAAAGCGTAACGCTTTTCAAACGCTTCTGATCAATGTTTATTCCTTCTCTAGCTAACAAAGCCTTTTTGGTAGAACAAACGTGCCCATATTATTACAAATTTCTATACAAATTAATTATAAAACAACAACATAGCGTGTTTCCATCACCAGGGCAGTATAAAAATGTCCCCTTAGTGCTTTGACACGAGTATGCGTTAATCGATAAAGCCCTCATTATATGAATTGATCCAATTTATACGGCGTTGTTTGCAAGGGACATTATATGGCTGGACGGGTTGAAATGCAAACTATCGACTGGCTTATTATTAGAACTAAGGGTGGGGAAACGGTCTCAGGCATATTAGCTATCTCGAGGTTTTTGAGGTACATTGTGTCTTATGTTTTATAATGTTTTTGTGATAAGCTACGCAATTAATTATAAAGTGACCATCATTATGATTTCAACCGAGATACTCTAATACTCCTGCTGGTCATCTGGTGTCTTTTCCATGGTTTGAGAATCGATTCAACTCACTGAACTAGCGGGTGATCAATGCTCGTGCCTTCTATAAATAGAAAGAAGCCCTTGCCTATGGGAAAATTGTAGGTTATGCTTGTATAATAACTTTTTGACCGTGTACTTTGCACACCCAATTTGATTGCGGTACGTTTGCCAAGGTCATTCTGCCCCGGCACATTCGCCTCATCAACTAGTTTTGAAAATCTCCTTTCATCCATCCTTTCTACATATTGGAGTTTATCTCGTTCGTCGAGTCGAGACCAAAGCGGGTACAAAAAATTTGGTCAAACAAAAGTTGTAGATCCAGTTATTTAAATATAGTTGCCTAGAACTTGTCTAATGAGTTCTGGTTTGGTCTGTGACCTTCGTAATGTCACGCGCAGACTGTGATTTACTTGACATGCTTATTAAAAGTCACTTTGGGCTGGCTTTAACTTTGAGGTGAAAATCGATAGTTTCTGGTTACTCCAGTGGGAGACACGTGATTGTATGTATGTATTAAACATTGAGTTTTTTTTGAGATATTTTCAACGTCCCTTGTTTAAGTTGCTAATTATGTGGGACTTTATATTTGTGTGGAGTTCATAAAATAAATGGTGATATATATGGAAGCAGTGCTTTCTTGTACCTTTTTAACATTTTCTCCTATCCAAACACCACGGTTAACTGCCCTCTATATTGTAAATGGCTAGGACTGGACTGCTAACATGCTAATTCAAACAATCCGTCTAGCCTTTTCCCAATTTCCGATAGATCTTTGCGGCTATTACTTAGCCCCCTCGGTAAAGTGATAATTCATTTAACAATTACCGACCAAAAATAATAGTATGCTATCAGTAACCAAATTATATTTCCTATACCCACTGGGAAATTTATTATAAACAAACCCAAATAAAGCCAAGTAGCTTTATAAATGTTTCCTTACCGTACCTTTGAAAACATATTTTAATTTAACATTTATTTTTAAATTACCGGAGGCTCTCTGATTTGACTAATACAAACTTATAGAACTACGATTTTCTATGAGTATGACGGGAAAGTGTGATGTCTGTCAGAGGGAATTCCCGCGCGAAGCTAGGATCGTAATATTTCTACGAATAATACATGAGCAGGACTCGATGTTATTTTTTATCAGTAAATTTACTGTTGCACTATTCGGAATAAATGTAAAGAATATTTTTCATGATGTATCTTATGATTAATCAATGTTTAGTTAGCTTTGCCTTTTCCCTGTTACGCGTATTTGACCCCGCACGCGGAGCTAACCGCATGCGTGAGGTCTCAACTTATGAACACATGCGAAAGCAACGTTGGAATGCTGGCGCCCACATGCGGGCCCAAGTACGTATCGCAAAACTTCAGTCTTATTAGTAGAGTTACGTAAGTACATGTATAAAATCACGCCTGTTTCTCATTGGTGTTGGCAGAGATTGTTGATTTTCACCTGTCTCTATTCAGGGGTTTAATCAACGTAGATGAGCGAAGAGGTATTTATTTACGTGCTCATTTCTCGGCCACACCTTTTGCTTACCATCAAGCGAGTTGGTGGTCAAACGTAGATTCATTTTGAATTATAAACCAAATTTTGACTCTCTAACGTCACAAATAACGACTTCTTCTTCTAGACACTTTTATTAATTAACCACATTTTTTTTATGGACGGCATATTTGTGTACGTACGTGTGTTGTCCAATAAAGAAGAAGAACCGTTGAAGGCTTTTGTTAAAAGTAACAAACAAATAAGTATGCAGTATAACATAAATAACTTTCTGTCAAAATAAAACTCGAGGCTGTACTGCCAACCCTCAGAACATGACGTCATGAGTCTAAAATATTGCCTAGGCGGAAAAGGGATCACAATAGATCTTTTCAGTAGAATTATACTGTAACACTTTATCATAAGATCTTTTTTCGCGTGATGTAGGATTTCGTATCTCACTGTAGTACCTACAAGCATTTTTCCCAGAAGTTGAAAGCAGACAATGCATAGTACGTTTGTGTTTTGTTTTTATCGTTCTTCGAATCGATTTAGGGTATAAATCAAATATCGTATTTCGTGCTTTGGAGAACACGTTGTACCATAAAGTTTTTAAATTTACTTAAAAAAAAAATCTATTAATATCTAAGAGAAAAAATATATTTTCACAAAATTCCATCCAAATACGTTTAATTATTTATGGGTATGATGAAAACGGGTTTATACGTCATCAAAACTTTCAAACTCATAATTTAAGTGAGGTTATATTAACTGTATCGAGTGGTAGTCGATTAACAAAAACGATTTACCAATATGGCCGACTATGCACTATTGTGGTCTCAAAATCATTTTTTTTCTAACGTTACTTTACAGCCGTTATTATACGTACGATTACATAAACTTCCTTACTATGATTAATGATTTTAGCAGACACAATAGATTTTTATTGTTATGAAGTACGTATTTGTATGTGGGTGAGAATGGCAGAGCCATGCAGGTACGAATGGGCCGGCTCGACCGGAGTGATACCAGGGCTTCCCAGAAAATCTGCGTGAAACAACGCTTGCGTTGTGTTTCGTTGAGTGAGTGAGGGTACCGGAGGCCCAAACCCTTTAAAAGGCCGGCAACGCACTTGCGACTCCTCTGGGGTTGCGGGTGTCCCTTCGCGGTGGTAATCGCTTATCATCAGGCGAACCGCTTACTTGTTTGCTCCCTATCCCATAAAAAGAAACCCGATTGATGCGCATTGCCATAATTTTCTCAGCAAATCCGTCCCTTTTACCACGCCAGCCATGTCCAACGCAACATTAGACATTTTTGGGTTTATTAATGAAGATAATGTTCATTGGTCCTTTTTCCCTTCAACAATGCTCTTCGTTGCTAATTACGCACTAATTATCTGCCTAGCCTTTTCCCAAATAGACCGACCGCGGCAAGCGCAGCTTAACCTCGATCGATCTGTGCGGCTGTTCCTTAGCCACGAGCCCCTCTAATTGATGAACAAAACTATACTGATTATAACGCACTAAATGATGAACAAAAATACATATACCTACTGTGATTATATCAGTCTGTCTGTGACCGCGTCGCATGTATAATTATAATCACGCCAAGTCACGAATAACATAGACAAAAATTGGAATTGGTAAAAAAACCAGCCAATAGCGAGTCGGATTAGTAAACCAATAGAGCTAAGGAAGGAAAAAAAGTAGATGATAAAGAGATGACATATAAAAAAACATTTGCCCTGGCCCAACATTATCGATAATGCTATACAATTAACGTACCTACCTAATCAAAAATTATATATTTGGTTTAAAACAAATTACTATTTGCAATAAGGTTGGATAGTCATTATTAGCAACTATTTCAAAAAGTTAGTACAATAAGTTGCACATTTGTGGTAATACTTTGGCTTTGAGCCGGCCTATCGTAGTAGGGAGTTTCAATAGTATGCTAGCTTATACTGGTTTTGGTACCCCTGACATGCAGGCAACCGTACTTTTTTGCTGAAGCAAACAACTGCAGACAAAAGTCGTACCATATAGGTTTCTTTTTAAGTTTTCTATTTTCGGACGGAACCCCGAAAAGCACTAACAGCACAAAATAATTAGGCATAATTATCATAAAAGGATCGTGACAATACCATACATTTATTACCCTTACCTACCACATTCAAGTCATGTAATTACCAACAGTAATAATAGTCAGAATTTCTAACAAATTATTTATTTAGTAGGTCGGTACATACTATATAAATCACTAACATTATTCATTGTACAAAGGAATAAAAATATATTGTGAAATATACAGGGTGTAAGGTAAATCAAAGGAAAAAAAAATAAAGATGGATACGACCACTTAAACATTCACGCCCCATTCAAAAATGTCACTTGTAATACAGATATTTATTGTATGGGAGACGAAAATCTGTGATCGGAGTGTCTTGACATAGAAATTCAGTTTTAATGGTAGAATTTACCTTAACATATTTTCGAGCCTGAATATTATAAAATTTTGAAAGAAAAAAAAAAGTAAAAACAACGCAAGCGAAGTATGCTAGGCCATATAAAGGCACCAATATTAATTATATAAACAGAAATTCACATAACAATTAGAATATGAAAACACGGACTGTGTTTTGAGAACGTTTAGCCTAATTTAATGCCCTCGAGAGAGATAGTATCGCACGACGTAGGCGCGCTTTTCTGAGTCTCTCCCAGCCGATCGCGCGACCATCACGCCATGTGACGTCATCATGACTTGATATGTTAAATACAATATGGAAAAAAACAAAAAAAAAACAATCATACATTATCTCGTATAGAACCTTAAACATTATAACAAAGCTGTTTTGCATTCAGTCAAAAAACACATCACAATGTAAACTAGAATCGAAAAACAATTAATTAGGAATCAGAGGCAACTGAGATTTTATTATTATCATCTCATTTGTATAATCATTAATTTTTATAAAATGTCCCTGAACTGATAACCTAACTCTCGTTGTCTGTCTGGAAGCTGTATGATCAAGGGCATTCCTTTAAATCAAACTGTTAAACTTTTATTGTTTTTTTTATCTCTCTAAATATTGTTTACCATTTTGAAGTTTGTATCATTATCTTTTATGAAGAGGTTGTCTTTAATAGGCTTTTTAAACCTTAATTCGTTTTCGCGATCATTCAGTTCCTTGGAACCTTTACAGTCCTTAAGAATTCCTATTACGTCATTCCCCTAGCATTTTCGTTCCATCGACCGTAATTATCTTGAATATTTTTACCAATATAGATATAGTAGACGCGAATCAGAGAAAAGATTATATGACCAGAAGAAATGGTCCTATGAGGCAATCTATTCAAGACTGTAGGACTTACATTCTTCTAAAATTTTACTTTTCCAGAAGTAAATGACACAATTTCGTCACAATTCACAAAATTAGAAACCCCATGAGGAATCGCTAATAATAAACAGTGGCGTGTGTGTATTACTCTCGTAAAGGCGACAAATGGCATGTTGGGAATGAACTACGACAGAACACGTGTAGATACTTCGAGTGTGAATTTGTCGGTATGTTCAAGTTTTTCATAATTATCTTTGTAACATCAGGGTTCATATGATGACGGCAGTGATGTACAAGTGACTGTTTTCGTGACATGATGCCAAAAATGGCTTGACGAGCTGAAATTTCTGGGTTTTAGTTTGTTGTTGCATATACTCGTAGTTTAACTAAAGGAATATGGAAGCGTAAAATATAAGTTTGACTGAATTGACGGGTTTCCCCCCTACAGAATATTTCCATTATGCCCCGTGTCTAGAGCGGTATCCAAGTTCTGAACCGATGCCGAAGCTGTGATCAAATACGATGTCAGAGTGTTCATTTTTGGAAGCAAAATGTCGGATTTCAGTATTATTCTTCAGAACTCATGAGCCCTTACCTTTAAACCAGAACTTGTTTAAATCATAATTAACAGTTAAATACGTCCTTGAAATCCCTGTACTGCATTTATTACAACACTGTTACTTTAGTTTAAGTGCCTCTGGCGTGCCCCCAACACGTGTATCATACTGTAAATAGGTTATTATCTGATTGTAGGAATAAGGGAGATATGCCAAAAGAGAAGACATTTGTCTCTTCAAAATTTGTAAGATTTGAGGTTATTATAATGTTACTAAACCGGTAAATCTAAATATCTGTATTTGTAATATGTGTTATATCTGAATGGTGATATCAATTACTAACTACCTTAATAAGCATTTTTTTTTTATTTAGCATCGTGCTCGATACTGTATTGCTAAAAATAAAAATGTTTCGGTCTGTTCTGGTTATATCAAATAGTATATTCAAATACTTGGAGTATGGTTACAAAACTGTTCTTCAATTGGTGTCGAATGTGTAGAATTTGGCACCTGTGTGTAAAGTGACTGTTTGTTGAGACGTTTTCATCGTAAGACCATGTACTTTAAAATATGTCATATCTCCCTTGATTCAATACTTTTGAAGTTTAATTATAAAATCGTTATTCCACATTGCATGTCCAAGTAATTTTAAATAATGTCATAAGCTTATACAAAATGTTGATGTCAGTATGTATTCATAAAGTCATGAACAACACATTTATGATTATTAAAAGTATTATGAGATCAGGGTTCTACAAATAATTCTGAGTCATCCTTTATGTAATACAGCACACGTTAATACCATTACTGTAACCAGCAAAAAATTGTTATGACCAAACCTATTTTGGTCCCCACGAGCCCAAATGCTCCCAAAACTTTAGCTGTTTCGCTAAGTGGCAAAAACTATTAAACGTAGGGTTGTAGCTACATCCCGAAATAATAGACTGGCAGGCTAAATGATCAAAGCAATGCATACGTTCGTTGGTACAAATTTGGTCCTTTCGTCCAAATACCTTGGTTTTTAGAAAAACCTTAAGGTCTGTACAAAGATATGTGCCTCCATTTCTAAATTGATAAGGTGTTGCGAGTATATTTTGTTGTTTCATAAGTTTCCCTGCTTTATGAGAGGTTATTATAAGGGATTAATGTAGAAGTCCAACGAAGATTAACTAAATAAAATTGGCACTTGCAAGACATCATTTTATTTTATTTATCAATGGAGTGTTGATCAAAGTTAACATGAACCCTCGACCTACAGATGTCCCTTAAAATAACTTTTATTTATAAAGTAGAACCTCATATTTCTAAGTGTTAAGTAAGTTAAGATGCCTTGTGATAAGATTCGTGCCAACCACGTTCTGGCTAGTAGAAATACATGTAAACGCTAGATTTTTGACTGATTTCAATGTAAGGAATTGTTGGTTGCGATTATGTAAATATGCTACTGGTAGATTATATTGTTGTTGAAAGAAGTTTCAGTACATTTTATATGTCACGTGTTGATGTATTTTTGTAAGGATAATTTTAGTGTGTAATGCAAATGATATGCTGCTTCCCGCGTGTAGTGTGTCATCTGTTTTGGGAATTAGCAACAATCTTTTGAGACAACTTATTTTGATCATTAGGACCATATTTGTAAAAACTTGCGTTCTTCAAACGCTTCTTTAATTATACTTATCACTTAAATGTCAATGGAATAAATAAATCATGTTTTAAGCACGATTATGGACTTTAAAGAAATCAGGTCATCAGTTATTTTTGAAATGGATTTGAAATCCAATTTTTTCTTACACTATAAATCAAAGTTCGTACAAAAGTGACCCGAGCCGAGCTTTTTGCAAAGAGATTTTCGTATGGATGCCCCCACAAATCTTGAGTCCATTGTTCAGTAGATAAGCCTTTTCCCTTTTATTGTAATGTTTAAGCTTCTCATTCTTGTTTTAAAGTTTTTAATTGTTGGAAGAGCTGAAGTGATTTTTTGTAAGGCGAGCTTTTGTGTAGGCCACCGTCGAGATTTTATGTGGATATGAATGACGGTACCTATTAAGATTGTGGCCTTTTTTGTGAGACTCAAATATTATTTTAACTTGTAGAAACTAAAGGAAATTATTTTTGCTAACTGCGTATTCTTAAAATGGAATTATTCAGTTATTACCTAATCTTCTTCTGTCATTTTGACTTTTTGATACAACTTCCACAAGCTTCCTCTAAGTATTCCTAATATCGGTTCATAAAATAAAGACTCAAAAGTTTGTTGCTGATTTAATATAAAGTATAAAAAAATGCCATCATATCTTAAATGTCAGTCATATTGTAGGTATTTAATTTTAATATCTGTGATTATTTGTTTGAAATGCGGGTAGTTTACTTACATTTTGATTGTTTTGTAAGGTAGTGTCATGTTGAAGAGATTTATTTATATTGTTATGTGTGAGTGAGAGATGTTTAAGGGACAGTTGTATTGTGCCTGTTAACTCTATTGTTTAATTTTAGATTTTATTGTACTTTACCCGTCGACAATTTAAAGATAAAATATAAAGTGTTAAGAAAATATTTTTGTTTTTAATTTTTAAATGTATGAGGAAAAGACGAGCTGCGCTGACTGCAAATAATTGATAAGACTGAATAATTATGTTCACTTTATGGGAATTATTGGAAGAGAGACACAGTTTTTTTTTTTGTCAAAAATGTATCTATATTAGGCCACTAACTCGCCTGTTGGTAAACGACGGTGTGGCCGAAGATGGAGCACGTAGATTCTGAAATCTATACGCTCTAAGAAGAGTGGATTGATTTTGGGAGTATGAAAGTTGATGATTGAATGAATGGAGTTGATGCAACTACCCAGACCCGTCTCCCACAATGGTTGCACCGGAATACATCTCGAAACACGACTAGGTCGCTTCACGGCATGACTATGTCCGGTGAGTGGTAACCGGCCGCGGCCGAAGCCTCACACCAGACTTGTGTTGCCGGTATCGCACCTACGTGTAGGGATTAAATTTTAAGGGGACATGCCCATGGATGTGAGCAACTGAGCCCTCACAAGAAAAAAACTTCAAAGAAAAGAGAAGGTTGTATGACAATTGACAACTCAAAAAAGAGTGAATACTTGAGATTTCCGCCCGGCTTATTTTAAATACATATTAACTTATGTTTTCTTAGTTCAATTTAGAAAATTTTGTTGCATTACTTACCGACGAAATCAAACGACATGAAAATGTTTAAACCGTCAAAATGAATCCATATGCGATGGCTAGATGCAGTAACTATAACTAAATATATCTACCTAGCCTTTTCCCAATAACATTGGGGTCGGCTTCCAACTATAACTAAATATTAACTTTCAGTTATACTCATGGGAAGTGAGATATGGAAGCCAATTATCAAACCGATAAGGAATACGCAGCCATGCAAAGCCCAAACGATCTTTTGAAGTATCATTCAAGTGAAATACTCTATAGTTAGAGATCGCAATACAGTTGTTGTAAACACTTGTAACTGCAGATACTGATAAATCCGTTTGAATGATAGCGGTATCTGCCAGTCTGTAATGTTGTGAACGATTCTGGATTGCGAATTTGTCACAGACTTCATAGACCACAACAAATCTCGATATGGGACACGCTATTCGGCCTTCCTTTTTATGATAGCACTATGTGTTATATTGTGAGTCGTGGATTTGTCAAATATTTTACAGATCATAGCTATAACAAATCTCGATAAGGGACACGCTTTTAGGCCTTCCGTTTTTATGATAAAGGTATCTGTAATATTGTGAGTGGCGCATTTGGCATAGACTTCACAGATCATAACTAATCCCGATTTGAGGCTATGCTAATAGACCTTCCGTTTTTATGATAGCGGTATGTGTATGTAATACAGTATAAGTGGTGGATTTGCAAATATTTTACAAATCATAGCTATAACAAATTTCAATAAGGGACACACTATAAGGCTTCCCGTTTGTATGATTAGCGATAGTACCGATTTTTCTCAGATTTCACAGATCACAGCAAATCTCGGTATGGGACACGCTATTAGGCTTTCCGTTTTTATGATAGCGGTATGGTGAGTGCCGGATTTGTCTCAGATTTCACAGATCACAATAAATCCGGATATACTTTATTACGCTATTAGGCCTAGCGCGCAATGTGACTGTTTATCACGCGAAAAATAGTCGTGATATATTTTTATCTAGCAGGCAAAAAAAGCCAGACATTAAAAAAAATACATGTTCGGACAGAATATTTATTATATATTATATAAATATTTCAGTTCTGATCAAAGATCATCAAAATAAAACTGATGTTGCTCGAAATACCGTTTAATTGTATTGTGGTATTTTTCGAACCGTTCCAAAGCTCTGTATACATACGTAATATTGACGTTATGTATTTTCTGTCTACCACCCATGGGAAAGACATGAGTTTATCTATGTATGAATTTACAATAAACCCGTACGTTGCTCTTCTGGAACAAAATCATCCTTCGATCGAAAGGCGCGCCAAGCCTAAAGCAGTCATGATGCTGCTGAGCGAGAGATCCTGCATAAGTGGGTTTTACTAACAATTGTTACTACCTACCTAGCAACCCGGAGCCTGGAATTGTGCTCGGTTGATGAGACTCAAAAATGGCGTCGGTCACCTAACCTAGTGGTACGACCGTTGGACTGACAAGTCAAAGGTCGCAAGTTTGAATCCAAGGCACGCACCACTGTGTTTTCGAAGTCATGTGCGTATTATAAACTAATTATCACTTGCTTAGAACGGTGAAGGAAAACGTCGTGAGGGAACCAGCACACCTGCGAGATTTTCTCGGTGGTGTGTAAAGCCCTGTCAGAGACCTACGGGTGGCTTAAACTCTGACACTGTGCATAGCGAGGCTTAGGGGAGACCTCTTTACAGTCTCCCCAGGGATGTGCTTTAATAAGCATTGCATAGCGGAGGTACTGGAGCTGGTCTGTTCAGAGGACCCAGTGCCCCCCTTCCATATGCTGATGGTGACCACCGGGGTGGTTTAAGTGAGGTAAGAATCCCACACTCCCCGGTCTTATCCCCGCAGACCGGGCGCCTTTTTGGAGGTTTCCCCCGAAAACAAAAAAAAAGGTTGTTCGCTCGATAAGAAGAAGGCGTCGGTCAAATGTGCACCATTTCTGTCTAACTCTGCGATTAAATTACTTGTAAAAATCAAACAAAAAGTTGAAGTAGTAGTCATAATGCCCGACGATTCTGAAGCATTCCAGCCACTAGTGCATTGCATATGCTGTTATCAGCGTGAAGTGCGTTGCACTGCAATGTGGAACAACGACACAGGAAAATCACAACCACATACATATAAATTGTACAGTCGAGGAAACAGATTTATACTCCACCTTAACTTCAATTTCGCATTTGCAATCTAATCCTGTCAAAATTTGTCTGACATGTTGTCTGAACTGTGATCAGTAAGTGAACTTTGGTTAGTTTGTAGACGAGTATTTCTATGAGCATTTAAACTAAACGTCTCCATGCTTTGGTGTGCAAGTTAAACCTTTAATCCCGGCTGTTGGTAAGTAACAGTAGTAAGTCAATGCTGAGGTCCACGGGTACTTGATCAACTCCAACACTAAGTGGTCGTGACCTAACCACGCGAGAGGGAAAAAAATGACATTTCAAACTTATGCCATAGCTTATTTTTGTTATCTCTTCTTACTTCAAAAAGTAATTTCATACAGACACATAAACTCACGCCTTTTTCCCATGGGGGTAGGTAGAAACTATAGAACGCCACCTGCTACGATCCTTACATATAACTTTTGCTTGGTCCACGTTCATATATCTGGTAATACACGCACGCTGTAGGCCAAGCACGAAAAACTATCGTATTCGTATCGTAAACGTATCGAGTCCTCGATACGATAACGGAGCAAGACATTAGTTCGTAGCACGAAGCACACTCTTGCGACTATCGAGAGCTCGATACGATTACGTTAGTGACGTCATCCTAACGTAAGTTGAGTGAGCATTGTCGAATGAATGGTGCGTTCGAAGACTAAATTGAAAAATATTGTATGTTTTTACTATTGATTTAACGGTTTATTTATTGGAAATTAAATGAAAAATTCAAGGTGAGATTATGAAAAAACTAAAAATAAGTGTTAGGAGATTTTAAATGGTATGGTCTTTGAAAAAAATAAACATAATTTTGTAGGCTAACATGATATGTTGTAGTTTTCAAACGACTCTACTTGACATGTTTGTGTTACAATGACGCGCCTTACGAAGGTTAAGTTTGTTTACAGTTTTTACTTTATGCATACATACATAGCATCACGCCTGTATTCCGCGAAGGGGTAGGCAGAGATGTATAAAATTGTAAACCCACATTTTTCATCAACATATTTTTAAATTCGGTTTCATTTATGTCTATAGGATTTATTGTCTTTCTAAGCTTGGCTCTGCGCGTACCTAATTTCTCTATAAATAATAATAAAAAATAATATGATTAACGTTACCTTATAAATTAGCAAATTTTTATTTTAGTTTAGGTAATATCACATGGTATACTCAATAAACTTGCAGCAAAATAATAATATAAAGAACTACGTTCGTATGGTAGTCTTTGTATTTTATTAAATTTATTGTTCAATTAACTTAAAAATATTATAAAAACACTATAATACAAATAAAAATAAATTTAAGGACATAAAATCAATGCAATGTTCGTTTAAATCTCTAATATAATTGAAACGAAACTTTTTTCACCGAAGAATTCTAAGTGAATAAAGTTTCGACTGTGCTCGATAGCCAGCCTTCGAAATTGACGATACCGTACGTCAAAACAACGTTCGTGCTCTCAATTATTGTTTAAAAGTTTCAAGTTTCGTGTTAGTGTAGTTAACGTGACGATACGTTTGCGATACGATAGTAGTTAAAATCTTTCGTGCTAGCAAAATTAGTTCTTTTTACGCACGATAGAGGCGCTGTTGAAATCTCATACAAAATGGTTACGTTAACGATACGAATACTTTTTCGCAAGTTTTTCGTGCTAAGCCTACTACGCACCTGATCTTTTTTGCAGCGTAAGTTCAGCTATTAAATAAATGAGAGATTTTAATCAATTCGACAATGTCAAACAAAATATTGTGAAAGTGGGTCATGGATCCCTGTCCTCGACTGTACCTACATTAGGCCTACAATGTGTACTTCACTGTCCTAGCTGGGGTTTGCGATGCTACGTAAATACTATATACAAAACCATTACCCGTTTCATAAGTGCCTTTTAAATTGGTTTATGTGAAATAAGAACTTTTTACTTTGACTTTGAGTATAACCTAGCCTAGCATACTTTTGAAACTCCCTAATATGATAGGCCAGACATACTCCGTTCTTAAAAGAGACTGCTAGGATCTGCTAAAATGGGACTGAATTTAAAATCAATTTAGATCGTCATTGCAAAATATAAACTCTGAGCTACACAATAAAAAGGTTGTAGATAAATCTTTGAAAAGCATTAAACGCATGCGTAGCGAACTCTAAAGTTATTTTAATAAATGGAAAAAGAATACAGGATTCGAATCTGCGCCTCCCGGATAAATCACCTGTATAGGGACTGAATAGATAGCAATGACGTCGCCAAAAAGACGTGTTAAAGTTTGGATGAAGAATTCGCGGTGGTGAGCAGAGGTCGAGATGGCTTAGTGGTCAGAGCGCCTGGAGTTCTATTTTATTATTAAAAAGTAGTTGATTTCTAGATTATCTAGGTTCGGTCTAGGATCGTCTACTCATGGAATTGAATTAGTAACATTGCAGAGGTTAGCTAATACGAAGTCTTCGGCTATTATACTATAGCCTACTGACTGTAATATGAGCAGTGTTTCGCATAGCCAACAATGAGAACTTCCGTCCGATAAGCTGCGAAGTATAAACACAAATAACTTACTGTGTTTTATGATGGTAGCAGCTGCGTTATCATCTCTCGTTTCCGGATATGATAATGACAGTTGGAGGAAGTGAGAACGCGTTGGGTACCGTCGCCACAATTTGTGAGGAGGTGATGCTTGCGAAAGGGAGGCGGAAGAAGCGTCAGGCGCTGTAGGGCATTTGATGATTTCTGGTAACCTTGAGTTGTAGCCTGCGGCGATGGACTTGGGTAGTTCGTCTCCCGACCAGTGTCAGGCTCTTATCAGCAGCGCGCCTCGCTGTGCTCGTCCTCGTGGTGTCTTTTATAATCATCATTTTGGAACTAAAACTTTATCATATTAAATGGAAAAAAAATACGGTCGCGATCAGGATTGGAACCTGCGCCTCCCGGATAAATACTCCAGGCGCTCTGACTACTAAGCCATCTCGACCTCTGCTCACCACCGCGAATTCTTTATCCATATTTTAACACGTCTTTTGGCGACGTCATTGCTATCTATTCAGTCCCTGTACAAGTGACCGAACCGACACGACTAACTTTGCAATTAATATAATGTCGTCAATAAGGAAATTACCTTAATAATTAAAAATAAATCTTTGAAAAGCATTAACGCATGCTTAGCGAACTCTAAAGTTACTTTATTAAATAGAAAAAGAATAAGGTCGCGAACAGAATTCGAACATATGCCTCCCGGATAAATACGCCAGGCGCTCTGACCACTAAGCCATCTCTCATAACTTTAGAGTTCGCTAAGCATGCGTTAATGCTTTTCAAAGATTTATCTTTAAAACTTTATTACTTGACGTTACTACGTTTTAGAAATATATACCCGTTTTAAAAAGATACTCGTAGTGTAGTACCTAATCCTCCTCTCAACTGTATGTCGGTCACTGCGGCCTATCTCCACGGAGATAAGCCACATGTATGCTGTAGACATTATATTGCACAAGCGTATATGCAAATACCGGTGCACTCCTTCTTCCTTCACTCTCATAATCCGATGGCACGGCAATCCGACACGACCGGAGGGACATCAGGCGCAGGACCGACGGCTTGGGCAAACGGCACGGGAGTATCACACTTCCAACTTCCTAAGGGGCTATCTATTAATCACGTGATGTTTTTTTAGCATTTTTTAATCCCCGCTCCCCCTTGGTGATACGTGGTGAGGTTTAAGACTGTATTTTTAGTACCTACAAAAAATCTTTTTTTTTTAACATTATCTTTAAATACAGAAAATAAATACACCTGATATCTTACTACACCCCCCTCCCCCTTGTGATATTTCGTGTTTTTTTTCAAATCCCCTCCTTTAATCTCTCTCTCCTTTTCGAGCTTCACGTGATTAATGGACGGCTCCTAACTCTGGGCTGCTACTGAGAATTTCCTAACTGAAACACCCAATTACACTTTGCCCCACCTGGGAGTCAAACCCAGGACACTCAGACTCTTACTTATACTAACGTACTTAATCGGTGGCCTCCATTTGCAAATCCAAACAAAAAAGTCATAACCTTACCTGCTGTTATGAACGACTGATTCTACACAATACATTTTATTTATTGAAATAAATAATCTAATACAAGAAAATGTCACGTTTCGACCTCTACTTCGATCTACCTTGGAAAAGGTCATGGTAAAAAAAAACAACAGAATGTAATTAAAAGTAACTCTATTCACAGTAATGTGGACTTTAGTCATATGAGAATAAGATTGTTTCTGCTTTGAATATACTGTCGTTTTAGAGTTTTGGTTCGGTTTATTGAAAGTAAGTTTTCATATTTCTTTACAAGGATTGAAACTGGAGGTACTCATATGGTTCTATGACATTGTAAAGATTATGTTGGGGTAGGAATAAGGTACCTACCCATTGGGTTTTAATTTTAAATGCCAATGGAATTGTGAGGTCCTGGGTTCGATCCCCGGGTCGGAGAAGACACTATTTTTTATAATGTGTGTTGTTACTAAATTTTCAGTAGCGCTATTTGGAACTGTGCCTGGCTGATGGCATTATGCTCAAAACCACGGGACTTAATAACAGTATTGGTCAAGTGCCGGTGTTCAGCTCGGTGCATCTCTGCCTACCCCCTTGAGGTACAAATGTATGATGCTATTCAAATCAAATTAAACCTTATTTCACACTTGCGACCCGCCCCGGTTTCGCACTTCGGTGATAAATTGATAATATAGCATACTAAAGGTGAAATATTTTTTTAAATCGGTTGCGTAATTATTGAGATGAAATCCTTACAAACAAACAAATGAAAATCAAATCTTTCCTCTTTATAATATTAGTATACTTAATAAAATAGAGCTACCGTCAAGTGATAATTCATATTTAATTCGACTTCAAAAAGTCAGTGGTGCGTACCTTGTATTCGTGTATTCGAACTTGCGACCTTTCACTTGCCAGTCGAACGGTCATGCCACTAGGCTATCACTACTTTCATCATCATCATCCCCCTGCCCTTATACCAATTTATTTGGGGTCGGCGCAGCATGTACTCTTCTTCCATACATACTCTCTACTTGTACTGGAATGCTGCTAAAGTTTTGGCTATGTTTTATGACCGGCCGCCTGCCTGACGTCAACCCTCATTGGGAATGCTGTTGTTGGTGGCAACCGCCACCAATACAGTCTCCTTCTATTTAGCTATGTCACACGAAATGTTATCCATGCGCCAAGTTCTGATGTTATCCTAATATCACACTCTACTAACCGCGCCTACCACTAGACACAGACAAACAGACAATAATAAAGTCCCACAGAACCCTAAACTGATATTTACCTACATAATAAATTCATAGAATGCAAGCAGGTAATGCATTGTAATTTCATAAGGAAATTATGATTGTAGATAAACGTGTTATTGCTTATCATCACGCTATTACCTCCACGGCTACTTGGAGCATAAGGTATTTTACTTTACGTGACCTTTTTTTAAAGGACTGCCCAAAAAAAGAGTGTTATAAAGTTATAATATTAAAAATACGGTCGTGAGCTGGACTCGAATCTGCGCCACCTTCGGTCACCCGTATAGGGACTGAATAGATAGCAATGACGTCACCAAAAGATGTGTTAAAATATGCAAAAAGAATTCACTGTAGTCAGCAGAGCTCGAGATGGCTTAGTGGTCAGAGCGCCTGGAGTATTTATCCGGAAGGCGCAGGTTCGAAACTCACTCACGACCGTATTTTTTTTTCCAATTAATATTATTACTTTAGAGTTCGCTAAGCACGCGTTAATGCTTTTCAAAGATTCATCTTTAAAGAGTGTTAATTTTAAGGGGTTTATGTATGTAAAACATTTAAAAGGTACTCAAATAATCATTAATTATATAACGAGGTTTTAATGGGCGCCGCTTATATTAACGGTACTCGGAACTCAAATTAAACAATAATTTGTAACATATCTTAAGTATACAACATTTTAATCGTTATCTAAATTTTTTTACGCAACTGGCCAAAAAAGGACTGTTATGGTTTTAGGGTTTATGTATGTAACTACCTATCATACATAGGTGATATGTGAGTTTCTTTTATTCCACCATAACTTCAAAACGCCTGAACAGATTTAGATGTATGGGGTATCGTTAGAATCGTTAAATTGTAGCGGATAATATAGGGTTGTAAGATAAAAAAAAATGGCTTATGATAAACTTGTAAACATTAAGTCAAAATCACGCCTTCTGAGTTGAGTTTTTTTATTACCTAATTCTCCGTAGCTGCCCGGAGTTTGGAATTGTGTCCGGTGGATGGCAATACACTCATCCACCTCACATGAATAACAGCATTGGTGAATTTTGGGTGTACAATCAGCAAAATAGATAGCTTTACACTTGGTTATTTTTAAATTAATTTATTACAAGAGCATATATTATTATTTAACATTTATCAAAATGCCATTATTGATAATATTCTCTGTTCCATAATAATTTGTCACAATAAAATATTTAGAAAGTTTTCATTCACCAAACACTATTTAAACATTTTTTAATTAATTTGGCTAACTGCATGTCAATTTTTTTTTAAATATTTACATAAAAGACGAGCTATCTATCTTTCGCTGACCGTACTTAAACTTCATTGTAAAAGCAATGCGGACAGACGGGGTTTACTCGCCATATCGGGAGGATCGCCCAGCTCTAACTTAGACAAGCGCATCTACCATAAATGGTATCTGGTTTGTCTTGGTATAAATCGTGGTTAAGGTGGTCTTGACCGTTTTCCGTTTTAACGACTAGGTTTTGTTATCTCCGTAGTTACTGGTCCTAAAATAAACTTTAAATTGGCATTCGGTTCGAAGGACCAGGTTATATGTGTTTTAACATTTATGTCGAAATAGACTTGATGTATGCCTGCTTAGCGAACTCTAAAGTTATAATTTAAAATGGAAATAGTTATAATTTAAAATACAAAGAAATACGGTCGCGAGCAGGATTCTCTTTTATTTTATTTCTCCCGGATAAATACTCCAGAGGGTAGGAGGGTTTTGACTTTTTTCACGCATAGAACACGTGTAAACATTATATTTTGACTTCTTTCTAGAATTTTGGTCCAGTAGTCGTGTTTTAGGCTGTTTATACTTTCTGCCCTCGCACCTACTAAATTAATATTATTAACCACTCAGAATACAACTTCATTTTAGTTGCACGGTTCCAAAATGTCACATGGGGGGTGTAGTAAGATATCACGTGAATTTATTTTCTGTACCTAATTAAAGATATATTTGAAATTTTAATTGATTCTTTGTAGGTACTAAAAATTACACGTGATTTTGGGTGGTTAGTCTTAAACCTCACCAATCTCAATAAAAATGGCCCCTTGGCCGCTTAAATATTAACAAAAGTCGGTTTTATGCGAGACATTTTAGCTAACATACATTTCTAACAGGATTAATAAATAAGAGAGCTAAAGTATTATACTATCCATCAATTGGATTACCTGTATAGGTGGGACGATAAACGCCTAATCCCTACTTTATACCGCTTGTGACGTACGACATAAAATAGCATATCCAGCGCTAGCTTTGCCAGGCGTCCGGATAAAGCCGAACACAGTCAGGGTTTTGGTTACGTGTCCGGCTAAATTAGACGGCGTGTCCAGCATGTCCGGCTTTTTTAGGCGTTGACCATTTTTATTTACATTTAGAAGATTTCATGTTAAATGATAAAAAACTGTTTTTCTTAAAAACGAAAATAACCCTTTCGTGAGACATATTCATATCAATTAATGTTCACCGGTTACTATTCACGTAGTTTGTACTCGTCGCGACTCTTTTCGCGACATCGCCGCGGGCTCAGCTCATGACTAAGGGCTCCGTTCGAGTTCGAAACTAGTCGGGCAATCCCGAAAAATGCACGTGAGTAGGTAGTAACCGGTGAACATTAATTTATAAAAATAATCCTATCCAGCGCATATTTTTGTTGGAAGAACAAATGATTGTTCTTTCTTTCATATTTTCCAAAGTCATTAAGCCGAAGAATGCGCGTGAGTAATAATCGTTAAACAGTAATTAATCAATTAATGGTTGTGAGTGTCATTTGGAGTATTAACTGTTTTTTTTGTCATAACATCAAGGGGGTAGGCCGAAGTGTAGATACAGAGTTGTACAACTAAGTTTCATCAATGCTGTTATAAAGTCCCATGTAATAAATAGGTGGTGAGCCTATTGCCATCTACCGGACACAATTCCAAACTCCGGGATGCTACTGAGATTTAAAAAAAAAAAACTCCTTAACACTTTGCCCGACCCGGGAATCGACCCCGAGAACTCATGCTCAGCAGTCGCGCTTGGGACCCCTGAACGAGGCAGTTTACCAAGAATTGGTAGGTAGTTGAAAAACTTTGGCATAGCCAAAATGATGACATAAAAATGTAATATGATCTCGTAAGCCGGTACCAGGCGCCCTGTGATCGAATCCTTTGGCGCCTGTAACATTATTGTTATCATTGATTGCTTAATATTTTTGTTATCTATTGATACTGTTACGCTACTTTACTCTTTTTTGATCCACACCGCTTCGAAAGTGTAAGTGCAAAATGTGGTAGTGTTATTCATCACTATGTAAAAATTAAGTGAAACGACGTGGAAAATAATATGTATAGGGACTGAATAGATAGCAATGACGTCACCAAAAGACGTATTGAAATTCGGAAGAAGAATTAGGAGTTACCAGAGGTCGAGATGGATTATTGGTGAGAGGGCCGGGAGTATTTATCCGGGACGAGCAAGAGCAAATCCGGCTCACGACTGTATTTTATTTTTATTCATCTAACTTGACCCGAAAGTAAATTCTGAGTTTTTGACGAAAATGGCTATGTAGAAAAGTTGTATACAAATCTAATTTTGTCGGATTCTATTATAGACTTATACATACTCCAGTCTACCTTTTGGCTATACGAAAGGAAATTCTCAGTAGCATCCCGGAGACTTCAATCGTGCCCGGTAGACGGCAATAGGGGGCTGAGTTCCCCGCGTCCGTAGGAGTGCACCCTTAAAATGGAATCCCTACACGTGGCCCCTGGGTGATGCAAAATAGGCAACACAGCTGTGGGCTTCGGCCCCGGCTGGTTACCACCCACCAGACGAAGCCATGCCGTGAAGCGACCTAGTCGTGTTTCGGGATGCAGTCCGGTGCAACCGTTGTGGGAGACGGGTCTGGGCAGTTGCATCAACTCCCCAACTATCTTTCTCCCCAAATCTATCCACTCTACTTAAGAGTGAATAGATTTAATCTGGATCTACGTGCTCCATCCTCGGCCACACCGTCGCTTAACATCAGGCGAGTTGTAGGCCAAACTGAAAGAAGAAAAAAATAAGTTTATTGGCACTAACAAAAAAAATAAACAACAGATTATAAACTTAGATCCATCATTGACAAAAAAAAATGTTCACGACTTATGACTCGCGATATCGCTGCGGGCTCAGACTAAGGGGGTCTCGAGTTCGAAATTAGTCGGGTAATCCCGACAAATGCACGTGAGAAGTAACCGTTGAACAATACCTATTATTTATTGTTGCCTTAGAGTCACCAAAGGATATATCTCCACAAAAATCCGCATTTATAAAGCATGCGAGACGTGCAGTGAATACTAAAATCGTTAAAACAGAAATAATAATGAACTATGATTCTACTAAGAGATAAGCCCACATACACGCAAAGAAAAAGCGTAAAGATGAAAAATAAGATAAAAAATACGTTTGTTCGTTATATACGGAAACACAAGATCGCTTGTTGGATTCAGGTTGTAGGCACTTAATAAATATACCATCACGTTATAATAAAACAACTTAACAGAATTAATGGCGTGTATTATTGGTTTTTGTTATTCCTGACGTTTCGAACACTTGGCAGTCCGGTTAAAAGTTGTTTTATTATAATGTGTAGTGATCGCGAAAACCTAAGGCATACCATCACGATTTTATTCCCAGAAGAGTTGGGCAGAGTTGTAATGACATTACACTGATATCGGTATTAAGCCCCATGTAATAGGTGGTGAGCCTATTGCCATCAACCGGGCACAATTCGAAACTGTTACTGAGAATTTCCGACACTCTAGTCTAAAATATCTTCTCTTTGTATTGTTTCGATACCGAAAACATTGTAAATATAAAACTGCTGACACCGTCGATTACGGGACCACATAAACAAGACTATTGGAACTCAGCCAAGTCTGAAACCATCACATGGATTGGATTCATGATTTTTTTTTTCGAGAAACGCGGTCAAGAGGACTTACTGGCTGTGAAAGATACGGAGTATAGTGATGTGCTCACGATTTTGTTAGGAATATTGTTTTATTTTGTTTTTACTTCAAATACAATTACTTTATTATACATAGGTGTTAAAAATAATAAATTAGTTGAGACCTATTTAACTACTGTCCATAGCATGCAAATTTTAAGCAAATCTCTTAGTCACAATAATTAATTATACCTACATTAAAATTCATTTTATAATTAATTAATCAAATTTAACTTTTAGTATACACGTCAATTCTTATGTAGCAAACTAAACTAAATTTAGAACATTCTTGTGTTTTACAAACAGTTATTATATGAGCAAGATGGCACGATTCAAGAGATGTCAAATTTGAATTTAGGTATGTAAAATTAGAATCTCCAAACATTTTTAGTAACTCAGTTTTAGTTAGCCACTAAAATTAGAGACGTCAAACAAAAATTGTATGGAAATTTTAGGGTGACATGATTAAATTTGAATTTGATGTCATCCCGTCCCGTTCTTATATTAACGGTCAGTAAAAGACGGCAATACTCTAAATTTAGTTTAGTTTGGTTGATGAACAACTTAGTGTCAGTGTTTAACCTAGTTTCCTTATGTGTACTCTAATATATATAGCTCTGAAGGCTTGTTATTAGCAACTAGTTTATATATTTTTAATACCATTAAGTTATTATTCTATTTATAAGACTTTTAAAAAGTTAAAAAAAGAAAATGGTTTAGCCTTCCCGTAGGCTTCCGACATGGTTTGGACAAACCATCGAGAATATCTCTCAGGTGTGCTGGGTTCCTCACGATGTTTTCCTTCACCGTTTTAAGCACGTGATAGATATTTTCTAATACCCACGCACTCGACTTCGAAACGTCATGTATGTCTGGGGTTTGCAACCTTTGATGTCTCTAAGATATCACTGAGCCCGCGTTGTTTTTATTTAACAGACTTTATTTTGTAGGATTGATTTATGTAATGATTCTTCTTCTAAAGTTACAATATTAAATGGAAAAAGAATACGGTCGCGAACAGGATTCGAACCTGCGCCTCCCGGATGAATACTCCAGGCGCTCCGACCACTAAGCCATCTCGACCTCTGCTCACCACCGCGAATTCTTCTTCCATATTTTAACACGTCTTATGGCGGCGTCATTGCGTCATTTTTCCATTTCATATTGTAACTTTAGAGTTCGCTAAGCATGCGTTAATGCTTTTCAAAGATTTATCTTGGATTCTTCTTCTTATCTTGTGGTTGTTGTGGAGTTGAGCAGTGATAGCCTAGTGGTATGACCGTTGGACTGAAAAATCAAAGTTAGCAATTTCAAATCCAAGGCATTTACTCTTGAAATAAATACCAGTTCCAATCCAATTTCAATGTTAAATCAACGCCGTAAAACTATATGTAAAAGAGATGTATGTGTAAGAGGTCGAGATGGCTTAGTGGTCAGAGCGCCTGGAGTATTTATCCGGGAGGCGCAGGATCGAATCCTGTTCGCGACCGTATTCTTTTTCCATTTAATATAATAACTTTAACTATATGTAAGTTAAAATAAATCTACCTACATCGAGTCAATTTTAAAGCGTTAGTGTCCCGATTCTTTAATTGTTTTTAGGCGTTAAAAAACATAACATAACATAGCATCACGCCTGTATTCCCCGAAGGGGAAGGCAGAGGTGCACACAATTGTACACCCACATCTCACCAATGCTGTTGATTAAGTCCCATGTAATAGGTGGTGAGCCTATTGCCATCTACCGGGCACAATTCCAAACTCCGGGCTGCTACTGAGAAATTTCTAACGGAAAATCTCAATAACAGTTTGCCCGACCCGGGAATCGAACCCGAGACCTCATGCTCAGCAGTCGCGCTTGTGACCACTAGACCAACGAGGCAGTTAAAAAACGTATTGACATATTTCCAATGTCAATCTGGCGGATTTATTTTTAAGAGTAACCCTACCAAGCCTTACCCAATAAGGCATTCCTACCATTGCTTTAAAGTTTTTATTCTTAACTAAATACTCTGTTTTATTTCCAGTACCTCCACGAGATTGGCCACAAAGTATGCGTGACACAGCCGCGTGTGGCTGCCGCCGTGTCGCTGGCGTGTCGCGTGGCTGAGGAGCGCGCGGTACCACTCGGCGAAGGCGTCGGGTATGCCGCCGCTAACACCAACTGCCGGAGCACTGACACGGGCATTGTGGTGAGTAAACTGCAAAAGTATGATTTACTCGTATGATTAAACATATTTTTTTTTTATTTACATATTAAGGCCATAAGTATACATTGAAAAGTAATAGACACGTACGGGTCTCGAACCTGCGACTTATAATTTGAGATTTGATAATTGAGATTGAGATACTGTGTCTATCAGTGGGAGAGCCATAACACGGTATGTCAATAGTCGCGGGTTGCGAGTCCCGTTCGTGTCTGCCAGTTTTCAATGTTTCCTTGGAAAATAATAAGTATGAGAGAATTTAACGAAATTAAATATTTAAAGTTACGTTGCTCTAACGTTTCAGTCTCTCGGGTGAACCTCTCAATCTCGTGTCTCTCATGTCCCACTCTAGTCTCGATATCTCATATACTTTCTTCATTTCTAAAATGATGGGATATGCTAGATTCATTCCAACAACATGAGTCTATCATAGGTGTGTGTCTATTCGAAGTGAAAGAACAGTAGTCAGTCTTTGACCCGCTTTGACCGAGTCGTTCACCACCGCCAATAACAGCTGCCGGGGCACTGACACTGGTATTATTGTGGGGAACTGTATCAAGTAGATGTTGTTGAAATTGAACGAAAATATGAGATAGTTTCGTCTTTATTTCTTTATCGAAATGGGTCTACGTTTGGCCACCAATTCCCCTGATGGTAAGCGAAAGTATGGCCGACAGCGAAGTGGTGCAAATATATCCAGGAGAAATCTTCACTCTCACTTCATTCACTCGGGCCTTGGATATACCTAGATTGTATATCTCAGGAAACACGGAAGATGTCAGGGAGTTCCATTCACGGGTATTACGTAACATGAAAGGATCCAAATCTTAACAATCGTTACGTACGATTTATCCGAATTTCCTGTGTCTTTGTCTCTCTTGCCTCTCGAATTTACGAGATTAACTGGAATTTATCCAAAAGCCTTTGTATTTTATGGCATTGAATCGAAGTAACAAATGAGTAAATTTATTATAGCTATGTGAGATGAGCATTTTCTATCACAATTATCAGTGGGTTTACTCTTGAAAATAATTCCGCTCGATTGACATTGGAAATATGTCAGTTCGTACTTTTAAATGCCAAAATGTCTAAAAAATTATTATAGATTCGGGATAATATGAAGACTACATGATTTAAAATTGAGGCAAGTGTAATGTAGGTAAATTTATTTTAAAATTATGCGTTGTTTTAATATTGGAATTTGATTGGAATTAGTATTAGTTTCAAGAGTAACCCCACAGATGTCTGTAGTCTTAGGGCCGATTTCACCAGTGAAACTAAACGCGATCAGTACAAGCTGAACTCAGTTCACGCATTTAACTGAGTTCTGAGCTCCAGTTTGCATTTCACCAACAAAAACTGAACGCAGTTCAAGCTGAACCCAGTTTAGGCTTCTGAACGCCCGACTTTCGACGTTCAGCTTATCTAAACGCGTTCAAGGGCAGCCTTGTCAAAATGGCGGAATATTGTTTAACATAAAAGAGATTTTGTTGTTATTTGACTTAATTATGATATAACGCTATTGTATAAATAAAATGTATATAAAACTGATAACTTAACAAAATTAAACATGTATAATAGTTATAATAAAGTTTCCTATAAATATGTCAGCACCAAAAATGCTTAATTTTGTAATATTTATTGTTTACATATATATTAATAAATATAAATTTAGGTTATCACCTCTCAAAATCGTTTAAGTTCTTAATTGTGACAACATTTACATTTAATTAACCAAGAAAACTTTGTTTTTGTGAACGCGATCAAAATGTAGCAGGTAAAATCAGTTTGACGTTAACTGAGATCAAAATCAACATTTCAACTGGATCACGTAGAATTAAGTTCTGTTAAACACGGTTTTTAGTGGCAGCGGTGAAATCGGCTCTTATTAGATAGACACACAGGAAAAAAAAACACGACGTTAATTTAAAGCTATTGTTTCTTCAAATGTTCCAGTTTGTAGTAACTCCTGTGTCCGGCTATTGTGGCTTAAAGTTGTTGTTGATTATCTTTTGGATACGGTAGTGAAAGATGCAGATTTCGAAACGAGGTATAGATTAACTTATGATGTCTTTTAAAACCCACAGAAATATGTTAAATACACACTAAAATATTTAAATTCAAACGGCCTCGTTGGTCTAGTGGTCCCAAGCACGACTGCTGAGGTCTCGGGTTCGATTCCCGGGTCGGGCAGTGTCATTGAGTTTTTCTGTTGAAAACTTCGCAGTAGCAGCCCGGATATTGGAATTGTGCCCTGTAGATGGCAATAGGCTCTCCACCTATTACATGGCACTTAATAGCGTTGGTGAAATGTGGGTGTACTACTGTGTACACCTCTTCTTACCGTTTTAGGGAATACAGGCGTGATGCTGTTTATATGACTCTCATAGTGTTAACAGGCCGGTCATGTCTCATTTTAAGACAAGTACATCTTCTCATACGAGGGTGAAATTAGCTAGACAGCGTGTAATAGAAGTCTGCAGCCATACTTAAGGGGGTCGACGTAGTCATCTATAAGACCAACTTTTACTATGACATCATGACTTCGCGCTTTCGAAGTTGATTCCATTATAAAAGTTGTGGGTAAACATGGGTACATTGACCCCCTAAAGTATGACCACGCACTTCTGTTCACATTGGATATTATATCATTGGATCTATTGTAATAGAAATTTAAAAGTTGGCGATTGTTTTATTTTTTATTTATGTACCCTTTTGCGCAGCCACGTTCAAATACGTACTACACAACAATAAAAATCTATTGAGTCTGCTAATTAACGAGCCAACAACGTCCTCAAAATTTTATTTCCTCATCTCTTAATATATATAAGTACCTCAATCTTCATAATATTTGTGATGGATAATTGTCAATTAATTAATAGTAGTCGTATGTGAATTTTGTTATTTCCTGGTATAGGCAGTTTTTGTTACTCAGAATCCTCTCAATATTAATTTAATTAATTAGTAAATCAACTACAAATCCGCAACATACAATTCTCAGATCATTATATAAAATAAAACCGTGTAAAGGTACATATGTCGCGGATTGTAGAATCCGCTGTTTTACAAAACTGCTAGCTGTTTTACAAAACTGCTAGCTGTTTTACAAAACTGCTAGCTGTTTTACAAAACTGCTAGCTGTTTTACAAAATTGCTAGCTGTTTTACAAAACAGATACAGTTTAACAAAACTGCTACCCACGTTTAGACATATCTACAATCGGAGAGATTTATTTTTGTTTAGGTATATAAATTTAGACAGTCACCACTCAAGTAAAGATACTGTATTCTGAATTGCCTTTACGTGGCTGGGTCAACGGAGCCCCGCTGCGCGGGACTTCTATTTCTGACTGTGAGGTCAGAAAAATCCTAAACATGAAGAACGAAAACAACTTTTAACCGGTATAATCGCGTGTATTATTGGTTATTGAGTCCTCCTGCGACCACGAACGCTGCAAAGTGTTCGAAACACAACAAAACAAAACCAATAATACACGCGATTAATCCGGTGAAAAGTTGTTTTATTATAATGTGTAGTGATCGCGAAAACCTAAGATATTATATTTTGCTTTTACATATTTCAACGCGTTTAAAATGAAATACATGGGCTTAACCGCCCTCCTTCCGGATGACGATATCTGAGATCACTACATAATTACGCCTCTTTAATATAACTGCCCCGTTGGTCTAGTGGTCCCAAGCGCGACTGCTGAGCAGGAGGTCTCGGGTTCGATTACTTGGTCGGGCAGTGTTGAATTGAGTTTTTCTGTTAGGAAATTCTCAGTAGCAGCCTGGAGTTTGGAATTGTGCCCGGTAGATGGCAATATGCTCACCACCTATTACATGAGACTTAATAACAGCATTGGTGAAATGTGGTTGTACAATTGTGTACACCTCTGCCTACCCCTTCGGGGAATACAGGCATGATGCTATTAATGAAAAACATAATTACGGCGGGCGAGCAATGAATGAGAAAAAATTGCAACAACCACCAACTACTCTACACGGGTCCCCAAAACGGGGCATCATCAGTTAGACCGTGCAGTGGGTTCGATTCCCGGATCATTGTTATTGGGTCTTTCTATCAAAAAATTCTCGATGGCAACCCGGAGTTTGGGATTGTGCCCGGCAGGTGGCAATAGGCAACAACTAGGGGTAGAGTGACAACCTACTGGTATGACCGTTGGACTGAGAAGTCATAGGTTGCAAGTTCGAATCCAAGGCACGCACCACTGTCTTTTCGAAGTCATTTGTGTGTTATAAATTAATTATCACTTGCTTATAACGGTGAAGGAAAGCATCGTGAGGGAATCAGCATACCTGAGAGATTTTTTGATGGTGTGTAAAGCCACGTCAAAGACCTACGGGTGGCTTAAACTATGACACTAACCTAGTGTCATAGTTTAAGCCATCGGGAGGCGCAGGTTCGAATCCTGTTCGCGACCGTATTCTTTTCCATTTAGTAATTACTAGCTGTGCCTGCGACTCCGTCCGCGTGCATGTCGTAAATTAACACCATGTCGTGTATGAACACAAATTCATAATTAACAAATGTTCGACGTGATTCTTTAAATTGGCATAACTTTTTTATTTATGAACCGATTGACATGAAACAAATACTAAATGTTAAATAAAGCTTACCAAAATATATTAGTGAAAATCACATCTAAATCGGGTAAGCCGTTTCTGAGATTACCGTGCACAAACGCACAGACAAACAGACAAAAATTCCAACAATCATTGTTTTGGGTGCTATTTGCGTTGATAAAGGTCCCAATAATGTTTTTTCTCATATATTTTCCATGTACAGACAGCGATCCGTTACATTTTTATTATACGTATTGATGATTGATTGATGATAACTTTAGTGTTCGCTAAGCATGCGTTAATGCTTTTCAAAGATATATCTGTATGTTTCAAAACTCCATGTTTTTATTACAGTTTATGACGGAAGGCGTTTTGTTGCGAGAGATGTTCGCATCACCTCTGCTGATGCAGTATTCCTGTATCGTGCTTGACGAGGTTGGTACTTTCACTACTTAATATATCCCTCCCGACTGTATTTCGGTCACGGCGGCCTATCTCACATGGAGATTAGCCAAGTACGCAGGAGATATTACAGTGCACAAGTGTATGCGCAAACACAGGTGCACTCCCTCTTCCTTCACTCTCATATTCCGATGGAACGGCAATCCGACACGACCGGAGAGAGATCAGGCGCAGGACCGATGGCTTTACGTGCTCTCCGAGACAACTTCCTGACTCCGGGCTGCTACTGAGAATTTTCGAAGCGACAACAACAATAACACTGCCCGATCTGGGAATCGAACCCAGGACCTCACGCTCAGTAGCCGCGCTTGCGACTACTAGACTAACGAGGCAATTTACTGCAGCATTACTTACATAACATAGCATCACACCTCATTCCAATATGGGGTAGGCAGATGTGAACACAGTTTTACACCCACAATTCACCAATGCTGCATTAAGTTAAATTTAAGTATGCAATGTATTGTGTCGAACATGGCCAAGTCGGGCCGTGGATAATAGAGAGTTATGTCTAGTGGTCATAAACGCAGCATCTGAGCGTGAGGTCGATTCTCGGATGGGGCATGTTGCTGGGGTTTCTTCAGATTTTTCTGTTAGAAAATTCTAAATACTAACCCGGAGTTAGGAATTGTGCCGGTTGTAGCAATAATCTCACTACATATTACATGGGAATTAGTAACGGTACAATGTGGGTTTACTATAACACTTCTCTGCCTATCTGTTCTCCTATATAGGCGTGATGCTTTGATAACAATTAAAATTCATTTTTTGAAGTGAAAACTTCTTTAGGCGCGTTGAGCACTTTTTGGGAGAACAAAAATCATGGAACTCGCGTCATCGTCAGCGAATGCTTTCTATGAGCTAACAAGTTACTCAGTTTTCACTTCTATCGGCAGTCCCCAAAGACTGCCCCGCGTGTTTTCTTTTTTTCATGAAAATGGACTTTATTTTGTTTTTAGGTCCATGAAAGAACACAGATGACTGATGTCCTGATGGGACTCCTAAAGAAAATCGTGAAGGTAATGTTGAGTAATGAAACTTGCGTATCTTTAGTATTTTTCTATCTTGGTTGACATTGAGAATTGCCCCCGAAGCTAACCATTTTCGAAAGGAGGAAAGAACAAAAATCGCGTTCACAAAAAAAAAACATCGAGAAAGGAACCCGTGAAAATTAACTCAGTGTAACTAATTTTGTTTCGTGGTGGCCGAGTGGTTACGGGCCCGCCTCCTGAGCCACAGGTTGTGGGTTCAAACCTGGCATGTACCAATGTGACTTTTTCAATGTCATATGTACTTTCTTAGTTCATCTAAGACATCACAGAAGGTGAAGGAAAACATCGTGAGGACACCTGGACTTGGTAGTCTGAAATCGCCAACCCGCAGTGAGCTAGCGTGGTGATAAGCTCGTGCCTTCTCTGTATGAGAAGAGGCCCTTGCCCTGCAGTGGGACAGTTATGGGCTGTTTTTTTTTTTAACTAATTTTGAGTGGGCGCCAATTCCATGTTGAATTTGATTATAACTTTAATTTAATGATCTTCGTTGATTGTGTTGTTTGGCGCCGACTCAAAATTAGTTACACTCGGTTATTTTACACTTTTCAATTTCCTTTTTGGCGGTTTATTTTTTTTATTAAAAAGGTTTTTGTTCTCTTAATGTCACAATATGGCGTCATTGAAGGTCATTCCTATCCTAATCGTGATCGCATATTACTTTGTTCTTAAATTCTTCTACCATCTTTTGTTTGTAAATACAATGTAACCAGCAATATCGTAACTGTTTGATGAAAAAGAGTAACCGTGGAGTTTCTTGCCCGTTCTTCTCCACAGGAATCTACACTTTGGAACGTGGCAACTAACTTCTGACAATTCAAAAGTGCCTGTAATAAAAATAATAATCTGCCTAGCCTTTTCCCAATTACATTGGGGTCGGCTTCCAGTCAAACCGGATGCAGCTTAATACCAGTATTTTACATGGAGCGACTGCCTATCTGACCTCCACAACCCAGTTACTGGGTAACACGATATCTCGTGGTATGACTGGTTGTCAGACTTTCAGGCCTCTGACTACCCGTAACGGCTGTCATAGATCTTAATTTGACAACCGGGACCAACGGCTTAACGTGCTCTCCGAGGCACGGAGGGGTCTCGGTATGATGTGTATGGTCACCCATCCACAGACCGACCGCGGCAAGCGCAGCTTAATCTCGATCGATCGATCTGAGCGGCTGTTACTTAGCCACGAGCCCCTTATTCAAAAGTGCCTGTAAATGGTTTAATTGAAATAAATGCTTTGACTTTTAGTTAGACATTAATTTCTTTCAGAAACGTAAGAATCTGAAGCTAGTGGTATCTTCAGCGACAATGGACGCGGAGTTCCTTCGTGACTTCTTCAACTTGACCGACAGAAGAGAGAAGGACAAACGGAGCACTTCCACCATCATGTCCATGCAGGGCAGGACGCATCCTATTGACGTGTTCTATTCTGAAGGTAGGACCAAGCTTAAAAGGGAAGTTATCACCTCTTCTGTTGAAGTAACCATATTATGAAAATAGCAGCTGTGCCCCGCGGTTTCACCCTCGTTAATTTGAGGAAAAATTCTACCAAAACATATTCCACCAGCGCCCCATACAACAATTCCGTCATACATGATTTTTGTGAAACTTTAAGATTTTACGCAGCGTACGCAACGAAAGTTCTCAAAAGGAATATTGTTTCCCGTTTATGCAACATTTTTCATTAATGCTCCACTCCTATTGGTCTTAGCGTGATGTTATATATAGCCTTCCTTGATAAATGGACTGTCCAACACAAAAACAATTTTTCAATTCGAACCAGTAGTTCCTGAGATTAACGTGTTCACAGTACACAGTCAAGGTACACAGTCTTACACCCACATTTCACGTATGAAGTCCCATGTAATAGGTGGTGAGCCTATTACCATCTACCAGGCACAATTCAATACTCCGGGCTGCTACTGAGAATTTTCAAACAGACTAACAGAAAATCTCAATAACTCTGCCTGACCCGGGAATCGAACCCGAGACCTCATGCTCAGCAGTCGCGTTTGGGACCACTAGACAGGCGCATTTATGATGTGCTAAGCGCGGTCATGAGGGGGGAGGGCGCTGGGTGAATATATTTTAGTAGGTTTTTTTTTTTTTTCCTCCCCCAGGGATGTGCTTTAAAAAGCATTGCATAGCGGGGGTACTGGAGCTGGTCTGTTCAGAGGACCCAGTGCCCCCCTTCCATATGCTGATGGTGACCACCGGGGTGGTTTTAGTGAGGTAAGAATCCCACACTCCCCGGTCTTATCCCCGAAGACCGGGTGCCTTTTTGAAGGAAACCCCCGAAAAAAAAAAAAAAAAAAAAAAGGGTTTTTTCCTCAAATTAACGCGGGTAACACACATATGTATATAATCAGATAACAAAATGGTTTAAAAATCTGCCTCGTTGGTTTAGTGGTCCGTAGCGCGACTGCTGAGCAGGAGGTCTCGGGTTCGATTCCCGGGTCGGGCAAAGTGTTATTGAGTTTTTCTGTTAGGAAATTCTCAGTAGCAGCCCGGAGTTTGGAAATGTGCCCGGTTGATGGCAATAGGCTCACCACCTATTACATGGGACTTAATAACAGCATTGGTGAAATGTGGGTGTACAATTGTGTACACCTCTGCCTACCCCTTCGGGGAATACAGGCGTGATGCTATGTTATGTTTATGTTATGTTAAAAATCTTTGTTTACGTAAAAACTACTTAACGTAGTCCTCAGTAGCTACTTTGCATTCGGCTGAGCCGAGTATTAACACTTTTAATTATTATGAATTTGTGTTCATACACGACGTGGTGTTAATTTACGATATCCACACGGACGGAGCCGCTGGCACAGCTAGTATGTAAATATAATAGGAAAAAAAAAATTTCTACTGTAAAGTTCGATTTGTCCTTCAGTAAATCATTTTATTTTCGTCTTTAGAGTAATTTACTGTGTTTTCAAGGTTTATAAACTTCAGTTATGTTAATTATACGAAGCCCTCGGTGCGGGAGTAGTTTTTTACAGAAACATTAAAACCACCACTAGCGCCATCTCTTGATGACAAATATAATTATTTCGTTTCTTTTTCTATTTTCAGAGCCAGTACCTGATTACGTGAAAGCTACAGTAGACACAGTAATAAAAATACACGAAAACGAGCCTTTTGGCGATGTCCTCGCGTTTCTGACGTCACAGGTAAATATCGCGTGTTTGTAATAATGTTTCATTTTACTCGACTACGGCGAAGCCAAAACGAGGGTTATGATTAAAGATAAATCTTTGAAAAGCATTAACGCATGCTTAGCGAACTCTTAAGTTATTATATTAAATGGAGAAAGAATACGGTCACGAACAGGATTCTGGATCAGGACTTCTATCTCGAGAGGTCGAGATGGCTTAGTGGTCAGAGCGCCTGGAGTATTTATCCGGGAGGCGCAGGTTCGAATCCTGTTCGCGACTGTATTCTTTTTCCATTTAATATAATGAGGGTTATGAATTTAGCTTGTAGTATGTATGTTCATCTGTACCCGCATAACTTGTAAACTAATTATCATAATTTGACAAATTATGTATTGTAAGAAGCGTTTTGATCGTTCGCCTATTACAGGCTATGTAACATCTACTAAATTCAATATGGCGTCGAAGCAGTGTTAGCTTAGTGGTATAACCGTTGGACTGACAAGTCAAAGGTCGCATGTTCGAATCCAAGGCACGCACCACTGTCTTTTCGAAGTCATGTGCGTATTATATATTAATTATCACTTGCTTAAAACGGTGAAGGAAAAACATCGTGAGGAAACCAGCACACCTGAGAGATGTTCTCGATGGTGTGTAAAGCCATGTCAGAGACCTACGGGTGGTTCAAACTCTGACACTAGGTTGTTCATCAACCCCACGATAAGGAGAAGAAGAAATATGGCGCCCTCTAGAGGATATAAAACCATGAACAACAAATGAAAATCTATTTCAAAGGTGCCGTATTGGGTCTTAATGAAAGGGGTTGATTAAGCACATTTCACATACTTTTTTAGAACTTTTTTAAAACCCTGAAATTATTTTCTACGTAAAAATCGCTCTGAAATTTATGAAACAATAATATATTATTGTCTATCATTTTTATTTACAAACTATTTAATATTTATTATCTACTAGCTGTGCCTGCGACTCCGTTCGCGTGGATGTCGTAAATTAACACCATGTCGTGTATGAACACAAATTCATAATTAACAAATGTTCGACGTGATTCTTTAAATTGGCATAACTTTTTTATTTATTAACCGATTGACATGAAATTAACACTAAATGTTAAGTGAAGCTTACCATAATATATCAGTGAAAACCACATCTAAATTGGATGAGCCGTTTCTGAGATTAGTGTGCAAAAACGCGCAGACAAACAGACAAAATTCTAACAATCATTGTTTTGGGTGCTTAATAAAGGTCCCAATAATATTTTTTCTCATATATCTTCCATGTAAAGACAGCGATCTGTTACATTTTTATTATATGTATTGATGATAAGTAGACAATTTACATAATATGCACTTTAAGACATGTTCAGAGGATAGCTGTGGTCGTATGCCACCATATCCAAAGCGTTGTTTATAACCCTGCCGGGGTCACAGTGATTGCTGCAATGAACCCGGGACTTCGGCAAAGGTCAGAGCATGACCGTGTGGCTTTTTTGAGTTTGGACTTTCCAAACTCAGAAAAGGCTTGTTTACTCAACAATACATTGTAACAGTAGTAAGCGGTCCTTAGGGCAAGGTGGCATACGACCATGGTCCTCTGAACCTTTGAGTACACAATACAAAAAATTATATCTTTGTATAGTGTTGTAGAACTATCGATAGTTTCCCTTGAAAATTAGTTACAGTATCGATAGGCCTATCCATAGTATCTATACTGTCAATGGCGAAAGATATTTTTATTTTTTTATATATTTTTATTGAATAAAATATCTAAAGTTATTATGTTAAATGGAAAAAGAATACAGTCGCGAACAGGATTCGAACCTGCGCCTCCCGGATAAATACTCCAGGCGCTCTGACCACTAAGCCATCTCGACTTCTGCTCACCACCGCGAATTCTCTTTCCATATTTGAACACGTCTTATGGCGACGTTGTTGCTATCAATTCAGTCCCTATACGTCAGAGCGCCTGGAGTATTTATCCGGGAGGCGCAGGTTCGAATCCTGCTCGCGACCGTATTCTTTTTCCATTTAATATAATAACTTTAGAGTTCGCGAAGCATGCGTTAATGCTTTTCAAAGATTTATCTTGAATAAAATATCGTACATCAATAAAATAACAAGTACAAAGTTTCACTTATAAGCCTTTATACACATGTGCCTGAACTAGGAGATCCTGTTCCTGTGTCAGACATGAACAACAACAACATAATCACATTATTAATATAATAAAAGTACAAAATATGTAATATTTTAATGTAAAATTAAACAATTATATAATTAAAGCAATAGTCCCTAATTTAACATTACTAAAAATCTGTGCCTAACATCTTAACTAAAACAAAACAATAAATATCAATAGATATCTTTCCTCCTTTTGTTAATAAAATCAGTGCTGTATGGAAGGGCTGCGTGCTGCTTTAGGATAATGATGCATCAATACTATTTATAATGAGCAATACTATCGATAGTATTGCGTAAGAATATAGACAACTATCGATAGTACAAAACGATTGTATCAAAGTCTAAAGTTTCATTTATATGAAAAATAAATACATTTTTTGACTTTGATTTAATTAATAATATTAAACTATCAATAATATTGATACTGTCAATAAAATTGATACTGTCAACAATATCGATACTGTCAATAAAAACGACACTGTCAACAATATCGATACTGTCAATAAAATCGACACTGTCAACAATATCGATACTGTCAATAAAATCTATACTGTCAACAATATCGATACTGTCAATAAAATCTATACTGATAATAATATCGATACTGACAATATTATCGATAATGTCAATAACATCGATACTGACAATAATATCGAAACTGTCAATAATATCGATAGACTATTGATATTATCGTTTTGTTGTTGACTATCGATAAGTTATCGACTATCGATCGGCAACACAACTTTAAAGTTCGTTAAGCATGTGTTAGTACGTTCAAAAGATTTTTGAATTGCGGTGATTTATGAACCTACGAGTAATCATGTAAATTAATTTCTAATATATCCATTTACCTTTTCAGGAAGAAATTCAAACCGCCCTAGAAACTTTACATACATATGCGGACGTAAACAACGACTCAAACAAGACGCGAACCCACTTCCCGAGCGGTATAAAGGCGGCCAACATGCTTGTAGTGCCTATGTACGGCAGTTTACCTCACTATAAACAGATAAAAGTTTTTCAGAGAACAGATAATAATGTTAGAAAAGTTGTTTTGGCTACTAATGTGGCCGAGACTAGTGTGACGATACCTGGCGTTGTCTATGGTAAATAGAATCATTTTTCATAGATCAGTGGGCTTACTCTTGAAAATAATTCCGCTCGATTGACATTGGAAATATGTCAGTTCGTACTTCTAAATGCCAAAATGTCTAAAAAATATTATAGATTCGGGATATTATGAAGACAACATGCTTTAAAATTGAGGCAACTGTGATGTAGAGAAATTTATTTTAAAATTACGCGTTGATTTAAGGCGTATATTTAACATTGGAATTGGTATTAGAGTAACCCGGCAGGTCTTTTTGGAAAGAAAAAACTGTCATGAGCAGGATATAAACCTGCGCCTCCCGTATAAGGGAGTCTCGGTGGGAGGTTCGGATTAGTGAGCAGAGGTCGAGATGACTTAGTAGTCAGAGCGCTTTGAGTATTTATCCGGGAGGTACAGGTTCGAATCCTGCTCACGACCGTATGTTTCTTTCCACATTTTTTTTTAATTTTTTGGTTTCGCTACGCATGCGTTAATGCGTTTGAAAGTATCATCTGTATTCATAGCTATAATTATTATTAATATTTCCAGTAATAGACAGCGGTTTCCACAAGCTACCTTACTTCGATCCTGCTGTGGGTGTGGAGAGCTTAGCCATCACTCCGATATCTAAGAACAATGCTATACAACGAGCGGGCCGGGCGGGCAGAACTAGTCGAGGGAAGTGTTATAGGTAGGCATATAATATTAATTATTGTTCATTCGAGATTGTCGGACTAGTTTCGAACTCGAACGGTGGCCTTAAATAAAAAGCGATGTCACCGCAGGCTCAGCTCATGATTAAGAAAACGTTGAACCGTAACTAATGAAACTGCTTTGTTGGTCTAGTGGTCCCAAGCGCGACTGCTGAACATGGGGTCTCAGGATCGATTCCCGGGTCGGGCAAAGTGTTATTGAGTTTTTCTGTTAGAAAATTCTCAGTAGCAGCCCGGAGTTTGGAATTGTGCCCGGTAGATGGCAATAGGCTCACCACCTATTACATGGAACAAAATAATAGAATTGGTGAAATGTGGGTATACGGCTGTGTGCACCTCTGGGAATACAGGCGTGATGTTATGACATTTAGATTTTTTTTTTGCTTTTTTTAATATTATTTTGATTTAATTTGTGATTAATCTATTACAGATTATATACGGAGGCCGAATATGAGAAACTACCTCCATCAGTACCTCCAGAGATGTGCAGAAGCGATCTATCTGGAATGTTGCTACAATTAAAAGCTTTGGGCATACATAACTTACTGAGGTAATTCTTTATTTTATTTAAGACAGCATAGTATTACGCGTGTATTTCACAGGGTAGGCAGAGGTGTACACAGTTGTACACCCACATTTCACCAATGCTGTTATTAAGTCCCATGTAATAAGTGGTGAATCTATTAACAATATATCATTCTAATTGACCTTATTTTATTCACATTCAATTTAATTTATAATTTTAATTTATTGTTATTATTATATTAAGATTTTGACATTATTGCTATTTTATAAAAATCTATTGTACAAATTGGTGAGAATGTGTAATATATTCAGCTATAATTTAATTATTAGTAATTAATCTTGTAAGCGTTTTGGACGTGACATCTGTTAGCTTGTAAGATCAGATGACTAAATAAATAAATAAATATTCCCATCTACCGGATACAATTACAAACTCCACGCTGCTACTAAAAAGTTTCTAATAGAAAATCTTAATAACACTTTGTCCGACCCGGGAGTCGAACCCGGGACCTTACGTTCAACAGTTGCGGTTAACACTAGACCTACGATGCGCTTTAACCACTAAGTCATCTCCACAAATATGTCGAGTTTATTTTTTCATTCAGTGGTTAGAGCGCTAGGAGTATTTATCCGGAAAGCGCAGGTTCGATTCCAGCTCACAATAATTTACTTTAGAGTTCGCTACGCATGCGTTAATGCATTTGTAAGATTTAGCGGTATGTATAAAATAAATTTTCTTTTTCTGTTATCCAGAGTTATTTAGAGTTCGCTACGCATGCGTTAATGCATTTGTAAGATTTAGCGGTATGTATAAAATAAATTTTCTTTTTCTGTTATCCAGGTTCACATTCCCGACCCCGCCGCCAGCTAAGAGCATTTTATCAGGTTTAGAAACCTTGTACGCTTTGAACTCCATCGACAAGAGGGGAGAACTGACCAGTACAGGAGAGATCGTGGCAGAGTTACCGCTTAAACCCATGTGTGCTGCCATGCTGTGTAATAGTGGTCAGTAATAATATTCTATTAATTAGCATTAGCATTAATTTTTAGCAAATGAATTTTCATATAGCATTTAGCAAATTTATTACAATTAAGAAATTCTCTATACACGCATTGTAGCAGACTACGCCATGCACTCTTTGTTCCATCCACGGGAATACTAATTTGCTAATGCTAAATTAGCTAAATTGCAAATTTTATCTCGTCATCTCGTTCTCGGGGAGCAAGCGAGTGAAGAATGCGATTTAGCGGTTATTACTCAAAATTGTAAAGAAAATGTTAATGCAAAAGTAGTGTCATGTTTGTGAGTTTCTTTATTACACCATAACTTCTAAACGCCTGAACCGATTTAGCACATATTGTTAGAATCCTTACATTGTCCGGAGTAACATAGGGTAATAAGATTTCAAATAAAAAAATAGTTACATGATGTATATGGTATACGAAAATGTGCCCACATGCCCGGCGTACTTTTTATTTTTCAATTAATTTCATATTGTTTTCTTACAGGTGAATGGGGTTGTATAGACGAGGCTTTATCAATATCGGCCATGTTGCAAGTGGACAATGTGTTCGTGAAGCCGAGTGGGGGGAGGGAGAGTATCGCCGCTAGGGTCAGCAGAAGGAATAACTTCGAGGTATTTTATATCTGTACTTACTGTTCCACTTATAACTGTTTCGTTGGTCTAGCGGTTCCAAGCGCGGCTGCTGAACCTTAGATAACGGGTTAGATTATCGGGTCGGGCTGTTTTGTGGGTTTTTTGTTAGAAAATTCTCTTTGAAATGTTGTACTCGGATCAGGCTCGATACCTTTTATGAGACTTAATAACAGCGTTGGTGAAATGTGGGTGTTCAACAGTAAATCCGTACTACTTTGCCTACACCTTCGAGGAGTACAGGCGTGATGTTATTATCTATCTATCTATATAAATAAAAAATGTGTTGCTAAGCTCAAATAAAATTGAGAACGGCTGGACCAATTCGGAAATTTTTAGGGTTCCGTACCTCAAAAGGTAAAAAAAGGAACCATTATTAGTAAAAAGTATCAATTTCTTGTCCTTCTGTCTGTCCGCGTGTCACCACCGATTTTCTCAGAACGGGTGGACCTAGCAAGTTGAAATTTATACCAGATACTGAGTTCTTGCCCGGTTTTTTTTTATTATTCTACGAAGTCCGAGGAAGTTTCTTTTGAGAGTTTTTTTTTAAATTACTGTAACGCCAAATACAGCGAATGAAGTCACGCCCAGGTAAATATCAATCACCGCCGCACTTCTTGCTTGAACTTTTGTCAAATGTTTACCTAGGCCTGACGTCACAAGCGGCGCCATGATCCTCGGCGTTTTCAACGCTTAATTCAAATTAGATAGATTAAAATGCAATAATTTGCGTTAAAATGTCTATCGGGTCATCTAGTGTATAAAAATAACGTTAATTTCAGGTAGCAGAAGGCGATATAATTATGTATCTGAATATAATGGACGCATACTTAAAACTGAAGGGTTCTCTGGACGAGAAGAGAGCTGAGAAGGCGTGTAAGGCGTGGTGCAATAAATATTATATTAATTACAAGATCATGGAGAAGGTCAGACATTGCATATATCTTCTTTTATCTTTTATATATATAAGGTCCTAATTTATTAGGTAATTTCCTTTGAAAGGGGTAATATATAAGTCGAATACATTCACTTAAGCCAAGAATTAAATGCATATAACAAATTATTTGTAATCAACATAGTACTAGCAAGACGAGAACTGCTTCTTGAACAGCAAAAATTAAGAAAAAAATAAAATTGTTGTAAAAATTTGAATTATGGTTTAAATCAATCCTTATCACTAACACATTGACCCCTTAAAAGGAAATTACATAATAAATTAGGACCTTATATATAAAATTCAGCTTATGTATGTTTGTGGCTGCGAAACTCGATAAATAGTCGATGGATTGACTTTGCAATTTTTATACAACGATGTGTGTTAAACAAAAAAGTGTTTTCATATAGTTTTTATTCCGAAGTTCTCATCAGAAACGGAAAATTCGAAACTGCGAGTTTTAGATAAAAAATAATTTGAAATTCTAAAGCTACAGCGATGCGAAGGCATTTATTGCAAATTTAATAACTTAAAAATTAATGTGACATTTGTTCATTCCGATTTTAGTATCATTAACGATTCTTGTTGTACTTTAGATAAGTTTAGAAAGGTAATGAGTAATGAGACTCCTTTGAAATTGCAAAACATTGACTTGGACGTTTTCACATTAGAAACGAAATCAAGGTTGAAATCCATGTCCGATGAAACAGATAAAATCATAAACCAGCATCAAATAATAAGATATGAGACTCATTACTCAGTCATGATTATTGTAATGATTTGTGTAATCTCTTTAATCTGTATTTTTAAATTGTTTTTGTTCATTAAATCGCACAACCGTTTTATCCATCGTTTCGCTAAATTTTCTCAATCGGTCCCGGTAAACTCACCTCCAGATCCCAAACCAGTCAGCCCCATTAAAATTATTAAACGTCACACAGAAGACCTTCCATCTCCCAGTATTAGGAGAAATGTGTAAATATCCCAATAATGATCTTCCTAAACATCGAAATTTCAACCCCGATGTTTAGTCTACCCCAGAGAGGTGTTATAGATAGACATTGCACCCTTTCTGATACACCACGTATTCCCTACTTGCACACTCAGCATTTCTCTCATAGTCCGACATCCTATCCTTTACATACACCAGTCTCGTCCCGATACCCAAGATATACGGTTGTCTTAAACTAATTACTGCATTTTCCTTTTTTTTTTAAAAACCTAAATTCCTAGCGACTCATAACAGTTCCATAATGTACTTAAATGGTCTTAAAAATATAAAAATTCAGAAGCATTTAGAATATTTAGGACCTTGTACGGAACAAAGTAATGTAGATTATCAAAATAATTGTTTCGGGCCGGATTCGAATACTCGTCCCGCGGCAAGAATCTCTTGACTACTCCGTCAATCGTACCGTTGAATAAATTTATTTAGTTTTATTTATATATTTATTTCAATATCAACACCATTCTAATAGTTTTACACCCAAAGCGAAAAGTAATTGTAAGTTATATATATATATATATAATAATCTTATTGTTTTTATAATATATATATATTTTGTTTTCAGGCATGTGAAGTAAGAGAGAGCTTAGAAAAATTAATTAAAAATAAATTCCAAATGGAAGAAAAAGTTTTTGACGGAATCGACCTAGTTACAGGTAAATTATTATTTTCTTAATATTGTTGTAGGTACTATTTTGTTATTTTGCAAATTTTTATATTCTGTGTGTTTCAATCTTTTACATAGTAAATAGAATATGGCCTGGCAAGTCAAAGGATGAAAGGACACAAGTTCTAATCTCGTAATAAAAATTAATTATCACTTGCTTAAAATGGTGAAGAAAAACATCGTGAGGAAACCAGCACACCTGAGAGATGTTCTCGATGGTGTGTAAAGCCCTGTCAGAGACCTACGGGTGGTTTAAACTATACGAAATAAGCATATTTATTAAGTTTTTTTTTATGTTGTCTTTACTGACCAAGGTTACCGAAGATATCCGGAAACACCCGAAGATTACCGAAGACGCTCCGACGGGTGTTCGGCTGTAACATAATCTTGTGTGTTGCTAATCCACAAAATTATGTTCCAGCCGAATACTTGTACGGACTTACTGCGATATATTCGTCCATCGATGGATTCTAAAGGGTTTGATAAAAAATAATTAAATAATCTATACTAATCTCTATATATATTTATTTATTTTATTTATACTTCTATGTATGGTACATAAGGCGGACTTAATGCCATATGGCATTCTCTGCCAGTCAACCTTTAGGTTAAGAACCAATTAAAAAAATAAAATCAAATTGGTACAAAAATAAATCTATCATGATTTACAACATCTATAGTATAAATAATCTAAGCAGCATACAGCAAAAACATAGATGTTATAAATATATATAATATTAATATAAATACACATATACTATATATATATACATATATACTATATAAACAATACATGCATAAAATATCAAAATCTATTCAATAGATAATTAAATAAAAGATAATAATCCACCGTAACTATGACCGATTTAATGAATACACCGATCTCAAGTAAAATTCATGTAATTTACGTTTAAACGAAAATGTACTAGGAGCTTTTTTAATATCAAGGGGAAGCACGTTCCAGAGTTTAACAGCTGAGACAGCGAAGGAATTGGAAATGAAACCAGTGCGGTGAGATGGAATTTGAAGCAGGAGATTCTCCGATGCGCGAAGGTTACGGTTATGGGAACTGCCCAAAATATGGAAATAGTTTTTAAGATATTGAGGAGTGTCAGGATCGTTTAAAACAGAGAAGAGCATACACAAAGATCGGAGGGACCTTCTTTGACGGATTGGGAGCCATTTAAGCTGAGAACGAAATAAGGATATGTGATCGAACTTCCGAAGCCCAAAGATGAAGCGGATACAGTTGTTGAGTAGTCGATCCAATTTGTTGAGAAGTTCTTGGGATAAGTCAGAGTAACAAACATCTGCATAGTCAATAATAGGAAGCACAAGGCACCGGACAAGAAGCAATTTGGTGTTGGACGGGAGAAAATGTTTAAACCTATAGAGAGATCGCAGCGTGGCCGCCACACACTTACTTACCCGAGTGACCTGTGTATCCCAACTTAGCTTGTCATCAATATACAGACCTAGATCCTTTACGTGATGCGACAATGGTATGATCATATTATTGAACTTAATAGGGCCCAGGTTCTGCACATTGAGACTTTTCAAGTAGAACGGGCTACCAATGACAATGGCTTGACACTTGCCAACATTTACTGTAACACCATGTTTAATTGCCCAGTCTTCAACCATACGCAAGTCAGCACTGAGCCTGGTTATACAACCATCTAAATTGCTGATATCAGCTTGAGTATATAGTTGCAGGTCATCAGCATAAAGATGGTAAGAGCATTTGAGGTTTTTAGTTATGGAGTTTATAAAAAGTGAAAATAAAAGAGGAGAAAGTATACCGCCTTGTGGAACGCCAGTTATCAAATCGCACCAGTCGGAGAAAACCTGTCCGGCACGCACAGCTTGCTGGCGACCACGAAGACAAGACGAGAACCAACCCCGAGATGACGACGACATCCCTATTTGTTCGAGAATGGCAAGGAGAATATCATAATCAACGGTATTGAAAGCATTGGAGAAGTCTATTAGAACTAACACCGTGAGCTTCGAGTTCTCCATGCCAGACCGAATGTCTTCCGTGACTTTGAGCAAGGCAGTAGATGTGCTATGTCGTGGCCTAAAACCAGATTGAAAGGGAGATAACAAAGAATTTTTAAAAACGTAACTAGATAGTTGTTTATGGACTACTGCTTCTAAAACTTTAGATAAGAAAGGAAGAATCGAAATGGGCCTGTAATGATTAGGTAAACTGGGATTAGAAATTTTTGGAAGAGGGATGATATAAGCCTTACGCCAAATCAAGGGAAAAATACCAGTATGCAACGAGAAATTAAGGACATGAGTAAGTGTAGGGAGTATACTGCCAATAATTAACGAGATCATAGTTCTAGTTATTCCATCGCAGCCCATTGCTTTGGACTTAATAGCGCTAAAGATTTTCATGACGTCGTCGCCAGTCACGGGGGAGAATGAAAAAGAGTCGGGAGGTAAACTTGGCAAGGAAGTAATATCAAGAATAGATTTATTTTTTATGTCAGCTGCAAGTGAATCCGATGTGGAAAAATGATGATTGAGTTTATTAAGGGATAAACATGAAGGTAAGATATTCGATAAAGACTGGGTTACACCTAAGGATTTTAGAAACTTCCATATGTCAGCCTGTGAGGAATTGAGAACATTCTCATGAATGTATCGGCGTTTAGAAGCTCTTACCATCTGATTACATCGGTTTCTAGCATGCTTGTAAAGGCACCAGTTTTCCTCACTGCGATCTCTTCTATATCTACGGAAAGCTCTGTCACGCCGTCTCATTGCCATACGGACACCAGGAGTAATCCAAGGTGCAGGAGGGCGCTTAACTCTAACAGTTCTTAGCGGAGCATGTGAGTCTATGAGTTGAAGAATTGTGGCATTGAGCCGATTAACCTTCTCGTTAACTGTAGTTGCTTCAAAAACGTGGGACCAGTCAATGGATTGTGCGTCACTGTCAAGCTTCTCTCTATCAACTCTCACAAAGCTCCGTAAAACAATAGTGGCCGGTCGCTGTTTAAACGGCTTAATTTTATATGATAGGTATAACAAATCATGTCTTGAGAGACCAGGAGCAGCGACCTGACCATAATTGGAGACGTAATCTGGGGAAGTCGCAAGCAGGAGATCAAGCCATGAATCATCGGAATCAAAGTTTTTGTGAGTTGGGTCAAGTGGGAGAGACGTAAGACTCGATGACTCCAGGATCGCTCTCAGCTTGCGTGACCGTGCAGTGTTCTTAGAGAGGTCTGTATTAAAGTCGCCCATGACTATCAGATGCTTGGACTCGGAAGAAACAGATTCTAATAAAGTTTCCAGACTGGAGAAGTAATTGATGGCAGGAGGGCAGTATACAACTCCGAGAACGGCTTTAACTCCCTTGACAGTAATTTCAAGAAATAAAAATTCAGGGTTGCCACTGTAAAGTGACGGAGAAGCAGTTAGGATTTTGTAGGGAATGTCACTACGAAGATAAATAGCGACACCCCCGGCTCTTTTCCCTGTGCGATCGTTGCGAATTAGAACGAAGCCAGGTAGACTGAAAAATGTAGATGACAGTTCAGGTTTGAGCCAACTTTCAGATACTAGGACGGCGTGCAAGGGTACATCATTAAATAGGTCCAATAACTCTGAGTGGTGCTGCGGGATACTTTGAGCGTTTACGTGAACAGCGGTGAAACATTTTGGAAATCGCTGACATTCACTAGCTAAATGTGAATTTACCGAAGAATTATCCAAAGAAGAAAGCGAGCTAAAAGAGTTATCACAAGCCGAGTAGAAAGAATCATTGTCTGACATAGTGATAAAATATAAATATATAATTTAAATAAATATTTAATATAAAAATAACACAAAACGAGTAGAATTTAACTTAATTTAGCACTAACCTGCCAGTCGACTGTTCACAACAAATATATTCGGTTTCCGAACGTACTTGGCTCAAAAAACAAGAACCCAAACGAAAGAAAGTTATAACCATGTCATTAAAAATATACTTTGACAGATTAACGGGACAAAAACAAGGTTACCTGTGAGCAAATTATACAAAATACGTCGGTAGTAACGAAGAAATATTCTTATATAACATTATATGGACCGATGTAAACAATGGATCTATTAGAGAACAATTTCGACTAGACTGAAGATTTTGAGAGGAAGATTACTTTTTAGAAACATTCCGTCTCGATCTACTTGATACCTGTGCTGGCGGCGCTGGGCTTGCATTCTTCGAGCTGACTTTAGTATCCGTCGGACCATCCAGTGCTTTACCGAACTCCGCTCCCAACGCAACGACATCCTCACAGCTGTAGATACGTCGACGCTTGCCATCGGGGAGCTTGATGTTGATGTTGCCGTCCATCGTCCACACGTTCGATACTCCAAACAATTTCCGAGCTGTTGTGAAAGTCGTTTGCCTCTGTCGTGTTAAGAATTCTGATACCACGTACGGCGTACCCTTCAACTTGGTCTTGTTCTTCCAAACTGCATCCTTAATCGCCAAGTTAGAGAAACGGACCAGGATAACCCTAGGACGACCTTCAGTGGCAGTGGCAGTACCCAGTCTGTGGCATACAGAGAGTGAGGGCACGCCAAAGTCAGCAAAACCCAGTTGTGTCTGCATGATGCCTATTACAATGTCTGGCACCTTCTCGTCAGTTTTCTCAGGCACACCGCCAAGCAAAAGAAACTTTCTCCTATGCCGCATCTCAACAGCATCAATGCTCCTGCTCACATCCTCAATCTTCTGCTGGAGTGCACTAACCACATTCCAGACATGATCCTTGAAAGCACTATAATCTTTATGTAGGCCGCTCAAATCTGACCCTTGGGAGGACGCCTTCAGGTGTTCTTCAAAATCTGCCATCCGCTGATTTAGAGATGTGATTGCCAGGCGCTGCGCCTCCGCAATATCAGCAATAGTGGCCATATCAAGTGATGATGTGAAAAAGTGTAGTGAAATGATACTTGGAGATAGGTTAAAGTGACAGTTCACTGGCAAGTAGAGCTGTAGTATTTATTTAGGACATATACTTTTTTGCCCACAATGTATATAATTAATTATAAGGTAATTATTAAATATCAGCAATTATTTTAATTTAAATGACAAAACTTGATTAAATAAAAAATAAAAATATGAGAGCACATGTGATTACTTTTTTGCACCTACCCCAAAAAAGTATATGTCAACTATATATGTCGTGGTGGCCGAGTGGTTACGGGTCCGCCTCCTGAGCCGCAGGTTGTGGGTTCAAACCTGGCATGTACCAATGTGACTTTTTCAATGTCATATGTACTTTCTTAGTTCATCTAAGACATCACAGACATATGGTGAAGGAAAACATCGTGAGGGGAAACCTGGACTTGGTAGTCTGAAATCGCCAACCTGCAGTGAGCTAGCGTGGTGATTAAGCTCGTGCCTTCTTTGTATGAGAAGAGGCCCGCGCCCTGCAAGTTTTTTTTTTATAAGCTCTATATATAACCACATTTTTTTTTTTACCTATGTCCGTTATAGACTTTGAAACCGTCCAACCGACGATGTGCCCCAAACCTGTTTTAGGGGGTTTTTGGGGATCCGCTAGTATGATGTAAACTGCCTAGTTTGTGTAGTGGTCCCAAGTGCAACTGCTGAGCATGTGGTCCCGGGTTCGATTCCCGAGTCGGGCAGTGTTATTGTGTTTCTCTGTTAGGAAATTCTCAGCAGCAGCCCAGAGTTTGGAATTGTGCCCGGTAACGAGTAATAGGCTCACCATCTGTTACATGGGACTTAATAACAGCATTAGTGAAATGTTGGTGTATAACTGTGTATACCTCTGCCTACCCCTTCGGGAAATACAGAATATGTTATGCTATGTGATACTAATTTTAATTTGAATAAAAAAAGGAAAAAGCAACTATTTTACTCAATCCATATCGACTTGACAAAAATTAAAACACTTTTTTTTTACGATTGCAGGTAAAACTGAGCGTGTTATGAAATGCGTTCTCTCGGGCTACTTCCCTCAGGCCGCGTATTTGAGTACTGACTCAAGTTACCGCGGGATCAGGGGCGCTGTCTTACACATCAGTCCCGACAGCTGTCTGTTTAGAGTACAACAACCTAAATGGTAAGTTCATAAGAATACATATACATAGGTTTACGCCTGTATTCTCTGAAGGGGAAAGCAGAGATGTACACTATGTTACAGTCAGCGAAAAAAGTCCTTTAATAATTCCAAATATATTAAAATGTTTGAAAACTATAATTATTCTGACTGCGTCGTTGGTCCAGTGGTCGCAAGCGCGGCTGCTGAGCGTGAGGTTTTGGGTTCGATTCCCAGGTCGGGCAGTGTTATTGGGTTTTTCTATTAGGAAATTCTAAGAAAGCGGATTTTAATTATATAATAATTCTGTTTTGTAATTTTGCCGGTAGATAGCAATAGGCTGACCACAGGGGACTTAATAATAGTATTTGGTGAAATGTGACTGTACAATAGTGTACACCTCTGCCTACCCCCTCGGGGAATACGTTCGTGATGCTATGATATGTTAAAATGTTGACCATTTCATTTTATGTTTCAGGGTAATGTTTGCTAGTGTACAAAGTACTGGAGAGAAGACCTACATGAGAGAAATGATGACTATAGACCAACGGTGGCTGTTGGAGATAGCCCCGCACTATTATAAGCAGACTTGATAATAAATATTCTATTTTATTTAGTTTGCTTGTTTTTTATTTTAATTATTATGTTGCTAAGACACGTATGTAAGCATGTATAGTCGACCATACAATAGGCATGATGACAGTATTAAAGAACTAAAGAATTAATGACTTTAGAGGTAAATATAGGCACAAAGGATTCTAAATAATTACCTAGTGTTATTAAAAACATTAAGATTAATAAGATTTTCAAGAAAATAAAAGTATAAGGTGCTGCAATCGGCCATGTACAATAACATAACGTCACGCCTCAGTCAAATGTCAATCATCGCCGTACAATATGGCTTCAACTTATGTAAAATATGCTGAGGCATGACGTCAAAACGGCGCCATGACACCCAGCAGAGTTTTCGTGGTTATATCAAATTAGATAGATTAAAATGCAATTTTATAACGTGTTTTATCCAACCTTGACATTGGCAGAATCATCGTTAACCCGATGGAGCCATAATTAACCAAAATTGGAATTGGAATTGGATTAAAATGTAATAAATTGCGTTGAAAGTTGTCTATTGCTGAAATATAAAGTTTTTCGGAAGTAGACGTGTACCTACATTATAAAAGGAGATTTCAAAATCTGTCATCATGACTATTGCTTTACCACCTTAATGCTGAATTTCGTTCGCACATCATAATATGACAAGGTCTGTTTTCGTTTACAAGATCAAAGTGACAGATACTGTCAACCTTATTGACATTTAAATTTACTGGAAGTTTTTGTCAAATATGGTAAAGCAATTTCGTGCTCGACTATACATACGTGTCAATATTAGCACCAACCCGCGAAGTACTTAGACACTCGATTTTTTGGCTCCTTATTTATTTAAAAGTTTTAATAATTATTAAATATTTACTATTTAACCATACTTATAAATATACACATACTGCTAAGTGTATAAACACGATGCAAGCGGTCACACATCTGCACACACAGGCGTGCACGCACACACATACACGCACACACACACGGACGCACACACACCCCACATAAAGTGTTTTTGGAATTGTACCCGATTAATAACGGCAACGATGAAATATTGGTTTACAAAAGTCACTGCTTAACCCTTCGGGAATACAGGCGTGGTGTTATGAAGTCATGCGGGAGACACTCGAAGATTACCGAACACGCCCGATCCGATGTAGGTTGGGCTGGGATGTATTGTGTTTGTCCGAATATTCCACAAAATGTTCCAACCCATTCTGCACGGAGTCACCCCATTTATTGATGGAGAAGAATCAGCTAGGAAGTATAATATGAAGACAAGTATCTCCTTCCACAAGTCTTTTGTAGATCGATTCTGTGTATCGATATTCTTTCGATATCGATAACATTTGCCCTAGTTAATACCATGAAGTTAGATTAAAAGTAAAGAAATCACTACAAATTGCTATTTGAAGCTAAATAAAATTGATCTTGAAAATTTAATCTTGCATTCTGTCTTTTAAAATGACCCCATTAGAAAGAGATAGACTGCCTTATGTTTTTTCTATCCCTTTCAAAATATCCTATGTAGAAAGAGATGGGAAATATTCAAGAATTTTTTTTTTGCTTTCAAGCAGCAATTCATGTGTTTTCTCCACTTATAATCCAGCTTCAAGTTTGATACCAATAGTAAGCTAGTGTGAGTGTGTGAGTGAGTGAGTTAATGATTTCTATAAATTAGCGTCCCATGTTCACTTATTGTATTGCTGTGCATATCTGAAGTTAAGCTTTTAAGCGGCGCAGGTACATTATCGTATAGGAATGGAAAACGTTCTTTTTTTTAAATCTCTACCGCAAAACATGACATCGACTGTTTTCGACCCCTGAGCGAGCGAGACAAATGTATTCATTGAATGCTAAAGAGTTAGGGCGACACCACATGTTGTTACTGCGTTCGTCAGATCGATTGCACATTGACAACATGTAATTTTAAAAACAATTTGAAAGTGAAAGAATACATGCTGCGCCGACCGTAAATAAATTGGAATAAGGGCAGGGGGATGATGATGACTGGAAGTTATTGGCAAACCTAAACTATCTTACCTAAAGCAATATATATATATATATACTAGCTGACCCGGCAAACGTTGTTTTGCCATATAAATAAAAAAATTAGGGGTGGACTACCCCTAACACTTAGGGGGATGAAAAATAGATGTTGGCCGATTCTCATAGATACCGGATAAGCACAAAAAAGTTCATCAAAATCGGTCAAGCCGTTTCGGAGGAGTATGGCAACGAAAACTGTGACACGAGAATTTTATATATTAGATAATACTAGTTGTGCCCCGCAAACGTTGTTCTGCCATATACATTTTCTGGATAGGGCCACCCTTAACGCCTAAGGGAATAAAAAATAGCCTATGACCTGTTCTCAGACCTACCAAATATAAGTCAAAGTCAAAGTCAAATCATTTATTTCAATTAGACCCTTTACAGGCACTTTTGAATTGTCAGAAGCTAGTTGCCACGTTCCAAAGTGTAGATTCCTATGGAGAAGAACGGGCAAGAAACTCCATAACTCCAATATACACAAAACAATCATAAATATCAAGTCAAGCCGTTTCGGAGGAGTTGGATAACAAACACTGTGACACGAGATTTTTACATATTCTTACGATTTTACCTAGAGCAATGTCATGGTCAACAATACTTGTTAGACTTATGAAAAATATTTTTTAAACTAGCTATGGAAGAAGGACTTCAAATGGAAATTTGGATGCATCTGTCAAGCGTTGGGCTGGACAAAATTCGGATGTATCTGTCAAGCGTTGGGCTGGCACATAATTTTGTGGCTGTTATTTGTTGCACAAAATCATGTTCCAGCCAACTGCCTGTACGGAGATTCTGCTCATCGTCGAAGACCACGAAGTATTGAAGGACAGTACCTACGTAAAAATATATGAAGAGCTCGTTTATCTTGATGCCTGATGATTGTGCAATTTGAATAAACATGTTCTAAAACCTTTACATTTTTGTGGAAAGAAATACCTACTGTCGTGAGCAGGATTCGAACCTGCGCCTCCCGATTAAATACTCCAGGCGCTCTGCCTACTAACACATTCCGACCTCTGCTCACTACTCCGAATTCTTTCACATTTAAACGCCTTGGTGTTGTAAGTAATTGCTATCTATTGTGGTAGCAAAAATATTCTAATTCTATGATCTATTCAGTCCCTATACAGGTGAAATGTTTTTGACAATAAATTAATTTAAGAGTAAAATTTTTATTTTTTATTTTCTCGGATTCACATACTACATACGTTATACACACACAAAAACTCTTGAAAGAGGAAGAGTTTTCATGTTGTTTAGGGTCGGCAATACTCTTTTACTTTCCATGTTTCTCTTTTAATCGTCAAGTTATCGTTTACTTTCGTTCATATCAATCCTTATACAATCCATCCATCTTTTCGTTGGTCTCCTTCCTTCTCACCATCCATCAACTTTCATATTAGTTGTCTAGTAACATGTCCTTCATCCCTCCTTATCACTTAAATCCCATACGAAAACGGAAATAAATACACCTTGATCTCTCCAAAGTTTATACTTCGTTATGCCTAACCATTCGAGAAATACCTCAGTCCAAATCCAGACGTAATATTAATTAATCTGAAACCTTTTTCTTATCAATAATGTTTTTTTTTGAATCGGCAACTTGTCGGTTGGTAAGCGACGGTGTGGCCGAGGATGGAGCACGTAGATCCAGAAGAAATGTCTTCAGTCTAGCCTTGAATATGCCTAGATTGTATTTCTCAGGAAACGCGGAAGAAGGTAGGGAGTTCCATTCATGGTACGTACTACACGTATCATGAACGTGGATCCAAATCGTCACTAAATATTATAAAACAAAGTCCTCCACTGCGTCTGTCTGGCTGTCGGTTCGCGATAAACTCAAAAACTACTGCACCGATTTTCATGCTGTCTTCAATGGATAGAGTGGTTCTTGAGGTAGGTTTTAGTATATAATTTGTCAAGTTTTTGTATACATTGGCTAAAATATAATGATATTTGTTGGAGGTGTCAGAAAAAAATAAGCCGTCTGGGAGCTATCAACGAAAACGCTGCCTAAACCCTTTGAGATACAAAGAACAAAATTATGTATCGTGGAATTGTGTATCTTATATAGGTCTACAGAAAAGTCTGCGATGGCATATGTTTATCTCTTAAGGATAACATACTATATTCATTTTAATACTTTTTTAAATGGGCAATTATAAAGCGGTAATTGGTAAGCGGGAACGGGATCAAAATTTCATGATTACTTTTGGTCGCTATAACCGACATCGACGCGGGCGAAACCGCGGGCATCAGCTAGTTAAAACGAAAACCTAGTCTGAGTATCAGTGTTTTCTTGAACATACTCCGTATGATGTCATTCCTGATGCCGTATGCTAAATAGTTAGACAAATAAAATAACAAATTAAAGATACCCCCAAGGGCCATGTTGACAACGGTTTATTTGTACCTACGACCTTTTAACCCCAGAAAGTATAAATCCATAATGAAGAATCCATTAATCTCGGCGCCTTGAACCGTGTAGCTGAGTACTATGACTGATAAACAGTCGTTTACTCCACAACAGAGACGGTCAAAAACCCAATAGCAATAACAATCTATTAGGTGGGAGATATCTCCCAACTAGACGGGGGGTTGTTGCTGACATTTTGTTATTTACATCGTTTTATTACCTACCTATACTTAATAAGTTTCAAGACAATCGCTCGTAAAGCGGCTCTCATTGCACGACTATTCGTTTCATAACTCTTCTTATTCGCACGTGTGCTACTTCCTTTATATTACTGCAGTAGTGTAATAATTTAAATCGAAAGCAGCGGAGCGCGTTATTACACGACTGCCCAAAAAAGGAGTGTAATGTTTTTAAGGTTCATGTATTTAAGTATGTTTGTGAGTTTGTGAGTCTTTATTCCACCATCATTTCTAAACGCCTAAATGAAAATGATTTAGATGTATGGTGGATTGTTAGAATCCTTACATTGTCCCGGGTAACATACGCTAGTAAGATTAAGAAATAGTAATATAGGGGCTATGGTACACAAAAAGGTTTGGAATATAAAAATACAATTTATACACATATGGCAAAAGTGTTTTTGATTTTTGAATTAATATAAACATTTTTTGTGGCTTGTTGGGTTTAAAGCCTCAGATAAATAAACCCTTCGGACGTGCTTTAGCTATAGTAACTATGTCGGTTACTCCCTTGCACTCGTAGTTTGACAGGTGTGTGACAGTGACAGGAGTAATACAAGCACGTGTCCAGTAAATTTAACTGGGCCTGAGTGCTTGTTAGTTTTGTGGTATAGTAAGTACTGTGGAGGGTGGTTAATGGAGTAGATGCGAAACCTGCTGGTATCGAATCAATAGGCATGATGACAGATTTTGAAATCTCCTTTTATAATGTAGGTACACGACTACTATATCCAAAAAAACATTATTTCAGCAATAAACTAAGTTTCAACGCAAATTACTGCATTGTAATCTTTCTAATTTGATTTAACCGCCAAAACGCTGCTGGTTGTCATGGCGCCGTTTTGACGTCATGCCTCAGCATACTTAACATTAGTTGAAGCCATATTTTACGGCGATGATTGACATTGGACTGAGGCGTGACGTCATTCGCTGTGATTGACGTTTCAGTTAACAATGCCGATTGCAGCATTTTATGCTTTTATTTTATTGAAAATCTTATTAATCTTAATGTTTTTAATAAAACTAGGTATTTTTTTAGAATCCTTTCTGTTTACTGTCATCATGCCTATTTAAATCATGGTTAAAATATAACTCTATATACTACAAAACGTGATCTCAGAGGCAACGAGGATTGGTCAAAATCAGTCGGATGACTTTTGGTATCGATTTTATCATTATATAAGTATTATATGTTTGTGAGTTTCGTTATTCCACTATTACTTCTAAACGCCTGAACCAATCTAAATGTATGGAGATATCGTTAGAATCCTTACATCGTCCCAAGTATCATATGCAAGTAAGATTTTTTTTAAATAGCTGGCGGGCTTTTATTTTTTTTAATAAATTTCATCTGGATACGAAGTACGCATCTATATAAAAAATTTGGTACATGGAATAACAATATTATATATAATAATAATAATTGTTTTTTAACTTAACTATATAGTATACATATGTAGAGGGGCTCGTGGCTAAGTAACAGCCGCATAGATCGATCGATCTAGGTTTAGCTGCGCTTGCCGCGGTCGTTCTGGGATGGGTGTCCATCATTTCATACGAGACCCCTCCGTGCCTCGTAGAGCACGTTAAGCCGTCGGTCCCGGTTGTCAAATTACGATCTATGACAGCCGTTATGGTAGTCAGAGGTCTGAAAGTCTGACAATCAGTCATACCACGAGATATCGTGTTATCCAGTAATTGGGTTGTGGAGGTCAGATAGGCAGTTGCTCCATGTAAAATACTGGTATTAAGCTGCATCTGGTTTGACTGGAAGCCAACCCCAATGTTATTGGGAAAAGGCTATGCAGATATACATAGTATAAATATGTACCTACTTATTTTCATAATACATTTATTAAATCTACACTGAGAACTTAATGTAATTAATTAAAACAATGTTTTATACTTACATGAATTAAACTCGTGCATAGTTTATCAATACCGATAGTAATAGTTAATTAATTAAGTATTAAATCATTGATAATTAAAAGAACTTGTTATTTTAAACGTATTATTGTAATATTTTTATGGTATTATTGAATTATACATATGTATCTGTCATCTGTACCTCAGTATATTTTAGCCGAAAATTATTATTAAAATCTTAGTAATATCTTAGGTTTTCGCGATCACTACACATTATAATAAAACAACTTTTAACGGGATTAATCGCGTGTAGCGATCGTGGTAGTCCTCCTATAACCACGAACGCTACAAAGTGTTCGAAAAGTCAGGAAAAACATAAACCAATAATACACGCGATTAATCCGGCTAAAAGCGGTTTATTATAATATTAAAATCTTGATGAAGTAGGTAATACAAATGGAAACTCAAGGATGCAAATTTATTTTGTCCTGTTTTCAACCAGTCAAAACCATGAACCTTGAATGTATAGACGAGTTAAGCATGCGGAGGAAATGGAATTTCTTACGGAAATATCATGTGTTGGAAAGAGAAGGTATATTTGGGTTCGGTGGCATTCTTGTCAGAATATTTCATTTGAACCGATTTCGATATATGGGGTGTCGTTAGAATCCTTAATTTCGCCACAGGAACATAGGATTGTACAATAAAAAAAAAAACAAAAAACATTGTGGCTATGCTGCACTAAAAGAAGTGAAATATTAAAAAACAAACATCCCTGGCGTGCTTTTTAATATTTTTATTATGAATTTCATCTTTTTCAAATACCTACTTATGGAGTATTAAAATATATTTTTTGGATGACAAATACGGTTTTGACCTGTGCCTCCCGAATAAATAAGTTGCACTTTATATCAACAATATAATATTAATAAAAAAGAAGCGCGCATTTATTTGCGGGAGGCACAGGTCAATACCGTATTTGTCATCCAAAAAATATAACTTTAGAGTTCGCAGCGCATGTGGTAACGCGTTTGAAAGATTTATATCTGTATTCATAAATCGTGTTCAATAAAAAAACACGTTAACGTTTCCTGGCCGCCAATCGTTCGACATATCGTAATCATTATGAAATACTAACCCATATTGCCACCGCCGTGCCCCCAGATAGATAGATACTACATCATCGTCAACCGATGTGGTTTGATGACGTGATATCAGCTCGTAATAACGGTACGGAAACAAGTTCTCTTATAGAGCGAATGAACCAAAAATTCTACGTCTATGAGTACAACATTAACTAGTCATTGTTGTACTCATAGACGTAGAATTTTTAGGGTTACCCTTGATAATAAATCCGTTCGATTGACATAACATAGCATAAGTTTGACATCACACCTGTATTCTCCGAAGATTTAGGCAGAGGTGTACCCAGGTGGTGAGCCTATTGCCATCTACCGGGCATAATTCCAAACTCCGGGCTGGTACTGAGAATTTCCCAACAGACTCAATAACACTTTGCCCGACTTGGAAATCTAACCCGAGACCTCATGCTCAGCAGTCGCGCTTGGGACCACTAGACCAATGAGGCGAGCTCAATTGAAATTGGCAATATGTCAATTCGAACCATGAAATGTAAAAAAATCTTAAAAATAATTAAGCAATCGGGACACAAATAAGCCATCATGCTTTTAAATTGAGATATTTATAATATAGGCAAATTTATGATAAAACAACTTTTAACCGTCCTGTCGTCCTCCTGCGACCACGAACGCTGCAATGTGTTCGAAACGTCAGGAAAAACAAAAAAACAATAATACACGCGATTAATCCGGTTAAAAGTTGTTTTATTATAATGTGTAGTGATCGCGCAAACCTAAGATGGAACCTATTGGTAAATTTATTTTAACATTTTACAGATCGTTTTAAGGCCTTGACTTGACATTGGAATTGGTAATAAATTCAAGAGTAAAGCCACAGTTATGAAAATAAATAGTGAATAGTTTTAATACGTACTATCCCGGACACTCCCGCCTGACCACCACTAAGTTCATTTTTGCTTGCACTCAAAAATAGAAGCGCTCTGTCACCCCGTTAAGGTCAAATTAGATTGTCCCTAAAATTCACAAAAGGGAGTACCTACACGTGATGCGTCACTAAGCTGCGCAGTGCATATTGCAACTAATTACGTTCTCGCTTTCCTAATAGGCAAACACTATAAGGGGGCGTGGCATGGCGCAGGATTTAGACAAAAAAATTATTAAGTGGTCAGGCGAAGAAGGCCGCGAGAGTACCTATGCTTGCAAGGTTTAGAGTTGTAAAATTTACTCTTTTCGTTTTGACAGAATATTGCATTATTCTCACATTTCCTTTATTTTGAAACAGAATAATATATATTTTTTACCTTCTTATAAATACGTCGCTCTACACTATGATTTTTCTCCGATATCCTGGGTGTGTTTACTGATACACATCTCACATGCACCCCACACACGTCATCCCGACCACTGTGCCAATAGCGGCGTAGGCGTATTGTAAAGACCAGCAAGGTTAGATTACCTACCATAAACTCGCGACAATCTAAGAAGTCCGATTTGACGATTCTCATTTTACCTTTGTATACCTACCTACGTAAGAAATTGAAATATCAAATTCATAATCTTAAATAATTACTATGTTACCCATACACTATAACAACGAGTACGACAGTAACAACGAGACTGCCTCGTTGGTCTAGTGGTCGCAAGCGCGGCTGCTGAGCGAGAGGTCTTGGGTTCGATTCCCAGGTCGGTCAAAGTGTTATTGAATTTTTCTGTTAGGAACTTTTCAATAGCAGCCCGGAGTCAGGAAGTTGGTGGTGTGACACCCCCGTGCTTCGGAGAGCAGGTAAAGCCGTCGGTCCTGCGTCTGATCTCTCTCTGGTCGTATCGGATTTCCGTCTCATCGGAATATGAGAGTGAAGGAAGAGAGAGTGCACCTGTGTTTGCGCATACACTTGTGCACTATAATATCTCCTGCGTACTTGGCTAATCTCCTCGGAGATAGGCCGCCGTGACCAAAATACGGTCGGAAGGAGTATATACCAACGGGTATCGTTTCTAAACCTCAAGTTTAACTTTATATTGAAAAAAATGCACTCAAAAAGAAAAGTCATTAACGGACTTGTTAGATTATCGTGAGTATAGGAATGGATAATCAAAATGTATGCTGGTTCAGCCGAATCTCGGACCGAGACGTGTTCGACGCGTCATAATGTTGCATGAACTACTTCATATCAAGTGTTCATAGTGACTTGATGTTTTGCCTTGCCCGTCCACCGCACGTAGCATGTCATGAAAATATGTCATGTAGATTCCCTTCATATTCACAGATTTTGCAGCGAAATATTGCGCAAGCTAGCACCCGGTGCAGAGTCACCGCACCGTAGGTCTTATTCTTGGAAATAGAGAGAATCTTGCCAATGGCATTATTTATCAAACAGTGGAATGCGCTGCCGGAGTGGTGGGGGGTCTTCCCCGATAGTTACAATCTGGTGTCTTCAAGAGGCGAGGGAATTGGTTTCTTCTAGGCAAGCGTGCTCCATCGTAGACCGCATTATCGCTTTACATCAGGCGAGATGGCCGTCAAACGCAAGCCACTAAGCTAAGAAAATTTCTAAAGTTACACGGGTAGAACTCAAGGTGGTGATACAGAGGCTTATAGGAAGAGGTCATAGGAAGCTGGTCCTGATCAGGAAGAAAGGGTACCTCCAGACTCTGTCTCAATAACGCCCTATCGTGCTGCCGTACGCGTTGTAACCTAGTCTTTCCCGGTCCAAACCACACGGTACCAGTTGAGTGCCTCCTATTTTACCCACAACAGTAAACACGTTACATACCTTCGATAAAGTGAATAGCTGTCGGCTATCAATCAGAACAATTATAAACCGTTTATGTATTAATAACTTTATAATAATCAATAAATAAAGTCAAAGGCAAGCTGTATGTTACTCTCGGGTTATTTCCACGAATATTACGCGCGGAGAAAGTATGCGAAGATAATAAGGTTATGATTATTGAATAAATGCAGGCGTTACTTTGCGGAAGTCCATTACAGTAGATGGTTTACAACATTGTATTAACTGCAAAGTTAGTCGTGTCGGTTCGGTCACCTGTAAATGGACTGAATAGATAGCAATGACGTCACCAAAAGACGTATTAAAATGTGGAAGAAGAATTCGCGATGGTGAGCAGAGGTCGAGATGGCTTAGTGGTCAGAGCGCCTGGAGTATTTATCCGGGAGGCGCAGGTTCGAATATAACTTTTGAGTTCGCTAACCATGCGCTAAAGCTTTTCAAAAGATTTATCTTTAATATCTAGCTACTTCCACAATATTTTGTATACCTAGTCATGCATTACCTGTGCAAATTATGCACATGCGCAAACGGTGAAAATTGCGGAAATAATTTTTATTAGAATATTTATTGTTTTATTTTATATTAAATAGAAATCGGAAGGTTATGATTTTTTTGGTAAGTAAATCCGCGGAGGGATTCGAACTCCAACCATTTGATTAGACCATATCTGTTAATAAAATCTCTGTAACAGCCTTGGAATCATGGCCCGGTAAATGGCAATAGGCTCACCATCTGAAAACGAAACGTAGGTGTACAACAGTACTCCTCAGTCTCTCCCCTTCGCCCTATAGTACCGCCGTATAGAGACTGAATAGTTAGCAATGACGTCACCAAAAGACGTATTCAAATGTGGAATAAGAACTCGCGGTAGTGAGCAGAGGTCGAGGAAGCTAAGCGGTCAGAGCGCCTGGAGTATTTATTCGGGAGGCGCAGGTTCTAATCCTGCTCACGACTGTATTTTTATTTCCACATTTTTTTTTATCTTTAGAGTGGATGCATGCGTTAATGCCTTTCGAAAATTTATCTGTATTTGTTAAGGTAATCGCATCTGTACGACATTGTATTAATTACAAAGTTAGTCGTTTCGGTTCGGTAACTAGACTAAATATTAATAAAAAAAAAATAAGTTAAAAATTGTAGATAGCAATGACGTCACCAAAAGACGTATTAAAATGTCGAATAAGAATTCGCTTTAGTGGGCAGAGGTCGAGAGGGCTTGGCGTTCAGAGCGCCTGGAGTATTTATCCGGGCGCAGGTTCGAATCCTGCTCACGATTGTATTTATCTTTCCACAATATCTTATATTTTTGTATAATAACTTTCGTGAGACATATTCATATCAATTATTGTTCACTGGTTATGGTTACTACTCACGTGCATATTTCAGGAATTTCCCGACTAGTTTCGAACTCGAACGGAGCCCTTAGTCATGTGCTAAGCCCGCGGCGATGTTGCGAGTTTGACTCGCGACGAAAAATGCACGTGACTAGTAACCGGTGAACAATAATTGATAAAACCGGATATGTTCAAAATGTGACTGTTTACAATGCGCACGAGTTTGTCGTGTTTTTGCCAGACACCAGACAGTTAAATGCCGTCATTAATTTATCTAGTGATATCGGCCTTCAAATGGTAGATATGTGCGTTCATGTGTTTAATTAGTCTATCTTGTTATTAATCTGCCATATAGGTCTAGTGATTCCAAGCGCGACTGCTGATCATGAGGTTCCGGGTTCGATTCCTAGGTCGAGTAAAGTGTTATTGAGTTTTACTGTTGGGAAAGTCTCAGTAGCAGCCCGGAGTTTAGAATTGTGCCCGGTAGATATGATATATAATAACTTTCGTAAGACACATTCATATTAATTATAGTTTAACGGTTATTACTCACGCACATACTTCGGGATTTGTAGTTTGACTCGCGACATCGCCGCGGGCTCAGCTCATGAATAAGAGCTCCGTTCGAGTTCGAAACTAGTCGGGCAATCCCGAAGTATGTGCGTGAGTAATAAACGTTAAACTATAATTAATAAGATATGATATATTAAATATCCCAGGTAATTTAAGCTTTTTGTCATGATTGGAAACCCCGAATGTTGTCACAATGTCCTTAGCAGTCCACTGACCTCTACTGGAGTTCCGGGATCATAGATTCATTTGCGGAAACCCTGGTAGGTTATGGTCCATGGAAGTTGCCGACGAACTTTGTCACTTTGTGGTACTGGTCACTGAGCAGTGATAGCCTAGTGGTATGACCGCTGGACTGACAAATCAAAGTTCGCAAGTTTGAATCCAAGGTACGTACCACTGTCTTTTCCAAGTCCTCTGCGTATTACATGAAACGGTGAAGGAAAACAGCGTTAGGAAACCAGCACACCAGAGAGATTTTCTCGATGGTGTGTAAAGCTATGTCAGAGACCTACGGGTGGTTTAAACTCTGGCACTAGGTTGTTCATCAACCACACGATAAGAAGAAGAAGAAGAAGACTGTTGTTCAGCATTGACACTGTAGGAAATAATAGGAAAGATCAGGAATTATTGATTGTTCACATGTAAACCGATTCAGTTGGATTTTGCAGACATTACGTTTTTTGACGACACTACAACATAATGAAAACCTAATTTGAGGATGGAAACGAAAGATAGTCGAGGGAACTCCTCAACGGTTTACAGTAACCACTTCGTGTTTGGTTTTATTTCAACGATCTTGATGAGAACTTTAGAAGTGTTTTGTAGATTATAGCCGCATGAGTGGAAACGCCGTTTAGGATAGTTAAAGAAACTTAGGATTACCATATCATAAAGGTAGATAGGTCATATTTTCCTTCCTCATTTGATGTGGTTACAAGCTAAACGGGTATTAGTGTTGTTAAAGCAGCCCGTAAGCATCTGGCTTACCGAATAACAATAGCCAGGACCGACGGTTTAACGTGCTAACCGAAGCATCTTTTGGGGGCTGAGTTGCTCGCGTCCGTAGGAGTGCACCCTTAAAAGGAATCTCTACACGTGGCCCTTGGGTAGTGCAAAACAGGCAACACAACTCTGGTGGGAGGCTTCGGCCCCGGCTGGTTACCGCTCACCCGACGAAGCCATGCCGTGAAGGAACCTAGCCGTGTTTCGGGATGTAATCCGGTGCAACCGTTGTGGGAGATGGATCTGGGCAGTTGTATCAACTCCCAAACGATCGTTCTCCCCAAATCTATCCACTCTACTCTTAAGAGTGGATAGATTTATTCTAGATATACGTGCTCCATCCGCAGCCACACCTTCGCTTACCATCAGGCGAGTTAGTGGCCAAACGTAGATGCAATTTTGATAAAAAAAACATGGTTATTCTTGACCAACAAAATAATCAATTAAAATGATCTCGTCTGAGGTACAAGGTAAACATACACGGAAATGTAAACACAGGTCACAGTTTAGTTTATTTTAAACTTAACTGATAATTATAAAGTAACCATATTATAAATAGTTTTAATAATTTATTAAATACTAGCTGTGCCCGCGACTCAGTCCACGTGGATGTCGTAAATTAACACCATGTCGTGTATGAACACAAATTCATAATTAACAAATGTACGACGTGATTGGCATAACTTTTTTATTTATGAACCGATTAACATGAAACAAACACTCAATGTTAAGTGAAGCTTACCACAATATATTAGTGAAAACCACATCTAAATCGGATAAGCCGTTTCTGAGATTAGCGTGCACAAATAGACAAACAGACAAAAATTCTAACAATCATTGTTTTGGGTTCTATTTGTGTTAATAAAGGTCCCAATAATATTTTTTCTCATATATCTTCCATGTACAGACAGCGATCCGTTACATTTTTATTATATGTATTGATTGATTATTATTGTGTAATGTTGTGTTTCTATCCTGCAATATGGACACTCACAGAATAGCCACCTCGTTTAGCATAGCATACACCGTCGTGCAAATCTCGGATGCATACCTGAGAAATGTTCTCGCTGCACGTTGGTACGAAAAACCATCTCAGAGGACTGCGGTTGGTTTAAACTGTGACACTAGGTTGTTCAACGATACGATAGAAAGAATGCATTTTTATACCTAGATCCTACCACGGTGAAGGTTATTTATCGATGTTTAAATCATCGAGATATCAATACACCTTCCTTAAAGATAGTTAATCAACCGTGGAGGTTAAGAATTTGCACCCGGAGCTCTGCCAGTGGACTTTGTCATCAGCTTATCATTATTTACTAATAGTTCTGTTTGTGAAAAATATTATTATGGAGTATCACCTGCTACATAACGAGACTTTCTGGTGAAGAGTAGACACGTATCGATGACTTTTCTCTATAATAATATACTGCCAATCGAATATTCGGTTATGACGACCTGTCTCTACGGAGTACTGGTTGCCAAGTACCTACGCAGATGCACTCCCTCTTCCTTCACTGTGATAGTCCGATGGGACGGGAATCAAGCATTACCGAAGAAAGAGACCGACGGCTTTACGTGGTCTCCGAAGGATGGAGGTGTCATACTATCAACTTCCCAACTACGGGTTGCTACTGAGAATTTCCTAACAGAAAAACCAGGACCTTCCACTCAGCAGTGGCGTTTGCGGCCACTATACCAATGAAGCAATTGCATTCAGGTGTACGTATTAAAAAAAAGCCAAAAGACGTATTTAAATGTCGAAGAAGAATTCGGGGTAGTGAGCAGAGGTCGAGATAGCTTAGGGTTCTGAGCGCCTGGAGTATTTATTCGAGAGGCGTAGGTTCGAATCCTGTTCACGACCATATTTTTGTTACCACAAAAATATGGTCATTAGAAATTTATTATCACTGGTTAAAATTCTAGAGGAAACCAGAACACCTGAAACATGGTCTCGATGTTGTAAGCCATGAGAGAAGCCTATAGGCAGAGATGATGAAGCAGTTGTGGAGATCTAATAGGATAGTCTGATAAAATAATTTATTATGCATTCGTTTGTAAACCTTTCTGAAAAAAATAAAATGAAATAAATGTTTTATCAAGTCAATGTACTTGAGGGGCTCGTGGCTGAGTAACAGCCGCACAGATCGATCGATCGAGGTTAAGCTGCGCTTGCCGCGGCCGATCTGTGGATGGGTGACCATAATTTCATACCGAGACCCCTCCGTGCCTCGGAGGCCACGTTAAGCCGTCGGTCCCGGTTGTCAAATTAAGATCTATGACAGTCGTTACAGGTAGTCAGAGACCTGAAAGTCTGACAACCAGTCATACCACGAGATATCGTGTTACCCAGTTGCTGGGTTGGGGAAGTTAGATAGGCAGTCGATCCATGTAAAATACTGGTATTAAACAGCATCCGGTTTGACTGGAAGCCGACCCCAATGTAATTGGGAAAAGGCTAGGCAGATATATATCAAGTAAATGTACTTATTTTTTTAGGTTAATAACTTATTTCGTTATTTATAATAGCCCGGATAGTGGAGTGTAATATTAGGATAACATCAGAAACTGGCGCATGGATAACATTTAGTATGGCATAGCTAGATAGAAGGAGACTGTATCGGTGGCGGTTGCCACTAACAACAACATTCCCAAAGAGGGTTGACGTCAGGCAGGCGGCCGGTCATAAAACATTGCCAACACTTTAGCAGCATGCCAGATATAGGTATGCTGCGCCGACCCCAAATAAATTGGGATAAGGGCAGGGGGGTGATGATGAACTTATTTCATTATTATTTTGTTTTTAACTTGAACTGAAATACTCCAAGACAAGACCGCAAGTGTTTATCATCGAGTTTAGTATGTTTTGTTACTATATTTAGTTTATTTAAATAGATACTGATTATTTGGATATTTTTTCTTCATTATTCTTTAGTCTAATAATATTTAAGGCTAAGGACCGCACTGTGGGATATTGCCACCATTTTTGCCGTCCATGTATTGTAAATAATATCTTAGGTTTGCGCGACCACTACACATTACAATAAAACAACTTTTAACCGGATTAATCGCGTGTATTATTGGTTTTTTGTTTTTCCTGACGTTTCGAACACTTTGCAGCGTTCATGGTCGCAGGAGGACTAAGGTGTCAGGTGTCTCAACAGTTTATTTAAAATTATTTCAGTCTACCGTACATATAATTGATAAATTCATAAAATTATTTTTGTCTCTGATACATGTTTAAAACTAAATCGCGACGGTATTTCCTAAGACTATCCCTGAGAAGAAATACCGAAACAAACTCAAGGGTCACAGTCGTTTTAAATTTAGAGATACAATTTTACAATTTTATCGAATTATAAACTAAAAGGTGTTCCGATGCACGCAGTAATCGCTCACAGTATCTTGATTTTTCTTGTGACTTGACTTTGTTTGGGACTTGATTATTTTCAGTACAGGGTTCCAAACAGGTGGTAATTGCCAACCATCTTCTCTATTGAAATTTGGGTGTTTTTTAATTTCAATAGCCTCGCGGAGCATTCTCGGTATATATCGGTTTTCTTTCGCGAGGATTTGGGGTTGGTCAAAACGTAGAAAATGGTTGGGTTTGTCTGTTGTATGTTCACAGACTGCAGATTTTGTTGAGCGTCTATTCTTGACGTCAGCTATGTGTTCTTTCAACCTGGTGCCAATGCTACGCTTTGTTTGCCCTATGTATGATAGCCCACAATCGCAATCAATCTTGTAGACCCCTGCATCTTGTAAGGGAATGTGGCACTTCACCGGTCTGAGAAGTTGGCTGATCTTTCTATGTGGCTTGAAGTAGGTTTTGATAGAAGCACGCTTCAAGATGTGACCAATTCTATCGGTGACCCCTTTGATGAAAGGTAGGACAGCAGGTCTGCGATCAACTGTGGTGGGCTTTGGGCGGCTTCTGCGACGGGGATGTGGAGCCCGTAAGTTATTATGTTTGAGAACTTGCTTCACATGGTTGAGTTCCCCTGCCAGGTGGTAGGCGTCGCAGATGCCTTGTGCTCTCTGTAACAAAGATTTGGCGACAGTAGCTAACTGACAAGGATGGTGGTGAGATTCACCGTTCAAGTATCTTTCTGTGTGGGTGGGCTTTCTATACACAGTGTGACTAACAGAATGATCCGGATTATGGATAAGTAATATGTCAAGGAAGGCCAGTGACTTGGTTTTCTCTAATTCCATGTGAATTGAATTTTATTATGTATGGAATTTAGGTGGTCTAAAAATGCAGGGACCCCATTGTGAGGCAAGATGGTGAAAGTATCATCAACATACCTAGTAACTCTGCATATGCTAGAGGCATGTCATGGTCACTTGAGCACTGCCTTACCAGCGGCTACCTATTGTGGGACAATGAATTCTACCTGCAAGTTGACGGTGTGGCCATGGGTTCACCGGTCTCCCCGGTGGTTGCCGACATCTTCATGGAAGATTTTGAAAGGAGAGCCCTCCTGACGGCCCCGGCTATGCCGAAGATTTTCAAGAGGTATGTTGATGATACTTTCACCATCTTGCCTCACAATGGGGTCCCTGCATTTTTAGACCACCTAAATTCCATACATAATAAAATTCAATTCACTATGGAATTAGAGAAAACCAAGTCACTGGCCTTCCTTGACATATTACTTATCCATAATCCGGATCATTCTGTTAGTCACACTGTGTATAGAAAGCCCACCCACACAGAAAGATACTTGAACGGTGAATCTCACCACCATCCTTGTCAGTTAGCTACTGTCGCCAAATCTTTGTTACAGAGAGCACAAGGCATCTGCGACGCCGACCACCTGGCAGGGGAACTCAACCATGTGAAGCAAGTTCTCAAACATAATAACTTACGGGCTCCACATCCCCGTCGCAGAAGCCGCCCAAAGCCCACCACAGTTGATCGCAGACCTGCTGTCCTACCTTTCATCAAAGGGGTCACCGATAGAATTGGTCACATCTTGAAGCGTGCTTCTATCAAAACCTACTTCAAGCCACATAGAAAGATCAGCCAACTTCTCAGACCGGTGAAGTGCCACATTCCCTTACAAGATGCAGGGGTCTACAAGATTGATTGCGATTGTGGGCTATCATACATAGGGCAAACAAAGCGTAGCATTGGCACCAGGTTGAAAGAACACATAGCTGACGTCAAGAATAGACGCTCAACAAAATCTGCAGTCTGTGAACATACAACAGACAAACCCAACCATTTTCTACGTTTTGACCAACCCCAAATCCTCGCGAAAGAAAACCGATATATACCGAGAATGCTCCGCGAGGCTATTGAAATTAAAAAACACCCAAATTTCAATAGAGAAGATGGTTGGCAATTACCACCTGTTTGGAACCCTGTACTGAAAATAATCAAGTCCCAAACAAAGTCAAGTCACAAGAAAAATCAAGATACTGTGAGCGATTACTGCGTGCATCGGAACACCTTTTAGTTTATAATTCGATAAAATTGTAAAATTGTATCTCTAAATTTAAAACGACTGTGACCCCTGAGTTTGTTTCGGTATTTCTTCTCAGGGATAGTCTTAGGAAATACCGTCGCGATTTAGTTTTAAACATGTATCAGAGACAAAAATAATTTTATGAATTTATCAATTATATGTACGGTAGACTGAAATAATTTTAAATAAACTGTTGAGACACCTGACACCTTAGTCCTCCTGCGACCACGAACGCTGCAAAGTGTTCGAAACGTCAGGAAAAACAAAAAACCAATAATACACGCGATTAATCCGGTTAAAAGTTGTTTTATTGTAATATTGTAAATAAAATTCTTAATTACTTTTGTCAGTTCTCGGGGGATATTTATTAAAATGGATAGCAGTAGACCTAATACTATTGTTTGGATTTTAAATTGCACGTGTACTGTATAGCCATGCCATATTCTACAAATTATTAAAAATCCGAAAGTTCGTGAGGATAGGTCGATGTTGTTTACTTCTTCACGCAATAACTACTGGACGGATTAAGGCGAAATTTGGCGCACAGATACTCGTAGTTAATAACCTAGATTAACTCATAGAATACTTTTTTTCGGCTGGACCGTATTCTGCAGTTCACACAGGCGAACTTGTGGGCAGAACCAAGTATCTAATAATATAATCCTAACTAAGTAATATTATAATCCTGAAAGGTAACTCTCTCAGTCTGTTTGTTACGTTTAGGGGTCTTAGGGGGCTGAGCTGCCCGCGTCCGAAGGAGTGCTCCCTTAGAATGGAATCCCTAATCGTGGCCCCTGGGTGGTGCAAAAAAGGCAACACAACTCTGGTGGGAGGGAGGCGTGTGCCGTGGCTGGTTACCACCCATCGGACGAAGCTTTGTCGTTGAAATGACCTTGTCGTGTTTCGGGATGTAGTCCGGTGCAACCGTTGCGGGAGACGGGTCTGGGCAGTTGTATCAACTCCCCAATTGTCGTTTTCCCCAAATCTATCCACTCTACTTAGAGTGAAGAGATTTCTTCTGGATCTACGTGCTCCATCCTCGGCCACACCGTCGCTTAACATCAGACAAGTCGGTGGTCAAACGTAGATCCATCTTGTATAAAAAAAAACTTAAAGAAAAACCGCCAAAATCGCTGAACCAATTTTGATGAATGAATGAACTTTGGACAAGGACATAGGCTATCTTTGGTTGCGCAGACAAATTCGCGCACCACAGTAGTTATGATAATTTTATACCTATCAGTACGATAAAAAATCCACAACCCAGTTACTGGGTAACACAATATCTCGTGGTATGACTGGTTGTAAGACTTTCAGGCCTCTGACTTCCCGTAATGGCTCATAGAACTTAATTTAACCGTCGTCGGTCCTGGTTATCACCAGGACCGACGACGGTTTAACGTGCATACCGGGACACGGAGGGGTTTCGATTTGAATGATGGTCCTCATCCACAGATCGATCGCGGCAAGCGTAGCTTAACCTCGATCGATCGATGTGTGCGGCTGTTACTTAGCCACGAGCCCCTTCCTCAATCGGATACTGCACCAATTGAAACTGTGTGTCAATCATACCAGACAAGGTCGTCACCTCACTTCCTTACACTTTGAAGGTCTTCGTCTAGTCGCCGTTAATTATCACAAGATAACACATATTTTTATATATTAAACATTATTGTAAGAACATAATTACTGTCTGTTAGAATTAAGTAATGCAGATAAAATAAAATGATTTGTTTGTCTTTGGTCCCAAGTCCAATTGCGGAGAATGAGGTCCTGACTTCGATTCCCAGGTCAGGGAAAATGGAATTGAGTCCGGTAGATCGCAATAGGCTCACCACATGGTACTTTATAATAGCATTAGTGAAATGTGGGCGCAAAACTGTGTACACTTCTGCCTAACCCTTCGGGGAATACAGGCGTGATAATGTTATGTTATAAATACGCGCGTGGTACTTCATCATTATTTTGTTGCCGAGTTATTTTAAAACTGCGATATCTCCGAAGATATTTATTGAAATCAAATAATGTAAAGGGTAATTTTGTTCAAAATGAATTGAGATGAATAACATATTTATTTGGATAAGCTCCTGAGATTAGCGTGTTCAACCAAACAAACAAACAAATTCTTCAGTTTTATAATATTAGTATGGATATAGGGCCTATATGTATTATATTGTGCAATAAATATATATACTATATGCAATAATAATGTTGAGTATTGTTTTTTATTTGTATTTATTTAAGTTCTTGTAATTCCTATATATATTTTTTATTTTTTTTTATGAAATAGGGGGCAACCGACCAGACGGCTCGCCTGATCGTAAGCGATTACCACGACCCATGGACACCGCAACCCTAGAGGAGTCACAAGTGCGTTGCCGTCCTTTTAAAGGGTTTGGGCCTCCGGTACCCTCACTCACTCGGCGAAACACTACGCAAGCGTTGTTTCACGCCGGTTTTCGTGAGGCCGTGGTATCAATCCGGTCGAGCCGACCCATTCGTGCCGAAGCATAGCTCTCCCGCGGTGTTAGAAAATGATAGGGATGTGATGGTGTATAAAACCATGTCAGAGACCTACTGGTGGTTTAAACTCTGACACTAGGTTGTTCATCAACCACACGATTAGAAAGAAGAATAAGTTTTGATTTACTGGCGAGGACAACATTTTTATGAAATATATTACGCACAAATGGCTTACATCAATTACATGAATTAGAGGAAAATCTTGTGGGTCGATGAATAACTTAAGTAGCATTAATGGCTGCATTTTTTTATGCACTGACTTAGAGGATAGTTTTTTTACAGCTCCAAGGAACCGTAGATCTAAGCATTTGATATTAATTTCAACTAGATACCATTACGCCTTCTTGGGAAAAAGAGTTTTGACAGATAGACAGATGGACAACGAATTGATCTTATAAAGAAGGGTTAGTTTTCCCTTTTGAAGAACAGAACCCTAAACTATTCCAATTTGTGACAAAAATTATAAACAATAACAGTACTTATTCGCAGGCCCACTTCTTGTGTGATAACCTCCAATTGAGCTCAATTTGACATTACCCTTGAATTAGGTTTGGTTACATTAACCCCAGCTGCGGTTAATGCTCGATATCATTCTAGTAACCATAAATAACAACTTGAATGGATTATTATTATTTGGGGTTGAATCTTACAATTATTATTTATGATAGATAGATACTCATAAATAATATTTAACCAATTTAATTAACGTTGAACTCCTCGTAATCGAACCCAGGACGGGTTCGATTACAGGGTCGTGCATTGTTATTGGGCCTTTCTGTTTGGCAAATCCTCAGTGCGGCTGTTACTTAGTCGAGAGCCCTTCCACACTGTAGTATTCGTGATAAATAAATGAACAAAAATAATAATTTCTTACATCACCGGTTAGCATGTCATTACATCATCTTGCTGACACATTTCTATTGTGTATATTAACACAACTTATCTTCTATCGCACGTGCCAATCAGCTCTTCACGATGATAACGCTGTAGTGTCCGTGCTGCTGTGTTTACTATATATTTACTTTGTAACACTCACTATTTACTTACTTTCTTTCTTTCTTTTCTTTCTTTTCTTTCTTTTCTTTCTTTTCTTTTCTTTCTTTTCTTTCTTTTCTTTCTTTTCTTTCTTTTCTTTCTTTTCTTTCTTTTCTTTCTTTTCTTTCTTTTCTTTTTTTCTTTCTTTTCTTTGTTTGTCTACCTATGTGCTCAACCTTTTTATTATATAAAAGTCTAATTTAATCATATACTTTTGTAAAAGGTTTGTGTATGAATAAAGATATTTTTTTTTTTTTTTTTTTTTTTTTTTTTTTTCTTTTCTTTCTTTTCTATTTACTACACTATAATAAAACATGAAACCTATGTCTTAAAGGCTAGGTTTCTTTTGGGATGAATATAATATTATTTATTTGTTAACATACATAGCTGATAAAGGTATAAAGCATGCCCATCTATGGTTTGTGTTGAGGCATAATTTAAATAATAAAATTGGTAAAACATTCATTCAATATCATATATATTGATATTTTTTAATACTTTATAAGGTATGGTTGCCATTTCTAAAATCTACAAGAAGTGTGAAAACTCGGATTTTGGGGCTCTAAACCCGGAAATATCAACACTGTTTTTGTAACGTTACTCGGAAATATAAATGATAAATGATTTTATTTCTGTAAATAGATCATTTGAAGACACTTTTACAAGTAATTTTTATAAACTAGATGGCGCCGGCGTATCCTATCTGACTATCTCTGAGAAGAAACGCCGAAACAAACTCAGAGGTCAACGTCTCTTTTAAAGTCCAGACATAATAGTATGTAGTACATATGTATCTATGTGAGTGTAACGATGCAGGGATCGTCTGGAATATATAATATATAAATAATAGATTAAATTGTTATAAATTGCCTTCTTAAACAATATTTAGTTATAAAGTTATAACAAACAATTAGTAGTCTTGTATTTTAGACGTAATTGCGGCCGCTTATTTTCGATAGATGTGTCAGCACCCTCAAACCCGGACTATAAATGAAACCGGACGCTCCCCGGACGCCCTCTAAACTAGGACAAATACGGGTAAACCCGGACGGATGGCAACCCTATGCTAAGGCCATGTAATGCCTAGGTTAATTACTATATTTCAAGACAACATTGAGAAATAATAGACACAAACGGGGCTCCTACTTCAACGCACGACTAACTTTGCAGTTAATACAATGTCGTATAGATGCAATTACCTTAACATTGTTCGTGCCTGTTCCGTCACCTGTATAGTAACTGAATTGCAATGACGTCACCAAAAGACGTATTGAAATGTGGAAGAAGAATTCGCGGTGGTGAGCAGAGGTCGAGATGGCTTATGTCAGAGCGCCTGGAGTATTTACCCAGGAGGCGCAGTTTCGAATCCTGTTCGCGACCGTATTCTTTTTCCATTTAATATCATACCTACATACTTACATTAAGCCATCTCGCGGTGGTGAGCAGAGGTCGAATTCTTTTTCTATTTAATATTGTAACTTTAGAGTTCACTAAGCATGCGTTAATGCTTTTTCAAAGACATATCTTGAATTATGTATGTATGTTTGTGAGTTCCTTTACTCCACAATAATTTCTAAATGCCTGAACCGATTTAGATGTATGGGGTTTCGTTAGAATCATACTGCAGGACAGTATAAGGCTATAAGGTAACATAGACTAGAAAGATTAAAAAATATAGTGCCTATGGTACACAAAAAGGTGTGAAATAAATAAATATACAATTCCGCATGGCAGACGCGCTTTTTATTTTTGTTTTTTTATTTCATCTTGTTAATGAAGGTACTCAGAGAAGGGATTGTGCTGTCTTGGAGAAGCACGTTAAACCATTCTTACCGTTTCTCAAAATAAGATTTATGAAAGCCGTTACTGCTAGTCAAATGCCTGAAAGTCTGATAGCCAGTCATACCACATAATATCGTGTTACCCAGTAAATGGGCTGTGGTGGTCAGATAGGCAGTCGCTTCATGTAAAATACTGGAAGCTGTATGCCTGCCGGTGTGACTGGAAGCCGACCCCAATGTTATTGGGAAAAGGCTGAGCAGATTGACTACAGTATGTAGGTAAAGACACCTCTACCTATGCCTTCATTGGTGAAATGTGTAAGTACAGCATCAGGGAAATGTTGGCTATTCCACTTATTTATTTATTTATTAAGCTGCATCTGAATAGACTGTAAGTTGACCCCATCACCACGATAGCTCGTTATGAGTTAGCGATTTCAAATGATAAAGTTCAGGGTTTTTACAATATATAAAGGTGGCTTGAAGGCTGAGTTGTTCCGGACCCCTCTCTTGAGCTACAAGTTGTGGGTTCAAACCTGGCATGTACCAATGTGTCTTTTTCAATGTCATATGTACTTTTTTAGTTATTCTAAGATATCACAGACATACGGTGAAGGAAAACATCGTCATCATCATCAGGAAAACTGGAAGTAATGGTCGGAAATTGCTAACCCGCAGTGAGCTATTGATCAAGTGTGGGTGCATAACCACCGATGTGTACACCTCTGATTATCCCTCTGGGGAATACAGTGGTGTTGCTATAATGCTATGTATATCATGCTTTATAAAATGTTGTGGGAAAAGCTGGATAGCGTTTTGTAATCGTCGTTGCACATTTTCGCATAAGCATGCGCAAGAGTGGTGATCGCCGCCGATTCCTTATCTATATGAGGATTATAAATTAATTTTAACCAAAAAATAAAAACCGCCTTCCAAAATCTACTACACTAAAAAGTTTAAAATAATATCAAAATTTGCTTATAATAAAATAATTTTAAAATAACAATATATAATAATAATCTGTTAATTTTGGAGTCGGTGCCTGTACTGGGAGAGGGTTATTGTTTTCCTCTTGTTAGTCACTTATGTTCGTTGTGCTGTGGTTATGTTACCGGCGTTTGTATCTGGTTGTAAACCCCACATACATCAGGCACCGACTTCAAAATTAACAGATTATTATTATATATTGTTATTTTAAAATTATTTTATTATAAGCAAATTTTGATATTATTTTAAACTTTTTAGTGTAGTAGATTTTGGAAGGCGGTTTTTATTTTTTGGTTAAAATTAATTTATTTTAGTCTTTTTAGTTTTAAGTCTAATATATATATTGTATAGGTCATATATAAGTTTGTATACTTCATAAATAAGTTAATTTAGTAATTTAATAATATGGGTAGGCCTTCGAAAGCCGCTAGGACTTAATAACTGCATCGGTGAAATGTTTGTGTACAACAGTGGACACTTCTGCCTACCCCATCGGGCAATACAGGCATGATGCTATGTATGTATTGAGTGGCATGAACTATACATGAACATGTGATTACAGAAATTGCGAGTGATTTGCTGTGATTTATTGAAGAATTCCATCGTCTAACTTCGAAGATCTTAATCAGATCTTCACTAAATTGAAATAGGACCACCTCTGGGGACTATTCTTTCAAACAAATATATCGACGGACATACATACAAAACAAGGTAGCTACTGTAAAACGTTGAGGAGTTCCCTTGACTGTCCTTCGTCTTCATCATCAGACCCCCAATGACAGTCACAACCTATCTAGGTGTAAAGTTCTCATCAATACAAATTAATGAAGCCCAAACACCAGGTAATTGTTGTAAATCGTTAAAGAGTTCCCTAGATCATCTTTCGGCTCCATCATCAGATCGACTCCAGACCTTCATTAAATAGTAGTGCTTTAAAATACTTAATGAAAAAATTAACAAATGCACAAGTCGCCCCTACGATTTTCGAAGGTTTCTCTCGATTTCTCGGGGATCCATCATCAGATCCTGGTTTCCTTATCATGGTACCACCGTTGGGATATCTTCTTTCCAACAAAAAAATAATTATCAAAATCGGTTCATAAACGACGAAGTTATCCCCGAACACACATAAAAAAAAAAAAAAAAAAAAAATATACGGTCGAATTGAGAAACCTCCTCCTTTTTTGGAAGTCGGTTAAAAATTAAAATTACACGCTTGTGAATTATTTTTTTGATAACAATGCGTAATAAAAACCTGTATAAACCAATTAAAGCAAGTTTATCTATAACATAATAATAATTGATTGTTAGTAAAATTTTTGGACAAAAAATTATGTTATCAACTCCGTTAGTTGTAAACGTTGCCTTCGTTAAGCAACCTACAAGAATCTGTTAGTTTTGGGCTACAAAGTGGCTCAGATTTTTAATGGACTAGTTGTGTTTAACAAATCCTAATTTATTTATTTATCCTATTTTTTTATTTTGTGCCCTTGCTCCATCGCATCTTGCCAGCTCGGCTGGCTGTGCTGGCGCCGCCGCTGCTGCTGCAGAGACTCTCAAACGGCGCAAATATAGCAACCTTATCGGCTGCTACGACTTTGAGCCGTTTGGGGTCGAAACGGTCATGGGGTCTCAGTGCACGCCAACTTTTCAAAGGAATTTCTGGCAGACTGGTCGACACTTCGCGTGACCAGAGGGCTGGCCTGTTTCTTGGTCAGAGAATTAGCATTGCCATTCAACGTGGCAATGCTGCCAGTCTTGTGGGCACATTACCCGATGCCAGCGATGCGGAGGAGTACTTCGACGCCTAAATTACGTTTTACTTTTTTTGCTCTCTTTCTTTTAGTAGTAGTGTAGTTAATATAATTTAGGTTTTATTTTTGTAAATATTTTTATTTATTATGTACATATCTATAATTCTTAATAAATCCAATTTATAAGGTCATTATAATAATAAATAAATATATAAATAAATTATTTCACAAGCTAGTTAAAAATTCATAAAAATACACATAGTCACATTAAAATCATCATCATTATAAAATAAATAACTAAGCACACAATTTGTCATTGAATGAATACTAAATTGTAATTTCAAGGGATCAAAGTGTAAGAGATAGAAATCATAATTTAGCATCATATTAAATCATATTTTTATAAATTATATTATATAATAAAAATAGAATCAAATGAAAGGTACCATACGAATTTAGAATTATATTAAATCATAATTTACAATTATAATTCTGAATGATTCGTAAGTAGAGCAGATTTTGGCCTTTTTGATATTATGAAGTATACAAATAATTTGTTATTAACATTTTTATAAAAAAAGTTCACAAATAAATTAGTACTTTATATAAGCTTAATTACTGGAATATTTCCGCTATCAAACCTATCATAAAGATTGCGTTACATGCGTAGGTTTTTGATTAAATGTCGCAATGATTTTTTGGGTTGATTTTATCTTACCACGTTGTCTGTACGTGGCATAAGAATGGGACACATGATAATGTTTATGCACTATAAGATTGATGTGTTATCGTATTTTCGATGTATGGAGTAGGTAGTTAAGATGTCTTCAACGAGAATTAAAAGATGTAGTGGTCTGGCTAGTGGAGGCAAGCAAAATTGTTCAGTTCGAACCCGGGGTCAAAATTTTAAAGGGATTTTTTATTATTAAATTACAATTGACTAGCTGTGCGCCACAGTTTAGATCGCAGAATTTCTCTTTTCTTTCGAAATAAACAATTTGTTATGCTAGACCTAAAGTAGGTACTATTGACGAATTTTTTTCCAAATCCGTACAGTTTTTGAGTGATTGATCAACAAACATCTAAATTCATAAGTAAGAAGGAAGATGGTATTAAAAAAAAAAAATGCAAAAGTACCTAATCGTGTCGGTTCGGTCACCTGTATATGGACTGAATAAATAGCAATGACGATATAAATATCATTAGGATTATTTTTAATTTCAAACTTGCTTTTGTAAATGCATTAAAATCAATATTATAAATAATGTACATGTGAGTACTATGTAACCATTTACAATGATTTCTGGCAGATAGAGTATGTCATGCTCACTAAAATGTCCCGCCGATGGTGGCGTGTGTGTTGGGTCATTCGATTCCCTACAACATGGTTGAGTTGGGTGATGCTGACGCATGTGTCATATTCGTGAACGGGCGCTGTCGTTTGGGACTGGTCATCTCTAAACTGTCATAGCAAAATGTTGAATTGTTAAATTAAACTCTTTTAGTATTGGTAGTATTTTTGTAACTCTTACATTGTTCTCACATACTATTTTGCAACAAAAACAGTGTAACCAATACTATTGTAAAAACCTATTTGATGAAAAAGAGTAACCGTGGAGTTTCTTGCCCGTTCTTCTCCATAGGAATGTACACTTTGGAACGTGGCAACTAACTTCTGACAATTCAAAAGTGCCTGTAAATGGTTTATTTGAAATAAATGATTTTGATTTTGATTTGATTTGTCGCCAAAAGACGTGTTAAAATGTGGATGAAGAATTCGCGCTGGTGAGCAGACGTCGAGATGACTTAGTGGTTAGAGCGCCTGGAGTATTTATTCGGAAGGCGCAGGCTCGAATCTTGCTCACGACCGTATTCATTTTAATACAGATAAATTTTTTAAACGCACATGCGTTAATGCTTTGCCTAGCGAACTTTAAAATCAGTTTCCGTATTTATCAAGGTTTGTACGAAAGAAAACTTTTGGAAAATCCATATTATATTATATATATATATATATTTCTGTGGGCTTACTCTTGAAAATAATTCCACTTGACTGACATTGTAAATATGTGAGCTCGTACTTTTAAATACAAAAATGTCTAAAAAATCATTATAGATTCGGGATGATAAATGATAAATTATTTTATTTCTGTAAATAGATCTGTTGAAGACACTTTTACAAGTCATTTTTATAAACTAGATGGCGCCAGCGTTTCCTATCTGACTGTCTCTGAGAAGAAACGCCGAAACAAACTCAGAGGTCAACGTCTCTTTTAAAGTACAGACATAATAGTATGTTCATATCTATGTGAGTGTAACGATGCAGGGATCGTCTGGAATGGCCTTTTAGCAGCTTTGAGGTGACCTGTCCTGTCTGACGGCACGTATGCATCAGTCATCGTGTAGCTCAACCATAACTAAGGGAGCTCAACGACCCGTCACAAGACGATACCAGATCAGGAGGACATTTGCGTAGGTCACATAAAACGACTCAAAACCGCCAGACAGTCTATGAGGTTCATGTATGATTGAATTTTTGGCCCACATCGTACTCACATTCACATTGCAAATAGTGTCTAATAGTATAACAATATTATCAAAATATGTCAAGAATCAATGTCGAAAAGATTAATCTTAATATAATTAAAATATCATAAAATAAATAAATTAAACATTACAATGTCAACAGTGGTAAAAAAAAACAGCAATTATTAATGAGTGTCTAAACATTAGAGCGAGCGGCACAATCCCAAGCATTTTTATCTTCTACGTAGTCTTTGACTTTATAGTAACCCTTTTTGCAAAGAGTCTGCTTCACATATAACTTAAATTTGTTGAGACACAATTCTTGAATATTGCTTGGGATTTTGTTGTGGAAGCGTACACTTTGACATCTATATGAATTACTAATTTTTTGGAGCCTAGTCGATGGTAGCACGAGTTTATTTTTGTTCCTCGTATTGAGTCTATGAACGTCGCTGTCTTTACAGAATAGAATATGAAGACAACATGCTTTAAAATTGAGGCAATAATTGAGGCAACTATAATGTAGGTAGGTAAATTTATTATAAAATTATGCGTTGTTTTAAGACATCTATTTATTGAGAATTGGATTGGAATTGGTATTAGTTTCAAGAGTAACCCCACTGGTCACTAGTTAATAATGAAAATGTTAGTAGTATAAGTCATAATAAAGAATATTAATAATCTGTTCTGTCCGCAACTGAGAGTTCTCTTCCAGATAGATAACCTTAATTACCTACTCTGATTGATCTCGGAACTAGCGTTTAAAATTAATTAACTTGTTAGAATAATTTACAATAACATATGGCTTTATTATGGTATATTAATATGGCTATATTAAAAAGGTTTTGGTCAGCTCCAAAATGTGTTTTGTCGGCAAACAAAAGCAAGTAATGTTGTATTGATTGATTGATTGATTTTGTTTTTAAAAGTCTTTATTTAACATAATACTCGTAGCAGCATAACAGCAGGTCTGCTAGTAGAAATTTCTTTTGAAATAAGCAGTACCTTTGTACTAAGTAGCTTTATGACTGTATATTTAAAAACTGTAGTGTGAACATAAATAATAAATAATAAATAATAAATAATAAATAATAAATAATAAATAATAAATAATAAATAATAAATAATAAATAATAAATAATAAATAATAAATAATAAATAATAAATAATAAATAATAAATAATAAATAATAAATAATAAATAATAAATAATAAATAATAAATAATAAATAATAAATAATAAATAATAAATAATAAATAATAAATAATAAATAATAAATAATAAATAATAAATAATAAATAATAAATAATAAATAATAAATAATAAATAATAAATAATAAATAATAAATAATAAATAATAAATAATAAATAATAATATAAATAAATAATAATACAAAGAGCATACAATAAGATTTTATTCTAATTGCGTACAATCATAAATATTACTAGTTTTTAGGCTAACTTACCTTTACAAACATTATACACCAATTTACATTTTAATTTTTTTTTTTTTTTTGGGTATATGTTAATAAATTATATTACACTTCAAATACTTGATATTGTTAATTTTATTTATACCCTATATTGCAAACGCAATTGCCTCGTTGGTCTAGTGATCCCAAGCGCGACTGCTGAGCAGGAGGTCTCGGGTTCGATTCCCGGGTCGGGCAACGTGTTATTGAGTTTTCTGTGAGGAAATTCTTAGTAGCAGCCCGGGGTTTGGAATTGTGTCCGGTAGATGTCAATAGGCTCACCACATGTGACTCATTACATGTGACTAAATAACAGCATTAGTGAAATGTGGGTGTACAACTGTGTACACCTCTGCCTATCCCTGCGGGGAATACAGGCGTGATGCTATGTTATGTCAATATCTGTCTGAAACCAAATAGATCCGGTTGCCTTTAAATATTTTAATACGGATCTTCTCTCATCTGATCTTTGTTACCCAATTAATGGAATATTGATAACCTAATGTCAGATTGTCAGACTTTCTTACTAATTATTACCTAACCGGAATTTATGACGATTGTAGGTGTAACTAACGCTCCACAAGCTTTTCATTTTGACAGTTCGACAACATACATAGCGTCGATCTTAACAGTTGAGCTGGTCGTAGAGGACGTTTATTTTCTAGAGCAAGAACATACGGCGTAATTTATGACAATTTGAAAGCTAGTCTATACTATAATAATATCAACACATTTTGATGTTTAAGCATTGAAAGGCAGACGCCGTTTTTAATTCCGGCAACCGAATTTTAAATAGTCCATATTGGTGGTCGGCGATTATGAGATATACTAATGAAATCAAAGAAATGAAATAATTCGATTATGAAGATATCTCGAGATATCTCGAATATAACAGACTAGTAATTACTAATTATGTTAGTAGTCACGGTAGACGCAGAGCAGAAAGATCGAAACTCGATCAGTAGTGTTCAAATCTATAAAACTAAAATAAGTAAACTTTACTTTTGAATTACTCCACGAAAAAAGCCAAAAAGTGACTCTCGAGTCTCTCGACTTTTTACAGCAGGATAAGTAGTAGGTACAAATTAGTAACGTCATTCGATTATGAAACATATCAGTAACTAATTTCATAATCGATTATCAGCATTAGTATTACACAGTAATTCGATTATACCAATCATTCATAATCGCCGACCACTAGTGCATATAGCACGACACAGCAATAGACCATTTTTTTATGTAATTTTTCCAATCTCAATAGTTCTGCATCTGTCGGGAACTCTCCATGGCTGCATTCCTATAGTGCAATCATGGGAGTCTCCGGTTGGTGTCCCAACTCAATTTAAATTAAAACTCTCACAGGGGCCTCTAAGGGTTAGACCTGTGTCTCCAGACAAGCCCTCCAAAGGGCCGGGTTTCTTTCCAATTGAGGAAATGCCGAGAATTCATAGATATACAAATAATAGTAATAATATATTAAAGAGGAAAGATTTTATTTTTTGTTTGTTTGTTTGAAAGGATTTAACTCAAAAACTACACAACCGATTTGAAAAATTCTTTCAATAGTAGAAAGCTGCATTATCACTGAGTAACATAAGCTATTAAAGATAAATCTTTGATAGCATTAACTCATGCTTAACGAACTCTAAAGTTATAATATTAAATGGAAAAGAATACGGTCGTGAGCAGGATTCGAACCTGCGCCTCCCGGATAAATACTCCAGGCGCTCTGACTGCAAAGCCAGTTCGACTCATCTGGAGTATTTATCCGGTAGGAGCCGGTTCGAATCCTGCTCGCGATCGTATTCGTTTTCCATTTATTATTATAACTTTAATATTAGCTATGATATTTTAAATCAGTGATAATAAGATGTCAGTCTGAAAATGCACGAGGGCGAAGCCGCGAGCACAGCTAGTGTAGTAATAAATCAGATGCGCAATTACACTTCGGCAATAAGTACCTTAATTGCAGAGATTAGAATGAAATGATATGAAATTAATTAATAATTTTAATTAATTACGTACATAACTAAATAATACTCCATGAATGACCCACTGCAGGGCGCGGGCCTCTTCTCGTACAGAGAAAGCACGAGCCAACACGCCAAGCTAGCGTGATGTTCACATCACGCTAGCTTGGCGTGTTGGCATTATCAGACGTGGCATTTTGGGCACACCAAGTGTGAATCTAGAGAACCATGAATTATACCATCGACACGAAAAAGAATTATCCGAGCACATTTTTAGATCCAGGTTTCCCTTCTCCTTAAGGCAGTAATGCCCCGTTTAATTTTTAATTTATCGATTAAAGAAATAGAATTTATCAGTTTAAAAAAATGAATATACAGTTTTTTTTTGTGGAAAATGAATACGGTCGGGTGCAGGATTCGAACCTGCGCCTTCCGGATAAATACTCCAGGTGGTCTGACCACTAAGCAATCTCGACATCTGCTCACTACCGCGAATTCTTCGTCCACATTTTTAATACATCTTTTGGCGACGTCTTTGCTATCTATTCAGTCCATAAACAGATGACCGAAACGACACGACTAACTTCGCTAAGCATGCGTTAATGCTTTTCAAAGATTTATCAGCATCTCAATATATCAATTTAAAAATATAATTTATTAATTTAAAAATAGGAATTAATCAATATAAAAACAAATTCTATGATATTAAACAATTAATTTGTGAATTTTAAAATTGAATTGATCGATTTGAAATTTGAATTTCGATATTGGTTCTTAACTACAGGAAAGAAGAGGATAAAAAAAAATATACTCCTCCCGACCGTGTTTCGGTCACGGCGGCCTATCTCCACGGAGATCAGCCAAGTACGCAGGAGATATTATAGTGCACAAGTATATGCGTAAACACAGGTGCACTCCCTCTTCCTTCACTCTCATAGTCCGATGGGACGGCAATCCGACATGACCGGAGGGAGATCAGGCGCAGGACCGACGGCTTTACGTGCTCTCCGAAGCACGGAGCACACCACCATCTTCCAAACTCCGGGCTACTACTGAGAATTTCCTAACAGAAAAACCCAATAACACTTTACCCGACCCGGAAATCGAACCCAGGACCTCACGCTCAGCACGCTGCGATTGCGACCACGAGACTAACGAGGCAGTCAAAAAAATAAAATTTAATGAAATAATGATCTATAATTAAGTAAAGAACGGTTAATTATACAAATAATTACCGCGGAATGTTAGCAATGGTAATGAGACACGAGCCATTTACTGATAGTGACATTGTATGGAAAAAAATCCGGTTAAGTTCGATCGAAAGTCATAGGAGGTGGGTTCTGTAACCACAAAACGTAAAGCATATTACTAAGTACAATTTTATATTATTTAGGTATAACTAGTTGCGCCCGCGACTTTGTTCGCGTATAACTTGGACAAATAAGACTTAATATTAATTATATTTAAGTCGTTTAAGCCCTGCGAATTGGAACGTACACGAAAATTTAAGTATTTAACTAAAAATTTCATTAAAGTTGATTAAACTGTGCCGGAGCTTATTCGAAACAAAATTTCAGATAGACACAAATTTATAATTAGTCAACGTTATAGTATCTTTATATAGATAGCAGTTTTTTGGATAGATAGTAGATTTTACTAAACTTTTGACATTTATTTTGGAATCACAGGCAATTATTAAATTTTATTAACTTGTTCATTTATGTTTATTGACATATTAAAATCTGTAAAGAATATAAGTCATAGTTAATTTATTTTTTTAAGCGACTACGTACAAAGAGGCTTTCGGGGCTGAGTTGCCCGCGTCCGTAGGAGTGCACCCTTATAACAGAATCCATTAACGTGTATAACAGGCAACACAACTCTGGTGGGAGGCTTCGGCCGCGGCTGGTTACCACCCACTGGACGAAGCCATCCCGTGAAGTAACCTAGTCGTGTTTCGGGATGTAGTCCGGTGCAACCATTTTGGGAGACGGGTCTGGGCAGTTGCCTCAACTCCCCAATTGCCGTTCTCCCCAAATCTATCCACTCGAATAGTTTTCTTCGGGATCTACGGGCTCCATCCTCGGCCACACCGTCGTTTAACACCAGGCGAGTTGGTGGCCAAACGTAGAACCGTTTTTATATATAAGAAAAAGAAGCCTGATGATGAGCATGGCTGAGACCGAAACACCTGAGAGATATTCCTGATGGTGTGTAACATCGGGAACAAGTCTCAGGTGTTTTGGTTTCTTTAGGATGTTGATTGTTCCTTCACCGTTTTTACTGCTTAACGTGATCAGTTTGTAGATATGACGGCTAGTAACATTTTGATTTGAACGTCTCCGTGCTTCAGAGGGCACGTTTAATCGTCGGTCCCGGGTGTTATTAGCTAATAAGCTGTCTTTAAGCCAATTCAGAGGGCTTTTTTGTGTCCAAAATCCCTCGTGGACGGTGACAGAACTCTAAAAATCAAACGGTTCTCCGCCAACCTTTACCGGGGTCCTGGGATTGCAGTTGCTATTTATTAGCCATGATTTTCCCACTGTAGGTAAAAGGCAACCATCCTTCCACTTCTCTCGATATAATGCTTTGAGCGGCCAATCTTCTCAATAGGAGTCAAGGTCGTCCCGCCATCTCCTTCTGGGCCTGCTGCGACGTCGTTCAGTGTTGTGTGTGCTCCACTCGGTGGTGAGTTTTTTCCACAGCTCGACCGACATGCGGCTGATGTGACCAACCGTTTTATGTCCAACGTCAGTGACCTGAGTTTGGGACGTTAAGAGAAGAGAATATAAAAAAATAATTGATTTTGGGTCAAATACATAAGATGTATTATTATTTTGACGTTCCTAGCAAATTCTGCTTACAGCTAAATTAAGTGTACAAATATTAAGTCGTTTGATGCAGCGGTTGCCACAGCAGGCGAAAGACCGGCTGCTGCACCGCGTGTCGTAGCCCGATTCCCGCACAGAGCAAAAATATTTGTGTGATATAGAGATGATTGTTTCGGGTCTGGGTGTGTGTGGAAGTGAAGTTATGTTTTGGCTGTAACTACACCCATGGTATAGGCAGAAATTCCTATTGAGGTGCAAAGTTTTTTTAATAAAAAAAATTGATTTTATTTTCGACTTTCACTGGTTGGATTTTTTTTGTAGAACATAAAAATCTTTTTAACTTAATATTTATTGGAAGGCCCCTAAAACTGAATTATCTATATCACTAATATAGCACGCGACGATATGATGCTCTCTATATATAAGACGAGCTTACATAAATAAAATAATTTAGTCAACATATACCGGTTACACTTATCATTCTGTTTACCACCTTGGGACTACACGCACCTCTTGCCGAGACAATTAAAAATAATATTAATTAATATCGTTCAGTTTTCGAACCTGGTTTTTTTGGTTAAACCTGTATTTTGAACCTGGTATTTTTTGTACTTGAAAAGTGTTGTGGATCCTGTTTTTGGAATAATGGCAGCTAAAGTGATATCGGTGAGTTGGACTTTATTTAATAGGTTTTTTAGCCATTTATCGTAACTGTGCCGTAATCTTTAAATTTGGTTTTTCTGTTATGTATGGGTGATTTCAAGAAAATACAGTGTATCTTTTAGATGTCCGGTTTTTAGTAAAAACGTAGGTTTAAATTTTTTTCTTATTCTTATTACGAAAATGTGCATATCTTTTTAATTTTTGTATCTGGTCTACCGGTCTAAGTTGTTCAAATTTTGGACTATAGATTACCAATATTTACTACGTATGTATTTCTTCGATGGCTTGAGTGAGAGATATATTATCCAGGAAACACACTAGTGCCGAAATATATTCTATTTTTTATTTTATGCTATCATTGTGTATGCATATGGTATGGTATTTATCCACCTGGATTAAAACCGGTTCAATGCAAATTTTCACCGCACTGAACCACCCTAATAAATCTTCTTCATACGGAAGTATATTCAATAACATGTGCTTACCGAGTGTAAAAGTTGAAAGATCATAATAAATATACCTAGTATCAGTAGTTACTATGCCGTTAAACTGTGAGCCAGTGACAGTTCATAATACCGTTATCTTAACCCAAACAGCTTTGTTTTTGTCTAGACAATGTTATATACCTACTATCCAGGTCCTTTACACCGGTATTCAAAATATAGGTATGTGGTTTACTTTGAATATTAATAAATGCCATTTTGACGGCGAAAATTGATGAGCTTTATCATATTATAATGATTGTTTAGTACACGTTAAGACTATGTAATTCCTATATAATTATATATTTATTGTTTCCAGGAAAAAAGGTACCTACAGAATTGTTCAAATAAAAACAAAGAACATCAGGTTTTATACTTGCAAGGAAACATTTAAAAATAATTATTTTGACACGAACGGGACAAACCCGCAACTTGTCAAGAATTTTGTCTTGAATCCTTTCGCTCGTGTTTATAATTTTTGCTGTTTCATTAGAAATATAAAAATTAAAAAAACCATTATATTCAAATAAAGAAAAATGATGATCTCTGTTGTTTAGGACCCCTTTCTCTAAATAAATAAAGGTGAGCTTATTTGCTGACATGATCCTCAACTTTCTGGTGCTCAAGTATGAGTAGGTTCCTCTTTTTTAATTTCAAATGATCCACTGACATAATAATGCAAGCTTTAAAATTAAGAAAAAAAATCTTTTTAAAATGTAGGTATGACTATAGTATTCGCAGTAGTAAAGTCTCATTAAAAATTCGCCGGTCATGTAATTATCACATTTATTAACATATTATTATTTTATTCTAATTATGTAGGTACCTTTGTACTAATATGAGTCACTTGAGAGAAATACTAGTAACCTGTGGCTAATCATTTATGATCTTTGACCTAGCACGTGGTTTGATCACTTACATCGCAATTACTATTAAACGTCATAAAGTGGGCGGTGCAAAAAGACGCGTGGGTCGCGTGGGCGTTCCTCGAAACGATTTTTCTATGTATATTTGAGAAGGTAGCCGCGTAGGCGCAGATAGGTTGATTAAGCGCCGCCCCGGTACCCGCCTTTTTATTAATACCTACTACTACGCTTTAGTTTCAATTTCAATAATTTTATCTTTACAAATAAATACAATTGGGTATGATTTCTTGAATTTATTTTAAAATATGATTTTATATTAATATATGTAGGTACTTTGACAGCTTTTCTGCCATACATAAATACAAAATTAACATTTTAATATAATTTTATTATTTTTATGTGACCTTTCAAATCTGCCTAGTCTCTTCCCAATTACATTGAGGTCGGCTTCCTGTCAAATCGGATGCAGCTTAATACCAGTATTTTACATGGAGCGACTGCCTATCTGACCTCCACAACCCAGTTACTGGGTAACATGATACCTCGTGGTATGACTAGTTGTCTGACTACCCGTGACGGCTGTCATAGATCTTAATTTGACAAACTGTCGCGGTTTTTTGTGTGACTTTTATTTCATGCTAAATAAAACCAATTAATATTCTTAAAAAATCTAATAAGTCTTGAATATAAATAAAGCGTATTTCAGATTTTCACCTTCTTCATCACTACCCAGTCAGCCCTGCTAACAAACTGCTGACTGGCTAATCTTTTTTATCACTGTATGGAATTGAATTGTGGATTTGAATCTGCACCCTTTGACCTGCCAGTCAGATCGCTAAGGATAGATACATTGTCTTTGTTGATATTTGCATCGACAGAACGAGTTATTAATTAAATTTAAAAACATAGTATCACGCCTGTATTCCCCGAAGGGGTAGGCTGAGGTGTACACAATTGTACACCCACATTTCAACAATGCTGTTATTAAGTCCCATGTAATAGGTGGTGAGCCTATTGCCATCAACCGGGCACAGTTCCAAACTCCGGGCTGCTACTGAGAATTTCCTAACAGAAAAACTCAATAACACTTTGCCCGACCCAGGGATCGAACCCGAGACCTCCTGTTCAGCAGTCGCGCTTGGGACCACTAGACCAACGAGGCAGTCAGTATTAAATTTATATATTAATTATTAAGTGCGCAATAAATATATGCTCTTTTCATGACACGACACGTGCTCAAAGCCATTAAATCCGGTATCGGAAATTGTCCATGAAGCTACGCAATTAACAGTCGTACAATGATGTCAAACTTTAAGATAGTCGGCAATTTGTCGGGTTCAGTCCAGTGGGAACCAATTTTGAATAGTTAAAAGATCGTAAAGTTATCTAAAGATACGGATCATTGAAAGAGCAACAATGTACTGTAATTATTGATATGATTGTTTTAAAAGATGTACGGAGGTTTCTTAGTTAGCCATAGTCGGAGTGTAGAGGATTTACATCGTTTATATATTATAATACATATATACGATATAATGACGAAGCAGATGAACCGGTGTAGTTAGTGGATAATAAAAATAACGAATTATATTACGGGACTTCTTTTTAAAGGGTTGATAGATAAGTCAAACATATTGATTTAAAGTAGGTACATAAGTAATAACAAGTTATTGTGGTGGGCAGCTCTAGGCTTATATCTCGACTTGATTGGAAAACAATTCCTGAAGTTTTTTTCAATGGAAATTTAATACCTTTCGCTGACCACGTGAGGAATCTTGGGATAATTGTTGACCGGAACTTGTCATGGACTGCTCACGTTCAAGAAATTTGTCGCAAGATGTTTGCTTCAGCAGGATCTCTAAGGAGATTACGAAATTTCCTTCCGATTTCCACCAAGATTTCGCTTGCACAATCCCTTCTTCTTCCTATCCTTGATTATGCTGATGCCAGCTATCTTGATCTTACAGAGGAACAATTAGAAAAGCTTGAGCGACTTCAAAATTTTTGCATAAGATTCATATTTGGTCTACGCAAATATGATCATGTTTCTGACTATCGTAACAAGCTCAAGTGGTTACCGATTCGCCTTCGCCGGAATACTCACATACTTTCGCTACTATATAATGTACTTTTTCATCCTTCTTCTCCGTCTTACCTTAAAAAACGTTTCGAGTTCCTCAGTGACACCCATGACAAATTCTTAAGATCGTCAGAGAACCTAAGACTTAAAATGCCGATGCATACAACAAAATTTATCGACAAGTCCTTTACTGTTCAGGCTGCTCGTCTGTGGAATTCCTTACCTGTTACAATAAGGCGTGCTCAAACGCTGCCAATATTTAAAAGACTAGTGAAAGAACACTACCTGACACAGTAGTTACATTTACATTGTTGCTATTATTTTATTTTATAAATACATGTAGTATTATTACATAACGATATTGATATGTAGTATATATACCTATTCTTAATAATTAATATGTATGTATTTAAGTATCTATTATAGTATTAGTATCGTATGTATGTTTTTGTACACCTCAAATTACCCCACATTTTTCTCCATGTCATACCTATCCATCCAAAGGTTGCCTGGTAGAAATCGCCGAGTGCGATAAGGCCGCCCATTGTACCTTTATTTTAAGTTTTCATATTTTCTTTTGTTTGTTATATCGGTGTACAATAAAGAGTTTAATAAATAAATAAATAAAATAAGTGATATACTTTATTTGTAAATGCATAGATCAGCGAGATTATAAAAAAATACTACTAGAATTTTTAAATGAATCCTTATTACTTACACTTTATTTGGAAAAATATCAGTAGCAGCACGTAGTTTCGAATTCTGCCCGGTTTGTGGCAATAGGCTCACTATCTTTTATGGTACTTAATGACGGCATTGGATTGTGGGTCTACTATACAGGCTGTGGTTTTGAACAGTGGCCATATTGTAGGAACATATACAGCAACAAGTTATATGTTGTATAAAAATAATTAAAACAATAATAGCCAAGAGGTCAACGTCCTATTCGTCTCGTAACAGCTAACGCTTCTGTGTGAAATTTTCGTGTACGGCCTTTTTCGGCGCGCGGTGCCGTCCTTGTACCTACTGCGCGCGACGCGGCGATGGCTATGACACGACGTATACGCAAAAAACTGTAAAACTGCGAAATAAATTCGATTTTCTAAGGCATACTTTTTGAATTGTTTTTTAACAAGTTACACCTATAGATCCACCTTCTTCAATTTGGCCACTGTCTAGAACCACAGCTTGTATATAGTAGGTACAACACTATCTGTCACTACCTTACCCTTTAGCGAATACAGGTGTAAATATAATATTGTTATGATTTATCTTTATATTAGATTAATGACTTGTCTCACGCGATTTTTTCCTTTACCGTAAATCAAAAGAACTTATCTAAGAATAACTTACAATAACTTAAAAAAAAAACACATAATATTTTAAGGGTTACATCACTGGGTATAGACCAGGTTTTGAAATGGAAACCTGATACTTGAAAAGTCTTTCCGTAAACTTTTAGTCAACCACGGGTTCGTTTACCTATCATACATAAAAACGTTAAACTTTTTAGGTATTGTATGTTTTTTCATTTGCATGTTTATTAAATACGGTTTTTAAAACAATTATAATTAGCTGTGCCAAAGCTAGTATCAATATCGTCTACCTATTCTACTTAACTTAAAATCATGAAAAACTATATTGTAACGTTGTCTAGTAATTGTACTGCAAAAGTTACGTCTATTTTACAAAAATGCCGAATTAAAGATCCTACTCCTCAGTCGTTTGCTCACAGCTGCGCGTCGTGATGTGCCCGACCAAAACCTTTGACAAGTTTTTTCCACTTGTGATGGTCTCTCGCCTGTTGCAGCGCGTTGGATATCTAGATGCTGCTTTACTTGGTCAGACCATCGTATGGGACTACGTCGAATTAAAGATACCGTTGTCAAAAAATATACTTATATTGTATTTTCTGACATAAGTGTTACGGAATAACAATATTATGCAAAAAAATACATATAACTGGAAAATAACAAGTCTCAACCTTTTTCGTAATTTTATAAAATTAAGACCAAGAGTTGAAAGTCTGATAGGTTTCCCGAAGTTTCTGGTCACAAGTATAAGGCAGATAAATCTGGTTTCTATTTCTGATTTATTAATAAAAAATGACATATACTTGGTTGATTAGCAGGGTCAGTAAAGGTCCATTATTTATCTTGTCACGTGAATAATTTGCTAATTAAAGGTAAAAAACGTACTTTGATCTTGTTTTTGCGTGTTATTTATTACGTTATCTTGTATAGGGTTAAAATAGCAGTGTGTTCACGCTTTGAAAAATGATCTGGTTTTAAATATATACATTAGTAGGTATATTTTTATTTGACATGCCTCAAGTGGAGATTACACCTCCACAAAGTTAATTATATTATTAAGAATTACCCTTTAATAATTGATTGAACCCTACTGAAAGCACAAGAACCTGGTATTGTCAATACCAGGTTTTTGTGCCTATATCGTGTTCTCACTACACGTGTTTTCAGTAGGGTAGTAAAAACCATAACTACGAAAACCTATTTTCGTTTTATATTGTTGCGAAGACTTATTTAATTCGTACCGTATACGAAAATACCTGTCGTGAATATCAATGAACCAAAACCTGGTATTGTCTTATAACCAAAGTTACGAAACACTTATTTTTATTGAAAAGAAGAAATTAGATTGCAAGAGTAGGCACTAAAATATGGTTTACCTTAGTAGAAAGTATAAATAATATTAAAAAAAAGTGTACTCTTGACGGAATTTTTGGTCACAGCGGTCTATCTCCACAGAGATTAGTGCTTAAGTGTATGCGCAAACACAGGTGCACTCCCTCTTTTTCACTCTCATAGTCCGATTGGACGGCAATCCGACACGACGACGACAGATCAGGCGCAGGAGCGACGGCTTTACGTGGTCTTTAAAGGACGGGGATGCCGCCAAGTTCCATCTCTCAGCTGCCGCTTGCGGCCACTAGACTAAAGATGCAGTTAAAATTTTATATATGTTTATCACACACGTATGTATCTGTTATCATTTGCCTTACACGAGTTTAAATTACGTGAGACTTTAAACACTAAGGCATCGCGTGCTTTAGGCGTTTTTAATTATATGATTGATCATTATTAACAATTTTATCATGTGAGTGACTAAATATGAACGTTGTAACTAACTTCTATATCATTTCAAAGCGTTCATAGATTGTAACGGTTTGTGATACGAGACTGAGTGATTAAAAAGGGTACAATTTTTTTATTATTTTTGTGCAAAGAAAAAAGCCACTTAATTAAATGGTAATTGATCAAAAATTGCGTATACCATTAAATTGTTTATCTATAATATAAAAATGAATATCTGAATGTGTTGCTAAGCGCAAATCTCGAGAGCAGCTGAACCGATTTCGCTATTTTTTTTTAATAATATTCCTTGAAGTACGAGGATGATTTTTACGGAGTTCTTCTAATTTTTTTATATTGTATGAAAAAAAAGGAATCGACTGTTAGGCGGTACGAATTCAAAATTGCTATAGTGGAAGTAGTTAACAGGGATAGGTATTGTAGTATCAGTAGAAGTCACCCTGGCTGCTGGTACCTGGGTCGAACCTTTATCTTTTGAATTTTTATTCGAAGTGATTTACTTATTAAGCATATTGAACTCTGCTCACAACATTTAATTATTTTCTAAATTAATTAATATGTGTTCTGGTGAAGTCAGAGCCATTTAATTTGTAATCAAATTGTAAACTAAATAGACGAAACTGGAGGCGTTAGTACGCGACAAAATATTATAATGTACAAGTAGTTAAATTAGACTGCCTCATTGGTTTCATAGACGCAAGCAGAGCTGTTGAGCGAGAGGTAAAGAATTGGGAAAGGTGTATTCTGATAGGGAATTCTCAGTCGCCGCTCAAAGATTGAAATTGTGTCCTATAGATGGCAATAGGCTCACCGCATCACACGTGAATAACAGTAATGGTGAAATGTGGATATAAAATAATATAAATGAAATGAAAAAAAATAGTAAATTTATTTGTTTTTATAATCTGAGCGACGAATTAAATTAAACGTTGTGCTGTGTTAGAACATGCTAGTAATTCTATTCAAATAATGTCAAGTGGTAATAATGTCATCCAAATATTCCTTGAAGCAGATTGGTATTAGACCGAAGTCCAACAAAACAATATGGACTTCCTCTAGTCTTTTAAACTAGGTTATATCTTCCAATACTACCAGTTTAATTTGCAATGTAACATTAAATGTTTCCCTTATCTCGATTTATTGCAAAAAAGTCCTTGTTATCACAAGCTTGTTTACATTGATAATAGTGAATTGGGTTACAATAGTACTACTTTGTTTATTTTGATTATTATCATGTTTACTATAACGCTTAAGGGCTCTGTTACACTAGCGATTACAACATACATTTTCTACAAGTCGAATATCGTTGCAAGAAAAATATTGTGAACAAAACAAACTTCACATAAACATGAAAAAAAAGGTTTAAAAATTAATACGTTCGTGTAACTGATCCGTGAAGATTACGCCAGAAAATCGCAATAAGAACCTTTGAACTCTTGTAACAAAATAATTATTTTCTTGACCTGGTTTTCAACCTGGTACGTACCAAGGCCTGTTGATACCGCCCTAAGTATATGCCATTTACGTCACATTCTGACCCATGATTTGTCATGAGTACCAAATAACCTATATTTGCCGAATAAACACTTATGCCCCATTTTCCAAGTAGCTTTTTATCGTAGTATCATTGTTTATTATTAAATAACAATAAATGATTGTAATAAATTATTGTTTTAGATAAACTTATTGTTTAGTTACAAAATGCGGTTCCTTGAAGAGGGTTAGTTGGTGTGTGGGGTCAGTATGTGGTGTCACTAACGATGATGAAGTATCTATGGTTATCTGGTTTGCGACGCAGTAAATATTAGAACGCTTTTTAAGTAGTTGCTTAAACACACAACAACGCTGATTATTTATAGGTTTTTAAATCTCTTTTTAACACAGGCACAGAGAACATTTTTCATTCAGATTATATTAATTTTTTTTTTGTTTTGATTATAAGGTTTTCTTAAATTTGTAGGTACATGAAATACAAATCTTATATATCGATAAAAAGTAGTATCATGCTATTGTGTTAGACAATTACCGGATTTATTATGTAATCATTTAATATTGACAAAATAAAATATGAATATAGGATTTTTTATCGGCAATAAAGTTTTTTAGACGACAGCTTTTTGAATTTTTTTTAAACCTGGTTTTTACAACAAAAACCAGGTACAACAGGTATACAAATCTTATCAAAAGAAAATTTTACTCGAACTTTACATGCATTCTAATCTATCTCATACTTGGAGAACACGTTAAAACGTTGGTTCCGGTTGTCTATTGAATATCTATGGCATTCGTTACAGGTAGTCTGATACCGGAAAGTCTGACAACCAGTGATAGCACGAGATACAGTGTTACCCAGTAACTGGTTTGTCGAAGTAGGTTAGGCAATCGTTCCATGTAAAATACTGGTATGAAGCTGCATCCAGTTAGACTGGAAGCTAGTGGTCGGCGATTATGAGATATACTAATGAAATCATTCGATTATGAAGATGTCTCGAGATATCTCGATTATAACGTACTAGTAATCACTAATTTATTTAGTAGTCACGGTTGACGCATGATCAGTTGTGTTCTTATCTATAAAACTAAAATAAGTAAACTTTACTGTTAAATTACTCCACGAAAAAAGCCAAAAAGTGAATCTCGAGTCTCTCGACTTTTTCAGCAGGATTAGTATTAGGTACAAATTAGTAACGTCATTCGATTATGAAACATATTAGTAACTAATTTCATAATCGATTATCAGCATTAGTAATAAACAGTAATTCGATTATACCAATCATTCATAATCGCCGACCACTACTGGAAGCCGACCCCAGTATAGTTGGGAAAAGGCTAGACAGACCACGTGATAATTAGATTGAATCTAACAATCACGTTTATAATTCACACGCAGACGTGTCTAATCATCAACCAGAATAATTGCGCTAATCTCATAACTAAAACAAAAAACAATAAAAAAGTGTTATCAGTAATTTACTCAATAATTGTTACCAGCCAGTGGGCTTTTCCGCTCAATTGACAATGGAAATAATTATGTCAGTTCGTACTTTTAAATGCCAAAATGTCAAAAAAAATATTAAAGATTCGGGATATTATGAAGACAACATGCTTTAAAATTGAGGCAACTGTAATGTAGGTAAATTTATTTTAAAATTACGCGTTGTTTTAAGGCGTCTATTTAATATTGGAATTGGATTGGGATTGGTATTAGTTTCAAGAGTAACCCCAAACAGCTTGGAATCGTTTACTATTTCTTCTGTTTGTGACCAAAATGAAGTATTTGACTTATAATTGTACTAGGGGGGCAAAGACCTCTTTTTGTACGGAGAAGGTATGAACATTGATCACAACACTAGCACAATGCATGTTGGCGATTTTTAATCGTTTTCCTGCAACGAATTCTTTCGGTGAATAATTATTTCGGGGGGTTTAGCATCACGCCTGTATTTTCTAAAGGTTTTGGTTGATTTGTACCTGCTGTAGTATACCTACATTAACAGGTTTCAGTTCATTAGGCCTCACCATTTTTTTAAGCCTTTACTTTGACAATCATGTCAAAGTCAAGGCATTTAGGTATTTCAATCAGATCATTCACTTTTGAATTGTTTTTGCTGGAATTAGTAGAGCTTCAGCATCGTCGTTGGTGTGAGAGAGGTATAATACCAAACTTCGGACTGCTACTGATAATTTCTTGACGGAAAAACGTAATTATTAAAATTAGTCTTATCTGGGAATCGAATCCACGGGGTGATTGCTGCAACAAACCCGAGACCTCGGTAAAGGTTGGAGTAGGACCGTGTGGTTCTTAGTCGGTAGGAGTCCGACACAGCGTCCACGATGGTTTATCCACACTCAAAAAAAAATGAACCTCACGCTCAGCAGTCGCTTGAGACCACTAGACCAATGAAGCATTTAATGATGTATTTTTCACACATAAACAAGCCCGGAATCAGGTATTGTGTGATATATAGACTCAATATCGGCTTAGGTGAAATTTGGGTGTATAATAGTGTATATCTCTGTCTTATATATCTCGTATATCCTTCAGAGACTAGGTATAGGCGTGATGCTATGCTTAAACTTAGTAGCGTTTGACAATTCGATCGTTAGGCACTTAGATTTCACAATTATCAGCATTTTCCTGGGGGTTAGGCATTTGGGGTCGGCGCAGCATTTATTCTTGTTCCACTTTCTAATTGTTTTTGAAATTGCATGCTGCTAAAGTTTTGGCAATGTTTTATGACCGGCCGCCTGCCTGACGTCTACCCTCATTGGTAATGCTGTTGTTGGTGGTAACCGCCACCGATACGGTCTCCTTCTATCTAGCTATGTCACACCAAATGTTATATAAGCTCCAGGTTTGGATGTTATCCTACTATCACACTCCACTAACCGGGCCACAATGTACGATCTACAATCAGTACTTATACCTAAATAGCACAATTATTCACAAACCAACTAAGTTCGGTCTCTGTTCTGACAACACAATTCATAAATATATTTAAGTAATATAGACGTCGCCATAAGACGTGTTAAAATATGGAAGAAGAATTCGCGGTGGTGAGCAGAGGTTGAGATGGCTTAGTGGTCAGAGCGCCTGGAGTATTTATCCGGGAGGTGCAGGTTCGAATCCTGTTCGCGACCGTATTCTTTTTCCATTTAATATTGTAACTTTAGAATTCGCTAAGCATGCGTTAATGCTTTACAAAGATTTATCTTGTAATATATTGATTTTTGTTTTCTTTGTACTCAGAAGAATTCAATAGCGTGTGTCCTGTTTGTGTTGTGCCTGGCGGTACTCGTCCGGGAATCGAATGCGCGACCTCCATGGCTGGCACCGGGCAGTGGAGTATTCACAGAATCCGCTGAATGTCATACAGATGTAAGTACCTACGAACTAATAAAAAAAGACAGATGTTCTGGGTTCGAAGCCAAGGCGCGCACTTTTCATAATCATGTGCATATTATAAATTCAGTATCACTTGCTTGTGCAGAAAGACGTCAAGAGGAAACCATATTTCTCACAGTCGCATTCACAATATTCCCTTTAAAGGAAATAAAAAATATAAACAGCTATACAATTCTTCATCTACATTTTAATACGTATATTTTATATGTGGAAGAAGACAAGTGAAAGTTTAATATGGTGACGTCATCGCTATCTATTCAGTCCCTATACACTATACAGTGACTAAACCGACACGACTAACTTTGCAGTTCATTTAATGTCGTACCGGTGCGATTACCTTTACAAATACAGATAAATCCTTCAAAGTCAATATCGGTTCAGTCCTCTGTATAGTGTATAGGGACTGAATAGATACCGATGACGTCACCATAATAAAGTTCCGCATTGTCTTCTTCCAATAAAGAATTCGGAATAGTGAGGAAAGGTCGAGATGGCTTATTTGACAGAACGCCTGGAGTGTTTCTCCATGAGATACAGGTTCAAATCCTGCTCACGCCGTAATTTTAATTCCAAAAAAACATGTATATGACATATATATATAATATTTATTCCAATTTTTTTATATATTTATAAATAAATAAAAGATTTACAACTATGAGGAAGGAAAAATCCAAACAATTAATTGTTTGCCACAAAATTATTTGGTAAACAAACGGATAAGATTTAACCTATATATTTGGCGAACTAATATTATTTTTATACGCACCAATAATGTACGCAGAATCATGAAAGAATCGTTAATCACTTAGACCTTTGATATTTGACCCAAGAGAGATATTTTAGTAAACTATCACGTGGTACCAGCGTGTACCTCTAAGCATGGTTATGCTAAAGTTATATTTTTTGTGAAAGAAAAATACTATCGTGCAGCGCAGGATGTCAACCTGCACCTGCCGAATGAATGCTCCAGACGCTTTGCTTATTAACACAATTTAATATATCTAATGGTGACGTCACCGCCAACTGTTAAGTCTCTATACAGTGACTGAACTGGCATGAATAACTTAGCAGTTAATTGAATGTCCAACAGATGCGATTCAAATGAATTAACGCATGCATAAGTTAAATATAAACTAGCTGTGCCCCGCGGTTTCACTCGCGTATATTTAAATTATAATATTATAATTAGCCTAAGTTACTCCTTATATAGTCAGCTACCTGCCAGTAAAATCTTATCAGAATCGGTCCAGTCATTTTGAAGATTAGACGGACAATAATTCTAAAATGAGCTTAACCGATTAATTTGACATTACAAATAGACACTTCAATTTTATTTATTTAATATATAATATAATTGTATTGATGATTTATGTGGAATGATAAATTCGGTCATGAGCAAGTTTGAATACCGACCTCTGGTCCCTATTCCGAATTCTATTTCTACATTACTACGTCTAATGATAACTTCGGAATTGCTTCATAAAATTAATTCCATCTCTCTTGTTACGCAGGACGAGCTGCTAGACCTGTGCCAGAGATGTGCCAAGCTCACGAAATCCAAACTGGCGTACCCAGCCTGCTGTTCCACAGACCTTCAGGCCAGGAAATGGTGTTCAGACTATGTGTACTTCGGTAGGGGACAGTACGACTTCTACTAGTCCTGCAATAGGACCGTTAGTTTTAAGTAATTGTATATCTTGTGCGTGTAGTTGTGACTTGACTGTAGTGCTTTTTTTTTTGGACGTTGCCTCTTGCATTTAACCCATAGGGGTTTGATCTGCGTAACCGAACAATAGCTATGGCGAGACAATTTGATGCCTCCAGCCAGAGCATATTTTATATTACTACAAACTAAGCAATCCCCTGTGGGACACGAGCCTCGGCTTAGGGCGTTGCTGGGGGGACAACTAGGGACTAGCTGGATCAGATCAGTTTCCTTATTATTAAAGGTCGAATTTAAAGTGTCTGTTAGACTCTTGAGCTACAGTGATCCTATCATCGGGACGGAGGAGAGCGTGACGTGGTCGGCGGACGTTACTGATCTGATACGGTTGACTGTAGTGACGTCACTGCCACCGCTTGTACAGTTATGGTAGAATATGGCTGACCGCGGGGTGGTGGAATGTCATCGGGCGGGGGAGTAGCATTCCAGGCAAGTCTCAAGTTATCACGCGTAGTATGTTTAAGTGTGTAAGAGAAGACTTAAAGTGATGGTATGATAGATGATTTTTGAATGTTCTAGAAGCCATGTTGCATTTAATTAAGGTAGAGGCAGGGTCCCTACTATTAATGCCTTCTGATTATGTTTTAAGACAGCTCATAAGATATTTGATTAGGTATTTAACGAAATGTAAATTGTTTACGCTTCATTATATTTTTTTGTAATGTAAACAAGTTTGTTTACAATCCATTAACTGTATTATAATTTTCGTATTAATGGAATTAATGATTTCAAACAAGGAAGTGATGTAAAATGTATATTTACGTTTGTTTACATTTAGTTAAAATACCGAATGAAATGAATCGTAATTAAGTATTTTAATGACAGACTCTATAAATGTTTTCCTAAAAACTATGTCAGTCCTAATGTTTTTTTATAATGAATATTTAAGTATGTGCGTATAATTATTTATTATACAAAAAATTTTAGTTGATTTAATAACAAAAGATGTACATGATTATAGAATTTAAGTTAGGTATAGTTTTACATAGAATAAGAATTCAGAACTTAAAATCACTACCTTACTTAATTGAAACGCCTTCATATTTTGTTTATAAATATTTTTATTTATTGGGATAAATAACCTGTTAATTAACCAGAAATTTTAAAACACCTTTAAATAATAAAAAATGGCTTATAAAAGGCTGGCGTTCTACTAAAAAAAATGCACATTTTAGACTATTTTATTAAATTAAAAGTATTTTGTGTGTAGTGTTAACTAAAATAATTTAGGATTATGTAACAAAAATTGTCAAACATATTATACACGGGGATACCCCCCCACGTATTGCTGTATTTGACTATCCTAAGATTGTTGTAGATTATCAGCGTAGCTAAGGTATGAGTAATTTCATAAAATTAATAAACCGAGTCACGAGTAATTATGATGTTATATCCGAGTAGTCACGAAAGTCTTGACAAATTATATTAATGGGCAACCTTTGCCCAACATTGAGAACTATGTATCATTTCAATGTGAGGGTTAAATTAAACAAAACGCGCAAGAAAATAAAATAACTTATTAATAATTTTAATAATGTCAAACTTATAATACCAGTAATGACTATTTTAATTGCTAATTAAAAAGTCTCAACATGTTCCGACAGTAAAATTGTAAAAAGTTTAGTAAATAAAAAAAAAAACTAAAAGAATTGAAACTGGACTCGTTTCAAAAATGGAGCTGTGATAATTAATTACATTTAAGTAAATATTTAAATTGTATAAAAATAATTTAATTGTGTAAATAATTATGATAGAAGAAGTGATTATGTAAGAAGAAGGAGTATGAATAAAGTACTTATAAAAATATATTAACCTTGGTGTTTTATTTCATTATAAAAAAACTATCATTTCATCAATAGAGTTCTTTTTTCTGTATTTTTATTCTATTGTCATTTGTTCCGTACAATACGTGCAACCGAACAACTCAGCACTTTTGCCCGAGTGCAGTTTCATAAATACATCGAACGTAATCAATAGATTTTAGTACGTGTCCGACAACCAGTCGCATAACTCAACCATATTAAATTTATTTATTTATTTAAAATATAAGTAAATCAAATCATCCGTTTAGTGTTAACATTAGCTTCTCTTGTACATTGTGGGTTTCAATATAACTGTTAAACCATATTACTTCGTATCATTAAACCAATTTTTGACAGTGCGGTTGGCGCAGTGGTCGAAAGACCGACGTTGCGCTGCGTGTCGCAGGTTCGATTCCTGCACGGAGCAAATATTTGTACGATCTATAGTTAATTGCTCCGGGTCTGGGTGTGTGTGTGCTTGTGAGATTATATGTCTGTAAACGCACCCACGATACAGGAACAAATTTCTAGTGTGGGGCAAAGTTTAAAAAAAAAAAAAAACATTTAACCAATTATCGAACCATAACCATTCTAATACCAATCAAATCAAGTAAATACCAACCAACCCAAAAGTTAGAGCTGTACCACTATATATTTATGAAGAAAATATTTATTTATCGTATTTATATATATTTATATTATCTATGATGTATTATATTTAGTTATTATAAATAGGTACGCCAGAAACTGCCCATTACTTTAAATCTCGTCCAAATCTTGTCCATCCAAAGGTTGTCCGGAAGAGATAGCTTTTAGCGGTAAAACCGCCCATTGTAATTTCTCCTAACGATTTTGTATCTTTTAAAATTTATTTTTGTGTGTACAATAAAGAATATTATATTGTGTATTGTATTGTAGATTTTTATAGATTTTATTGCTGTTAAGTTACAATATTAAATGGGAAAAAGAATACGGTCGCGAACAGGATTCGAACCTGCGCCTCCTGGATAAATACTCCAGGCGCTCTGACCACTAAGCCATCTCGACCTCTGCTCACCACGGCGAATTCTTCATCCATATTATATAGAGAGTTTCCTGGTGAATGGTTTGGCAGCGGGACTGGCAAGCCAAGGTCGCAAGTTTGAAATTAAGCACGCATCACTGACTTTTTGAGTCATATATGTATTAGAAATTAATTATCACTTGCTTAAAACAGCACGTTGGTCTAGTGGTCCCAAGCGTCACTGCTGAGCATGAGGTGTCGGGTTCGATTCCGAGGTCGTGCGAAGTGTTATTGGGTTTTTCTGTTAGGTTAGGTTAGGTTAGTAGATGGCAATAGGCTCACCACATGGGACTTAATAACAGCATTGATGAAATGTGGGTGTACCATTGTGTACACCTCTGCTTACCCCTTCAGGGAATACAGGCGTGATGCTATGTTATGTTAAAACTGTGAAGGAACTGCCAGACCTGGGAATCGAACCCAGGACCTCATGGCGAAACTGTAAATAATCATTAACATGTCTACTACTGAAAAAGGTGTCTTAGCCCGGTTAGTGGAGTGTGATATTAGGATCCTGAACAGAAACCAGGAAACAGAACCTGGCGCATGGATAACATTTGGTGTGACATAGCTAGGTAGAAGGAGACTGTATCGGTGGCGGTTACCACGAACAACAGCATTCCCTAAAGTTATTATATTAAATGGAAAAAGAATACGGTCGCGAACAGGGTTCGACCCTGCGCCTCCCGGATAAATACTCCAGGCGCTCTGATCACTAAGCCATCTCGACCTCTGCTCACCACCGCGAATTCTTCTTCCATATTTTGACACGTCCTATGGCGACGTCATTGCTATCAATTCAGTCCCTGTACGGGTGACCGAACCGACACGACTAACTTTGATAAATATTATAACTTTAAAGTATTTATCCGGGAGGCGCAGGTTCGAATCCTGTTCGCGACCGTAAAGTGTTTCGATTTAATATAATAACTTTAGAGTTCGCTAAGCATGCGTTAATGCTTTTCAAAGATTTATCTTGAACAGCATTCCCACTGAGAGTTGACGACAGGCAGGCGGCCAGTCATAAAACATAACCAAAACTTTAGCAGCATGCCCGATATACGTAGGTATGTTGCGCCGACCCCAAATAACTTGGGATAAGGGCAGGGGGATGATGGTGATGTCTACTACCGAAATAGAGCCTCGTCTTCTTAATTACTAAATGTAAAGTAACGTAAGAAAATAAAACGACAATTAAAAATCCATAAATTAATTTAATAACACTATTCGACATATTATAACAAGTTTGTATGTACAAAACCTCATCTAATACTTTTATTAATATTTTGTTTCTATATGTTGTAGCGACATGGCGGAATTATTTCACTATTTAATATAAATAATGCAATTTAAACTATTTTAAATGCGCTATGTGAGTAAGTGCTAGGAAGATTTTCATCTAAGTATCTCCGTGCTTCGTCAGCCGTTAAACCGTCGGTCTCGGCTGTTTTTACACGATGGCCCAAAAAGACTGACAGCACGGTTGGCCCAGTGTCGAGACACCGACTGCTGCGCTGCGTGTCGCAGGTTCGATTCCTGCATGGAGCAAATATTTGTACGATCTATAGATAATTGCTCCGGGTCTGTGTGTGTGTGTGCTTGTGAGATTATATGTCTGTAAACGCACCCACGATACAGAAAGAAATTCCTAGTGTGGGGCAACGTTTTTTTTAAAATAAAAATAGAGACTTCATGTATGTACTCGTATATGTGAGTTTATTTATTCCACTAGAACTTCTAAATTCCTGAACCGATTTAGATGTAAGGTTTCTAATGGTACCTCAACCATTAAGATCCTTACATTTTCCCGAGAATCAAGCTAGGAAGATAAAAAAAAAGTAATATATTGCATCACATGACAGGCGAGCTTTTTAATTAATTTCATGTTGTTAATTATTTAATTATTTTCATGTTGTTAATTATTTAATTAATTTCATGTAGTTAATTATTTAATTAATTTCATGTTGTTAATTATTTAATTAATTTCATGTTGTTAATTATTTAATTAATTTCATGTTGTTAATTATTTAATTAATTTCATGTTGTTAATTATTTAATTAATTACATATTGTTAATTATTAACAGTCACCAAGTTAGCGACCTACGTATAAGCTACTCCTGAAATCAACAGGTCCACAAAAGTTGAACAATCGATATGCATCACATGCGATGCATTGCATATCTAATGGACTGGGTTGGCTCCAAATCCGTTGTAGGTTTATAAAAAAGCAGATTAAATAGCATTGAATTATGTTTGACTTTTCATTATTTGGTTGAATTTTTAATTAAATAAAAAATAGGCAGAAATATTTATTAAAAATTTTAGGTTCTATGAAAAAAGACAGACAAGAAGAACTAATTCCAGATAAGGGGACAAGGTTGCGGGGACTAGAGCTCCGATCCCGGAACTTCGGTATAGATTAGCGGAGGACCGTGTGATTTTGATCGATAGAAATCTGTTAAGAATTCCACCATGGGTTTCCACACATAAAAAAGAAGTAATAAGAAAGATTTAACTAAGAATGCTATTTTAAATTATATCAATATATAATTATGCTGTGTTAAATTTTTACGATAAATGTTTCACCTTGAGTTGAATGAAAATATTTTTGTAATTGTTTACTCTCAATCGCAGACTGCATCCAATTAGCCACTGATTGCAAAATTAATTACATGTATTATCAAGTTTTCACTTATCGAAATTATTTTGTTATCGTATAATATGCGATCTACCTATATTTTAATCAAATTGCATTATTACATTGCAGAATAGTGAAATATATTCCGCATTTGTCACAGTACTCACATTGAGCACATCTCTAATCTTTTAATTATTTTGAAAAAAAATAATAAAATATCGGCGAAATATACTTTGAGAGCCATATTTACTAAAACGAAAAAAAAAGTAAAAAGCAGAAAAGTAAAAATAAGAAAAAAAAGTTTTTTTTTCGTAAATGTAAATACGTCCGCCGATATTTTATAATTTTTTTCTCCCTGTTTATATTTACATTAGTACGACAATTAACTTATTTAAGTACGAAAGATTGTTTTAGTCTCACAAAGAATCTTTATTTAATCACGATTGTAGAGTTGTTAAAAAAATTACGTTTAAGCTGTAAAGGCGCCATCTTGTCAAAACAAAAAGTATCAACAATTTTACAATGAAACCAATACAGAGTTAACATTTCAGACTATTATCACATTTACATCCACAATGTTATTATAAAAGCGATGTTAAAATACGTTTAAAAATTACAAAAATTCGCTAAATCGTAACTAATGATACAAATTGTTCGTTGTAATAAGTAAAATGTAAAAAATCGGTGAGTAAAATAAAACTAAAAAGTAAAAAAATAAATGCCGATTGCGCTACGGGCCAAACTCGTATATTTTTTTACAGTATTGTGAACACATCTACTCGACCGTGCAATTGCACGATTGCACATTTTTGTGCAAATACATTCCCTAATTCATCTATCTTTGGATAGTCTTAGGTCTTTCGACTAATATCTTTACACGATAAATGTAATTTACACTAAAATTTACAAAGATACGGTTTTTAGCTAAAAAACAACTAATTTTTGTAAACATTCCCGCTTGGACGGATATTAAAATCTCTATGTGTTGTCAACCTACTTGAAGCTTTGCTGTGCTGTTCTCAAAATCGGTTTTGTGGCTCAAAAATAAAAACAATTAAAAATAAACTGAAATGCATAATTTTTGAGCCACAAAACAGATTTTAACAAATTTTTGGCTATTTTAATTACTGTTTCCCTCATAAATATAATAACATTAATAATAAATAATTATACATTGATAGATTGCTACAATTATGAATAGAGTTCTTAGTAATTATATTATTTATAATAATTTTCATGAGACTTGGGATTAATTATTGTGTACGATTATTACTGAAATTATTTTTCACGAAATGTCCGACCAGTTACAAACTCGAACGGAGCCCTTAATCATGAGGAACGGAGTAAATTAACATAAATATGTCTCACGAAAGTTATTATTTAATTTTTTTCGCATTTCAACTGAGTACCATTATCAAATAAAGGTACCTATTGTAATTTAATAAATAAAATCCAAGTAAAAGACAGAGTTACTTACAATACAGAAATATATTTTCCAACACCGTCATATTTTGTAGTGATTGCCTTGTTGGTCTAGTAAACGCAAGCACAGCCACTGAAGATAAGGTCCTGGTATTATTGGGTTTTAAGATAGTGAATAATTCTCAGTTACAACCCAGAGTATGAGACTTATAGACGTTATCAGTGTAAAACAGTAGTTACTTCTCTGACTAACCCTTCGGGGAATACAACCGTGATGCTGTAAATAATATTTTGCACTAAGCCAATAATAATAAAAAAATTGTACGCAATTAAAGTAGGTATTCCTAAATTAAACATTATTAATCAGCATTATTAAAGTAGGTATTCCTAAATTAAACATTATTAATCAGCATTATTAAAGTAGGTATTCTATTAAACATTATTAAAGTAGGAATTATATTAAACATTATCAAAGAAGGTATTCAGTACAAAATTGAAGTATCTGCGCACAGAACTACAATTGTTGCGTAAAAAATTATATAACAGGTAAAATCTATCATCAATTGGACAGGCGACGCTAAAATATCGTATAATTCTTGATTAGTTTTTTAGTCATAACTAATTAGCCAATTAATTATGAACAAGATTACATTATCTCGTCGAGTGCAGACATACCTACTCTGATAACGTTTATTACAATAATCACTAACTTTAACATGATGATATGAAGTTTTTTTTTTCACGTGATTTTTGTGTTTACGATATTTTTAGATGAAACATATCACGTCGTACATACTCTGATTAGAGTGAACGCATACCAATACACGACGGAAAACATCGTGAGGAAGCAAGCACTGATAGGGGTTATCGATGGTGTGGAAAGCTATGTTAGAACTCTGACACTAGATAGTAGAAGATACTAGAACGCTATACAATCATTTGAATGCCCCGTTGGTCTAATGGTCACAAGCGCGGATGCTGAGTGTGACGTTCTGGGTTCGATTCCTAGTACGGGAAAAGTGTTATTGGGTTTTTCTGTTACGAAATTCTCAGTAGCAGCCTGGAGTTACGAAGTTGGTGGACCTTCGTGCGTCAGAAACCATGGAAAGCTGTCGGTTCTGTACTATCGCGGACACTCCCGCTTGACTAAGTTCATTTTCGCTTGCACCAAATAAATAGAAGCGATATGTAGCCCCGCCAAGGTCAAATTAGATCGTCCTTAAAATTCACAAAAGGTCATCACGTGATGCGTCAATAAGCTGCGCAGTGCATATTGCAACTAATTACGTTTTCGCTTTCCTAATAGGCGAACACTTTAAGGGGGTGTGACATGGCACCGGCGCAGGATTTACACGAAAAAAAAATTAATTGGGCAGGCGGAAAAGTCCGTGATAGTACCTGATCTCTCTCCGGTCGTATCGGATTGTCGTCCCATCGGACTATGAGAGTGGAGGAATGGGGAGTGCACCTGTGTTTGCACAAACACTTGTGCACTATAATGCAAGGCCGCCGTGATCGAAATATGGTTGGGAAAATTATTATGCAATCAGCGCAGTGATTAATTATATGGCCTGGAAGAATGCTCTGATGCTTTTCAAACATAGATTAAATTACTACGTTGACTTGGGAGCGTTTAGATGTGCGTTCAGTACAGAATTATTTTCTGACATGACTATGGTAATGCTCATGCGCTTAGATTGTTCAAAATCTATATTTTTAAATTTATGTAATTCTATCCTTTACTTGGATGGTTAAAAATAATTTTGGCTGGAAACAAAATAATAATTATTTCATTTTTTTTGTGAGATTTGTTCGCAATACATATTTAATTTTATCAGTGGGCTTTTTAGGTTTACAGGGAACTCCTTCAAAAATATACAGAACTTAATATTTTTTTACTAAAATATTTGGCTTAAAGCAAAGTTTATTTAGCACAAAATTCATACTAAACTGACAGCTAGAACCTTCCGTAGTTACATTTATATAAGAAATCTATTTTTATTTACAATACTTTACGACAACCTTCTAAAATGTACAAATACAGGATTTTTTCCAGCAGAAGTTCTTATTTATTATAGTTTTTTTTACAAAGATTCGACGTTGATTACTTGGTTGTGCAAAGATTTTGAAAACATTAGAAAAAATGCATTGTTTGTAATGAGAAATATACCAAAAAGAATTACATTAAATTAAACACAAGTCAACAATTTAAATTACTTAATACAAACACGATAAAATGCTTACTTACATTCGATGCTTAAATAATAAACAAAACATTGTGATATACTTGTGCATATCGTTCGTTAGATGGTTTTAAAACGATGATATTTTTTTTGGCATTACGAGTATCTATTTTATTAACTATGAAAATACTCAGAAATAGTAACAGCACTAATTCACTGAAACACGTAACATAATTATCATCACAAAAAAAAAACAAAAAAATACAAAAATTAAAAAAGTTTTTTTTTTGTTATTTTTACTTTGACAACCAAATCGTAATCACAGCATGTCTTCATTTTGTCTATCGTATATTTCCTGTAATTTTTGTTGTTCTTTAACTTTTTTCATTTGAGCGTAGATCGATGCAGCTTTGTAGTTAATAGGCCCGTAGTCTTTAAGGTCAGCGTCTGCATATATGAATTGGTCTTCTGGTCTGAACGGCTGAGAAAAAATTGCAAAAATAAGTCTTTTTATTATTGCTTTAGTCGATAGACCGATAGTAAATATTATTTAAATATAAAATAAAATGGTAATATGTGTTAAGTGCGAAGCTGAAGAAAATTATTTTTCATAAAAATGTTTTTATTTTTAACAGTAAAAAAAGCCATGTTTGATTAAATATTGGTATTTTTATTTTAGTTGCAGTTATAATAAAAAAAAATATCAAAAAAATGATGATTAATATCGTTTTTAGTAAAAATAAAGAACAAAAATGGAAATTTAGAAAGCGATGAACGAAGAAAGCGTTATAGACCGAAATGAATTTTGAAAAATATTACCTTGTTTTTAAAAAATGTACGTGTCACTCTTGGTAAAGCGTTCCTAGAAGAAAATATAAAACGTCACAACACTGCGATTACATGCTTATTGGGACCTCATACATTTATCTAAAAACTAAATTATGCTGGCTTTAAACTCGACTATTTAGGCAAGCAAAATACTAAACGTCAAACCACGTTAATAGTAATAGTATTTTTTTATAAAAATATTTTTTATGATGATATTAAACAAACATTATAGCAATTATAAATGTATGAGTATTTATACTAGAATTTAGGCAATTTATTATAAGGCTTTTTTCATGGTGACAGAAAATTCATGCTGTGAAAGCAGATATAACTCCACTTAGGCACATATTACCATTTAAATAATAATAACAGGGGATTTTTTTTTCATCCAAAAAATTACATTTCCAAAAGACTACGTATATAATATCTAAATCTTGAAACTGTATCAAAAATTTGTCACAGATAATAATATCATCAAGAATGAAGAACAAAAAAATATCTTGAATTGGAATCTAATCAATTAAATTTAAACGATTGAATCCAATACAAAACGAGAAATGAACATTTTAATCCACTGATTATTTAATATACAAGGTTCCTTTTAAGGGGTCAATGTGTAAGTGATTAGTATTAATATCAATATAATTTTTCTTAATGTTTGCCGTTATTGAAATAGCTTTAATCTCTAGTACTATGGTAATAAGAAATGATTTATCATTTCCACGTAATTCTCGGTTTAAGTAAACGTATTTGACTTATATATTAACCTCATAAATATAACCTTATATACCTCATAACCTTATATAGAATAAAAATACAATTTCTGCATCAATCCTGCTGTCTATCAATCATTAAAGATATTAAACTCACCTTTCAGACATCGATCTCATTGAATTTTAGAGTAGCATAGTCACTTCTCGGTTGTCCGTGACCACTTTTTCTCTGAGTACTGGACACATTCTTATAACTATTGTTAGTATCTTTGTTAGCACTATCAGAACCTACTGTATACGTATCATACAATTGTCTATTTGAATTGACAGTGTTTTTAAACTTCATATTATGGTTACCTAAAGCTAAATCGGCGTACACTAACTTTTTTTGTTTAGGCTTATCATCTTTGGGACCAGAATAGTTTGAGCTGAAATTCTCGGGACCCAAATTTCTCGTGGAATTTGATATGTAGTTGCCTTTAAGCAATTGTAAGTAAGATTTTCTTTCAGATTCATTGTATTCTGGTTCCGGATAATCGGGTTTTTGGTAATTATCGTAAACACCGACACACGATAGCTTTTCTCTTAAACTTTCAGATTTTTTTAATCGATTCAATTTTTGACTGTTCTTTTCTCTCGTCCTGTTTAAAGTTTTTGTGTAGTATTGTGCTTCTGAAGGCTGATAAATAAGAGGTCCTATGGTATTGTTGTATGACCTCTCTTGATCAACAGGGATCCTTTTATCGACCCTTATTGGTTGGAAGTAACAAAAGCTATGATGTTTTTGGAGCGGTATTTGAAAGTTTTTCTTGTTCTTCCCTTTGTTGCTTAAATTTGTAAAATGATTACGTTTTTGCATGTACTGTTGTTGGAGTATGTTAGTATTCTGAAAAGGAAATTAGTTTGTTAGTGATTAGAACACACATTTTAGCCAGAAGGAACATAAAATAGAAACAAAAATTAAGAAGCGTTATACCTGACTATTATCGCTATCAATTGTTATACTACTTTGTACTGAATGACTACGCTTTATTACTGATCGTTTTGGCACCGGTTTCTCAGTCAACTTTGGTATTTGTAACGTCTTATTTGGTGGTATCACTTGCTTCTTTGGCAAACCAACTTTGTTTATACCCTCATCGTTTAATTGTTTCACCACAGACTTAACTAACGAAGTAGATGGTAATATTACAGATAAATTTTTCTTTGGAGTTGCTCCTATTATATTTGGCTTGGAGAGATCTGCTTTGGCTTCTTTTTCTTCGTCATTATTTTCTTCATCACTGTCATCTTGGTCCACGTACTTGAGAATTTCAAATTTAAGTCTAGATATGTCTTCAGCAGATTTTGTAGGTCTTACCGGGGCATCAATGGTGTCAATGGATTTAGAAAATTTTGTATTTATCAATGGCATAGAAAGATTAACATAAACGTGATCAGTTTTAGAGGGTGACACAAAGGGTGAAATTTTAGTACGCGGGGCTGGTACCGGTCTATTTAAAGAAGTAGTAGATTTATTAAGATCTGTTTCGTCACAAACTTGTATAGAATCTGTTAGATTTTCAAACTGTTCGACCCCACTGATGTTAGATTTGACTTTGAGTAAAGAAGGACAATTAACGTATATTGTATCTTCAACCGCAGGAGTTTCATTTTTATTGTTATTGATTTCAGTGAAATTCTCCCCATATTCTGTGTTAGGGTAGAAACGTTCGATATTGCGTTTTCTGACTACCCTCATTGATTGGAACTGCGGTGGTTTTCGGTGCACTCTCGTGTTTAGTGAAGAAAATTTTCTTTTATCTCCCTCTGGTATTTCCTCATCTATTGTTGGGAATTGTTTTAAGAATGAAGTCTGCATTTGCGGTAAGTACGGGTTCAGAAGTACTGTTTGATGTAATGGATACATCTGTTGTATGGGAGAGAGCATTGGTATCCCGTAATGGTATTGTGAGTTAGAAGTCATGGGATATCCTACGGCATTCTGCACGAAAGGTGGGCAAACAAGCCTTGGCGTGAACGAAGGGTTCGTAGTCAGTTGTTTTTGTAAAGCTGCTATCCCTTTCGGAGATTTAGGGTTGGTCTCAACAACCCTAGGTTGGATTGCTTGCACAGGCTTTACATGCAAATTAAACAACATGAAACAAAAACACAGAACAAACGCAAATTAAAAGAAAGCAAATAAAAATATCAGAAGCAAAAAACATGTAAGTTATTTGTCAGTATTGGCAGTTATATTGTGTTATATTAATATTTAGTCTTTCAGTAACTAAATGAATAAGTATTTTAGAAGGAGGTTATAATATTTATTAAATATGAACCATAACAGACTCAGCGTGTGGCAAAGATTTCCCTCAGACCAATTATTATTCTCCTGAGAGATTTGATTCCAAATCCTTTTCTATTTTCATAACTAAATAGTACGTAACTTATATTTCAGACTTTATTGCCTCAATGTTACTGAAAGACCAACCAAAGTTTCTATAATTCTTAAAAGAGTCACAATATTTACCTTATTGGGGGGTTGTTGTAGTCCATGGAACGGCAGGTTCTCGTAGAGACCCGGGTTGTCCGCTCCTAGGTTGCCGTTTGCTGCATTATCTACGCCATTCGAAGGTGGGCCTGACAGAAAAAGTAGAATATGAGTGTGACAACGAATTCATAGTTACAACACGTCAAATGGGCCAATTTTAACACAATATATTGGGATAAATTGATCAAATTTTACAAGAGATTGAATATTCGTTCACCATTGTTTTATACGTTAAAAATTTTTTTCCTGTATAATTAAAATCTGGATTTTATTTTTCAAGGGAAATCCTTTTTTTTATCTTATGTGATAAAAAGTAAATACACACACATATCAAACAAAAGCAAAGAAAAGCATGCTTTACTCACTGTCGCCGGGTTTCTTTCGTTTTCTTGTATTTCTCGGTTCATCCTCACTAAAGGGTTTAACTTTAGCACTAGTCGTCGCAATCCTATCAGGCCTTTTGAACGACACAACTAAAAACATGCTCACATTGAAAACATTGCAAAACAAAATCGTGCTTAAAGCGTTAAAGCAGATAACGTGGTACTTGTAGCAAAAGCAGTTAGGATAACTAAGATTGTGATCGTGAACTAAAATCTGTTGCATAAATTTATTTTAGTTAAACAACTCCTCAAACATATAATTAAAAGAAATTTGATAAATACGAAGAACATTTTTCGATTAATTAAATATTTTAGGAGGAGATTCCTTGACATTAGAATGGTCATTCTTTAAAATTGCAAATAAATATTCTAAGAAAATCAGTGTTTCTTGAATACATGCTCAAGCAATATATGTTAGAAGCAAAGATTCTTAAAAATGAAGACGACATTGATGTTTTAGTGATTAGTGTAGTGTTCGGTAATAATGAGTGATACAATAATATGCGCAGAAGTAAAATAGATTTTACTTCAAAACTGAGACTCATTATGAGATAATATTGTGTCACTCATTACTACTGTAAAAAATCATGTGTATAATAACAACTACCTCCTTCAGTAACAATAATGTTAGGCTTTTCACTTTGAAACAAAGACCTCAAACGATTCTTTTGTACAACGTAACCCGGTTTATTCATATTAACTAAAGACATCGCCCTTTTGTTACTTTTATTAATTTTCTTGTATTTCCCGCTATCGTCATCGGAATCTTCACTCTTTCGCCGGAGATTCTTAAAAATACCCGTCACAACATTTTGTCTTGGTTTTCCGTTTTTCTTTGAGTATTCAACTTTGGGTGAGGTGTCTTCACTCTGATTTCTTTCTAGAAGTCCTAAATTCGATTCTTCAGTAGCTGCTTGTAGTCTAGCTTGATTTTTAGGACTTAAAGTATGATTTGAATTAACATGTACTAAAACTCCAGGTTTCAAAGGCCATTTGCTGGGGGTTACGACAGTTTGAACTTTATTCCCATCAACTTTAGGTTCAGTTTTTGGAGTTTGTAATTCGGTTTCTTGACTTGTCTCCGTTTGAGTGGTATTTTGCGGAGTTGTTGTGGTTTCTTCGATTTTGTTCATTTCTAAGTTGTGCGGGTAACTTTGTGAATCAACCAATCTAGTTCTGTCAGATGTTTTGGGGCTAAATGATAAGTTTAACCGAGGTGATAATGCGGGCAAAGCTTGTGATATAATGGATTGCGCGATTGAAACCTCATTTATGCAGCTACCATCTGGACTGATTTGGAAATAAAAAAAATAATAAATGAGTATTGAGTTCATGCCATGAATGTGAGTGTAGTAAATATTGATAAAACTAAAGAATGTACATAAATGTTTGAGTAATGAATCGTTAGTACGTAAAATAACCGATATTTTAGTCCACCTACGTGTAATTTTAATAATATCAAATAATAAACCTACTCGTATGGATAATTAAAAAAAAAACATACTATATTATAATAAAATCTAAATTATGAAATTAAAGAAGTAAAATTATAGATTAGTGTAATTAAAAAAAATATCATAGTTATAATGAGTACCTAACACATAAGTAAACTTAATTTGAATATATAAAGACATACATAAACTACCTATTCATTGGGAATATCGAAATAATTCATAAATAAAGAATATACAAAAGAATAAAAATTCCAAGAAGAATGCTTTCCAAAATCGAATCATGCATCACTCAAGAAAAAATGTTTACAATAATTTTGACCAAATGTATATTTATCTACTTATAATTTCTACTGTGTCCACACTTTACGCCAAAAATCCAAAACAAATAGCCAAACAGCATTTAAATAATATGAAAGCATCCTCCATCTAAAAAAAAATATGAAAAACTGTTGTTTTTTTTTAATTTGTTTGTTAGTACCTGAAGTATTAATCGTGGTCAATCTGAGAACGTCCGGGGTTAGAGCGGTTAGGAACCTACACATTAATAATTATTAATAATAGTACACAATAATATGACTATAATAAATACTTTATCTTGAAAACCAGTGTTATTTTGTTAAGAGTATAAAATAAAAACATGCTTCTATTCTTTTTCAAGCCCTTCTTAGCTGCTGAAAAGTGGCTGAACTGGTTTTAATGATTTGACAGCTAATATAATTAACTAAAAAATTGTGCAATTTTGATGATATTATTATTATGTGTAAAAAGAATATTTCAGTTTTCAGATTGACTTAGAAGTTTGTCAGAAATCTCTGTCAAACCATTCATATTAATGTTAAAATCAGCACATTTCAACGCTAAAACTTAGCTTAATAAAACCAAAACTATCAGCCGTTGGTCCAAGCACTTATATAGCGTTTCACTCAAACTCAAACTCAGTGACCTTGGGATCGTCCTTGACCTTCTAATGATAAGTTCTCGTCATGGGCACAACAACTGGTGACCGTGAGGGGGGCATTGATAACGTATGCCAAGAATCTGCTCGGACCAATGGCGTAGCTGCAAAATTTTTATTATTTTTTACTACATTAACAACATATAAATAGTTTTTTTTTGTCTTTTACATACATAATGATAACTTATAGGTATAAAATAAAATATAGTTAAATGTGTATACAAATTAATAAATATTAAATATTATGTGTGATTTAATAAAAATGCTAAAACAATAGTTTAGGTCGCACTAACCATACAGGCTATAAAAATTAAATTTAGGGATCAAGACTAGGGATTTCTGCCAATCTAAATTAATGTGGATAAACTTAATTATTTTATTTTGTGGAAAGTTTTTAGGCTAGTAAAAATAATTTTAGGAATAAATAAATTAATCAGCTAAATTTATAGAAGTGGGGAAAAAAAAACTTTCTAACAACATCATAAAATCGATAAAAAAATATATAAAAATTACTCTATTACTAGACAATCTAGAGACATAAAATAACAAAAAAAAATGGAAAAATAATAAAAAAACTTACTTCTCCCGTTCCTCTAATTCGACTGGATTATTGTCTATATGTTTGTATGTTAGTTGACGAAGTTTTGTTTAGTAGCAGCATCCGGGAAGATAAGATGAAGAAAAAATAAACGTTAGTTTTTTGCAAAACAAAATAAAAAACTAACTAAAGTTGCAAAAAATTTAAGTCACATAGTAACAAGTATTACGTGTCAATGAACTAATAATATATTTTAATTAGTAAAACTTAAAAAAAAAGATATTACTAATGAATTTGAAAAACATGGTATTTATACAAAAATGGCAAAAAACACTGTTTCTTTGTATATACAAATGTTCGAATGACAATGATGATATTGAAAAACACGAATTAGTTTAGTACTCAACATTTAGATGTAATTTACATTACAGACGACATCATATCGAAAAAACACTCAAAAGAAAATTCAAGCACAAAACAAGATCAGTCTATATGACAGGTCGATCATTAATACAAGGTGCAACAGAATTCCGGAGTCATACTTTAAGGGGTCAATGTACCCATATATATGATAACTTTTACTATGCAACCAACTTCGAAAGCGTGGATGCAGTGCATTGACCTTTCAAAGACTACGGACTTCTACTACTACACGTTGTATAAGCGTTTTGTATATTTGGCAAAACAAAACTAAATGTAAGTGCTCAAGTACTGTTTTTTATTCATTTAGGTATGTTTTTTATAATTGATGTTATTTGATCTACTTTAATCGATTCTTATGTTGTTGTTTGAATAGTGCTAATTCATACGTAAGATGACGATTTTCTGTTTTCATAACGAGTAGAACCAAATTGTATTCAAGACTTTTTAGAGCACAAAAAATCTTAAAGATTGTAGTTTTTACTTATTAAATTATATAATTATGATACAATAACTACGATTTTGCTGTAGTTTTCATCGTTGCAATATTTTATACCATTTGCTGCAATTATAAAAAAAAAAACTACGTGCATTTGCCAAAGTTTTCTACCAAAATCTACTTAGAAAAAATAATACAACTTGTCATATAGTCCGACTTCTGCTAAACAGAGTATTACTTACATTTGGACTTAGCCCTCATTCGCCGGCAGATGCAGATGATAATGATGCAAAGGATGACAGTGATCACCAAAATGGCGAGAGCAATGCCCCCAATGAGGATCAATTTCTGTTGGTCCTTCCACCATACTTTTGTACCTGGAGATGCAAATTTTTAGCTGATTACTTTAGAAAGTAATAGATATAGATACTTGTATTTTTTGCACCATATTGATTGGTTTGACAACGAAGATATCAAATATTGATCTCGTTTTTTGTTTAAATTGGTTAACACCTCCTTAATCGCAGTAAAAGATTTTTTTTAATTTCAGCAGTTACTAAAAGAGGATACCTAATTTAAATGATACCTAATCGATAAGTATTCCTATTAATATCTTTTTTCAAATCAAAACACACAGAAAACGTATGTGCTTGAAATTCTTCTTAAGCAAAGCTTTGTCTAAACAATAATGTGCTGTTATATAATTTTTGGAACTTTCTATTTAGAAATTATTATGTATAATTTTATACATAATAATCACGATTGAAATTTTTAATAGAAAAAGCAAGTATAGCCTTTATCATTGCTTCGAATTAATATAGCTTATTTTAATATAATAAGCGCTCAAATAAAATTGCTGCCACCCAAATCACCGAGGAACTTACCGAAACTTTCCAAGTTGGCTGTAAACCAGAAAATAAGATTTACAAAATCATTAACTATGCGATTTGAATTTATTTTTGGATAGTAATAGTAAAGGCAATTTTAAAACCAAAGGACTGAATGTTGTCTAGTTTTTACGATGACGTAATTGTTGGGAAGTTGTAAGAATTAGTAATGGTGCAGGAGTAGTTACAAGTTGTGATTCATAACAAAAATTGGAATAAAAAGAACAATGAAGACGCGACTATGTCGCTCTATAAATTAGTACTATATTTATCCCAGAAAGCAACAGATAGGAAGAGAGGAAATGGTACTTTGGCCTGCAGAAGGACATAACAGGCTAATTAATATGTTTAACTCAGTAGCTGTATTTATTACACTAAAGAAAAGTGTGTTTTTTATGGAATTCTTAAGTATGGTCGACGTCGATAATATAGTTCAGTTCATAAAAGAAATTACCCATAACATCACGCTCGCACGCCCGCGACATGCCGACAGAGTTGTTGGCGGAACAAAGGTAGGTTCTGTATACGTCCACGCTGGTGCTGAGCCGAAGGAAGCTCTGAGGTCCATTCTGCCAGATCTTCTCGTCTGTCAAGCTGTCGTTGTCGTTCTTTAGCTTCCAGGAGAAGGATACCTGATGAAAAAGTGAAGCTATAGATGTTTTCAAAAACCATTGCCTTGAATACAGAATCTATCAGAGCTTTAATCTACATTATTTTAATATGATTAGATATATCACCGTCAATAACTAGACGAAGATCTGTAGTTGCCAAGCCAGTAAATATATGGTGCATTGTATAAACAATTAATATTAGTTGTCTAACGTGCAATGCTAAAATATTGATAAATACCTCTGTTGGGTTGGCATGTGCTGTGCATACGAGTACTTGCTCTCCATCTATTTCGGTCTGTTTAATGCCGCATTCAGGAACAACTAAAAGAACAGACGATTACAGAATTAAAAATTAGTATACCTAATTTTAATAAATTACTGTTGGTTTGGTTATGACTTGCTTATATATCGTTGGATAGCAATGGGCCTAATATGTTACCTTGGTGTACAAAAACACTACTTTGTGGTTAATAGAGAGATGAGTTATCCAATTTGAAATATATTAGAGTTATTCATAATATTTGGATGGACTCAATATTGTGATGAGAAACCGTAGGTATATCTAGCCACAAATGTACTAATTTATTCAAATTTATGCTTATTAAAATAATCAAAAGCTTAACTGAAGTTAGTCGTTTATATAATAATGTTTTACTTACACATTACATCTAGAAATACAGTAGTATTAACAGATCCGTGTCTATTGTAGGCCTCGCACACGTAGTTGCCTCCATCCTTCCTCTGCACAGGTCCCAGAAGTAACGTGTTTGATGATGAGAGGATCAAGGAATGGTTCCCGTGTTCCTTGCTTGCTGCCTTACTGGGGTGCTCGCGGCGCCAGGAGTATGAGGGCATGGGAAAACCTCTGTGAAAATTACAGCATAATAAGTAATAAATCATGTTTATTGAATTGAAGTAAGTATAATTCTAAGTGATACCAATGTTAAGTTATACTGTCTCATTAAAATGATCACTAGTATTATAATATTTGTATAACTTGCCAGAAATGTTTACTTTTTCAAAATTAGTGGCAGTAATGACAGTTTACGCCTAATAGGCATTTTTGCGTTTTCAAATTACCTTGCTGAGCAAACAACTTTAGCTGGTATCTCATTTTCAGTAACTGATACAACTTTCGGTGTCACAGTGATGTTTTCAGGTTCATCTGTAAAAATTAAAGCAATTATAAAGTGTATAAATACATAATTACGAAAATAATGTCTTTTGTTAGATTCGTTTTGATATTAAGCCAAAGTTTGTATTTTGGCATCAATTAGAAAAATCAAAGCTTTTAGGTTAAGTCGTCTCACATTCTACAGCAAACTTGGTGGTACTGTTGACGGGAGGGCCGGCGAGGTTCCGGGAGGAGCGGCACGTGTAGCTCGCCGTGTCGGCCGCGCGGTCGAGCGCGTGTCCCGGCCACGCTGACATATTCCAGTGCTGTTACACATCAAAATCTCACGTTAATTAACTTTGAACACCACACGAGAGATATCACTTCATACACTACGGCTCAATGTGTGCTATATTACCATTATTTTATACTTAGCACATTAAAATGTATGTTAAAATTCATATCAACACGATAACTTTCATCTATACCTACTAATATTATAAATAGGAAAGATTTGTATCTCTCTGAACTCTGAAACGATAACCGATTAAAATAATTCTGTCACAACTAGAAAGCTTTTCTTCCAGAAGTAACATAGGCTATATTTTATTTTAGTTATAATAGGATTTCAGCCAAATGTATTGAAGTTATTTTATAATCACTAACTGAATTCGCCGCGAGCGAAACTGCGGGCTCAGCTTCTTGCTAAATATAAGTCGTTTGGGTCGTAAACTGAAAGCGTCATAATGACTATACTTGTCAAATGTAACAAAGCATCCATCAGCACCCGTATTTTTCCAAGGGGTAAGATAGACGTGTACTATTGCACCCCTGAATTTCATCAATGTCGTTATTAAGCCCTGTTCCAAACTACAGGCTGCTACTGAGAATTTCCTGACAGAAAAGCTTTGTCCTTGCATCGAGCCCAAGACCTTACGCTAACGAAGACCAATGAAACAATCTTGAAAAATATATTATTTCTATCAGTTGTTAAAAGCAATGAAAAAAAAAAAACTATAATACTTCTGAGTAGATTCTTTAACTGTCATCCTTTTAGATGGTGAATTGGAACATCATAATTTTTCTATGAACTATAAAAAACTGAATATAGATAAACTTACCAAGGTAGACTCGGTAGCTTCGAAATCATTCCTGTTGCCTTGCGGCTCAATGTTTCTTTCCACCACATAATACCTGTCAGTCTTCTGAGGGTCTATCACTTGTCCATCCTTTAGCCATTGCACGCTGCATAATGGAGCACATTCAACCGTGCAAGACAGGGAAATATTCTATGGAAAGAAAAGGTACATAATAAAAATAATGATACATATTTTTTATTTATTTATATGGAGGGGCTCGTGGCTAAGAAACAGCCGCACAGATCGATCGATCGAGGTTAAGCTGGGCTTGCCGCGCTCGGTCTGTGGATGGGTGACCATGATTTCATATCGAGACCCCTCCGTGCCTCGGAGAGCACGTAAAGCCGTCGGTCCCGGTTGTCAAATTAAGATCTATGACAGCCGTTACGGGTAGTCAGAGGCCTGAAAGTCTGACAACCAGTCATACCAAGAGATATCGTGTTACCTAGTAACTGGGTTGTGGAGGTCAGATAGGCAGTCGCTCCATGTAAAATACTGGTATTAAGCTGCATCCGGTTTGACTGGAAGCCGACCCCAATGTAATTGGGAAAAGGCTAGGTAGATATATATGATGGGTTTTGTCGCTTAGCGACCATATCACCCAAATGATACATATTAATAAAAATAATTTATTTTATTTATTTATTAATCACAAAATCCACAGCTCTTAAAAATTATAGATAAACTTATAAAGCTATCTTACAGCCAATAACGGATTTACAATTTACTTTCAAAACTTTTTACATGCAACAGGAATAATTAAGAACAGAAAAATGTGTAAAGTATATATCATGTAAAGCATATTGTTCAAAGCCAAATACCATATAAATGATTGTATGTGTGGGTGTTGTGTATTTGTATGTGTTAAGTGAGTGCATGAAATGTGTGCGTGTGCGTGCGTGATTTTATTCCGAGTTCAAGAGTTTATGAGGTCGTCATTCATCATATCCATAAGTAGCTTCCTATACTTGCGAAACCTTTACAAGCGCGTTTACGGTGTCTATCCATTTTTGTACCCTACATTGTTTTTATTGGGCTGTTTAGGATATAATTCTCTCCAAGTACGTCGTGTTATGCAGCAAATATTATTTTTTATGAAAATCATTCACAACCAAATAAACGCACCGGATTTACACAATGCATTCTTTCAAATCTTCACCCCCGATAATTACCTTAGAAATCGAAAACACCAACTGTTTGCGGTACCTAGCTGCAGGACTGTAAGTAGAGCTAATTCGCCGGTTCCACGCATTTTGAAATTGTTAAACCGTTTCCTGGATTCAAAACCAGAGTGTGACGTGTTTGCTAGGGAATCGAGTGCTAGACGATCTTTTATGTTGGAATGTTTGAAGTTTTGTGAGATGAATAATGGATGAAATAATTAATTAGACTACTGTGTAATTTTTTATAAATTCTTGTTCGGATAGTAAGTTTTAAAATGTAACCTTTTAAGCAAAAGTGTAAGTGGTATTATGTGCCGTTCTTTCTGTGAAATAAATAAATAAATACGTATTTATTTTAGTGTTAAAAATATCCAGATTAGAGAAATTCTTGTTATAGCATCTTTTAATCCTACTGATAATCGCATTTTGTGCGTAATTAGTGCAAGAACGCAAATGCTAAATAATTTACTTTCTGTAAATAAATAAAAAAAATATTGAAAAAAAAAAGACTAAAAACGTTAAAAAAATTTTTAAACTATTTGGCTCCGGCATTTCCTTACTACATCTGAGAAGAAATGCAAAAAAAAACTCAGATCTCAAGCCCTTTTTTAAAGTCCTGTCATTATAGTACATAACTATGTGAGTGTGGTTACACACGCAAGGATCTCTTGGAATGGTCTTTTCAGGAAAGAGCTATAGCAGCTTTGAAGTGACCTGTCCTGTCTGACGACACATATACATCAGTCATCTTGTAGCTCAACCATAACTAATGAAGCTCAACGACCCGTCACAAGACGATACCTCTCAGGACGACCTGACGTGTCGTGACGTACCTGTCACGACTACGATCAGGAGAGCATTTGCGTAGGGCATATAAAAACCGCCAAACAGTCTATGAGGTTCATGTATGGATTTTGGGCCTACATCGTACTCACATTCACATGACAAACTAGCAAAAGACGTCAAGAATCAATGTCATAAATAATAATCTTAATATTAGCACGTACCTGTGATTTGTATAAAGCGCCGCTGTAGTGGTTCATGGCGTATTTGAAGCTTGGTGGAGCTGAAATTAAGAATAAAAAGTGAATGAAGGCATTAAAATATACCTAGACCTAAAAAATCTCTATTTCGGATTTGTACTAGTCTTAAGATGGGGAGCCGCACAGATTGATTGATCGAGGTTAAGCTACGCTGGCTGCAGTCGGTTTGTGGAAGGGTGATCATCATTTGATGCCGTGACCCCTCCGTGCTTCGGAGAGCATGTTCTACCGTCGGTCCCGTTTGTCAAATTAAGATCTATGACAGCCATTACGGGTAGTCAGAGACCTAATAGTCTGACAACCGGTCATACTACGAGATATCGTGTTACCCAGTAACTAGGTTATGGAGATTATAATAAAACAACTTTTAACCGGATTAATCGCGTGTATTAAGTCATCAGTCCTCCTGCGACCACGAACGCTGCAAAGTGTTCGAAACGTCAGGAAAAACAAAAAACCAATAATACACGCGATTAATCCGGTTAAAAGTTGTTTTATTATAATGTGTAGTGATCGCGCAAACCTAAGATATTACTATAGGTTATAGAGGTAAGATAGGCTGTCACTCCATGTAAAATACTGGTATTATGCTGCATTGGGAAATGGCTAAGCAGATTGACTAGTCTTGAAATGACGATAGAGTTGATGGAGAAAGCGGTTTTTGCGCTGTATGGTTTTAGTATGGAAGAAGTATTTGTGTGCCTACAAATGATTAATGGTTTTTGGTCCTGGTTTATGTGCATTTGAGATTTGTATCTGTGCCTATGATACAGTTGGAAATAAAACTGTGGAGAAACAGCGGACTAGAAAAGTTTAAACACCTCTTAGGCACAAAATTTTACTTCGTTTTGTTTGTATAATTATTAAGATACGAAACTCTCGCTTACCCAGTACATCAATGGAAGTGGTAGCAGGTTCGCCCCCTCCCCCCGCGTTGATGCCCCAACACGAGAAGTTGGTCCGGTGGTCCAGTGTGACCGGGTCGATGGTCCAGTTCTGTGACACGATGTCACTTACAGGCCGCCCGCCACGCGTCCATCGAAATCTGGTGAAAGGAATTGGGTAGATCAAAAATTCAGTTAAATTAAATCTTTCAAACGCATACGTAGCGAACTCTTAAAACATTTTCTTCTTCTACATTTGCGAAATATGTATTAAAATGTCGAAGAAGAATTCGTAGTAGTGAGGAGAGGTTGAGATGGCTTAGCGGTCAGGGAGCCTGGAGTATTAATCTGGGAGGCGCAAGTTCGAATTCTGCTCACGATCGTATTTTTCTTTGCATAAAAATGTGTAATTTATGATCAAGAATGCATTTGTTTTTTGGATTTTTATTTATTACGTACATGCTTAAATTGTGGAGTATGATAGAAGGATATCATCAAAACCTGGCACATGTATAACATTTGGTGTGACATAGCTAGAAGAAGGAGACCGTATCAGTGGTGGTATACAAAAAAAGTATTTTGAACTTAACTACATTCTACAAAACACAGTAATATTCTTACATGGATGTTATAAACTAATTTTTTAACACATCCCGTTAAAAAAATCTTATTCTGTTGTGTTCTTTACCTGTGAGCTTCCGGTCTTCCACGTTCTTTGATGCTGCAACTGAGCACCAAACTCTTGCCCTTCACGACACGCCATGGAGAGTACGTCAGCTTAGCAGGGCCAGGTGGATCTGGTAGTTAATGGTTTTAAACATATAGTATTATTTCTCCGTGAGAAATTACACAGCACGAAATTATAATTACCCAAAAAGGCCTTATACAGGACAGTTTACCTACTACATTAAATAAACTCATATTATTTTAGCAAGTTTTGTATTTTTAAGCTTTATTTTCTTTTAATAATTGTAAGTCCGTCCACGAGATGGATATAAATACCTTCTTAATTTCTTTCTAAAAGTAATTTCATCAAATTTGCCGCGCTTTAAAAATTCCGAGCAAAATTTATATAGCACAAAAGTTTTTTTTTGTAGATTGTCATTTCAACTGAGAAATAAAACTAAGGACTAGGTACATAAGTACATAATATAATTATATAGATAAAAATACGACTATGTGTTGTATGTATTTATGTTGTTGTTTGTTTATTTTTATTTTTATTTAGAACATTATTATTTTATGTTCCACCCATTCTGCATACCAATTATTTGGTAAAATATTAGGCAATTGTATTTGACCTTTGTACAACTGTCCAATCCCATATTTATACGAATTAAATATTTCAATTTTACCTCTATTTGTGCGATAGTAGGATAACATCAGAACCTGGCGCATGGATTACATTTGGTATGATATAGTTACCACCAACAACAGCATTCCTAAAGTGGGTTGACGTCAGGCAGGCGGCCGGTCATATAACATAGCCAAAACTTTAGCAGCATGCCAGATATAGGTATGCTGTGCCGAACCCAAATAAATTGGGATAAGGGGAGGGGAATGATGATGATTTAACTTGTACTCACAATTGACTACCAGCTCAGTCTTGACGCTCTCGTTGCCCCATCCAGCGTAGTTCTTGCCCATGCAGGAGTAGTTTCCGTGGAAACTCTTTGTCGTGTCCTGAAGTAGCAGCATTGAGGGATCCACTTCGTTGCATAAGTTTTCTGGAAATACAGAAGGTGACTTACAATAAAGATTACAACAAATCTATGAAAGTACCTAGTATTTTTTTGACAGCGCGGTTGGCGCAGTGGTCGAGAGACCGACTGCTGCGCTGCGTGTCGCAGGTTCGATTCCTGCACGGAGCAAATATTTGTACGATCTATAGATAATTGCTCCGGGTCTGGGTGTGTGTGTGCTTGTGAGATTATATGTCTGTAAACGCACCCACGATACAGGAAGAAATTTCTAGTGTGGGGAAAAGATTTTTATTAAATTTAAAAAATTTGGTAAGTTTGGTTAGGTATTTGGTTATAATTTCTGTTCTATTGTTCCAGTAATGTATATTAATGATAATTTTTATGTGGTTTTGTATTTATCTAAGGAAACATTGAATCATTTTCCATCGAATTTTTTTAATTAAACCCAAGTTCTGTGTAGTGAGTCATATTAGGCCTCACTAAACAAAATATCTGTTGGAGTCGTTATCGAAACCGATAAGGAGGACTGGACCAATAACGATGAAAAAGAGTAACCGTGGAGTTTCTTTCCCGTTCTTCTCCATAGAAATCTACACTTCGGAACGTGGCAAATAACTTCTGACAATTCAAAAGTGCCTGTAAATGATTTTGATTTGATTTTGAACGCATACATCAATATTGTCACACTATTGATAGAATATTTATATCTTCTACAAGTACCTTCTCCCTCAGTGTCGTTGCACTCCGGTAGATGTTTGAGCACCTGGCCATCCAGATACCAGATGACTTCATCAAGAAGCGGCGGATTTCCTGACACCACCTCACAGGTCAGGGTCACGTTTTTGTGGTCAGTTTCCAAGATCGGGCTGGGAGAGCTCATCGTGAGGCGAACTTGAGGCTTAACTGAAATTTATTGAATATTGGGTTAGATAATATTTAAAAATAAGTTTATTATATAATAATGGTACTCGGTGGTGGACACTGCACGGTCTAACAGCTCCTGATGATGCCCCGTGGGGGGGCGAAACAAGTGTAGAGTAGTTGGTGGTAGTCGGAATTTTTCACCGCTTGCATAAGGGCGTATATTTGTGGGCGGGCGAACAGATAATTGTATGATTACCCTCAATATTGTGGAAGTAGCTAGATATTGTATTTATTTGCATCCATTAATAAATAATAATGCTCCTGCCGACCGTGTTTCGGTCACGGCGGTCTATCTCCACGGGAATTAGCCAAGTATGTAGGAGATATTATAGTGCACAAGTGTATGCGCAAACACGGATGCACTCCCTCTTCCTTCACTTTCATAGTCCGATGGCACGGTACTCCGATACGACCGGAAAGAGATCAGGCACAGGAGTAACGGCTTTACGTGCTCTACGACGCACGGAGATGTCACACCACCAACTTTCTAACGCCGGGCTGCTACTTTGAATTTCCTAACATAAAAATCCAATAACACTTTGCCTGACCCGGGGATCGAACGTAGGATCAAACGTGCAGCAGCCACCAACCAGGAAGTAAAGTTAATTACATAAACAGTCCGTAACTGTCCCACTGCAGGACAAGTGCCTCTTCTCATAAAGAAAAGTTAAGAAGAGCGATCACCACGTTAGCTCAATACAATGTTGCTCATTTCAGATCCTAAAAGTGAAGGTTTTCCAACAATATTTTCCTTACCCATCTGTGATGTCTTTGATTAATTAAGAAAGTACATAATATAACGTTGAAAAAGTCACATAATACTTTCCAGATTTGAACTCACAACGACACTTAAGAAGTGGGTCAGTAACCATTCAGCCACCATGCTATGTATTATTTTACAATGCAGATTAATAAATAATTAACATGGATATGTTCCATGCCATGTACTACGTAACTCTTTAAATATCATATGAGTTTGTTGTATAATTTTTGTTAGTACTATATAATTCTAGGTACGTACAAAGGAATAGAAAAATTAAAACGATTCATAAAGTTAACGAAGACAATTCTAATAAAACAACTTTTAACCGGATTAATCGCGTGTATTATTGGTTTTGTTTTTCCTGACGTTTCGAACACTTTGCAGCGTTCGTGGTCGCAGCAGGACTCACGAAAACCTAAGAAGACAATTCTCTCATTACAGGTGTCATTTTCCACGGCGTTTGTAACTAAACAGGTCCAATTGTCGATGATATCGCAGAAAATATACGAAATTATGCAACTAATTATCATAAAGAAGATGAACTTACACAATACATTGACGTAAATCCCCTTTTTACTGGAGCCATTACCAACAACATTGCTAATGACACAAGTGTAAGTGCAGATATAATAGCAAAAAAAATAATAATAAAGAAACTCACACAATACGTTGACGTCAATACTCTCATCACTGGTGCCGTTGCCAACAGCATTGCTGAGCACGCAGGTGTAGTTGCCCATGTCGTCACCAATAGCATCCAGGATGATGAGGGAGTGCTGGTCTGTCGTGCCGCCATCGTAGTGACTCGTGTTGTGAACGGGCACCCGTTCACCGTTACGGTACCTGCAAGATGTATTGCACATGTTTTAGATGAAGTAATAAAGTTATAATATTAAATTGAAAAAGAATACGGTCGCGAGCAGGATTCGATCCTGCGCCTCCTGGTATAAATACTCCAGGCACCCTACCAATTAAGCCATCTTGACCTCTACTCACTACCCCGAATTTTTCATCCACGTTTTTCCTACGTCTTTTGGTGACGTTAGAAAGTCACATTGGTACAAGCCAGGTTTTAACCTACAACCCGTTACTTAAAAATTGGGTTGGAAACGAAAGATAAAAAATTATGGTTCTTTGATTATAAATTCAATTTATTTTAGCGCGTCTGGAAAAGGGCTATTTATTACTGAAACTAAAGAACTAGCTGTGCCCGCGACTCCGTCCATGTGGATGTCGTAAATTAACACCATGTCGTACATGAACACAAATTCATAATTAACAAATGTTCGACGTGATTTTTTTAATTGGCATAACTTTTTTATATATGAACCGATTGACATGAAACAAATATTAAGTGTTAAGTGAAGCTTAAATATATTAGTGAAAACCATATGTAAATCGAATAAGCCGTTTTAGTTAGACAAACAAACAAAAATTCTAACAATCATTGTTTTGGGTGCTATTTGCGTTGATAAAGGTCTCAATAATATTTTTTTTCATATTACTTCCATGTACGGACAGCGATCCGTTACATTTTTATTATATGTAATGATGATGATTGATGATTAAGGTCTGAAAGTGGATGATATAAAAGTGCTAGAGTAATAATCGTCATCCTGTGTAACTGTAGTTTCCTTGACGTGAACTTTGATCATAATTCTAATTCGGCAGTAGTGGTTTTAAATAAAACTGGAAACTTGCCACGTTTCGGTTCCAGCCAAATGCTAATTGCTAATGCGTAAACTTAAATTTCTGTAGTAGAAATTAGTAAACAAATCATACTTACAATATTATGTTTTAGCATAAATTACTGATTTAGTTAAGGTGGATTTGAAAATATTCGAGCTAATGATTATTTATATTGCATAACATAACATAACATAGTATCACGCCTGTATTCTCCGAACGGGTAGGCTGAGGTGCACACAGTTCTACACCCACTTTTTACCAATGCTGTTATTAAATCCCATGTAAGAGGTGGTGAGCCTATTGCTATCTACCGGGCACGATTCAAAACTCCGGGCGGCTACTGAGTATTTCCATACAGAATAATTCAATAACGCTGCCCGCCCCGGGTTTCGAACCCAAGACCTCATGCTCAGCAGTCGCGCTTGGGACTACTAGACCAACGAGGCAGCTTATATTGCAAGGAATGAAACTATTACGTGAATCAAATTAGTTCACGGAACTTCATCATTAGAATAATCGTATAATAATTAATACGAAACTAGTCGGGCAATTCCCGAATAATGCACGTGAGTAGTAACCAGTGAACAATAATTGATTAGAATAATCGTTAAATGTAACATACTGATATATCTACGAACTCATATCGCTTGAATAGGTACTACACTAAACTTCACACTTGGAAATAAATTCTATATTATCACATATTTTGTATGACTTACCAAACGACGCCCGTCAGTGAGGATGGATTGCTTTCGTATTCACACTTGAGAAGTAATTTTGACCCTTCCACAACTGTTATGTTTTTAGGCTCCACTCGGACGATTGGGGGATCTGAAAATGTTGTATAAAAACATTTAAATCCAGATAAGTTGTAACCAAGGTCGTGTAACTTAAAATGTTAATTAATGACGTCAAAACCTAGACTTTAATGCTGAATTTAAATAGCTAATGCGAGTCAAATTATCAAGTAATTTATTTCGCATTAATGCTAACACTGTTAACGCTTTCACAATTAAAATTTTAAATACAGAATAAGATCTCAACATTACAAAACCATTTTTTTTGCTAATAACACATTCTACATTTGCACACACAGCTGTTAAATAAATTACTATATCATCTAAATATACTTACACCAAATCTCAAGCTCCATTGTGGCATGCATCGGTTGATCCTTAGTTTCTACGGTCACTTCATTTGAGGCCTCGCAGTGGAATTTCTGGCCATTCTCAAAGCGGGTTGCTTCAAACGTTAAGTTAGATTTGGTTTCAAATGTGGTATCCTCCTGGAATTGAATAAGCATTTGATGAAACGCCAGATGATGATCTAAGCGTTGTATCAATTATGAAATAGGTTCCTAGTTCAATATTGATTAAAGATCAGAATAAAATTGTGGTTAATCATCCAGGAGATAATTGTAAGTGACTTAATGGTTAATCTCTTGTTTGTCTTAAATTTACTGGGACGGGTAGAATAATTCTATTATGAATATTAAACTTTTACTAAGTTTACTATTCATAATTTATTTAGCAGGGTAAAAGCCTTTAAATATTATTATCTTGGCATTAAACCGAAGCTTAAGTTCGTCGTAACTGCCTCAATATTACTATTTTACTTATCTACCGTAAAATAGCTATAACATAATTACTCTAAGAGTAAGCGACAGTAATATTTTAAATTCAGCTCACCCGGAGGGCGACAATCTCAAACTGTCAGGGCGTCTTTGTATAAAGTTTAGTTGGGATATAAAGTGCCCTGAAGTGGCTTTGGAAGAACTGGCTGATTTTTTGTGGCTTTATGAGAGTAGCTTTGTTTTTTTTTTCTTCCTTAAGCACACAATATCTTTTTAAGTTGTGGATTTTGATCATAGAGTTCTGTTAGGTTTAGTACAAGCTAAGTAGGCTTTTTAGTTTAGTATTGAATATAATTTATGTTAAAAATCTGAATCCATGTAAAATACTGGCAAAGTTGCATCTGATTAGACTGGAAACTGACCCCAGGAAGTAATTGGGAAACGCCTAGGTAGGTAAATTGTAAGATCTTTTGAATTGTTGATGTCTACCTAAACCTAATAATTTTAACTTAAACAGCCATTATTGCAACCACTAAACTTGGTATTAGACTATGTTCAAATAATTGTATCTAATTCATTATAAACAAAATAAATATAATA